>CM053596.1:137317331-137413383 GCA_028646575.1 Pseudocheirus occidentalis | reverse complement strand
GCCCCATGGGCAGATTGGCCAAACTGCTTTACCAACCCCAAATTAATTTTCAAAGTTTCATTTTCACTTACCGGTCTCTGAGGATTTGAAGATTCCTTTAGGCAGGTACTTTAGATTTTCTTTGAAGTAGAGGCTTGGGAGGCTCACTCCTCCAGGCCACCCTGGGGCCTAGCATGGCCCCATTTGCGGTTTTGGGCTGGCTGGGTCTCTGCTCCGCTGCCTGCGAGCTGCCCCTCTCCCGTCTGTTCCTCACGCCTTGGCAGATGTGGAGGTGCTGGAAGCTGTAGATCTCTCCTGCAGACTGGCTCCAGTGCCCGCTTGGCTCAGCTCAGCCAGGCTACTTCCCACTGCCCGGGCCTGGCCGCGGTCTCGGCTTCAGTCTGTTCCAGCCTCAGTTCTTGGCTGCCATGCTGAGCCCCTGCTGCCGAGCTGCCTTCAGTGAGGGATGTGTTCTCTGTATTTTTGTGTGAGTCTGAGAGTCCTAGACTTTATCTGGGCTCATAATGTTCTGGGTGATTAGGGTGGTGGTGTGGGAGCTGCGGGACCTTGCTGCTTCTACTGCTGCATTGATTCTTAAAACACTATATAAATGCTATTACCTATTATTATTATTATTATCCATTATAGTAGTAGAAGTAGTAGTATTAGTAGTAGTCATCTGAAAGTATTCAAAGGCTTGTCATTTAGAAGAAGGATTTGGTTTGTTCTGATTGAACCCTAAGGAAGGGATTACAAGCAATGGGCAGAATTATAAAATCAGACTTAAGGTTTAATATAACAGGAAATAAAATCCCTTACCCATTAGAGCTAACCCCTGCCTCAAGAGCTCATGGATTACCTATTACAGTAGGTCATCAAGTAAGGGCTGAATAACCAACAGTAAGGGATATTGTAGAGGTGACAACTATTTAAATAATGGTGGAATTACCTCTAAGGTCTCTTTTAGATTTGAGAGTCAATGATTCTCTGTCCTTCAAGACAAACAGAAACCCAAAAAGTATAGTTGAATTAACTCAGTTCCCACCTAAAATTGTGGATGCCCAGATGCTATTTAGTCTTATTTCCATATCAGCTATAAAGCCCTGCAGAGATGTATTTGGGTAGGCTAAAGAGACTTGATAATGCCATGTGGGTTTTGCACAAATTAGTAGATTTTCTTAGAACTGGAGATGTTTGAGCATCTATCTAGTAAGTGGAATTTTAAGTATTTCTTGACAGGAATTTTCTGGGGGGCAGAGTTAAGATGGTGGAGTAAAAGCAGGAATTTGCTTAAGCTCCCACAGCAACCACCTCCAATACCTGTAAAATATGACTCTAAACAAATTTTAGAGCTACAGAACCCACAAAGTGACAGAGAGAAACAAATCTGCCACTGAAGGCAGCCTAGCCAGCTGACAGGAAGGGTCTATCTCACCTGGCTGAGGGCTGAGCAATCCCGCATGAGCCGCATAGGCCCAGACCCAGGGCAGCCCCAACCAGCGGCACAAACCAGCCAGAGTAGACTTCAGGAGAGTGAATCACTGGCAGCTGCGGTGGTTTCCAGATTTCTCAATCTGTAAATGCTAAAGAAAAATTAAAAGGTCAGTGGGGAACCCTGTTGGAACTTGAGGAGAGAAGAGTGTGGTCTGGCCCCTGCCCCCAGGGTGAGAAGTGGTGGAGGTGCAGTGGCTGCAGCTGTTGCCATGTGGCTGCCTCTGGAATTCCTGGCCTACAGATTGTAGGGAGACCAAACTACCATTCAGAGGGTAATCATTCTTGCTAGGACCTGCTTGGATCTTGATTGCAGTCTTTGGTAGCGGTCCTGGGGTGAGAAACACCAGTGTGCCAGAGTTTCTGGTGGCTGTAGAGAGGGTGCCCTCCTCATAACTCTGACAACATTTGTGAAAACCCCAGCAAATTGGGACACAGCTCTCTCCACTCTGGAAGCAGAGTTCTACTATAGCAAAGAACTCAAGAGGCAAGTAATTGGCTGCCAATATGAACAAGAAGAGGAAGTGCAATCAGACCATAAAATCCTTTTTTGGGGGAAAAAAGAATCAAAACATGGAACCAAAAGAAGACAACAAAGTCAAAAATCCTGCATCAAAAGCTTCCAAGAAAATATGAATTGCTTACAGGTCATAGAGGAGCTCAAGAATGATTTTGAAAATCAAGTAAGAGAAGCAGAGGAAAAATTGGGAAAAGAAATGAGAATGATGCCCAAAAAATCATGAAAAGTGAGTCAACAGCCTGCTAAAAGAGAACCAAAAATACTGAAGAAAATAACACCTTAAAAAAATAGACAAACTCAAATGGCAAAAGAGCTCCAAAAGCCAATGAGAAGAATGCCTTAAAAAGCTGAACTGGCCAGATGGGAAAAAAATTTCAAAAACTCACTGAAGAGAATAATTATTTCAAAATTAGATTGGAGCAAATGGAAGGTAAGGACTTTATGAGAAATCAAGATACTATAAAACAGATCCAAACAAATGAGAAAAATAGAAGACAATGTGAAATATCTCATTGGAAAAAAACCACTGACCTGGAAAATAGATCCAGGAGAGATAATTTAAAAATTATTGGACTACCTGAAAGCCATGATAAAAAAAAGAGCCTAGGAATCATTCTTCAAGAAATTCTCAAGGAAAGTTGCCCTGATATTCTAGAACCAGAGGGCAAAATAGAAATGGAAAGAATTCACCAATCACCTCTTGAAAAAGTTCCCAAAAAGAAAACTCCTAGAAATATCATAAACAAATTCCAGAGTTCCCATGTCAAGGAGAAAATATTTCAAGCTGTCAGGAAGAAACAATTTGAGTATTGTGGAAACACAATCAGGATAACACAAGATCTAGAAGCTTTTACATTAACGGCTTGGAATATGATATTCCGGAGGTCAAAGGAGTGAGGATTAAAACTAAGAATTACCTACCCAGCCAAAAAATGCTTCAAGGGAAAATATGGTCATTAAATGAAATAGAACACTTTCAAGTATTCTTAATGAAAAAACCAGAGCTGAATAGAAAATTTGACTTTCAAATAAAAAGAAGCAAGAGAACCATGAGAAGGTAAACGGGAAAAAGAAATCATAAGGAACTTATTAAAGGTTAACTATTTACATTCCTACATGGAAAAATGATAATTATAACTCCTGAGATTTTTCTCAGTATGACGATAGTTGAAGGGAATATATATGTATGTATATGTATAGGTATAGGTATAGGTATAGTTATGGGTACAGGTACAGGTACGGGTATAGGTATAGGTATAGGTACGGGTATAGGTATAGGTATAGGTATAGGTGTCGGTGTCGGTGTCGGTGTCGGTGTAGGTGCATACATACATATAAATATATATATAGGACAGTTTATGTGTATATAAATACATATGTGAGTGTGTGCATATGTATGTACATGTATACATAGAGGGCACAGGATGAGTTGAATAGGAAGGGAAGGTATCTAAAAAATAAAATTAAGAGGTAAGACAGGAATATAATGGGAGAAGGAGAAAGGGAGAGATATAATAAGGTAAATTTTCTCATATAAAAGGGGCAAGAGAAAACTTACAATGGAGGGGAAGAGCAGGAAGGTGAAAGGGAATGAGTCAACCTTACTCTCATTGAATTTGATTTAAGGAGGGGATAATATACACACTCAATTGGGTATCTAACCCTACAGAAAAGTACTGGGGGAGAGGATAAGAAGGGGGATGATAGAAGTGATGGCAGACTGGGGGAGATGGTAGTTAGAAAAAACGCTTTGGAGAAGGGACAGGGTCAAAGTAGAAAACAGAATAAGTGAGGGACAGGATAGAATGGAAGGAAATACAATTACTCTTTCTCAATATAACTACTATGGAAATGTTTTGCATATCAACACGTGTACAACCTATGTTGAATTGCTTATCTTCCTAGTCGGGGGGTGGGGAAGGAAGAAGGGAAAGAATCTGGAAGTCAAAGTTTTAAAAACAAATGTTTAAAAAAATGTTTTTTACATGCAACTGAGAAATAAGATATATAGACACTGAAGTATAGAAATCTATCTTGCCCTACTAGAAAGTTGGGGGTAGGTATGGAGGAGGATATAAGAGAGAGCAGATTGGGAAGGAGTATTCAGTAGGCTTGCAATCTTGGGGTGGGGGTAGGAGAAAGATAGGAAGAAAATTTGCAACTCAAAATCTTGTGAAAAAGAGTGTTGAAAACTAAAAATAAATAAATAAAAGATTAATTGATAAAAAAAAGAAAGGAATTTTCTGAAGGATGCTGCATGAAGCCGGAGAGAGCTTCTGACTCCTCACTCCACTCCACCTTGACCTTATGAACTTTAGAGGATCAGAGGAACTGGAATTTATCCTCACAGCATCCCAAGGGACCACACTGACAGCACTGGGAGTCAAGAATAAATAAAAAGGCAGCATCAGAACTCTCAAAGAAAATAACATAAAGTTGTATATCATGCCTAAGTTGTATATCATTTCTATATTTAGAAATCCAATAAAAGGACTTTCAGGATCTATGAGTTGCCACTTTTGCCACATGTACCCTAAGTTTGAGCTCAATTTTCCCTGGACTCTGTATTCACTAGTGGGAGAGTATGACCCAAATTACCATGTGGCAGAGGTAGGGAATGTTTTGAACCAACTGGTTTTTTTATACCACTTTAATGCGTATCCCTTTCTAAAAGCTAATTAAGCTATACTAATTAATATCAACTGATATTCAAAGGGGTTTACACTGGTGGGGGCTCATGAACTGTAGCATTAGGAAATCCACCCTTCTCCCAGTCTCATTCCTCAGGGTCGTCTAGAACCACAAGGGGAGACATAGCTGTCCAAGCTGGTCAGTGTCAATCAGAGTTGGAAGAATAATATGTACTATTCAGTGAAAACTATTGTGTTTCCCTTTAACCTTCTCATGGATAGAGGGACATATCATATGAAACAGAAAATATTCTACACTGAAGTCTTACAACACTTTAATCCCTTCAGTTGTTATTATTGTTCAGTCATGTCCAACTCTCTGTAATCCCATTTGGGTTTTCTTGTCAAGGGTACTGGAGTGGTCTGCCATTTTCCTCTCTAGTTGCTTTTACAGAGCAACTGATGGAAACAGGGTTACAAGACTTACGCAGGGATACACATCTAATATGTGTCTGAGGCTGGATTTGAACTCACAAAGATGAGTCTTTTGAGTCCTATGCACTGTACCTCCTAGCTGTCCATTCAATCTTTCTAGGAGAGAACTGAACAAGAAAAGAAAAAAGATGTTTTTAACTAATTATTTTATTTTTTAATAAAAAAAAACTCTTTAACTCAGTGCTAAACCTGGCTGCTAATCCTTGGTTTATTTGGAACTTAGAGAGTTAGATTTGCTTTCCAGTAAATGTTGTCCAAGCAACATTTTAGAATGGGTGTGTGATATTTCTGAGGTCTCTTGTTATGGGAAATGTGTTACTTTATAAAGCTAGAACTTATTATTTCTACTGTCAACTCCAGATTCCCAAAGAAACAGGGAGCACGTGTTGAAATGGGAAAGATCTTTTGTATACATGTGCCCTATATAGAAGATCTATGACAACATTGTGCTTTATTTATCTGGTGGCTAGCATCAGCGGTGTCACATAAAACTACCCAGTTAAGAGACATTAGAGGGCAGCACAGATGAGAACAGATGAAATAGATAAAATCTCCAAAGGCTGCAGAGAAGAGAAATGATTTTAGGCTGACTCTTAAAAGCATTTACATAAATAACCTCACAAAGATATCTAGTCTTCTTGAATTTATGTTATGTGTTTAAATATTTTTTGTTGTTTTGGTTTAGATTTAGCTTCGGTATTCTGTAAAACAAAATATGAATTACGTTGCCACATCAGAAAGATTTGATTTCTAGTATAGTCTCTGAGCCTCTGATTCATATTGGTATACTGAGACATATATGCATCCCTGGACAATTTAACCTGAGTAACTTTCTAAGACGCTAAGTTACAAAATAGTTGTCTTATTCATATTGCTAGAGATTATCCTTATGTAAGTTCATTTAAATGAAACCTTCATTCAAGAATTAGACATTACTTTTAGATTGTTATTATATACCTTTGGTCTTTGTGGAAAATTATGTGGGGCCTTGAAATGCCCTATTTCACTCCCTACTGACAGATTTTTGTCATAAAAGGAACTGCTGAGGTCAACCATGGTCAAGGTATATGTTGAACAACCAGCAAACCCCTAGAAGTTACAAACCAACCAACAATGTCAATGTATGAATAGGGGGAAATAAATGGAACCATGTTAATGAAGGTAAACTGAGGCAGTGAGTGAAATGATAGACTTGGAACAGGAATACTTGGGTTCAAACTCCACTTCTTATATTTACTACCTGTGGATTATGGGAAAGTCTCTAAGGCTCCGTTTTCAATAAATGCCTCTCTCTCAGTTTCCTCACTCATCTTTAAAAGAGAAATAAATACCTGTAGAATGTAACTCACTGGATTGTTGAGCTTACATATGTAAGGTCCTTTGAAAATATATGTTAAAACATAAATATATGTCATTAAGGAAGAGACAATATAAATGTTATTAAACTCCATCTCCTTTTCTGTCTGCTCAGATCAGATCATAGCAATATTGGGTACATGCATAAATTTTGATTAGTTAAGCATTAACTTCAGCTAACTCAGGGCTAGAATATACAGATTCAAGGCAGGAAATTATACAAGGAAACCATCGTGTAACTGCTTTAAAAAAACTCTTCTATTTTCTTCAGATTTCACTTTAAATAATCAATAAAAGAAAAAGGGGCTTGCTCCTTTAACAAACTGCCAAAAATATTTGGCAGAAAAAAAACAGCTTTGAAAATTCCAAAAGCTGAAAAGTACAGTTAAAATATAATGTTTAGTATTCTATGCAGAACAACTTTAACAACAATGCCAAGAGATCAGTTGAGAGGAGGGATTTATCTGAGAAACTATACAAGCCTGGTTGCCATGGGTATCCTTCTTCTGATTGGGAGATCATCGTGGGCACTCAGCTTTACCTACCTCATTTCATAGTTTTATTTTGTTTCTCTGATGGCCAGAGGAGACACATAGGACACAAGAAAGTGCTTGGAAGATGAAAGAGTGTAATAGTTGCCTGGAAGTTTAGGCTCAGAAAGAAACTACGTGGAGAAAAGTAGTTATCCCTGGCAAGAAAGTACTGAGACTTGAGGTTCCTAAGAATAATGAAATGCAGAAATAAATACAGCCCTGTTGTAGTTGCTGTTGTTCAATAGTTTCTGTCTCCATGACCCCATTTGGGGTTTTCTTAGAAAAAATACTGGAGTAGTTTGCTATTTTCTTCTCTAGTTCATTTTACGTGTAAGGAAACTGAGGTAAGAGGAGTTAAGTGATTTGCCCAGGGTCACATAGTTATTAAGTGTCTGAGGCCAGATTTGAACTCAGGAAGATGTCTTCCTAACTCCAGGGTTAACAGTTTATCCACTGTGCCACCTAGTTACCTCCAGAAACAGCCCTATCCTGGGTAATTAGAGTTAGCAACCTATTTCCCAAAACAATAAACTTTCCCATAAAATTCTGAGGTCTTGTGAACTTCAAAGTTCCTAGAGAGGCTGGAGCAAACTTTTAAAAGCTATGGCTCCTGATGAATCAGTGGAAGTAGAGGGTGTCAGCTAGCAGAGCTATGAATAAGTTCAATGCTCTGTAGGTAAGAGAATATGAATGTTTTTCCTAGGAAAACAGAAAGTCAAAATTTAAATTAAGTAGTAAATAATAATCACTGAAGTTTATTTGGAAAAGGCAATTGATTTACAATTTAAATGGGTTTGTTTTCTCTTTTAAAACAAAACTCTTGCTTTCACTTCTATATCATAATGAGTACTTTATATTATTTTATTAAAGTTTAAATTTTATAGAAAAATTTTAATTTGGAGTGGAAACAAAGAGTTCAGATTATTTTTAAGTTTTCTGTAACAAGGAAGAGGGTCCAAATTGAAGTATATATGGTGTACACCAAAATACAATGGACCACCATTCTCCTGGTATTTAGAAGGAAAATAAGCTGCTTCCATAAGACTTTCCACAGAAAACCAACCCCATTAAAGGATAACAAAGGTGACAGTCTGGCTAAGAGTGACAAATGAGGGAATTTTAATGAGGCAATGAAAGTGACCATATTCTTGTCAAGTTACTAGGTTGGTTAGAATGAGAAGAGTGGATAACCACAGATGAGAGAAGTCAACAAGTATGCTATGCAGGGTGTCCCAAAGGTCTTAGTTCTATTTTTAACTTTAAAAACCCAACTGCATTGCCACCAAAGGTTAGGAAAGTATGGTTTTGGTTAAACTTGAAATGAGACTTTTGGAACATCCTGTGTGATATACTTATTGAACCCTCTATCTGTAATTATCCACTTTTCTCATCATTTCCTATCCTATACCTTGATAGCCTTGATAACAATATAGCTACTATCTCCATTACAACTTAAAACTATACTAAGACTTTTAGGACACCATGCTTAAACCAAATAGTCATAAGCAATTACAAAAGTAGGGAGCCATCCAGGAGAATTGCAAAAGTAACAACCATTGCGATTGTTGGATCACCAATCAAGAGGTCCAGTGGGAGAAGACTTTGAGTAGCATCTGTAAGTGAGCAATTCTAAGGTAAATTTTGGCTTCTGAATGGGCCAGCTAGTGTTACAATATATTCCCTCCCAGTATATGTTCTTTCACCAATGATTCCCTATTATTTCACCAAATATTCCCTTTATTCCATGATACCATAGACTTATGGACATTAGAGCTAGAAAAGATCATTCAGTCTAACTTCAATCTCAAGCTTTAATACCCTCTGAAACAACCCCAAAATGTCAAAAAGCCTATCCTTGGAGATCTACAGTGAAAGGGCTCTGGAGCATCATAAGGCCTAGCCATAGATTGGAAGTCCATGGACAGATTTTTAAGGGGTCTATGAACTTTTATGGGAAGAAATGCCATCTTTATTACCATTAAAATCTAAATGAAACTTACCAATTCTATCAATTATGGATTTTTAAAATTATTCTGAGAAGTCCACAGGTTTCCCCAGAATGCCAAAGGTTTCTACAACACAGAAAAAAAAGTTTACTAGAGGGACATAGTTGCCCTTACTCATCACAATGACTACACAAAGCAAGAAGGAACCTAATTTCAACAAGAAGAGTACAAAAAAACCATACTGCTTCCCAGATGGTACATGTATGCCTGAAATCAATGTCCAGTGGTATACTTTGTATGGTATTCAGATGCTTCCCTTAGAAATAAGGGAAGAAATGCTCATTGGAGCCAGAGGCAGCCTAAGAAATACAGATGGATAGACTTCCTCCCCAGCAGTTTCCTTTTCTCCTCCATTATCTAATAGTTTGAGGATAAGATTATTGGAGCCCAAATTCTCTCCCCACATATACTAAACCTATACTATCCAACAGATCTTTATGAAGTGTCTATTAGAAGTGTATCTAGTAAAGGAGTGGAGAGGAAGAGACAGAAAGAGAGAGACAGGACTGTACCAGTGATTTCATCGATAAGAGGCAACTACAGGACTAGCAAACTTCCTGTACCAACTCTAGTGGGTACTTTCTCTACAACTTCTAAGTCTTAGATAATTTCCAAGAGGGCTGAGAGGTAAAGTTACTTGCCCAGGGTCATGTAGCCTGAATGAGTCAGAGGTTGGTCATCTGGGATCCAACGTCAGCTCTTTATCCTCTACACCAGTGGCATCAAACTCAAACAGAAATGAAGGCCACTCATCTAACATAAGGATCCCTACAGGAGGTATATTTACTTAATTTTAATATGGGATATCATCTGCTTTATTGTATTTTCAACTTTTTAAATACTTCCCAATTACATTTTCATGTGGTTTAGGTCTGACACCTCTTCTCTCTACACTCTTTTTGACTCTTCTGGCTGAGCAGAGAAGCAAGCCTACAAATCAGGAAGATATGAGTTCAAATGACCTTGGGCAAATACCTCTCCTATGTCAGCCAGTCAACAAAAATTAAGTGCCAGGCACAGGGATACACAAAAAAGAGACAAAAGACAGTCCTTACCCTCAAGGAGCTCACAATCTTGTATGTTGTGAAGCAGGTACCAACCTGCATTGGTAGAAGCAGTTTTCTCAATAGGAGTTCTCTAAACTGATGTAAAGGTTTAGTCCAGAACAAAAGTTCAAACCATCATGATAGATGACAGCAGTACGTATAAAAACACAGAAATATCTGCCCTCATATTGTCTACAGTCTCCCTGAAGAGATATGATTTGTATGTGCAAACAGGTATTTTTACTAGGCATAGTAAGATGAGAACAGAGGAGAAACCCAGAGCATACTAGGAATATTGGAAGAGGAAAAGACATTGACACCTGAAGGTGAAGGAGTTAGGGTAAGCAACAGAACAGAAGAGGAATCTGTGTTGAACATTGAGAAAATAGTGATTCACAAAAGCCTTCCCTCAGTCAGTTATTTTCACCACTGACTCTTCTCAATAACACGGGGAGCCTGGTCAGATTTAAGATAAGTGAACCAGTCACTGTGCCACTATCTGGCTCCTTGAAATACTGTAGTACAGGGTTCTGAACTTTTGTGTGTATCCTGAATCTCCCTGGAAATCTGGTGAAGCCCCTGGACTCTTTATCAGAATCATTTATATGCATAAAAGGAAATACATAGGAGTAAAATGGAGAATAATTATAGTGAAATTTCAGTTATCTATCCATTTCTCTATTCCTATTCATTAGTAGTACTATAGTTACAGTCATTAAAGTTCACAGATCCCAGCTTAAGAACCCCTACTAGTAGTTGTGGGGCAATGGATCTTCACATGATTCAGTTGTCTATAAACCTGGAAACGTCCAGGGGGATCTGCTGCTTGTTAGACAAAGCACAGCCTGTCTTCTCTATTTTTGCATCCCCCTATGTTCATTCTATTCTATTCTGAAGTCCAGGATTCTTAGAGGCCATTCTGCCTAAGGGCAAGCTCTGACACAGTGGGTACTATTGTGCCTGGGATGAGGAAGACCAGAGATCAGATCCAGCCTCAGACACTTAACTCTTGTTTGGCTCAGCTTCCTTATCTATAAAATGGGGATGATAATAGCATCTATCTCCCAAGACTGTTGCGAAGATCAAATAAGAAAACAATTGGGGTGGCTAGGTGGCGCAGTGAATAGAGCACCGGCCCTGGAGTCAGGAATACCTGAGTTCAAATCCGGCCTCAGACACTTAACACAAAAACTAGCCATGTGACCTTGGGCAAGTCACTTAACCCCAACTGCCCTCCAAAAAGCAAAAAAAAGAAAAAAAGAAAAAAGAAAATAATTGGAAAGTGCTTAGCACTGTGCCTGGCACAGAGTAAGAGCTATATACATGTTAGCTATTATTATTATTAAGGTGGAAAGAAAGGGGAAAACGCATTGCAATTTTGGAGAGTTCAGCAATAAAGCACAATTGAGGGCTAGCGAGAGCTAGAATAAAGAGTACACCAAGGGAAGTAAGACTAGAAAGACAGATGGAAGCTAGTGTCTAGGTCTTGAAAGTCAGTCTAGAGTATTTCTATTTCATCCTAGGGGCAGCAGGGAGCCAATGACAGATTTTATGGAGAGGTAACTTGGTTAGACCTTTCTCTTAGGATGATTATTTTGGCTATTGCGTGAATGATGAGTTAGAAAAGGCAGAGAGACAGGAGCCAGTGAGAACACAGAATTTTAGATTCTGAGTAGCTAGGAGCTTTTAAAAATAGTACAAATGAAAGGGGATGAAGGCTTCAACTAAGTGATGTTAGTGTAAGTTAAGAGAAGGGGACAGATTCAAGAAATGCTGTGAAGGCAGAATCAACATGCAGAAAGAGAAATGTAGGGAGGCAAGATAAAATGGACCAGTATGTTGTAGAAGAGCAGTGTGCCAGCAGGGGCGATTGAGAAGGAATAGTCAGACAGGGAGGAGTTCCCGGGAGAAAAGGGTGTCATGGAAGCCAAGAAAAGAAAAAGAGTATCCAGAAGGATGGGAACAAATCAACAGTATTGAAAGCTACAGAAAGGTCAAGTAGGATGAGGACTAAGAAAGGGCTGATGGATTTAGTACTTAAGGGATCACTGGTAACCTTTAAGAGAGCAGTTTCACTGAAGTGGCAGGTTCAAAAGCCAGACTGCTAAGAATTGAGGAATCTGTGGTGAGGGAGTGGAGACAATATCAATTGTCATTTTTAAAAGAGATTTTTGCCTTTTTTGTTCTGTTTTAAGACTAAGTCTCCCTGTCTCACTCAGGCTAAAAGTACAGCAATCACTAATGGTTCCTAACCCAGCACTAATCAGGGTAGAAGCTTTAACCTATGGTTTCTTCTGATCTGACCTGAGCCCATGTGCCCCTCCTTAGGCAGGCTGGTATTTCTCTACACTTAGCATGGGATCTGGCACATAGTAGGCATTATGTAAATGCTTATTCCCTCACTCCCCTCTCAAGGGCTCACCATATTGGTGCTGTCCGTTCTTCATTTTCAAAGAGGACCAGTGACATCACAGGGTGATGTCTTGACACGCATGAATTGGATTTAAGCGAGGCAGAGTTGCACAGTCAGCCTCAATCTCTCTTCCTGAGTCATTCATGTCCAGTGGTGAGACAAAAGTCAAGATGACCGACAACGGCCTGGGATGACCTCGGTGCCTTAGATGTCTGACCAAACTCTAAGTCAGGCCTGCACAACATATGGCCAAAGGCCACTTGTGGCTTGCCAAGGGATTTCAGGCAGCCCACAAAAATGTAGAGAATGTAAAAGAGAGTAAAGATGTAACAACTGCTTAACCCATCTCCTGCTAGTCACAGTTGTGCTCCTCACATAATTTTGGAGCGGGTTGCCACCGTGCCTACTCTCCTGTTTGTCGAATGACCCAAGGCAGGCAATCATCCTCAGGCTGTCTAGTCCAAGAGGACTGACGGTCCTATCTTTCAGTTGTGTTTTCATTCATTACTGGGGCTGAACCAGAACAAGGTGAGTGCAGCCAAACACCAACACAACTGGCTACCACTGTGCGGGCAACAACAATGCGAGGGCTTTTCCCTCCCTCACCGCGCAGCCTCCTTCCAAGTTACACGGGCATCTGGTACTCTCTCCAAGATCAGACACTCAGTTCAGGATTTCCTTGTATGTGAGCAGTTGCTGTGGAGATTTTTTGGTTCTAATATTAAAGTTTTGGGGGTACCTTTATAAAATGGGTCAAACCCATTTAGTGTTTAATCTGGAGCATACAAATAGATACTTGCTTACTTACATGAGAAACAAAATATTGCGCCTTGTTTGCCAAGAAGTAATAGCCGTTCCAAAGGAAGAAAATCTTCCTCACCATTTCAAAAAAAAATATCCTGACTTTAGCAAATTGGACAACAATGAAAAATAAATTAAAGCAACCAAATTGTTGAAAAAATCTCAGTGGGGAACAATGGCTTTTCAAGAAAGTAAACTCAAAAACTGAGGCAGCTACCAAGGTTAATTTTCAGATTTCTAAAGAAAGCACTGCTCCTGGGAAGTCTTTCGCTGATGGTGATTTCATAAAGAAGTGTTTGCTGATTACAGATTCTGGATTATATTCCCCCCCCAAAAGGGATTTGAGAAATAATTTAATCATTAATTATACCTTTAATTGGAAAGTGAGCAGCTAAAAACCTATTTGCAGTCTGAAGAAGTTTAACATATTTTAATTTTAGCCCTTACCTCCTGCCAAATTGTGCAGGTCTACTCTAAGTTTTCCTTGGTATCTGTTTCAGCCGCCTTCATGACCATTGGAACAAATTGTTCTCACTACCCATTCTGCCAAGGGAAGTTTTCACATGCTGGGGTAGACACTGACAGGTTCAGGGCCTTTCAGTTACCCTCAACCTGGTTTAGCCCCTCTGTTGAGATGGTTTCACTGGGGTATGGCTGCTGCTATGCAACAGTTTCTAGGAGCCACAGGTGAGAGTTGGGTGATAGGTGGACACTAAAGGTGGATAAGCAGCCCTGAAAAGGGCTCAGTAATCCTCACACCAGAGACACTAGTCCTCCCTGAACATCCCATACATATTGGTGTTAAACTTAGTTTGGATCCCTGCTTGGTTGTAGTCCTACTATAGCTCACAAAACTCCAATTCAAAATATCCTCCAGGGGCGGCTAGGTGGCGCAGTGAATAGAGCACCGGCCCTGGAGTCAGGAGTACCTGAGTTCAAATCCGGCCTCAGACACTTAACACTAAAACTAGCCATGTGACCTTGGGCAAGTCACTTAACCCCAACTGCCCTCCAAAAAAAAAGCAAAAAAAAAAATCAAAATATCCTCCATCCTTAGTCTCCTCAGCATCCAGGGCTATAATCATGCATCACCATACCCGGCTCTAAGAGTTTTTCAAATAAAGGGAAAAGATAAACAGAACTATAGTTTGAGAGATTGGCGGGGTTTGTGTGAAGTTCTTGGGTTTGTTTTTGTTGTTGTTGTTGTTGTTTTGTTTTGTTTGGTTGGGGCTTTTTAAGAGGCTAGGGGAAATGTGCATATATTTGTAGGTATCAGGGAATGGTAACTAGAAGGAGGTTGAAGTACGGACCCAGTAATTGACAGGCATCTGCAGACCAACCTAGCTACATTTAGAGAGGCTCATCATAAGAAGCTGGTCATCAGCCGGTTAAATTCTTGGGTCCCAGTATCTCATGAAGGCCATCTATGAATGAATGGATAATTGCCATATGCATCAGTGTTGGTAGTACTTTGCATTGGTACAATTATGACTCTGTTGAAATGTTTTTGTGAAGTTATATGGTTTGATTACAACTTGGAATGGAAGCTTACTAGAGATATGAAAATCTACTTCCTTCTTATCCATCCTTACACTTAAAACAAGACTGAATACATAGAGGGTTCTTAAAAGTGGAAGCCCAGTAGACCCTAGGGACAACTATTGTCTTGTCCATTTTGCACATAAAGACACTAAACCAGAAAGTGGAGCAATGAATACCAACATGGTAAAGTTGAAGGTGTATTGAACATAGACTCACAGGACTAGGTTCAAATCCCATCTCTGACACCATCTATGTGACCTTGAGCAAGTCACCTGATGTCTCTGGGACTCAGTTTCTTCATGTATAAAATGAGGGGGTTGGACAAGATGATCTCTAAATGAGTCTCTCAGAGAGGGGCTAGAACTGTCTTGAAAGCGGAACAGAGATCTCTGGTCCCTGACCTGTTGTTTTTTTTTTTTCCAAGATTGTAGCCCTTTGTTGTATGTCTGTTGTATTTGAACTCTTCTTACTGAATTCAAAAAGTTATCTCATGTATATTTATACAAAAGGAATTTTCATAAATGCTAATTGCATAGTAAATACAAGATGATTGACAAAAATAGTATGATTAAGATCCAGACCTCTTAGGGTCCAAGAGAAATGGATTCCTGGAAAAAAGAAATGGAGTAAACATGAGCATGATTATTAAAGCATGAAGGGAGATATGATGGTTAAATTGAAATAAGAACTGCACTGAGCCAACAGGAATCACATGGTTAAAAGAAAATAAAATAAGCCGGAGGTATGACTAGAGAAGGAAGGGTGAAGTCTTTTATTTGACTTGGTTCAGACTAAGGATCCTAAGAACAAAGGAGCCCGGGATGTAGTGGTTGTAGACCCCAGATGAGTGAGCAGTTAGGTCAAGGTCCATCCAGGGAGATGTGGAACAATTCAAAATATCCTGTGATCAAACCTGGTCTCAGAAGCCCCAACCAGAAGGTTCCCACGTGCATTTTGTCTCTGTGAGGCTACCATTATCCTTCTATCACTATAGGAAATAAGGACTTATACTCTAAAAAAATAATGATGGAATAATATTCCTTCCCTTCCATTTTTGCTGTGGTACCCTCCCTTACTATGTCTTCTGCAGCTGAACCCTTGCCAGCAGTCAGTTAGGGTACAAATGCCATTGCCTGTGGAAATTCCCTGGCATAAACAATAAACACTGAGAAGTATCATTCCCATGGAACCTTGCCCTGATCAGACAACATCTATAACACTGTTAGTCTATAGGTACCACATTTTCTAAAGTGCAATGCCAAACTGAACTGTGACCATGTAATAGTAATGTAATTTGAACCCCATAATGGGATGGACTTGTTGATGTGACAAGAGGGGACTGAACTGGGAGGAGCTGGTGCTACCAATAGAGAGAGGCCCAAGCAGAGAGGGGCCAAAAAAACTTCTGGGAGCCAGCATCTAGAGGCTGAACTGAGAATTGAGAACTCCTGGGAAATGAGAAGAAAGGAGAACTGGGAGGAAGCATGACTGTAGTGCCAGTATTTGGTCTGTCTGTTTTGATGTTACTTTGTCAGATTTGTCTGCTCATGGAGGATGTTACTGTTGTTGCAGGAAGTCCTGGGATTTTGCTGTTTGTTCAGAAGCCCTAAAAGAGAATTTTCTCGTATGTTTACAGAAATCCTGGAGGAGGGTCTTATTGATGTTTTCAGGGGTCCTGGGACTGTACTATGATTTTTGCTAATTCCTCAGACCTTGTTGTTGGGTCTAGCCTGATTTCACAAGCAGAGAGTGAATTGATAAGGATGCCAGCAATGTGTATCTATGTTGTGTCTTTGTTAAGCCTTATCTTCCCAGGAACAGAAACTGCTGAGAACTTGCCTCCAGTTAAGATGAAGAAAAGACCTCTCCTTGGGTATTGAATGCTATGAAGATATTGTAACTTAGTTGTGACCTAGGAGTGGATGGCCTTTGTGCTTTGTGACTGACCAAATGAATGTACTTTGTTTATGATTGGAAACTAATCTCCAATTGAGAAACCAGGGGTGGAGTACTTTGACTTTTGTACTTTGTGATTGAACTGAGGACTTACTAAATGATTGAGTTACCCTGTGGTTTTTTTTTTTTTATTTTGGAAGTGGATTTTATTTAGCACGCGCTATTTGGGGCTACATCTTACCTTGCCCAAATCAAACAGGCCTGACCAAGGGGAGATCACTGATATATATAGGGTCCCCCCAACTCTCAATGGTCAGGGATTGCATAATAAGAGGTTTACAGCAGGAATTGGCTAGTACACATTTTAAGTCTCGTGCGCAGGGAAACCTTGGGGGGCCCTGTAGCCAACTTCCATGAGGAAACAGGAAGAAGATGCCTGGCTAGGGCTGAAGAGGGGGAAGGGAAAGGATCAAGGGAGCCAGGTGGGGCCAAGTACAACATTCCCCACTTCTTATGGACAGTGTCAGATCCTTGACACAGCGGGGACCACATCATCCCAGTGATCAAGGGGGCCAACATCAAGGGGCCAGTAGTAGGGATCCCTGACAATAAGTAACTTGACAGAGTTAATGCGGGATTTGACAAATTGGAGAAAGCAATTGATCAGGCATGAACCTAAAATAAGAGCTAGGGTAAGGAGAATTAAGGGACTGGTTTGGACAGATACTAAAGTACTGAGTCAAAGGGATGTTTGAAACAGTGACTGGTACCAGCATCTTCCCTTTCCCTCTGTCAGTCTGCCAAATTTGTATGGACTAAACTCAAACTTTCCTGCACCATGCTGGAGGTGTTTGCATAGAAGCCACAGGATTCTCCTGAATCCTGGGCAGCACAGAGGGCCCCCTGCTGAAAAAGACACCCTGTATTTTGATTCTTCTCATTTCTGTGAATGTTTTGCCTTAATTCGTTACTGAATAAATGGAGAGTTGCTATGCTAGTAATCAGAACCCGGAAGTTGCTTGGTGATACAGACCAGAAGAGGTCAGAATAGTGAGGGGGATTTAAAATCATGTCCTCTCCAAATGCCACTCTTACCTCTGGCTCTAAGAAGCTGAAGAATATACAGCAGCCACACCTTGGTAATACCATCTTGGCAGACAGGCTAGCCCAGGTTGAGGGTAACTGGCAGTCCTCAAACCCTTCAGTGAGGTAGAGGAACGTCTACACCAAGCCTGTGAAGACTTCCCCTGGCAGAATGGACAGGTGAGAACATTTATTCCAGTGGCCATGAAAGCAGCTAAAGCGGCTGATCAGAAGTGCTTAGAGCTTGTTAGGATATCAAAGACTCCAAAAGTAGCCACTGCATCCCAGGCCATTGTCAGTCATCTTGACTTTTGTTCTGCCCCTGGACTTAGATGACTCTGGAACAGAGAGTGAGGCTGATGACTGTGTGCAACTCTGCCTCACTTAAATCCAGTTCAGATACAAGTTCAAGACACTCTGCAATGTCTTTGGTCCCCTTTAAAAACAAAGGACAAACAATAACACCTCTCCAAATTGGTTGAAAAAAATGAATATTTACTTTGGGGGAAAAGAAAAGGAGCCTTTGTAGGGACATAGAAATTGTCTTAAAGTCCTATAGAATAGGCATCATAATTATTCCATCTGGCCCCACAACGCAAAACTGCTAGCAATATCAAGCAACAAGCATTTAGTAAGAGTCTATTACATGCCAGGTACTGTTCTAGATACTGAGGATCCAAGCATAAAAATGAAGCCAGCTCTGCCCTTGCGGAGCTTCCATTCTAAGTGAGAAGACAACATGTACATAAATATGTGTATACGAGGTAAACTGAAAGGCTGGACTTGAGTGGCTGACAGAGTCAGAAAAAGCTAGATGAAACTAAGTTTACAAATAATCTAAAGTGAATAGAGCACCAGCCCTGGAGTCAGGAGGATCTGAGTTCAAATCTGGCCTCAGACACTTACCACTTACCAACCCTGTGACCTTGGGCATGTCACTTACCCCCAATTGCCTGGCCTCCCCCCACTCCAAAAAACAAAATAATAATAACAATAATAATAATAATAAAGCTAAAGTCAGAGGAAGAAGTACATTCCAGTCATAAGGGTCCCTCAGTACAAAGGTACGGGGTCAGTCATTCAGTAAACATTTATTAAGTGCCAACCAAGGGCCAGGCACTATGCCAAGTAGTGAAGCTTAGAAAAAATAAAAAGGCAAAAGATTGTCCTCCCTCAAGGAGCTCCCAGTCTAATGAGGGAAGAAAATACATAAAAAGAAGCAGAAAACTGAAAGGTTTTGCAGAGGAAGAGGGTGTCCACCATCCGTAGGGGCATGTTTGAGTCCATGGATGTATAGATATGTGGGAAATGATGAGAAGGCTGCCCTGAGTGTCCTTTGTGCCCCTCTTAAATAGAGGATATAAAAAGAGTTTTCCATCATCTACCCTATGTCCTGTCTAATCAGAGGGAGGGAGGGGCCCCAAGGTTAGGGGGTTCTGAGGAGGTATAAGTTTAAGAGCCTATGTGATGTTGCAGGTGAGATTTTGGAGGACAAAATGAAGTCCAGGAGACCAGTTAGCTGGGAAATGATGATAGAGAGAGGAGATGGAAGGCTATGTGTGAGAGAAGGGGTAAGAAGGCCAGTTCAATTAGGCTATATAGTACAGCAAGGGTAGTGCTGCGAAATTAAGTTAGAAGGGTAGGTGAGGGTCAGGTTATGTAGGACTTTAAAAATCAAACAGGGGAGATCATGTGATCCCTCAGGCAATAAAGAGTTGTTGAAGTTAAAATGGTGATGTTTCTTTTATAGGAGAATGCCATGATCAGATCTGCACTTTAGGAAAATCATTTTGGCAGCTGGATTGGAGAAGGAAGAGGCCCGTGGCAGATAGACCACTTAGGAAGCTTTTGCAATAGTCTAGACAAGATTTGATAAAGTGGTGGTGTTAGAAGAGATAAGGGATGGACTTGAGAAATTATTCAGGATGAATGCAGAGGTGTGATATAGCGATGACAGAATCTGGCAGCTCACTGGATATGTGGGAGGAGAGCAATGGAAGGCCTAAGTATAATGTCAAGGTTTCCAACTTCAGTGGCCAGAAAGTTGGTGGTGCCTTTGACAGAAATAGGGAAATTTGAAAGAGGAATGATCTTGAGGAGAAAGATAATCTTTTAGTTTGGAACATGCTGAGTTTGAGAAAGATTAACATTCCAGGAGAGAAGCTAGATGACACAATGTCCTGGGCCTAGAGTCATGAAGACCTCAGATGCTTAACAGCTGTGTGACCTTGGGCAAATCATTTAATCCTGTTTGTCTCAGTTTCTTCATCTGTAAAATGAACTGGAGAAGAAAATGTCAGACCATTACAGTATCTTTGCCAAGAAAACCTCCAAAGGGGACACATAGAATTGGACCTGACTGAAGAACGACTAAGCAACAAAATTCCAGGAGGCAAATTTTGATGTAATATAAAGAACTTTTTTTTCTTTCACAATTAGCGCTTTCCTGAAATAGAACGTATTATAGCATGAATGATGGGTTCCCTTTTATTGAAGGTACTCAGACCACTTGTCAGGGATTCTGCAAAGGTGGAGAAGAGGGCTACCATACTGCTTCATATTGGCCCCTGTTTTGACTTTGGTGCATATACTGCCCTTCATTAGCATCAAACCTTGTCTTGGAAGAGCAGAATCCTCCCTAAGAAAAATTCACCCAGCCTGGACCATGGTTTTCTAATTCCGTCTACCTCTATGACCCCTTTTTCTACCATTGCACGTCCCAGTTGCCATACCAATGCAGCATTTTATCCTCTGAGCTCCCTTCAGCATAGAGAGGAGCAGCAGTGCCCTGACGTCAGTTCTTAAGCTTCGGAAAGGCATTGATTACAACTCTGCTCTTGTGATTTAGAAGAAGAACTCTTGTTATTTCTTTCTCTTGTTGCATTTGGAATTTCAGTCTCTTGCTTGACTGCCACAGGCAATTGCAGTAGATAAATATAGACTAAGTAAACATCCTTTCTATTATAAATTGGCTCCAGAGATTTTACTGTGTTAATATCTGGCTGCCCCCATTTAGTTGATAAGCATCTTGAGGGCAGGAGGGCCATTTTCCCCCTTTCTGTCTTGGTGCTATTTTAAATATATTAAATATTTATTAAATGATGCCTGAGGGCTTCCAGATATGTTTGTTTTGGTCTCTGTTGCATCATATCCTCCCTTTTATCTCTACAGAAAAGACCCAGGTCATCTGTATCCTTTAGCTATAGTCTGCTTTTGTTCCCAACTCTTCCAGGGTTCCTGAATTCCATTTTGGAATACTACTTACCTGTACCTGTCAAGGGCACTAATTAACCTAATTTTACATACATGGAGTTAGGGCATTTTGAATACAGATGCAAATGTGTGTAAATTAGCACTTGAGTTTATGCAAAACAAATATGCAAATATGTCCTTGGATTTACAGAAACTGGTAGGCCTTAACTCAGGTGGCTCATCTTCCAGGCTCCCCACTAAATCCAAAACATGCCAGTTGAAATGAATCCTTCATTCTTCATCATGAGGGTCATCCACTGAGGCCTTAAGATAAGATCCTGAGGTCCTGACCCCTCGGAAGATTATTAGAAATCTCATTAGTTTCTCAATGAGGAGCTTGTGTTCTTCAGGTCAAAGATTATCAGTCTTAAACAGGAAATGAAAGATTCTGTCAGATGCCTCCTTCTTAAAGGAACAGAAACCCACACTCCAGAGTCAGTATTTCCTTGAATTTAGGAATTCAACCAGGACAGAGTCTGAAACTAAGCTTCATCTTCTGTAAAATGAAGGGAGCTGAACTAGATAATCTGTAAGGTCATTTCCAGTTCTAAATAAATCTATGATACCTAAAGACATATTCTATAGCAGTGGCTGACTTCTAAAGTGCAATTACTCTATATTATCATTCCTTCAACAATGAAGCCTTGCTTTATGGGGGATATTTATCTGTATAGAACACAGACTTCAGTGCCAGAAAGAATTTAGGACAGAGGTCTTTAACTGTGCTCCCTCCCCTCGAGACTTGCTAAGAGAAGCTTAAGTTTAAAGAAATTTTATCACTCCAACACAAATAGCGGGTAAACCTAAGGGAGTTGCAGCTAGGGGGAAAAAAAGCATTAAAAAAAAAAAGACAAACTTTTTAAGGGCTCTTTGCCAGCTAACTGAGTAGAGCTGTGAATCTGACTCACAAAATAGCTGAAATACTCCGGAAGCTTTGGGATACATCAGTAAAATGGACTATGACCACTGCTCTAAAAGGAAACTGGCACATGGCAGCTGCAGTAATAGCAGTTGCTCAGTAGATTAAACAGCAGGTGACAATAAAAATTCAACAGAGAATCAGTCCAACAGATGGCATCTTGAGACCAGCAAATGACATCAACAGCTCTTGAAAGCAATGAATTACAACTGTTCATTTCAGAAGCAGAGTGAGATTCTAGTTGGGACCCATCTCTAAGAACAACAATTTTCTTCTCTCATCTGTGGCAGGGGAATCTCTGTGAATGTACCTCTCACACAGGGGAATTTTCCTTGTTACTTACCCTTCTTTGCTGTTTAAATCAAATCAAATGGCATTTAATTGTGTTCTCTGGTTTTGTCTGGTAAGATAAATGTCAGTGTAGGCTCATAAGCAGTAATTTAAATAGATATTAACCAAACCACACCTTGAAACTGGGTGCAGATTTCAAGGGCCTACAATGAGGAGTGTTAGAAAGAAGTCTTTCCCCTGTCCTCAATGTATTTTCCCTATTGTCTTCTTAATGATTCACTTCTTCAGTCCTTGAATGCTTTTCCAGTATTGTGGTTCTGTAAGACTAGAAAAACATTAGAAATAATATGTTTCAACTTCATACTACAGAGGGGAAAACTGAAACATGAAAGACAAAGTGAGATTACATATCCTGTGTTAAAATATAAGCACCCATGGAAGAAGAGAGAGTATTATCCACTAGTAGGAAGGAAGGAAGGAAGGAAGGAAGGAAGGAAGGAAGGAAGGAAGGAAGGAAGAAAAGGAGAGATAAAGATAAAAGATAGGAGAGAAAGAGATAAGATGAGAAGGGGTGAGGAAGGAGAGTAAAAGGGAAGAGAAGGAAGGGAAGGACAGAAAGAAAAAAGATGGGAGGGAGAAAGGAATGGAGAAAGGAGAAAAGGAAAGGAGGGAGGAGGGAAGGGAAGGTGGAAAGAAAGGAAAGAAGGAAGGAAAGAATGCTATAATAGAAGGTTGGAAGATTCCAAAAAGAGAAACTTTTCTAACAATTTTGTCTACAGATGCTAATCATCCTCTCAGCTAACCCTTCTCTATACATTATCTTGCATTTACTTATACTGCATGTTGTTTTTATTCCTACAAGAAAAGAATGATAGTGTAGGAGTGTTTGGTTGGGATTCATAAGGCCCAGACCTTACAGCATGACCCTAGTTGTATCACTTAACCCTTCAGGATTTCATTTTCTTTATTTTTGAAAACAGAATACTAAAATTCATGCTGCTTACTTCAAAGGAAGGAAGGAAGGAAGGAAGGAAGGAAGGAAGGAAGGAAGGAAGGAAGGAAGGAAGGAAGGAAGGAAGGAAGGAAGGAAAGAAGGAAGGAAGGAAGGAAGGAAGGAAGGAAGGAAGGAAGGAAGGAAGGAAGAAAGGAAAAGTGAGAGGTAAAAAGGAGAGAAGGAAGGAAAGAAAGGAGGGAGGGAGGAAAAAAGAGGAGAGAAAAAAGGGAAGAAGGGAGGAGGGAAGGAAAGAAGCAAGGAAAGAAAAGGGAAAGAGGGAAAGAGGGAATTATAAGGGTCGTGCTATTTCTCTATTACTCTCTCCTGTCCCACCCTGAGACTAGCAACTTCCTAATGGAAAACCCTGGATCACTCCCTCCTTCTGTCACTGTCCTCAGGATTCAACTCCAAAAACTTTGTCTAACATTGGAATTTACATACTTACGGTCTTGAGAAATAGAAGGTACAGTGCATCAAGGCATGGAATTGGGGGTTAGAGAACCTAAGGTTCCAATTCCACCCTAGTCAACCTATTAAACCTCTCTAGGCTTCTGTGCCCTCGCCTATAAAATGATAAATTCACACTAAATAGCCTCTGAGGTGCTTTCCAATTGCAAATCTTTTTATTGTTGAATGCTTAACTGCTTGCTCACTGATCATGAGATTAACTCCTTCAGCTTTCTTTTCTCTCATATGAACCCTGCCCTTGCGCTCCCTTATCTAGGACCAGTGGTAAATACATCACCATTGCCCCCCTCCTCCACTCTCCCCTTCTTGCTTCATCTGGAATGAAAGTGCTATAACCCTAGACTCACTCAGACATTCATTACTCCTGTATTGATGGCCTTCTACCTCCCTGTTATGCTGTGCAGATTAAAAGGCACAGACCTTTCTTGAGCGAGGGAATAGGTTTTGTCAGTATTCAGTGTGTAACAGCAGAAAGCATAATAAATTCTGGCAGTCAATCGAATATGACATGATAATGAATGTTAACATCATGTGCGCCCCTTTGCCAACAGAGAGGAAAGTCATGTTAGATTACAGCTAAACACAGCCACCCTGTGATTTCTGTCCTCTTTCCTCTCTCTCACTTCTTTTCCCAGGCTCTGACCCTAGTACTTGTCCCTCTTTACCAGGCTTCAGGCATCTCTGTTGCTCAGAAACATGGTTCTGGTTCCCTGAGGACCCTAGAATCTAGATCTAAGAAACGTGGTCTATGTATGTCTTAAACACAAGCTTACCAAAACCCTAGATCTGAAGGTGTCTCAGTTTGGTTGCATACACAAACCCACTGCTTGAACTACAAGCCACAATTGCTTATGTCAGGAATCTCTCCTTAATTCTTTGGGCTGAAATACACCAGTTTCTCATGAAGGGACTATAAAAGAACAGAGATTTAGAGCTGGGCGCCCCATGTGAAGTACGCCTAGTCTCACCCCTCATTTTATAGAAAAAAACGAAATTATGCGCCCAAGGCCTTCCATATCATAAATAGAAAAAACAGAATTTGAAGTCAGGTGCCATGACTCCAAATTGATGACTTTTTCAACTTCTAGGATGGGCACTGAGTCACATCATTACAATGTAGTTGGTAATGATTGATTTTTGTGGTTAGGAAATTCCTAGTGAGGAAGCCACCTCTTATAATGGAGATCAGTTACTTTCCTGCATCTTTCAGTCTTGTAGAGTTATCTAGGGGCAGAGAGGTTGAATAACTTGCTCAGTCAGTATGTATCAAAGTTAGGACTTCTTCAAGGACCTCAGGCCAGCTCTTGGCCAACCTCACTCTCTACGATTAATTATGCATAAATTTGCAGATGCTATACCACAATACCTCTCACCTTTTTGTTATTGGTTTTTGTTATTATTAAACTCTCATTCCCACTAAATATTATAACTATAACTATCATCAACTACTACTACTACACTTATCCCCTCCACATTACAACTATCCCCATTTTGGTTTCAATACGTCACAGGTCAGCATAAGAAACTAAATGGGAATTTTGGAGGAGTTTCATGAAAGCCACAAAGGACACACGAAAGCCAGCAAACAAAACAGAACCTATGACCAAATACTTAAGCTGAATTTTACAATAAAAAACACCCCCATAAAATAAAAAGAAAAAAATTCAGTCTTCTCTGGTATGAAGGGAGTGCCAAAACCTTTTATGTTTTTCAATATCTGGATTTTCAATTCAAAATCTGGATTTTCCAGATTGCAGGGGCACTGTGCCCCTAACCCTGGCAATGTGGAAGGGATAAGTGTTCTACTAAAAATAATGCAAATACCTGTTAGTTGTGAGGTTGGTATTTTCAAAGTTAAAAATAGCCCATGGATGAAATATGATTCCAAAGGTCTCAGACATTCTCACAATCACTCCTGCTAATAGGAGGAAGAAGAGAATCTGGATGAGACTCCTGCTTCCTCTTTAGCTTGGGCCTCTTAATACCCACTAAGCAATGGCCCCTGAGTGCCCCAGCCCCCCATATCTCATGGAATACTGTCTCTGCCCACTTCATCAGAACATCTCTAACACTACTCACTAGGATTTGAATAAAAATATAGAAAGGAATCATGCTATCAAATTTGCAGATGACACAAAGCTAGGACGGATGGCTAATATGATGGGTAACAGAATCAACGTTCAAATTACTTTTGACAGATGAAGACACAGGGCCAAAATCAAACAAGATAAACTCTAACAAGGATAAATGTGAGGTCCTTCATTTGGACACAAAAAATTAGTTGTGTGTATATAAGATGTTCATGCTGAAAAAAGTAGGAGGTTTCACTTGACCACATGTTCAACGTGAGCTACGCAGTGCTATTCTATTCCTACAGCAGCACAGTTGCAGCTGGTTAAATAAGGGATATTGATAAGATATAGCATCTTATCACCTTAAAAAAGAGGTGGAGCTTTACTCATAGAGAAACACACATTCGAGAAACACACATATGGACCATAAGAAACCTAGAGTATTTTCAGACGTCCCACCAGTTCAACCAACAAAAGATCCACTGGGTGCTATTTTTAGTAGGTTTTATTTTATGCATCATTGAAGTCCAATTCCAGTTCTTCATTGTAGCATGGAGGTGACTGTGGGGTTTCAAAGGTCAGTCCTGTAGAGCTAAACCTTGGAAAAATTCTACCAAGGCTAAAAAAAATACAGTTTTGGCAAAAGATTGGGGCTGCTATCCAAGGTCAACCAAAGTACAAAAAAGTCTTATTCCTAGCAAAGTACCCAGGAATTGTATGGCCATGGTGAGTTTTGATCTAGGTGAAAGTTCCAAATGGCTCACCCCTTTATGCAACCTATTTCTATTTCCCTGGTGACAATACTGGAGTGACAAGAAAAGGGGAAAGGGAGACAAAAATCAAAGTTTTCCTACTCTCTACAAGTGTTAATTCAATTATCCAACAATCAGTAAGTTGATATACTGCTAGGGAGCTTAACCATATCCATATTAATATTATTGCTAAAAATAGAACCAAAAAATGGAAAAAACAAACAAAAAATGGAATCAAAACAGTCTCAAGAAGGAGCAGTCAAATGGAAGAATGGTTCATAGATTCTTCTCAAAGAAGGGAGTAAAAGAGTTAGCTGATTTATTTGTACCTAAGGGCAATCCAAAATGTAATTGCACTGGTTACTTTACAGTTTTACTTTGCAGTGCTTTTGGAGTGTGTACAGCAAGAGGCCCACCCTGATAAGAACTGCAGCAGATATATTAGGACCACATCAAAGAAGCTAATGGAGTAGAGAAACTTTGCAAAGAACTTGACAAACTTTCCCAAAACAAGCCAAAATATGCCTTCATATTCAATGAAGTCAGCTGGAAGAATCACCTGGAGGCAGATTGCAAAGGACTTTAAATGCCAAAATGGGAGAATATGTGTTTTATCCCAGAGAGAATAGGGAGCCACTGAATTTTCTTGAGAAGAGGAATGACATGGTCAGATCACTTCTATGGAGAAATCAATTTGTCACCTGTGTGGAGGATGGATTAGAGATAGGAGACATTGTAGGCAAGGAAAACAATTAGGAAACTATTGAAATTGTCAAGGTAAGAGGTGGAGAGAGACAGAAATGAAATGATGACTGAGTGGAAAAGAGACTGAAGTAAGGAGTTTTTTCAGTGCAGAATTGAGTTGGAAACAGACTGGACTCAAGGAATGAAGAATGAAGAAGGGTTAAGGAAAACTCTGAATTTATCATTCAGATAACAGGGTGATCAAATGGATGGTAGTGTCCTTGACAGAAAATAGGGAAATTGGAGGATTGGATTTCAGTGGGGAGATAAGAAGTTTTTGGTGGGATATGTTGAATTTGAGATGCCCATTGAATATTCATGTGGAAGTACTCGGTAAGCACAGAATTGGGGGTGAAATGAGAAATTAGAGCAGGATGTGTAGATTTGGGAGTCATCTACAAAGAAGTGATATTTGAATCCATGGGAGAAGGTGAGATGAGAAAGGGAGAGAGGTGGGGGAAAAGAGAAAAACAGAAAGAGGGAGAAAAGAGGGAGAGGAGAGAGAGAGAGAGAGAGAGAGAGAGAGAGAGAGAGAGAGAGAGAGAGAGAGAAAGGCAGGCAAGCAAGCAGGCAGGGAATGTCTAAATATGGCAAAGAATAAGAAACATCAATCAGTCAGGTAGGAGGAGAGTAATGTCACAAAAACTCAGAATATCCAGGAGGAAGGAGTAATCAACAGTGTCAAAAGCTATACAGAGGTCAAGAAGGAAGAGAAAAGGCCATTAGATCTAGCAATTAAGAGACTGTTGGTAACCTTGCAGAGAACAATTTCAAGTCAAATGGTGGGGTCAGAATCACATCTGGGCCAAAAAAAAAAAAAGAGGACTTCTGCTGATTTTATGGACTAGCTCCTTTTACAGGGAGAGAAAATGCCTTTGAAACCCTATATCTTCCAAGTGAGAGTTGAGACCTTTGGGCAGCTGCTTCAATATAGTCTTGTGATTTAGTAAATCATCATAGAATATGAAACAATCTGGAGATCATCCCACCTAACGCATTTTATGAAGGAGAGGGTTATTGTTTTGTTTTGTTACTTCACCAAGATCACACAGGTAATAAATAGCATAGATGACATTCAAAAGCAGATCTTTTGACTCTAAATTCAACTTTCAGTTAATTATCTCACATCATTTCTTCCTATGTAAAAAGGTTTCATTAATTACTCTGCATGAACATCACCTGAATACTCCCCTCTTCCCATTGGTTCATAGGATCATAAATGTAAAGATAGAAGAGACCTTTAGGTCATCTAGTCTGCATGCCCATTCCTTCCCCAATTTTTACAAAAGAGGAAACTGAGACAAATCAATTTGTCTAAGGTCTCACAAATAAAAAAAGGACAAAGCTGGGATTTGACCCCATTTCCTCTGAATGCTAATCAGACCCTTTCCCACTATATCATACCACCTCCCAGGTTCTTGAGATCCAGCTGACTGTCATCTAGCCTTTGTGTTCGACAAAGGGAAGAACATAATAGTCTTAGATTTCCAGAAGCATGGTCAAGAGCCATATAAACTATATTCAGTTATAACCTCTCCCCTTTCCCACAACAAGGTCCCACCACTCCCATCCCTGCCAAAACCCTAGAACAAATGCTTCCTTCCTGAGCTAGGAACTTAGGAACTTTTTAAGTGTAGTTGAGGCAGGGGCAATACCCTGAATGAACTTACACTGTTACTATTAACCTAAGCCCAGGAATACCATTCTAGCTAATCTTTAACCAAACCTGAGCTTGTTAGGAGTTTGGGGGTTGGGATGGAGATGAGGTGATTAGCTGGATCGGTCAGTTAGGCAGTAAAGATTTATTAAAGGCATTTATTGTTAAAGGCATATTATGTGCCAGGGACTGTGCTAAACTCTAGGAATGTGAAGAAAGACAAAGCATAGTTCCTGTTCTCAGGGAATTCATAGTCTAACAGAAGAAACAATATGCAAACATCGATGTAAAGTGACCTATGTACAGGATAAATTGGAAATAATCAATAGAGGAAAGGCACTAGAATTAAGTGGGGTTCTGGAAAAGCTTCCTGTGGGTAGGTAAGTGGATGGGAATTATCCAAAGATACTGACCTGGCCCTCCAAATATAGGAATGTGTCTCACACATACTAGGAGTTGTAGTGAGGGGAGAGGGCAGTACCTAGAGACCCTCTGATACTGTTAGTTCCACCCTTTCTGCTATTAGTGTTCACCCTTCCTTTTCAAAGAAGACCAATAACATCACAGTGATGTCTTGACTTCTGAGGGTATTGGATTTAAGCGAGGCAGAGTTGCACAGTCATCAGTCACATTCTCTTCTAGAATCATTGAAGTCCAGTGGCAAGATAAAAGTCAAGATCACTGGCAATGATCCGGAATGCAGTGGATGACCTTGGTGTCTTCAATATCTGACCAAGCTTTAAGACATGCTTTAGCCATCTTCTCGGCTATTAGAACAAATTGTCTCATCTACCCCTTCCTTTGGGGAGAATCATTGAATGCTTGGGTTAGATAGCCCCCACTGACAGGTTGGAGGCCTAATTTCCCTGAATCACCAAAGCAGTGACCTCCATTCTTGGAACCTCACAAAAGCAGGGATCCTACACCAAAAATGTTGATACATCTATTTTAAAAAGACAATATAAACTCAGGTTACATTAATCAAAGTGCTATATCTAAATCACAAAACAGTAGTCCTGTTATTTCCTGCTTCTCAGACCACCTCTGGAGAAGGGTGTTCAGTCATGGGTACCACATTTTAAAAAGGTTATTGAAACAAAAGAGTTTGGCCAGAGAAGGGTGGTAATGATGATTAGGAGAATTAAGGAACTAGATAAGTCTATCCAGGAAAAAAAAAAAAGATGAGACTAAGGGGAGACATGATATCTGTCCTCAACTATCTGAAGACTTGTCATGTGGAGGAGGCAGTAGACTGAGCATTCTGTCACTGAGAATGTTCAATGGGAGGCTTGATGGCAGCCTGGAGGGGTGAGGTGGGAAGGATGTCTGCACTGGGTAAAAAGTTGGTCTAGATGAACTCTAAGCTTTCCTCCCACTTAAAGATACTATGATTTGGCTATTCTGCAGTCTATGTCTTTATATTAAGCAATTAGGTTAGATCTCCCCTGGGTTTTACCTATGATATAGCTATATTGAGGGTCAGCCATAGGCAAAATGATGAAATATGCAGTTTGTCCTCAGGGCCCTTTGGGCTCCTGTTTTTCACTTTTCTACTCCTGGAATTTCCCTCAAACCCTATTCTCATTGCCCTCATGCCACTTACCACAGCAACCCACCTAAGCCTTCCAGGTCAACATAGTACCTATACTGAAAAATAATCCCTGCATTCCCTCTCCACCTCCCATTCAAACTCCTATTCCCAGGACACCTTACTCAGTCATCATGACCTATTAAAATAATTCACACCAAGGTAAGAAATGCTGATAATAGCCCAATGTGTTTTCTTCTCCCAAAAGTATTTACCTTTTAAAAATGGACTCATTAATTTAAAGGAATGCATTTCTAATGGTAGAATTGGGCAGTCATTGAAACAAGGAAATACTGTGGGGTGGGAGGCCTTCCTAAGTACTTTACAAATGTGACCTCATTTGACTGTCACAACTACCCAGGGAGGTAGGTACCATTATATTTCTGTTTTACAATTTAGCAATGTCATTTACAATTATAGTTATGATTTCTATTTTAACATTTTACAGTTGAGACAAGAAGTTAAGGATGTTTCCCTAAATCTTATAACTAGTAAGTGTCTAAGGCTGGTTTTGAACTCAAGTCTTCTCAGCTCGACTCAAGTTGACTCTCTTGCCACTTAGCTGACTCTATGTAGGCATCTGCTCACTTCATCTATCCATGTGGCCATCTCTGGTCCAATAGTGTCCTCCTCTGAAGGCCCTCTATCTAGAGTTCTTCTGAATACTGGGAAACATTTTGAAAAATGTAGATCAGGGAGGGACCTCAGAGATGACATAGCCAAATCTCACCTCCATATGTCACTGATAAATGCACTGATACTGATGCCCACGGAAGGAACCTAACATCTCAATTCAAGTTCAAGCCCAAGTCTTCTTGCCCCAAATTTACTGCTCATTTTATTTTTGTTGTTGAATCATTTCATCCTTGTCTGACTCTACATGACTCCATTTGAGGTTTTCTTGGCAAAGATACCAGATACTGCTGCATCTTTCTTCAGTTCATTTTACAGATGAGGAAATTGAGGCAAATAGGGCTAAATGATTTGTCCAGGGTCACACAGCTAGTAACTGGAAGTCTGAGGTCAGATCTGAACTCTTAACTGTATCCACTGCCCCTCCTGGCTGACTCCTCCTTTTACTAGGCCTATTGTTCAAGTTATGTGACTCCACTACAGATAACTGTAGCTGAGCAAAATCAGAAGTCAAAAGCTTCTATTTAGGGACACCTGAGCATTTACCATCTTCATGGCTCCCTCATTAATATTTAGGAAGGAGTAGAAAGAGAGAGCCAAGATTATAAACCAAGTGGTGAACAATTGAGAGTTCTTGACAGTAATGCTATGCCCTTCACAGCACAAGGCTGATGAACCTCAGCACTTAATTACCAATATAGATTGTTCTTTTAAGGAATAACCTTTTTTAATCACAATAAAACATCCCCAGGTTGGCAGAGGATTTTACATTCCCTCCTGCCTGACTGTATTGCCATGTGTGAGCTTCTAAGTTTTGTCTCAAAGAAGGATCCTCTGGGAAAGGGTTAAAAATACATGGTTGGAGAAGTAGTAGTTTTCCTAAAGCAAGGAGCATATAGGTCAAAGAGACGTCTGTGCGTTGTTCTTGAGTTGTTTTTCAGTGTCTGACTCTTTGTCATCCCATTTGGGGTTTTCTTAGCACAGATACTCGAGTGGTTTGCCATTCCCTTTTCCAGACCATTTTACATATGAGGAAACTGAGGCAAACAAGGTTAAGAGAGTTGTCCAAGGTCACACAGCTACAAAGTGTCTAAGGCCAGATTTGAGCTCAGGAAGTTGAATTTTCCTGATTCTGGACCCAACACTCTATCCACTGTACCACCAAACATAGTAACTATCATAAAAACTGGGGGAGAAATAAATGAGGGTGATAGTGACCTGGGTGCTTGAATTTAGGTCCAATGTAGCCGATACAATATGATGTTGGAGTCGTTGAATGGATTGCTGGAAGAAAGTAAGACCTAACTGAGTCAATGTCCATAGAGGATAGGGATCTGTATCCTATACCTACTCTGTATTCTATACTCAGTCTAAGAGTACTATAATGTAGCAATCTGTCCCTATGTCTAGGTAAATACGTAAAGCAAGTAACAAGTCCTGGTCAGAAAAAGGAGATTTAAATAATAGCACTGCAAAGTGAAGTATAAATGTAAACTTTAAACAAACATGCAATCTGAATTTTAGACCACTGCTAAAATCCATCTATGGGTCCTGTGGGTGCCATGTAAATTTTTGGTAATGCATGAGTGAACTGGAAAAGTACTGAAGGTTAAGGCAAAGGACCTAGATTTCAGAAATATCTTGGCCAACTCAATTGAATTTATTTCCATCAGTATTTATTAAGTACCTATTATGTGCAAGATGGGCAGCTAGGTGGTGCAGTGAATAGAGCGCCAGGTCTGCAGTCAGGAAGACTCATCTTCCTTAGTTCAAACCTGGCCTCGGATACTTACTAATTGTGTGACCATTTGCCATTCTCTTAAACCTGTTCGCCTCAGTTTCTGAATCTATAAAGTGAGCCGGAGAAGGAAATGGCTAACCATTCCAGTACCTTTTCCAAGAAAACTCCAAATGGGGTCACACAATTGAATAACAACTGAACAAAATGTGAAAGATAATACCGTAGGCACTGAGAATACAAAGAGAGAAAGCAAAATAATCCTGCTTTCCAGGGGTTTACAATCTACAATGTCTTGTCTTTGCCTTATGTACGCACTCAGGGATATTAGGTAGATGACTGATACTAGGAAGAATATTATAATCTTTAATTAGGGGTGAAATCTAGGTCTGTGATCTCATCATCATAGGGAACTGAGACAGAGGAACTTCTCACCACTGTTACAAGTAGGTACCTTTTCTATATGAAGCTAAGTGTTAGTTCCTAGGCATGAAGTCAAGAAGACCTGAGTTTAAATCCAGCCTCAGACACTTAATAACTGTATAACTATGGCCAACCCACTTAATATCTGCCTCAGTTTCTTCAACTGTAAAATGAGTATAATAAAAGTACCTACTTTTCATGGTTGTTGTAAGGATCAAATGAGAGAGTTATAAAGTACTTGGGACTTTAGTGCCTAAGAATATAGCAGTTGCCTAATAAATGTTTCTTCCCTTCCACCTCATTAGGCAGCTTAGTCTTTGAGTTGATTTCTAAAGAGAGAACTCTTCAGAAAACCTAAATTGAAAGGGTACCTACTAGGTAAGTCAAGCAAATAAGAGTTAATTGGCCACTTATTATGTGCTAGCACTAATGTGTATGTGTGTGTGTGTATATACATATATATATATATGTATGTATATAGATAGATGTGTATGTATATATATGTGTGTGTATGTGTATATATATACATCTATACATGTGTACCCAAATCTATATAAATATGTATTTTATGTCATAATAATATATTCATAATATTACACATTTGTAGACATAAGTAGCATTGATCTTGGAGTCAGAAACTCTGCATCTGACACTTAATAGCAGTCACTACAGAATAAGAATAATATTTTTCTCACTATGTCACAAGATTATTATGAGGAAAGTGCTTCATAAACTTCAGAATGCCCTTTAAATGTGAGCTGCTGTTGTCAATTTTCAGAGGCTTCAGAGGATGACATTTTGAGGGTGTCATTTTAAAGCTTCCAAAGTGCTTTACATGTTATCTCATCTGCTCCACAACACTTCGAGGTAAATGTTATTATCCCCATTTTGCAGATGAGGAAACTGAGGCAGACAGAAATAAAGTGACTTTCCCTTCTTGCTTCTCTTGAAGCAATGAGGCCTCTAGAACCCAGTAAAAAAAGGATTCCTTTCTCACATCCCTAAAATTAGGAGGAAGGCACAGCGTACTCTAAGAAGAGAAGAAAACCAATTCGTTACCAATGTCCTACTCATTAATTGGCATTGCCTAGAATAACCTTTGCTGGCTTTGTTCACTCTCATTCTGCCCAAACATCCTTACCATGACCAGCTTCCCTGACCATCCCTCCTTTGTCCTAAGATTTCCATCACAAAAACCTGAGGTTCATGAGTTGTGGATAGCCAACAACTATTTTCCACAAGGACCCACATACCCCTGTTTGTGTTCATCCTTCTGGAGAGGGAGAGCCCTGTGAATAGGGAAACCCACCTGTGGTGGCCTGCTCAGTTGGCGTGAAGGTGCTGTGTGGAATATAAATGGACTCCTTCACTTAGCAGGAGGCAGGTAATTTCTTTTGTCCCTGCTGATGCATTATTGATTGTGATGAATGTCAGAGCAAGAGCCAGTTCCAGGAACCATTAAACAATAATTTCATCTCCGGTGGGTAATTGATTGTCAGGGGGCACATGGTGGCCAGTTATGGGGTGGTAGTAATAGGGAATGTTTTTATTTGGGGGAGAGGTGAGAAGGGAAGAGTTCATGATTTATTAATCAAATTTCAAGCATAGTTTTCAGGGCAAATGAGCTGCAAATGTGAGGATGACCTTCTCAGGAACTCAAACGACTAAGCTCCTGAGGTCAAATCTATGGTATCCAACAGCAGGGAATGTGATAGTGCTGGCCTTCAGAAGCTGCCCCCACTTCTACTATCAAGAAACACCTAGAGGAGCTGTTCCTGCCTGGTTTTCCTAACCAGACTTAGCAATGGCTAGGCTGAGAGAAGCACCATCTTCAAAATAAGGGAGTGGAGAGTCCTCACTGTATGCTGCACTGGCAAGGTCATAACTACTCCACTTTAGCTACACAGAGAGAAACCTATGATCTTGCCACCACCCACAAGGGTTCCATGTCCAAATTCATGAAATCAGAAATGTCTTAAATCGCCTTTTATTATTCCATCTTTCCCACTTCTTTACAACCTCTGATCCTATTCTTTGTCCTCCCCATGATCTCTACCCTTCAGATCTTTCTCTGACTCCCACCCAGCACTGACTTCACTTTTCTCCATTTCTCTCTACTAGCTTAGTCCTACAAATTTATGTTATATCACAACTGGGCTGTCACTTCATCAAGACAACCCTTTTAAATCTCCCCAATACACTCAATCTCCTACTCACCACATTAACTTTTCCAAATGTTTTCATTTTTCTCAAATCTCATAGCTCTCTCTCCTGTAATCTCTTAGCTGAGAACTTCAACTCATATATTCCTAAAAAAAAAAACCCAGAAAACATTAACTGAGAGCCTCTCTTCTCCCTTCTTCTGCATCTCACATATCTCACATGCCTTCCCCAATATTTCCTCCTTCACCCCATCCCATATGAAGAGACGATCCTTCTTGTCAAGGCTAACTCCTCTACATGCACCATTGATCAATTTCCATCCTGTCTCCTCCAGTAGATTTTCCCTTCTCTTCTCACTTTTCTCTCATTAATTCTCAGTCTCCCTGTCTACTAGCTGCTTTTCTGTTGTCTACAAGTATGCCCATCTCTCCTCCATACTCAGAAGTCCACATTTGACCCATCCATCCAAACTATCATTCTATATTTACCTTTCCTTTTGTGTCTAAACTCCTTGAGAAGGCCATCTGCAATTTTAGTATATCTTATTTACTTTTCTCTCACTCTCGTAACACTTCTCTGTCTGACTTCTGACCTTATTTTTCAATTAAAACAGTTTTCCCAAAGTTACCAAAGATCTATTAATTAGCAAATCTACTGACCTCTGAAATGCCATCCTTCTTGACCTCTCTATAGCCTTTGATACAGTTGAACAACTATTTCTCTTTGATACTCTTCTCTGGGTTTCCATCACATTGATATCTCCTAGGTGTCTTTCTGCTTTCTACCTGTATGACCACTTCTCCATCTCCTTTGCTGAACATTCATATAGATCTGTTCATCCTATTCCCTGCTCTACTGTTTCACTTGGTGATCTCATCAAATTCCATGGATTCAGTTATCATCTCCATCAGATGATTTTCAGATCTATTTATCCCTAACCTTTTGCTTGACTTCCATTCTCTTGTCTCCAGCTTCTTCTTAGACATTTCTAACTATCTGTCCTATACTCATTTTAAACTCAGCATGTCCAAAATTGAGCTTATTATCTTTCCCCAAACTCTCTGTTCTTCCAAATTTCACTATTACTTTGGAGGTCACCACCATCTTCTCACTCACCTAGATTCACAATGTAGGTGTTCCCCTCAAATCCTCCCTCTTTCTCAGCCCCCATCCAATCAATTGTCAAGTCCTATTAATTCTTCTTTGTAAAATCTCTCACATACACCTCCTTCTCTTTCCTGACACTGCCACCATCTGGTACAAGCTGTCATGAATTTACACCTGGACTGCAAATAGTTTTCTTTTTGGCCTCCTTGCCTCAAGATGCTCACCATTCCAATCCATCATACATTTTTCATTCAAATGAAAAGCTTCAATTCAATGAAGCATTGACCTTGTCACTGCTCCCCAATTCAAACAACTCCAATAGCTCCCTATTACCTACAAGATAAAATATAAAACTCTCCATTTGGCTTTTAAATCCCCTCCTACCTTTCCATTCTTCTCATAACTTCCTTCCACAATTCTTCCATCCTGTGACACTGGGTTCTGTGCTGTTTCTCACACAAGACACTCCATCTCTTGACTCTTCATTTTCACTAACTTTTTCCAATGCCTGAAATGCTCTCCCTCCTTATCTTTACCTACTGTCTTCCTTCAAGTCTCACCTAAGATCTCACCTTCTGCAAAAAGCCTTTCTGGATCCCTTTAAGGCTACTTCCTCCCCTCCCCTCTGAGATTACATCTAATAAAAAACACATTTAACATATATGTTCATATATATATACACACATGTGTGTATATGCATATATATATACATGCATACACATTATATATATATGCATGGACATGCATGTTGGAGGAGAGAGAGAGAGAGAGAGAGAGAGAGAGAGAGAGAGAGAGAGAGAGAGAGAGAGAGAGAGAGAAATAGGGGCTTTCATATGCCCAGATCATCTAACATGGAAGCACCCACTTCTGGGAGAAAACATCCTTCCTTCCTTTTCTACCACATAGATAGCAATAGCCTCTTTATATTGGTTATGTAACCAGGACAGTCTGAGTCTTCAAAACCCTAAGAGTGGAACAGCCATACTTTTTTTTTTGGTGGTATGCAGGGAGAATGAAGGTTATATTTACCTGCAGCACTGGTACCATGAACTGACTAGGTAGAGATAAGGGCTTCTTTCTCTCCTCCTCCCTTTTATCCTGTGACCCTGAGAAGGAAACTTGCGGTTGGAGTTTTGCTTTGGTTTGTTCTGTCTCATTCGTTCTTCTCAGTTCTAGGTATCTGTGATGATATCACTACTAAACACTAGAATTTGAGCCATAGAGGCAGAATTTCAAACCTGTCTATTCCAAACAATTCAGACCTGCAGGCAATCCCTGAGACACCAGGGTGCCTAGGACTTGAGCCCAAGGGAGGGCTTTGGATTGGAGCTTGGTGTGATTGTGCAGTATTGGAACTAGCTAAATTGTAAACCTAATCCTCTTCCTCTCCCCAGAGTACAAAATGGTGATTATGCTCTCAGGTGCTGGAGGGAATCCATGTATGTTTTTTTCTTGTTATGCTTTTGAAATAGATATCACTTTGTTAAAAACTAATCCAACTATTAAGTGGTTAAATGGAACTGAGTTGTAGGGATACCTTACAATTGGGAGAATGCCATCAGTGGAAGCTGGAGTCAGTGGCAAAAATCTCTAACACCCCCAAACTTACTTAAGAGTACTGGAAGAGCTGGGGGAGAAGTGAAAGAAAACATACCAAATGGGCCTTTAGGTAGTGGGGGGCCAGAGTAGTAACTATGATAGCTAGCTAGATATGGAGGGGCAAAGGGAGAAGAGAGAAGAGATCTGGATCCAGTATTTACATTGCTTTTTGTTGTTGTTGTTTTGTTTGTTTTTATGTTCAGTCCCCCATTATATTGTGAGCTCCTTGAGGTTTTGAGGTATGAACTGGGTTTGCCCACACACCACCCTTTTTTATCCCTAGTATTTGGCACAATGCCTAGAACAAAGCAGACATAAAAAACGCTTGCTAACTGACAAGGCACTGGTTTGAACACAAAAATCATAGTTTACATTCATTACCAATAAATCTGCCATGTCTGGTTCTCTCTCCTCCTTTAAAGTAGAGTCATATAGAGGCTGTTATCAAGTATAGACTTAACCACACCCTGGGTCCTCCAAGGAGCAAGACTTACTGATTTGAGTGGTCGGTGATGGCTGGGATTAGGAAGGTAGAAGGCAGGTACTTTGCCAGAGTTCTACTACAGGCTTCTAAATATGGAGACACAAATCTACACCAGAGTAAAAAAGTCTAAAGTGTCCTGTTTTTAAGCTTAAAAATGGAAGGATGGGGGGAGGTAAGAGACAGGGAAGACCAGGAAGAGCCTTTTTTAAAAACAATATTGATGTGAAATTTCTATAGGAGAATGAGGATGATTATTATATATAATATTCTTATTAATAATAAGAACCAGTATTTATATAGCACTTTAAGGAAGGTTTACAAGGTGCTCTATATTTGATCCTCAAAAAAATCCTATGAGTTAGGTGCTATGATTATCTCCATTTTACAGATGAAGAAACCAAGAGGGAGAATTTTGAAGTGACTTGCCCAAGGTTATACAGCTAATAAGGTGGAATTTGAACTCAAGTCTTCCTCTCAACCACTATATCACCTAGCAGCCCTTTGAAGGAAACAAGTAGTATTCCAAGACAAATCCAAGAGGGTAGCTATACCCATAACCTTCAATTCACTCCATAGTCCAAATATGGGCCTTCTCACCCTGGGAACTGAGCCTTGTTTTTGTTGTGTTTGTGACTTTGGTTTGAGTGACAGAGGGCTGTACAAGGACACCAGTCTCACTTTTTCCTCCAGAGCCATCTGGATCCAGTGACGAGATATTCATCAGGAAGACTGGAGATGACCCTGGGAACTGAGCCATCTTAATGGACAACTACAGGAGTGCAAATTTAGTCTACCAGAACTAGAGGGCTTTCAGAGCATATGTTTTGCTTTGCAACCCAGCAGACCAGCTAACCAGCTTGTCATTTGTCCAGTACCACTACCTTCCTCTCACATTCCACCCATCCATACAGATATTTGTCACCATTTTCTTTAAGCACTAAGTAACCAAATCAAGAAGTGCTATTACTTTTGGAAGGGTGTGTGAATTGACTGCTCAATGAATAACTCTCTCTCTCTGAGGCTATGGACCAGAACATTCTCCTGGCTACCCTGCCATTAAACATATAAGAATATTAAATGCTTTAGAGAGGGAACAATCTCACTTTTTGTGTTTGTATCCCCAGTTTAAGCATTTATAAATGCCTGCCCATTCATCTACTCTTCCCTTCAAACATATGGATCCTAGACCTGCACAATAATCCTGCCTCATTTGGCCAGTAATAGCTAATATTTATTTAGTACTCTATCCACAGCTAGGTGGTACAGTGAATAAAAGTATTAGGTTTGGAGTTAGGAAGACCTGGGTTCCAATTTAACTATGTAACTCTGGGCAAGTTACTTAACCTTGTTTGCCTCCGTTTCCTCATCTGTAAAATGAGCTGGAGAAGAAAATGGCAAATCACTCTCATATCTCTGCCAAGAAAACCCCAAATGAGGTCATGAAGAGTTGGGCATGACTAAACAACTTTTTTATATACTAACATTTCTATAATGAGAGCTTTGCAAAGTACTTGACACACTATCTGAAAACCCTGTGAGGCAAGTACTGCAAGTATTATTATTATACATTTTACAGATAAAGAAACCAAAGCTCAGAGAGGTTCATGACTTGCTTGAAGGTATATAATTTGGAAGGAGCAGTAGCAATATTTGATTCTAGCTTGCTCTTGGCTCAAGTACCCCCACTGCTTCCCTAATATCTCTGAGAGATAATACATGTCAGCCTATAACTGAAACGATCATTTCACAGATGGGAAAGTGAGGCCTAGAGGTTCAATGATTTGTCCAGGTCATATAGCAAATAAAGGTCTGAAGCAAGATTTGAACACAGGCCTTCCTGACTCCAAGACCAGTCTTCTAGCCACTGCAATCCTCCCTACCCAAAGATTCAAAATGCTCCAAGGAAATAAACAGCTAAATGAGCAAAGCTAAGTGACAGGAGGTGCATTGAAGATAGTGTCTAATAGGAAGCTTTTGTTACAAGGGTTGTTTTTTCCCCCTCTCTTGTCTTTGTTTTATTGTTGTTCTTTTCAGCTCAGATGTATAACTGAGCATTGGGATAGTGAGTTTGCTTGGGTCATAGTGACCTCCAAAGATGAACAAGCTGAACTTTGCTAAACAGTTCCACATCTAAGGCATCAACTCAACTCCCCTGCCAAGCACCTATAGAAGAGTCATACTGAGATTCTCAGAAAGATGATCTGCCTTCCAGTAGAGCAGCCTCCTCTGAGGGATGTTCAAGGATTTATAAAAACAAAGTCATTAATTCTATGCTCTACAGTCAGTAAAAAGAAGAAGAAGAAAATGTAAAGCAGACGAGGAAAACTAGTGAATTAAGGATTGGTTCCCAAAGCACAGGGGCAGACCTCCAACCAGACAGAAGGGTTCATCATTTAACTTGAAATGTAACAAGACCAGGCTTTCTTATGAAATACAGACTCTTTATTACCTGTACCTTTGGTATAATAAGAACATAATAAAGGTTTGTGGAGCTGAATTGAATTACCCTAAAGAAGAAAGATCTGCATAAATGGAAAAGAAATACATTTGGAAAAAATGCTAGTTCTCAGCCTGGTAATCAACATCCTCCCTTGTCTCATTCCATCCTACTTCTCAACTTGTCTCACTTCTCTGCCACACAGTTCCTCTATTCTAACTTCATTGTATTTTGTACTTGTGCAATTGTATTCTGAAACATGTACAGACCCAATCAGCTTGCTGGGATGAAACACCCTCTCCGTAGAGGGTACACTTGGGCAATAGCTTCTGTGAGACTCAAGATGTGTAAGGGAAAGTCTTGGAGAGACTTTAGAACATGAATGGACATTCCATTACTGGTTCTGATTGGCTAGCCATGTGAAGGAGGAAGGACTGTCTCACTGGCTACAGAGATATTAAAAAAAATGTCTATCACCTTGAGCTAACCAAGACCTCTTTACTTCATCTGTTTATTTGGTTTCATTCATTGACACTTTTGCTTGTGGCATCCAATGAGAGACTATTCTGTTAAGGGTGAAGTCTGAGGACCTTCTTCCCTCTGGAGCAATGTGGCCCAAACAAACAGGCCTTCCTCTTTGGCTTTTTTGTTTGTTCTTTTCTATTCTGGATGAGAGAGGTGGAATCCCATGATCTTGTGAGTTTGAAAGTATCATCTGAGTGTTCTCGTATCCCAATATTCCAGAGTCTAGGCGAACTTCTACATCCTGCCCAGTACTGATGCCTTAAGAAGCAAGGAGTAAACTTCTGGATGTAGGCCAGAAGAGACTGAAATGAAGATTTATCAGACAGTCAGGCTGCATATAGATGTGAACTTTGTGGGACCAATAACAAGTAGGAATTGAGTTAAGTTTTGAGCCTACTCAGGTGGAGACTGAGGTGCTATGTAGGAAAACATATCCCAGAAGTATTGGGGGAAATACCTATATATTTGTGTGTATGTGTGTGTGTATATATATAAATAATATATATAATACTTTATTTTTCCACAATTACACATCAAAACAATTTTTTAACATTTGGTTTTTTTTTTAAGTATTGAATTCCAAATTCTATCCTTCCCTCTCTCTGAGATGGTAAGCAGTCTGATAGAGGTTATACATGTGCAGTCATGTAAAACATTTCCATATTAGTCATTCTGTACAAGATGACTCAAAAAAGGAAGGAAGGGAGGAAGGAAGGAAGGAAGGAAGGAAGGAAGGAAGGAAGGAAGGCAGGAAGGAAGGAAGGAAAGAAGGAAGGAAGGAAGGAAAGAAGGAAGGAAGGCAGGAAGGAAGGCAGGAAGGCAGGAAGGCAGGAAGGCAGGAAGGAAGGAAGGAAGGAAGGAAGGAAGGAAGGAAGGAAGGAAGGAAGGAAGGAAGGAAGGAAGGAAAAGAAAGGAAAATTGCATGCTTTAAATTGTATTCAGAGAAGATCAATTCTTTCTCTAGAGGCAGATAGCATGATTCATTATTAGTCCTTTGGGATTGTCTTAGATCATTGCATTTCTGATGATAGCTAAGTCATTCAGAGTTCTTCATCATACAATATTGCTGTTACTCTGTACAACAGTCTTCTGGTTCTGCTCACTTCACTTTGCAACAGTTCATACATATAATTCTTTACAGGTTTTTCTGAAACCATCCTGCTTGTCATTTCTTATAGCACAATAATATTCCATAACAATCATATGCTGAAGCTTGCTTAGCCATTTGCTAAATGATGAACATCCCTTTGATTTTTAATTCTTATCTTGCTACATTTTTGAAGAAAATATCTGTTTGTTAAAGTTAATTGGTATTAAGCTGTTAAACAGAGCTGGAGTGTTAGGGACTAGCCCCTAATAATAAGGGGAACACATCTGGTTGGCGGTAGAAAAGTCACATTCCATATGCTCAGAGTATGGTGACATAGCCAGACTTGTTCTGGAAGAAAGAGTCAAGGCTTATATGCTAATCACATTTTTTTAATTTTATTTTTAGTTTATGGAATAAAACAAGCATTTCCATGATATAGTACAATAAAAAGATGATTTTTACATGATTCTGTAAATCTACTATACACTGTTTGCTATTCCTTTCAAATATATTACAAAATTATCCTATAAATTAATGGGTTTTTTTTCTTCCCTCTCCCTCACCCTAGAGATGGCTACCATTATATATGTTTGATTGTGGAGTGTGTATGTATGCATGAATGTGTGTGCATGTACGTATGTATAGATAGATAGATGAAAAGTTAGTCTATACATACTTCTATTCATCAGTTATTTCTCTGGATGCAGACAGCATCTTTCTTCATATGTCCTTTATAGTTAATACACTATTTGTCCCTTATCCTGCACTGTGCTTCCCCATCAGAATACCCTCCCCCTCATCAAAATATTCAAATTTTACCCATCTTTTAAAGCCTTGCTCACTATTTCCTCGTTAGAATTTTCTTTGGTCATTTGAGCCTTTATTGATGTCTTTCCTCTGATTTTCTACAGCACTGTTTGAACAATTTATCTTGCCACTTTATTATGTAATATCTCTTATCATTTAAATATTTTATTCAGACAGTATGCCATCTCCCACAACTAGATTATAAGGTCCAGGAAGGCAGAAATTCCATATCATTTTGACTTTCTATTCTTCCTCCCTTTCTACCACAAGGTTATGCACATAAGAGACACTCAAATAAGTATTTATTGAAAAACTGAGTGAATGAACAAGAAAACAAATGGCTAAAGTTGATTAGCTCTTGGACGAACATTATATGAGAATAAGCAGGTCAGAGATACAGATGCTTTCATTTCATCAGAATGAAATAATCCTAGAATAGACTCTCCAATTTTTCTTTGTAATAATTGCAATAGAGTGTTTATAGGAAGAAGACTGTTCCTGTTGGTTATCAAATAAAGTATTTTGAAAGCATTGAGGAATGGATGATTTGGTGAAAAGAATACTCAATTTAGAATCAGGAGACTTAGATTCAAATCCTAATTTCATCACTACCCATTTGTGTGACCTTTAACAAGTCACAAACTTTCTGGAACTAAGTTACTTCAACTATAAATGAATAGATGATCTCGAAAATTCCTTTGAGTTCTAGAATCTAAGATCTGGTCATATGTGTCCTATGAAATGGAAGAAGTTTCTATAAATAGGGACAAAAATTTTCCAGAAAATGAGGCCTGAAAGAAATGCTAGTAAGAGAAAAATGCAAGCTTGTTGTCATTTTCAATGAACTTGAAAAACTGAAGGGGGAAAAAGTAATGTTGGGTGTCTGAAACAAGGAGAGTTTATCTTTCTTCACCTTCCATGAAAGGTGGATTTATCATGGATTTCTTTCTTTCCTTTGCTTTTTTCTTTTTCATTCAATAGTTCATTATCTTGTCAGTTGGAACCGCCTGGCTCCCCTAGAACCCTCCATCACTTTTCCTCTGTCATCTCTGGAATTCACCTACAGAGTTTGAGTCCATTATTCATCCAAGCTCTGTCCCTCCTACCATTTCAAACCTGAACTTGAGTTGGAATTGTGGGATGAATGACAACAGCACATCTCCCTTGATAAACCAGTCTATGCCCTACATTTCAAATAAGTTGGTCCTTTTTCTTCTCTGACTCAATCTATTCCCATTTACCTACAAACTTCTGCCCAGAAATCCTCATTTGTCAAACTATATCCAACTCACACATTAAAATTCAACTCAGTTCTAATTCTTTTAGAAAATTTCTTATATTAACCCAATATTGTCGAACCTATAAGAACCCACCTCATGCTGCTAATTAAATTGTTTTATTCATTTGAATTTATGCATATAATGATTTAATTCTGTTTAATTCAATTCACCAAACATCCAATAAGCACCAAATATGTGTCAAGAATTGTGCTAGGATATGGGGAAAATACAAAATTCACATTATTCATGATACCTGCCCCTGTGAAAATTATAATGAGACAATATTTCATTTTCACTTTATAAGGAAGTAAAACAAGCGTATGCTCCTAAAATAATAACAATCTATACATTATTACTTCATTAAATACTTATATCCAGGTTTGTTTTTTGCTTTTTGGAGGATGGAAGGCTGGGAAATTGGGGTTAAGTGACTTGCCCAAGGTCACACGGCTAATAAGTGTATCAAGTGTCTGAGGCCAGATTTGAACTCTGGTCCTCCTGACTCCAAGGCCAGTGCTGTATTCACTGTGCCACCTAGCCACCCCACTATATTCAGCTATTATCTCTATACAGATGACTTCCAGATCTTTTGGATAACCAGCCCTAACTTTTCTCAGGAGTTCCCACTTACCAAAGCAGCTGTTCTAAACTTTATCATCTTGTCTCAAGCCCATCACAAGACCTCCTCAGATGAGAACCTGGTCTCATGTTTAACCCCCCAAATTGTGGCTATTTGATTAAAGGTACCCCTTCTCTCCTCCTTATCTCCTATAACACACACACACACACACACACACACATGAAATGTTCTGCCTGTCATTTAACAAAACCTCTGCCTTCTTACCTGTCTGGGTTCTCACACTTCCTATATTTTACTTCTTTCTACATACTCAATAGAGCGGCAGCTAGGTGACTCAGTGGATAGAGGACTGGGTACGGATTTCAGAAGACCTGGACTTGTGTTCAAATCCAGCCTCAGACACTTACTAGTTGTGTGATCCTGGGCAAGTCACTTTACCTCTGTTTTAATCCACTGTAAAATAAAATGGCAAACCATTCCAGTATCTCTGCCAAGAAAACCCCATGGGCAGTATGGTCCATGGGGTCATGAAGAGTTGAATGTAACCAAAAACAACTGATCAACAACATACTCAATGATCCAGTTACATCAGCCCAGTTGTTGTTTTTCAAACACAATACTCTTTCCCCATGCATTTATATTTCCTGTTCCCCATGCCTGAAATGCTCTCTCTCCTAACCTCTACCTCCTGGATTTCCTTGTTTCCTTCAATACTCAGCAGAAAACCTATCTTCCACAAAAGGCTTTTCCCAATGAATCCTCCTTTACCCTTCCCACCTCCCTGTCTTCCTTCTGAGATTGCCTTCCATTTACACTTTATATATTGTATGTACCTATAGTTAGTTGCTTCCTCCCCTTCCCCAATAAGATTGAGAGCTCCTTAAAAACAGGCACCTCCTCCCCTCCCTGCCTTGGAATCCTCAGTATAAATTTAGCTCAGTGCCTCAAACATAGTAAGAACATAACAAATGATTGTTGACTAACTCACAGTCCCTTAAGACGAGTTGCCTGCTAAATATCTCCACTTGGATTACCATGGACATCTCAAACTCGACCTGTCCAAAATGGAATCCACTATCTGCCCCAGATGCAGCATGCAGCATAGAGAGAGCTGGCCTCAAGGATAAGATGATCTAGGCTGAAATCCCACCTCTGACACACACTGGCTTTGTGACTCATCCAAATCATCTAACCTCTTGGCTCCCTGAGCAAATCTCTAATAATATAATGCTCAGAGAAGGCACTAAAACTAAATTGTTACAGGTATATTCCTCACTCTGGACTTCCTTATACTAATGAAACCACAATTCTAGTTCTTCTCCTATCTTTCTATTCCTATTTCCTGTTTTCATTGAGGTCATCACCGTGATTGTAGTTAACCAAGTCTTCAACCTCAGAGTTAGACCTAATTCTGGAAAGCCCCTCATTCTCTATATCCAACAAGTTTTTTAGTCACACAATATTTCTTATAGCAATCCCCTGTTGCTCCTCACAGGACTCCAGTTGGTATCCTTATCATTTCTCACATAGACCACTGAAATAGCCTACAGGTTGTTGGTCCCCCTGCTTCTAATTCTCCTTCTCTTCTCCATTCTATCTTCCACAAAGATGCCTAAATATTCTTCCAAAAGTACAGATCCGACTGTCACTCCCCTACTCAAGTAGCTATGGTGGCTCCCTATTTCCTCTAGTTTTAAATACAAACTCATCACCTAGGGATTGCTATCCCTCCACTACGTGACTCTAGCTTACCTTTCCAAATGTATTTCATATTCTTGTTTATGCAGCCTATGTCCCAACTGAACTGGCCTATCTGCTGTTCCTGAAACTTGGCATTCTATCTCTTACCTCATTGTCATTGTAGGGTCTGTTCTACATGTCTGAAACACTCTTAGTCTCTGTTCCTCAGAACCCAAAGCTTCTTTTGAGGTTCAAATCAGGATCCACCACCTCCAGGAAGCCTTTCCTGATCTCCCTCTCCCTCTATCTCTTTCTCTCTGTGTCTCTCTCTGTCTCTGTCTCTCTGTCTTTGTCTCTCTGTCTCTCTCTCTCTCTGTCTCTCTCTGAGGCTCAGACTGTCTTTCACTTTGTATTTGTAGTTTTAGTGCCTATCACAGTACTTTGTACAAGGTGAATAATAAATGTTGGTCTGATGAACTGAATGTAAAACTTCATAAGGTCACCAGGACAAGCACCACTTTTTTTTTTACAGATGCAAAATACCTGAGGCTTAGAGAAATTAAGAGACATGACTAAGTTGACTCTTCATTCAGCTAGTATGAATTAAGTATTTACTATATGCCAAGCACTGTGTAAAGCTCTAGGGATACTATCATGGAAGTTTCCTAGCTGTGTTCCATGATATTTCAGGGAGAATTTTATCTACCATGAGATCTTTAAGATGGGGAGACCAAGAAGTGAGTAGTTAACACATGTATAATATATAATTGTTTGCCTTCTCAATGTAGGGGGAGGTCTGGGGAGGGAAAAAAGGAGGGAATTTGGAACTCACAGTTTTAAAAACAAATGTTAAAAATTGTTTTTACATTTAACTGGGGAAAAACAAAATACTAAATAAAGGAACAGCTACCGGGGTGGGGAACCTAAGGCCTTCAGGTCACACATGGTCCTCTAGGTCTTCAAGAGTAACCCTTGGACTGAATCCAAATTTCACAGAACAAATCCCCTTAATAAAAGGATTTATTCTTTAAAATTTAGATTCAGTCAAAAGGCTGCACCCAAGGACCTAAGAGGCCATGTGTAACCTCAAGACTGTAGATTCCCTACCCCTAATTGGACTAAAAGGGAAAATAAATATATTAGTCCACTAAGGAAGAACATTTGGACTACAGACGTGTAACTTTTTAGGGTACATACACCTTGGGGTTTTGTAGCTTTGTAGGTCCCCTTAGAATACTCATAAAATCAGTGATGTACCCCAACAGAATGGAAATGGGGGAAGTATGTGCATATTGTGGTCACAGGAGTTTTAAGAAGTCAGATTTATTCCTGTGAGAAATGCATTTCTCTAAGCTTAGTCTTAGAATTCCAGAGGTCTTTTAAAATACAATCATTCTTGCTCATCTTGTTGTCAGTGAAGGAACTTGGGGGAAGAGGAGCATAAACCCCACAGTTCTGTTTCCTTGGTCTCAAGAGTGTCTTTATCTGAGGAGAGCATGTTTTCTCCAAACTCAGTTATACATCTTGCCCTCAGTAAAAAGGCTGTATGGGAAACAGTCTCTACCATCCAAGAGTTTATTTCTCCTAGGGTATGTAAATAACTAGGAACATTCAAGTTATACGTGGAAAGAGGCGAACTCAAGGTATGGTCAAACATACACTTAAGAAAAATTTCTTTGAACCCAAATGGATGCATTTGGGTGGGCAGAGTCTTGAGTTAAGAAAGTCAGTTAAACAGTTTTTGCAGTAATCCATGCCACAGGTAATGAACTACCAAACTACATTGTGGCTTTATTAATGGACAAAATATGAATGTAGGGGATGTTGTAAAGGTAGAGACAGTGAGCTTTGGGAGTGGATTATATACGTGGGGTAGATGAGTATGTTAGGCACCTGCTGTGTGTTGAAAACTTGGATTATTTCTGGGAGAGATATAAAGACAAGACATTTGGTTTAATTTCATAAACACTTCTTAAACCCTCATTATTGTCTATTGTACTATGCTAGACTCTGGAGATAAAAACACGAAGAGAAAGCACTGGCTTTCAAGGAAAACTGACAAATATGGTTCCTGTCTTCATGAAAGTTACAATTCAGGGGATATGACATAAAGAAATACCTATAATACAATACAGGCCATCATAAGTATATTTGAAAGGTATAGAGAGTGTTATGCAAAGGCTAATAAAAAAGAGAGAATTTCTAGTTGAAGGGTTCAGAGAAGGCTCCACAGTAAAGATGACATCTGAGTAATATTTGAAATAGATTTTGAAAAGGTTCAGCAGAGATAAAGAAGGGCATTCAGGTGTGGATAAAGACCTAGAAAAGGCTAAGTGCATTATATATATATATATATATATATATATATATATATATATATATATATGGTGAAATGTCTAGTCTGGCTATAGAAAGGAAAGACATGAGATGAGAGCTATCCTTTCTAGTGCCAAATTGTAGGAAGACCTTGAATGCCAAGAGTTTCAAAGTAGATACAATATGGTATAGCAAAAAGAGAATTGGCCAAGTATATGTATGTGTAAAAGTATAAGTATATGTAAAGATCTATGTGCATGTACATGTGTATGTATATGTGTATGTACATGTGCATATGTGAGTATGTATATGTATATACATATATTTATGAATGATCTCTCCTAACTTCCAATCCTGCATTACAGCAGACACAATTAGATTTCATCTCTGCCAATGAACTAACTACAGGGACCACAAGCAAATCCTTAAATTAATTTCTCCACTGTTCTTTCCTCCCTCTTATAATAAAGGTTGTCTCTAGACCATCTCTGAGGTCTCTTTCAGCTCTAAAAGTCTGTGAACTCAGGTCTTCTGATTCTGAATTAATTTTTAATCCTCTTTTACCATGCTACCTCCTTGGGAGATTCTAAATTTAAGAATGCTAGTCTTGAGATCTCCTTTCCTCTAGGACAAAGTGAAGACTGGATCATCATGTCCTCAGAAAGGTATACATACTAGAGGACTGGAAACTGTCAGAGGACTGAGGAGGAAGAGAGAAGAAAGAGGAAACAAATGGACAAAAGGGATCATTGGTATAGGGAAGAGAAGAACGCTACAGACTTCACTGTCACCTCACATGAAAAAAATAAAATGATATGGAACCCTAGAGAACTGGCCTTGCTTTGCCTAAGAATCTGTGTGAACCAATGACCCTGCTACAGAACTAGAGAAAGTCATAATAAATGGCACAATGCTGTGAAGAAAAAGAAAGAAAAATAACCACTCCCCTACATTCCTACATTTTGAATAACAGAGACCACTCGACAAAAAAATAGAATGGGGTGGGAAGAGGCCTCCATTAGAGGTTCTTCATATTTAGAAATGTGACACCAGAAATAGACATAGATTTCTGGGATCTTCACTTGACCCTGCCATTTATCCCTTCAAGTTTTAATCATATATCTTTCCTTCCTTATAATAGTCAAACTTCTACATTTCTGTCTTCTGTTTCTTCATCTCTCATTTACTTCTCAGTTCCTGACAATCTGGTTTCTGATCCATTCACTTTGTGGAAACTGCTCTCTTTTAACAATCTTTTAACTATTAAATTCAGTGACCTTTTCCCAATTCCCATTCTATTTGGCCTCTCTACAATTTTCCTTATTATCTGCAGCTGCCTCCCCTCCCCCACTATCCCATCTGTTGGATTCCATAATGCTGCTATCTCTTGGTTTTCTTCCTACTCATATGACTGGTTCTTCTTACTGTCCTTTCTACATTGATGTCCTGCTTTCAGACTTTGTCCTGGACCTTCTTCTCTTCTTATCATTCCTCTATATATTCTCACCTTTTATTATCTCATCAGTTCCATTGGGTTTAATGATCACGTCACAGAAAATTTATATGTATATATGTATGTAAATATATGTGTGTATACATATATGTATAGATGCACGCATGTATACATATGTGTGTACACACACATATATTATATACATTGTATTAATATACAAATACAGTTGTTAGTGCTTTATACCTCTTGAAATTACTTCAATTTAACAATGAGTATATATGTGTGTGTGTATATATATATATGTGCATGTGTATATGTAAATGTATTTGTATATGTATATGTATGTGTAAAAGTATAAGTATATGTAAATATGTGCATGTATACGCATATGTATATGTGTGTACATGTGCATATGTGTGTATAAGTATGTGTATATGTATGTGTGTGTATGTGTATGTGTATATATATATATATATATATATATATATATATATATATCTGTATGAATGATCTCTCCTGGATTCCAGTCCTGCATTACCAACATCTTACTAAAGAGCTCTATTGTGATATACTAAATACATATCCCAAACCTCACTCATATTTTCCCTCAAACCCAGCCCTCCTCCAAACTTCCATATTTCTCTTGAGTCACTGATATTCTTCCAGTTACCCAGACTCACAAACTTTAGAGCTACCCATGAATCTTTTTTTTTCCTTTTCCTTACCCTTCTCCAGATTAATAAATTTTCCCAGTCTTGTTGGCTTCTCCTCTACAAAGCTTCTTACATCTGTCAGCTTCTTATGCGGATTCTACTTTAGTTTAGACTGGTAGCATTTTATCTCTGGTCTTTTTCAATATCTGTCCTTCCTTTCTGATTCTCCCCCTCTCTGAGCTGTCTTCTACACAACTGAGATTAATATTCCTAAAATAAAGATATGAAAAATCTTCAGCGGCTCCCTATTGCCTCTAGGACAAAATATAAAATTCTAAGCCTGGCATTTACCTTACTTTAAGGCCACTTTTTAGCCCATTTACCTCTTAGTCTTGCTGCATATTATTCCAGTGAGAAATTGGAATGTTTTCTAGTGAAGATGATCTACTGACTTTGACATTATCTTCCACCCTCTAGTCTGGTATGCATTCCTGTATCCTACCCTATAGAACTTTTAACCCCTTTCAAAGCATAGCCCATGTACCAACTTCTATATAAAACTTTTTTTCAAACCATCTCCACCCCAGTTGTTAGTGTTTTATCCCTCTTGAAATCACTTCAATTCAACAATGAACATTTAAGTGCCTAAAATTTGCAAGGTACTTTCTTAAATGCTAAGGATACATAAAAGAAGCAGAAAACTATCCTTGCCCTGAAAGAATTTATATAATGCTTGGAGGAAGGGATAGTATGTATACAAGTTAAAAATGTAAAATATATACAAAGCATCACAAAGTAAATTTGAAAGTTGCTTTGTAATAGTTTGTATTCATTTATCTGGTTACATTTTGGTTCTAGAATGTGGGATTTTTAAGGCCAGAAACTTTTTCCTACTTTGTTTCCACAGTGCCTGTCAGAGAATGGGTGCTTCATAAATGTTGTTTTTCTCAGTAAAATTGGGGCTACCATGAATAGTTTCCTAGGTTTCCCAGATAGGGGTTTTTGAGCCAAGAGGAGCAAGAAAAGGGGAACTGAGGTCCTCCATCTCACTGAGAGTCCCTGACACAAAGACTTATCCAAACTCTAAATGGAAAGCTGGCTCCATTACTTAGACTGCTTTCCCATTCACCTTTAATGAATGAACCAGTCTTATGGCACCCCATTTATAACAAGACACAATAACCTCAGACATCCCCATTTCCCCTCTGTTCTAAGTTTATTGTCTTTTTTAAAACCACTAAATCTCCATCTTCTCCTCAGGGTCCTAGGGCTGAGCCACAAGTCTGTACCAATTGAGTCCCCTGTCTCTGCCTAGAGGTACCTTACAATGATTTTCTGTTTGGAGGGTAGGGAGGTTCAAAGCTGGGGGGTGCTTTCTCAGCCACATAAAGTCGCTTTGTGTTTGCATATTGGAATACTATGGAGCAGGGAATCAATACAAGAGCCAATTTCTCATTACAGACTTCCCACATCTCAGGGAAAAATGCTTCTTTCCTTTCTCTCACTACAATACAGCAATGAGTGCTTAAGAAGGAAGGGGTCAATGCTTTCAAATAAGAATCTTAAATCAATCAAAAAATTAACCCATGTTGACCCTTTCTCAATTATTGCAATAATTTGTCACCTCCATACTTTTTGTTTGCTCTCTAGCCTTGCTGAACACAACCAACAAATCCCAAGAATCACAGAAGGTCTAGAAGAGAGCCAGAGATGTCAACCACCCTGTCTCCTTCAGGCAGGACCATGACCTCAACATGAGGTAATGCATTGAAAGACATCCAGAGGAGATGGCCACCAGGGTCACCCATTCCAGTGCTTCTGAGCCATTATTGTGAGAAAGAGCTTTACATTTAATAGACTCCTTCATGCTGATATTTGGGCTCAGTTGCTCTTTTCAGAGCTTTGTGAAAGCTACAAAACAACTAGTTGCCATCTTCTTTATAATGGTTACTTCTCTTCTTCAGGCTAAATTAAGTGACTGTGTTTTGTTTTCCCCCATAAATCTACTATTTTAGTAAGCATCCTTAGGATTCCAATAGACTTCATCTATGGATAAATCAACATTTAGTAGGCACTAACTATATACAAAGCACTGTGTTAAGCACTAGGGAAACAAAGACAGAAGCAAAAGTTACTGACAAAGTATAGCTGACTTATAAACTGCCTTATGAACTAGTAGGAGTGAAAGCATTCATACATACATATACACACATTCATATATATTCATATATTCCCATACATATATATATGTATGCATGTGTGTATTATTATAAGTAGTGGAAGCGAACAAGCATTTATTAAGCATTTACTATATGCCAGGCATTGTACTAACTGCATTCCATATATTATCTCCTTTGATCCTCACTACAATCCTGTAATATTGACACTATTATGTTTTTTACATTTAAGGAAACTGAGGCAAACAGAGTGACATGCTCAAAGTCACACAGAGAGGAAATGTCTGGGGATGGATTTGAACTCAGCTCTTCCTAATGCCAAGCCTAGCACTCTATCCACTGAAGCATCTAGCTGCTTTTTTATGTACATATGGAAAATTAGTACAAGATAATATGGAAGAAGAGGCACTAACAGTGAGAGGATCTGAAAAGTCTTCATATAGAAGGTGAACTGAGTCTTTGAAGGAAGCTAATGATTCCAAGAGGTCAGAGGTATGTGGGAGTGCACACTAGTCATGGAGGTTAGCCAGCACAAAGATGATAGATAGAATATCATGTATGAGGAACAATAAGGTTAGTGTGGCTGAAATAGTGTTGTGAAGGAGAGCCTGATTGTGAAGGATTTTTTGGAAGAACTTACATTTACTCCTAGGGGCAACAGAGAATTTGTAATCTAAAAATGTGGTACAATCTACATTTTAGGAAAATCCATTTAGCAGCTCTGTGAAGAATACATTATGAACCTTTGTAGATAGAAGAGATCTTAGGATCCATCTAATTCAGGTGTGAGAAACCCACAGCCTTGAGGCCACATGTGGCCCTATAGATTCTCAGTTGTGGACCTTTGAAGTTTTCAGTATGGATTTAGTCAAAGAGTGGCACTTGAGGACCTAAAGGGCCTTGAGGCCACAGGTTCCCCACCCCCAATCTAGTTTATTTGCATAATTTTTCAAAGAAGATAAACTAAGACTCAAAGAAATTGTGATTTGTTCATAGTTATCCATTCAAGAAAGTTTAGAATGGAACCTTTATCTTCTGGCTCTTTCCCACCACATCATGCCTCTACCTTTTCTTATTATACTACAACTCAGAGCATGCTAATGTTGTACCCAAACTCAAATCCCAGGTCATCACACACCACCTGATTTGTTGCCTGCCATTAAGCCCCTTTTATATTTCCATCCTACATTTTGTCATAGCTTGAAAATTGCTTAAGGCATGTCTGGGCATATTGTTCAAGGCCAAGGTCCCTGACCACCGATTCCCTAGTCAGAATTTTATATATTCTCCTTGAATCATTATAGTATATAAGGTTTATTATGGTGCAAGGATCTTATCTAGGGACTACCCTGGCAGGGCCCCCACCCTCTTTGCCTAGAACATAACCCTAGCCTTTTCTGGGGAATTTCAGTCCCCTTTACCCCATGACCCTCCTCCCTGTTCTAGGAGGGACCCCCATGTCACAGGAAGGTCACACCCTTATCTTGCACCATATTCCCAAATTAACTCTGAGCTATGGATCTAACCAATGGCTCTTCTTTTCTTCTGTATGCCACAGCTTCTACTAGCTCCCCTCCCTGATTGTGGTTTTTGTGGTTTTAGCCTATATAATCAGTGCCACACTGAATGCCAATCTGAGTGAAACCACTCTGGTAGTTGCGCACTTAATAAATCTACAACCTAAATTTATCTTGAACCCAGGCCTCTGCTCACTCTTATTCTCTGCACAACACTACTACCTCCCCCAAAGTAGAACTTCCCTCATGTCTTCTGCTTTCTTTTATTCCAACCCAAAACCAGCTCTTCTCTGTCCCCATAGCCCTTCCATCTTCTGAACTCTCTCTGAAATTTCCAAAATTCCTAGTAAGGTGCAGAGATCAGATCTGGAAACAGCAGTCAATGAATGTTATAACCACAAGGAAAATTACCTCCTAGTTCCTATAAGGCCTGTTACTCCTATTCATAATTCTCATTCTTATGTTTCTAAATGGTAGTTTCATGTAGCCGTAGGTTTTTTCTAGATAAATGTACATAGGGTTACAGAATCACAGTGTTAAGACATTAAATATTTGTGAACTCATAAAGTCTCTAAATGAGTGTTAGTGCCTTATTCCTCCATTCCATAATTGTTTTATATATATTTCCCTCTCTCCTCCAGGTAAGCTTTTTAAGCCATGGGTTAATTCATTTTTGTCTCTTTCCCTAAATACATTGTAGGCACTTAGTAATTTGCTATAGTTAGTATTTTTTTTTGCACTTTAAGGTTTGCAAAGTACTTTACAAATATATCATTTCATTTTATATGCAGAACCACCCTGTAAAGTAGATACTTATTATTAGTCCTTTTTTACAGATAAGGAGACTGAGGTAGAGAGATATTAAGTGACTTTCCTAGGTTTAATGGTTATGAAATTTAAAGATCCCTTTGTATTGAAAAGCTAAGAGGTACTTAGAACCTAGTTCAAATTAAGCCTCTGTTAAAGAAGCAGAAGTTATGAACTCCTATTGCTAATGTAACAGGAAGGGGCTGAAAAGAGAGGAGCAATACTGTATATAAGGAAAAGCCCCAGATAAGGAGAGTCAGAACGCCTTGGGAAAAGCTTCTTGGGGGCAGAAGTAGATGCTGCCAAGGAGGCTGAAGAGGAAAAGCTCAGACTGGAGAGAATGATTTTGATTTTAGGAACCTAAGTGGAGTGATTTTGATTCTGGGAAACAGCTGGAGCTTCTCCTGAGGAGCTACCAGGTTCTCCTGGGAGCTGCCAAAGACTGAGGAAGTGTGACTGTGATATTGATACTTTGTATGAACCTGTTTGTGGCTTTGTTAAGCCTTGACTTCCCAGGAACAGAGGCTGTGAAGGATTTAAGGTGGACTGAACACTGTGAACTTCAGTGTGGAACAGTAACAGCACAGAGAGCTAGACAAGAAACTGAGAGCTGTCTGCCTTTGAACCCAGGTGACAGTTTGGTGAATCCAGGTGGGAGCTGGAACTATAGAAGGGGATCCAAGGAATTTGAGAGACTACCACAAGTCAAGCTGAAAGAAAGCTTTACTTGGATACTGTGTACTGACTGAGAAGATTGTAACTTATTTGTGACTGAGGGGTGGATGGCCTGTGTATTTTACACTACCCCTTAAGAGAGTGCTGAGTAGTGGCTGATATTGTAACTTAGTGTATCCCATGAGTGGAGAACTTTGACTGTTGTATTTTGTGATCTGTAAGGAGGCAAACTTCCTTAAGGATGATTGAATGATTGAGTTGATTGAATGACTGAGTTACAAAGTGATTTATTGACTAAATGATTATACTTTGTTCAAAACTGTGTGATCACTGTGGTGAAAACTATTTGGTCGTTTTCTGTGATAAGTTGTTGTAAATGCTGTATTTTGATTGTCCCTGATAAGTTGTAATATTGTGAATGCTGTACTTTGATTTACTGTGAATGTTTTGCTCTGATTTGTTATTGAATAAATAGAGTGTTCACTGAACTATTTAATCAGAACCTTAAAAGCTGTTCACAGTAGCATTCTTCTGGAAAGGTGTGCATTCGTGGCTTTACACTAGGGTCACCCAACTGTTAAGTGTCTGAGTCAGGATTTGAACTCAGGTCTTCCTGACTCCATGTCTCCACTTAGTCAGCCCTACTAATAAATATTTGTTGATTGATTGATATTACCAGTTTAAAGATACCTAACCTCCTTGAGGGCAGGGACAATTTAGGTTTGCTCTTGTATCCCAACTTCTTGGTGTAAGATTGTAGTCATTTATTAAGTGCTTGTTAATTGATTTCTGAGACTTCGTTGGATGACAGGGCATCCAAATATTTGAAATGTACCTTTCTGTCCTATGTGTCTTCCCTTTCTTTGCTGCCTATAGAAGACATTCATTCCATCCATAATATCTCCTTAGCTACCTCAGCCCACTTCTCCCAAACAGGAACATTCACCAGCCTGGTTCACTTCCTCTCCATACATAAACTACAGGGTTCTTGCAGTTCCATTATTTCCTGCCTACCTTTTGCTCCTTCTCAAACTAACAAGTGCCTTATGATTGAAAAAATAATTCCACTCCCATCTTTCTCTCCTCCCCCCCCACTTCTGCCTAAACTAATAATAGATGAAGCGATTGTGTTTTAATAAAGAAAATTGATTTACCTTTTTGGTTCTTTAATAAATGGTAGTGCACACAGATCTCTAAAGATTTATGCCCACAATTTGCAAAATTATTTCTCTATCGATCAGCATAGGTTTGTTTTCAGTAGGTTCAGTCAATTAAGTAGTAATATTCAGGTGGGTAAATTAGTCAATCCTATGAAGTTGGCTGCCAAAGGCAGGGAGAGTCATCATCCTGGGTGAGCTGAGGATGTTTTCCCCCAGGGAGAACTATCAGCTACAGTGGGTGGGTAAGAACATCCCAGGAGAGACACAGCAGTGATGGTGGGAAGTAAAGAGAGAATTCAGATACCAGGATGCCTGTAATCAGAATTCCAGACAGCCTGTGACTCTGACAGCTCGGATCACAAATGATATATGGTCAGTCTGAATCCCTATGGGTTTGGTAAAGGGGAATAGCAATGCCAAGTGTGGATGGAAGTTTGCTTATAGAAAGCTGAGTTGGTGCTTTCCTTTCCAAAACCTTCATCTTATCCTCAGAAACTCAGTGATCTAGTTATTCTCTCCCCTCTCTCCTCCAACACTTTGCTCCCATACTCCCTGAACCTAATTAGGTATCTCCCCAAAATCTGACACATCTTAAAACACAACACAAAACACAACTCAAAAGGAATTTTGCCTACTTAAAAGAAAAACTAAAACTAGGAGTAGCATTTTTGTCCTTAGTTCACAGCTTGGGCTGGCCCTCAACATAGCTGTGGGCATCCTGACTACATTCTTAGACATATCTTCAAGTCGATATTAACTAGGGTAGCATAGCAGGCTTCTTTCCTTCATCACTGGAGGTTTTTCCTTGTACCTATTATGTCAGGAATGTAGCCCTCCCCTTTACCTCTTGAATTCTTCCTCCTAGTAAGTCATGCTAGCAGCAAATTCTCAGGCCAGTCTTCCTAAAGCATCAAAAATACTTTATTATAGGCATGCAGGTGTGATGGATGTTCAAATTGCACAGGAGTAAGTAATGTAAGCATCCGATATACTTTGTACCAACTTCAGGGAAGAGTCCAGACTATTCTTAGCTCTTCCTGCCTAGTTCACTAAGAAATCTACATTTTCTTTTGTGTTCTAATCTACCTCTACTCCTAATGAAGTATAATCAAATACAAAATCCTCCATTTATACCAAATAAAACCCTTCTTCACTTGACTTTCCACCTTTCCAGTCTTCTTACACCTTATGCCTCATAACATACACATAGTTTTTGATCCAGTGACTGAACTCCTTGCTGGTTCTGGAGCAAGACATTCCATGTCCAGACTCCAGGCATTTTCACTAGCTGTCCCTCATGCCTGGAATTCTCCACCTCCTCATCTCTTCCTCTTGGATTTCCCAGCTTTCTTCAAATCTTAGTTAGAATTCTACCTTCTCCAGGAAGCTTTCCTGACTTCCCTTCATCTTAGTTCCTTCTATTGAATATGTCCAATTTATCCTGTACAGCGCATGTTTGCCCATAATTGTTTTCATTCTGTTTCCTCCATTAACTTTTTTTTAGTCTGGAAATTACTAAGATGGGCCCTGGTGAGAAACCCTAGTCAACCAAGGCAAATCAGCAACCAGTCCTCACAATGTAGTCTTAGAGAACTGTTTGAGGTCCTGAGAGGTTAAGTGATTGGCTCAGAGGCTTGTAGTTTGAAGGAGAGGAAGGATTTGCATCTGTCTTACTGACTTCAAGGCCAGCTCTCTATTCTTTCTGCCTCTTCTTTCATAATTAATACACATCACTTAATGTGTGAGTACAAGAGACAGGATGGGGTAGTAGATAGAGATCTAGCCTTGGAGTAAGGATAATCAGGGTTCAAGCCTTCTTTATGATACATGGTGGTTGTGTGATCTTGGTAAGGCACTTAACTCTGGAATGCCCATGGGAAGCTAAGACTTCAAGTTGTGGAGCAGTTAACAATCGGCCTTGGTAAGAGAGGGCTTCCTACACAGTTTTGAGCATCAATAGTATGTGTATATTTTATCTGAGCATAATGGGGGAAAAACCCTGAATTTTTTATTGTGTCTCAACTAATTATAAGCTATTTGAACTAACATACTTAATGTATATCAGCACAATATATAAAATATTATATATATACATATATGTATATAAAGTTTATAAAACTTTAAAGTACTTTTTAAATGTCCATTGGTATTAGTAAGCAAATGGCTTCCCCTCCCATACTTCAGTTTCCATATCTATAAAATTACGGTTTTGTATTAGGTGACTTCAGAAGTCTCTCCCAATTCTAAATATTGAATTTCCATCTAAATATCCTACTAAGTTATAAGCCTCTTCATGGCAGGAACTGCCTTTTGTCTTGACTTTACATGCCCTTTGTACACTGAACACAATAGGCACATAATAAATGTTGACTATTCCATACTTAGGGCCACAAAACAATTTGGGAGTAGCAGCTGTGTTCCTAGGCACTGATATAAAGAAGGATTTGAGTAATCCACCATCATAAAGTACTTATGGGACAAAATGCCAAGAGTCACCTGGAAAGAGCTTGCTTGCAAGGCCAAGAGACTAAATGCAGAGACGCTCATAGTTAGGACTGTCCTTTAGCTAAATTTTAAAGTAGGCAAAGTTGGCTTTCCTCCATAACCATCCCTGTTCCTGATCCCAGGATCCTTTCCTGCAGGACTTTGTCCTCTTAGCTTCAGGCAAATTTACGATCAATTCCTATGTAAACTCTTTGTAAATAAATGTGTCTTAACTGCTGTGTTAGCTTAAGGTGGCCCTTTCCCCCAAGGTTGTCTGCATATTAAATACAGGGCTCTTAAAAACCAGAAGTCTTTTCAGATGCAAAGCTACGTTTTTCTCATTGTGGAATCTCAATCATTGTGACAAGTGGTGGCAGAGATACTTTCAGAGCAGGAGGGCTTTCCCAGTCAGTACCAAAATCATACTACACAGGCAGCCACCTATTCTTTCTTTTTTGGAGGGTGGAAGGCAAGGCAATTAGGGTTAAGTGACTTTCCCAAGGTCACACAGTAAGTGTGTCAAATATCTGAGGCTGGATTTGAATTCAGGTCCTCCTGAGTCCAGGGCCAATGCTCTATTCACTGTGCCACCTAGCTGTCCTTGTAGCCACCTATTCTTTCTATTCCTAGTTAGCTGAGAGGTGAGAGAGAAGCTGTTGCCACCACCCCCTCAGCACTGAACTCCTACTCTATCTTCCCTCTATTCTAGGAGTTCTTAAACTTTTTGTATGTCATAGAATCCTTTGGCAGCCTAGTGAAACCTATGGACCACATGTGGATAATTTTTAAAACTCATAAAATAAAATAGTTAGAATTGCAAAGGAAACCAATTAACTGTTGAAATACAGTTCTCAAAATAAAAACAAAAACAAAAAAAAAAGTCCCTATACCTCAGGTTAGAATCCTTGCTTTGGCTTCACGGTATTAAGAAAAGATAGATTCTGAGGATTTGAACCTCTTCTATCTTTACTTTTCCATTGTTAACAGTGAGATTCATTCCCCTTTTCACATGGGAAAACCAAAGAATCTTATTTCAGAGAATCTTTGCATTGGAAAGAACCTCAAAGGTCATTTGCTCAACCTTAACCTGAAACATGCATCTCATTTCTATCATCTCCCTGACAAGTGTTCATTCAGTCTCTCAAAAACCTCCAGTAACAGGAAGCATGCTACCTCCCCAGGCAGTCCATTCCAATTTCAGACAGCTCTAATTGTTAGTAACTTCTTCTTTATATGAGGCCAAAGTCAGCTTTCCTTGAACTTCCACCCACTGGTGGATTGCTGAAAACCTTTGAGCTCTTTCCCAGTAAGAAAGAATCCAAATGTAGTGCTGGGAATAAAAAAAAATCACAGTATTTTATTCTTTTAACCCTGGATCTTCATGAAATTATTTCTATATTACTTAGTGATTTTCATTCATTCTTTCAACACCTACCTGGACAGAAAGCTGTGGGAGGTGCCAAGGCTAGTTAGAAAGATAAGAAAATTATTTTCTTTGCCTTTCACTTTTCTATTGCCTCCACCATCACCACCATTTTTTTATTTCAAGTATTATTCTTTCACTTAAAAGAAAGACATGTTCATGCATCTGCAGGGTGACAGTAAGAGGCATTTGAGTGAAATCCCAAGAATTTTCAGAAAGAAGACACAAAACTAAATGATCCATTGATGAGTTCTGGTCTGGCAATTCCCATCTAACCTACAAGTGCCAGGTAATTGGATTGGTAATGGGATATGGAGACTTTCACCTTGAGGTCACTGCCTCAGATCCAGCCAGAGAGATGACTGCAGTTGAAAATCATTGTTTTGGGGTAGTACCTTCCTGATCTGTGGGAAATGTCAAGTTCTAGATCTAGCTCCTAGTTCATGACAAATTTCCAAGACAGGTCTAGGTACCTGAATTACTTATTATCTCCAGTGAAACCAATGGTCTCTAAAAAGAAAATGGTAGAAATGCCTGGTGAGGTGCCTTGGTAGGAGGAAGCTGTGGGGCTTGTGGAGATATAAGTCTGGACCTGGTTTGCCCCATCTTCAAACATTTGAGAGTTATTATAGGCAGAACCGCAATATCACAGAAGGTGCTATGGTAATATAGCATACAATTGGTCTTCTGCAACCCAAAGAATCCATGCCCAGCCCCCTCCCCCCAATCAACATGCTATGGTTTCAGATTAATGGAATTCCCTTCAGATTTCATATTGTCATTACTTCTTGTTTATTGGTATCCCCAACTCCAGCCCCTATGAGAAGACCACAGGATTTCCTTTAACTAAGTGCTTCCCTTAATCACTAACATCATTCATTTTAGATACCTACTAGCAACTTCATATTATAAAGGGCAGCTAGATGGCACAGTGAACACTGGGCTTGAAATCAAGAAGAGTCCATTTTCATAGGTTCTAACCTAGCCTCAGACACTTACCAGTTAGATTACCCTGGGCAAGTCATTTAACCCTGTTTGCCTGTTTTACCATCTGTCAAATGAGCTGGAGTCAGAACAAACCACTCTTGTCAAGCAAGCTCTAAATTGTCATGAAGAGTCAGATATAATTGAACCAAATCATCATCAAGAAAAATCTTATTATAAAATACTATAGGAAAATATATAATGGTGGTAGGGGGGAACAAAATAGGAGAAAAATAGATCATCACTTTCAATAATTTCTATAGTTTTTCCCTATTTGCATCATTTGCATCATTTGCAAAATATGCCACTAATTTGTTTAGTCCTCTTCTGCCTAAAATGTGTCCTCTTGCTTCTTGCTATCAATTCAGCTTTAGTTCAATTTCTAGATTTAATTGGCTGTCTAGAGCTGTTTTTTACAGAAGACTTCTGGAATCTGCCCTCCAACCCAATACATAGTATATAGCTTTCTCATGTAGGCCTCAGTTCTACCATCTTGGGTCTATACCATTAATTCACTGACTAGCATGGGAAAGCCCACCCTGCCATTCACCCAAACTGTAGAAGTTTTCCATCTGTTTTCCGAAGGTACCTCCTCTTAGATCATAGGTTCACAACTCTAGAACTAGAAGACACCTTAGCGGTCACCTAGGCAAACACCATTTCACAGATGAGGATACTGAGGTCCAGGGACATTAAGTGACTTAGCCAAAGTCATACAGATAGTCAATAGGTACACAACTTGGGTTGTAAATCCAGATACTTTGATTCCAGAGCCATCAGTGCTTCCTTTCTATTTCACCATTCTGCTTTCTGCTTCTACTGCTGTTCTGACCTCTCTCATCTCTAGTTCTGACTGGTGCCCAAAAGCAAAATGTATAGGCCAAACACTTCAGTCAAGTCAACTTTTAATGAAAAAGTTGCTTCTTTTCCCTACATCACAAAGTCACAGTCTCACCCTGTGCCTCCATAGTCTCCTTCCATTATTACTTATCTAAGACTTCCTTTCTCTCAAGTTCAAAGCTTATATTCCTAGAAGATACATCCCTTGTTCCTCACTCCTCCACTATTGGCCAAGTCAGTATTATTCACACAGCTAAGGGCCAATAATAATTGGAAACCTCTCTCTAGTCTTTGTCTTGGAATCCAGTCACTCCTAAGCCTCACAATCATCATCAATATATGTACCCTGTTCCCTCACCTGTAAGAAATGCATTATACAAGTTACTTCATTTCTGAACATAATTTTATTTTATTTACTTTAATTTTTAATTAACTTTTGTTTATTTTTAGTTTACATCAGTCATTTCCACAAAATTTTGAGTAACAAATTTTCTCCACATCCTTTGCCTACTCACCACCTAAAAACAGTAATCCCACTGTATACCCCCTCCCCCAAACCTCCCCCATCATCTCTCTGACTTTCCAGTAGTGCAAGATAGATCGCCCTACTCCAGTGCCTGCATAACCCATTTCCCAGTTGAATGTAAATAATAAAAATAATTATATATATATATATATATAAATTTATATATATTATATATATATTTATATTTATATGTATGTATATATTAACATTTGATTTTAGAACTTTGAACTCCAAATTCTATCCCTTCCTCCCTTGTCACCCACTGAGGACAGACACTGGAAAGACAAACAATTCAGTATAGGCTGCACATGTCTAATTACACAGAGCATCTCCGCTATGGACATATTGTGAAACACAGAGTATATTTCCCTCCCTCCACTTGCTCCATTCTCTACTTTGTTCCTGTCCCTTTACAGAAGTGTGTGCTTCTAACAACCGTCACCCCCAATCTGCCCTCCCCTCCATCATACCCCCTCTCATCCCCTTCCCCCTACTCTCCTGCAAGGCAAGATGCCCAATGTAGAGTGTATGTCATTCCTTCGCTAAGCTAAATTCAATGAGAGTAAGGTTGACACTTTCCCTTTTACCTTCCTGTTATTCCCCTCCATTCTAACAGTTGTCCCTTGCCTCTTCTATATGAGATGATTAACCCCATTCTGTCTCTCCCTGTCTTCTCTCATTCTAATCCTCTCCTATCTCTCAATTTCACTTTTTAGAGTATCATGCCTTCCTATTCAATTGGTCCTGTGCCCTCTGTCTATGTACACATAAATACGTGTGTACATAGACATGTGTACACTCACATGTATTCATATGCATATATACACTCCTATACAGACATATGTGTATGTATACATACATACGTACATATATGTGTATATATATATATATATATATATATATATATGTTTATACTCCCTTCACCTATCCTCATATTGAGAAAAGTTTCATAAGTCACACTTATCATTTTTCCATGTTGGCATGTAAATAGTTCAACTTTGATAATTTTTCATGTTTACTTTCTTATGCTTCTTGTATCTGAGCATCAAATTTTCTATTCAGTTTTGGTTTTTTCCTCAAGAATGCTTCAAAGTCCTCCACCTCATTGAATTACCATATTTTCCCCTTGAACATTATACTCAGTTTTGCTGGGTAGGTTATTCTTGGTTTTAATCCTAGCTCCCTTGATCTCCAGAATATCATATTCCAGGCTCTCTGATCGCTCAGTGTAGAAGCTGCTAGATCCTATGTTATCCTGATTGTGCTTCCACAGTATCCAAATTGTTTCTTCTTGGCAGCTTGTAATATTTGTTCCTTGATCTGGGAACTCCGGAACCTGGCTATAACATTCCTAGGAGTTTCTTTTGGGGATCTTTTTCAAGAGGTAATTGGTGAATTCTTTCAAGTTCTATTTTGCCCTCTGGTTCTAAAATATCAGGGCAATTTTCCTTGAGAATTTCTTGAAGGATGACTTCTAGTTTCTCTTTTTGATCAAGGCTTTCATATAGTCCAATAATTTTTAAATTGTCTCTACTGGATCTATTTTCCAGGTGAGTGGTTTATTTCAAGGAGATATTTCACATTGCCTTCTATTTTTTCATTTGTTTGGATCTGTTTAATAGTATCTTGATTTCTTATAAAGTCATTTTCTTCCATTTGCTCCACTCTAATTCTGAAGGAATTATTGTCTTCAGTGAGATTTTGAGATTCTTTTTCCATCTGGCAAATTTAACTTTTTAAGGTATTCTCCCCACTGGCTTTTTTTGGCGTCTCTTTTGCCATTTGAGTTAATCTATTTTTAAGGTGTTGTTTTCTTCAGTCAGGTTGTTGACTCTCTTATCATGATTTTCTTGCATCATTCTCATTTCTCTTCCCAATTTTCCCTCCACTTCTCTCATTTGGTTTTCAAAATCCTTCTTAAGCTCCTCTATGGCCTGTAACCAATTTCCATTTTTCTTGGAAACTTTTGGTGCAGGAGTTCTGATGGTGTCATCTTCCTCCCATTCCATGCTTTGATCCTTTTTGTCCCAAAAAAGGAATCTAAAGTTTGTTTGCTGGAATTGCTTTCCTTCCTTTCCCTGCTCATGTTGCCAGTCAATTACTTGGCTTTTGAGCTCCGCAGAACTCTGCTTTCAGAGGAGATAGCTCTGTCCCAAATCACTGGGGTTTTTGCAGCTGCCAAAGCTATTAGAAGGCCACTTTCTCTGCAGCCCCCAACAGCTGTGGCTCACTGGTCATGCACCTCAGTACCACCACCCAAGATCGTGATCCCAATCCAGGCAGCTCAAGGCAAGAACACTTAGCCTCTGAATAATTGCTTGCCCCCCCTGCAACCTGCAGGCTGGGAGCTCTGAAACAGCCACATGGAGGCTGCTGCTTCAGTCACTTCTAGCTCTGGGGAAGTTGGCTGGACCATCTCCCTCAACTTTAGCCAAGTTTTACTAACCTTTCCCTTTGTCCTTGGCTCTTATGGGTTAATAATTTTGGAAACAGCCTCAGTTGCCAGTGATCCACTGTCCTGAAAGCTTCAACTAACACTAGTCCTTGGCTGCCCTTGGGCTAGAGCCTTGGGTTCATGTGGTGCTGGTCTGGGCTCCTAACTCACTGTGATGAACCCCTTTCCATCTGTCTGCCAGGCTGCTTTCAGAGGGATCTTTTTTTCTCTCACTTTTTGTGCATTCTGTAGCTCTAAGATTTGTTTAGAGTAATATTTTATAGGTATTTGAAGTGGTTATGGGGGGAACTGTGGGGTTTTGCTGCTTCTACACCATCATCGTGACTCCGCCCCCCTCTGATCATCATTTTAGATGTGACATCACCCTATGATATTATTGGTGCTCTTCAAAAAACAAAAGACAAATAAGAATTTAAAATAAGAATTCATGGGGATATTGAACTGTTCTTCATCTTCCACAAACATTGGGTCTCAGACCTATGAAGTTCATTGAACATACATAAAGTGATTTGAAGTGTATTGCATTTTTGTTAGTCATTCCTTGAGTGGGAGTGATGGATTTCCAAGCTCTGCCTAATGAATGAGAGGGGAGCTATGTTCGAGACCACTTGAAGGTATGGTATCATTTAACTGCTTAGAGTTCTTGTTTTTGTTGCGGCATTCCCATTTTAGAGATCAAGATCATAGGAGGAGCTGAGTATTACAGATAGGAGAAGATGCAACCGAGAGTCCAACCAATGAATTCATTCACTTATTTAGCATATTTATTTTCACCTCTTGTTCAAAGTACTTGTCTTAGATCTTGAAGAGGCGACTGAGGATATAGCCAGGAATGGAGTTCCCACTGACCCAAAGAAACATTGATACTAGTATAAGAATAGACAAAAAGTTTTGGACTTTACTACCTCCTTTCTGGTTAATTAATATCAATTATTGGAACAATTAGAGTTTGACAGTACCCCAACCCTGTGTCTGCCCCTTAAATTATTTTTTGGTGGATTCTGCAGCCAGCTTGTGACTGACTCAGGCTGCTGTATGGCTGCAGATATGACAGCAATGGCCTGATTTCTTGACATGTGACTCCACTGCAGGTTGTTGTAGCAGGAGGTGGTATGTTAGGGAGAAGGCTCCCTGTTGTATAAGCCTGGTCATTTGGGGACACAAGTAGAAGGAAGGAATTTTTTTTGTCTTCCTGCAGAAGCAAATTTTAAAAAAAATGTTAACTTTTAGAGGATTATATGTTACTCTGTTGTATATCAAGATCTCCCCAACATTCAGGGTCTCCTATGTAGGCATGGTGGAGGAGCCTTAAGACTAGCCTAAGTGCCAACAATGGAAACCTGTCCTTTATTTTAAGAATGATAAAACTAAGCATAGAGGAGAAACTACTCCTCCAAAAAGTCAGTTAGATGTCCTAGCTCTTAGATTCTTAGGTTTTAAGATCATTCTTAGGTTCTAGGATCAGGGATTAAATATGCTTCGATTTAGAATAGGAATCCCTTCTCACTAAAGGACTACTTCAGAAGGCCTTCATTACAGAAACTGAAGCTCTGAAACATTGACTTGTCCAAGGTGATAGGGGAAATGTGTCAGAGGTGAATTTGAACCCATGCCCACTGACTCTTTCTCCTTGGAAAGGGGGTAAGGAGACTCGGAAGAGAAGAGAGGAATCTAGTGTTGCTCCCAACTTGACCCCACTGGGATAAGGCAGAAAGTTTCCATGAGAAGCAGAAAGGAAAAGGAAAGAAAATGGAGAAAGGGCTTCCTGCTTACTGATACTCAGAGCCCCTCCTCACTCACCTATACACCAGCCCCACTCTTATTAGACTTCAAAAAAGGGAGCCTTCAAAACAAATACTTCCCCCATCCTCTTGGCTGGAACTATAGATAACAGAGGTAGATTTCCATGTTCTTTGACTGACTCACTTGGTCAGGTTACTTATAACCTGTCTGGCCCTCATTTGCCCTCTCTATAAAATGAGAATAATAACCCCTGCTCCTCCTTCAATCCTTCCCAGGAAAGTTATGTGGATCAAAAGAAAGTGAAATAATAGCTGAGGAAACCCTTTGGAAATAAAAATGTTCTATTTCCTGAGGTGATGCCCCATAGTCTCCTGGGCAATGGGATCTGAGCTGCTTCACTGTGTATTTATTATATGAGAAACTCAAATATCAACTCAGATAGATTTAGTCAAACCTCTCTCCCCACTCCATACCTAGGCGTCCAGACCCTTCTCTTTAGACAAGTATGCTCAACAGTTGGCTAGCATTAGTATAGTACTTTAAGATTTGTGAAGTAATTTACAAATATCTCATTTGAACAACAGAATAACCCTAAGAGGAGGGTGCCATTATTAGAAGAAACTGAGGCAGAAGAGGTTAAAGAGTTTGCTCAGGGTCACACAGATAATGTCTGAAGCAGAATTTTAATTCTGTTCTTCCTGATGCCTGGCTGCCTGATCTATCCACTTCAACACCTAGCTACTTCCTTATCATCCTACTGAACTAATCCACACAAAATTGTTAATGACTTAATGAGCTATTTCTCCTCAAAAGATTTTGTATCATGGTTATCTTTTTAAGTATCATAGGTATTTCCATTTTAAACAATAATGACCCAAGAGAAAAAAGTTTAACTCATACTCTATAATGGTAGAATCTCAGGAATCTTGGTATCTGGCCAAGGGAAATATCTTTGTTCAGGGAGATTTCCTTATAAATTAATCATCTCAATTTTTAATAAAATCTCAGCCTCTATCAACAAAAAACACATTTTGAGTCTCTACCCTCAATTTCTTTATATTTAATTATTAATAAATTGTATATATATATATATGTATTACTGTTGTGTGTGTTATACACTAACACTTGTGTGAAAATAAAAATGAATAACAGTAAGATGAAGATAAAATTATATTTGACCTTAGATTCATTGGGGAGCCACTGAATTTGAGCAGGGAAATGACATGGTGAGACTTCTGCTTTAGGAAAATCTCTTTGATAGCTGAAGGAAAGATGGATTAAAGACTTGAGACTAGGAGACCAATTAGGATGTTAGTGTAAGAATATAAATGAGTCAGTGTCTATATAATGCTTTAAGGTTTGCAACGTGCTTCCACATATTATTCTATTTTATCCTCACCACAACCCAGAAAGGTAGGTGCATTTTACAAATGAGAAAACTAAGGCAAATGGAAGTCAAATGACTTATCCAGGGTCATACAATTAGGGTCTAAAGCAGACATTGAACTCAGTCAGGTCTCTTTAACTCCAGGTCCAGAATTCTATGCACTGTGCCACCTAGCTGTAATGAGTCAAGGCAAGTGATGATGGGGGCTTAAATTACAGAGGTGGCTATATTAAATAGAAAAGGGCAGGTTCAAGAAGTAGAATCAACAAGTTTTGGCAACTGATTGAATATGTGGCTTGGGGTGAGGGAAAAGGAGGAGTTGAAAATGACACTGAGATCATGGATGGTGCAGCCCTTTACTATCAGTTCTGAATACGAATGGTTTCATGGGAGTCAAGATAGTATTATGATATTTATAATCCAAATCACAATCTGTCCTTGCCTGTGTGACTCACTCTGCTCCACACAACATGAAAAGAGGGAAAAGACAGGCTTCTTATTCACTGGTCACTGCCTCCAAGTGAAGAGCCCCAGGGGGGCATCTGCAGCAGCCACAAGGTGACTTGGGAGGGAAGGAAGTAGGGGCTGGGGACTCAATTTTCCCAATGGAACCTGGATAGCTGATGTGGGTAGGAATTCAGTTAGGTTATAACAGCCCTGAGGAGGTTGAGATGAAGTTGAAAGATTGTCCAGAAGAGAAAGGATATTGAATAGAGAAGCTGAGAGGGAGATGAGGAGAGAGACATGAACCACATTGTCCTGTCCTAGCTAGGGTGGGAAACAATCTCTTCCAATCTTCTGAATTCAGTCACATAACCCCAAAGTGGGGGCCACAAACTCAATTTGGAACTTGTTGCTCTAAATGGTATTTTATAGGCTCCCAATACATATGAGTAGCAATGTATCAGTTTGGCACTGGTGGCTCTATCTTCCTATAATGCCTTTTCCTCTATCGTTTTGACCTATGTGTCATCTCTGTCAAGTATAAATGTTTTCCATCCTACAAGCATTTGCAAAGAAGACACTTTGTAGAGGGTACAAGTGAACAATGGGAAGCAGTCAGTGAAGGGGACAAGGTGCTGCAGGGGAAGAAAGACAGCTGCTTTCTAATGATGTATCTAATGTAACCAGGAAGGAGACAGTTTAGCGCAATTGTTTCTGTGCATATTAAACTACTAATCCACATCCTATTCTGGCTGCACAGACTACCTCACATCTGTATGCCTTACCTACAATCTGTAAAGCTAATTTGTTAAACAGCTTTCTTCTCCCATGGGAATGGGGTCATTGGTCACAGAAGATTGATTAAGCTCTTGGTGAATCAACATTAATGAAAATCAACACTGCCTAATGAGTGTTTTTATGGCAGCCCCATAAAAAAGCATTCAAAAAGGAGAAACAAATAAACAGAAACAGGCAGAAAGTCCAGGAGGTTTCTCCCAATTTTCCCTTAACTGTGGACTTAGCCTAAAGGCAATGACAGAAAACATTCATGATATAGCCATTTCCTTCTCCCCACCCCCAACCCCAATCATTTGCTAACTGCCCTAAAAATTATTTCTACAAAGAACTGGTCTTTTCCACATTTCCCCCCTGGTACTTCATCATCTACCACGTTCCATCTATGCCTCCTCCTCCTTCTGTTTTGCAACCCAGTTGATCCAAGTCAAGCATCTGTCTCCTGCAAGCATTCAGAAACCACAAACATAGCCAACCATGAAACCAAGCAGAAGAGGAACAGGTAGGGATTATTCCATTCATTTTTTTTATAGCTCACCTAAAGATGTCCTTAAAACACTGGGAGTGAAGGCCCTTATGAATTTTCCTGGCTAAAATCAGAGACTTAGAGAACATAATTTGGTACACATTAAACATGATTTGGTATGGCTGAATGTGGAGAAGGAAAAGACTGAAAAAAGTAATTTGAGAAATATGATAGCAAAATAGCTGCACTCCAGATCCAGTAAGGATATAACAAGAATATGGAATTAAAGCAAAAAAAAAAAATAGGGAGATGCGAAAACCTGGAGAAAAAATTATAAAGCCACTTTGAAGTTTCTCCTCTCCAAAATTTTTACTTAAAATGAAGCTTTTTTGAGATTTCATGAATAAATAGAATATTATAATTAAAAGTAAAAATTAACAAAGTGAATATGAGTATTGTGTGTGATATATAAATAGCTTTGTAAAGGAAAAAAGTATGGTATGCTTTTCTGCTAAATTGTATTTTTCCTCAAAGTATTCCCCAAACACATTAAACCATGGTTTAATAATTTCTAAGAATTTTAAGTATCTAAATTTAGTTTAAATCTAAGAAAGAGCTTTCTTATAAAGATTCTACAGAGGTTATAAAGTTAGTATTAGAGATTATGAAATATTGTTTCCTAGGGAGCTTTATGAATACAACTGGATTACTGTTCACATGGAATGGTAAAGAGAAGTGAGTGTGTGTGGGTGTGGGTGTGGGTATGTGTGAAAAGTAGAATACTATGAGGTCTGACCATTATAGATAGTCCACAAACTTTTCTCCTGAGAAGCTACTACATTTTTTTTTCAACTTAAGTTTCATCATAGGAAGTTAAGATAGCTCAGGAGTACGGGGTATGTGAAGTAGGATTTGAGTTGCTTGTAGGAGTATCCTATTAGCAAGCCATGGAGATCAGGGAAAGGTCAAGCTGGTAGGTGCCAAAATTTCAGTATTTTGTTTGTTATCATTATAGTCAGGTACTGAGCCATTTAATGAGAGTTACTTTGGAGTAACTATAATACTGGGAATATGTTAGTAATTAGTTATAAAAAGAGTTCCCCAAGTAATCACTCCACAGAGGAGGTAATGTATTTAATAAGCATCTCCATTCAAATTGTGTGACTGTGCCTTGGTTAATGCTACTAAAGCAGCATGGCACATTGGAAAAGGACAATGGGTTTGAAATCAGAGGACCTGGGATAAAGTCCTGCTTATGACCTGGGGCAAGTGATTTAAATTCTCTGACCTCAATTTCCTAACTTGTAAAGTAATGCATGAAATGACCTCTGAGGTCCCTTCTGAATTGAAATCTAGGAAATCTAGGAAACTGAAGACAGATTCATCTTTATGTAGCATTTTAAAGTTTGCAAAGCACTTTGTTTGCATTATCTCATCTAATAATTACAACAACCCAATGAGGCAAATACTACAGGTATAATTATCCTCTTAAGTTATCCCTTATTTTACATGTCAAGAAACAAAGGCTGGAAAGAGATAAAGTGATTTCCTGGGGTCATACAAATAGTGATTAATTCAAAACCACATTTTTTTCTGACACAAGGTCCTGTACTTTATCCATTATAACACAGTGCCTCCTTCTGGAATTCACTTAAACACACACACACACACACACACACACACACACACACACACACACACACTCAGTTGTGGTAAGAATTGGGATGGAGTGAAAGGTAAAGACACTTCTGATGTATCTAGACTTTAGGGAAGAACCTGTAATTTCAAAGTAAAATGAGTCAGAAAAGTTGAGGGATTAAGAATGCTGGATAGAGAAATAAGTACAATTTTGTACTCTAGAGCTATGATTTATATGATTAGGCATTCCCTTAAAATGAATATATCTTATACCCCTCATTTGACAAGGTTATCCTAATCCCTAGTCACCACCTAACATAATAATGGGTCTAACAGACAACCCTGGTTTTCACTTGCCAATTGGCACCCTTAAATAGCAGTGTGGAGCTGTCTGAGGTCCTGAATTTGTTTAGGCAACAGAATTATTGTTGAGTTCAATGTATCTCAATGGAATTGGTAATCAACCACGCCCACTGGATATTTATGGTGAGTTCAATAGAATCCCATTTCTATTCTCCTTGGGGCAGGATCCCAAATATCTCTCTAATAGGGTTTTGACTTCTTCTCTAGGTGTCATGTAGAAAGAAAAACAACAGGTACTTCCTCAGAACAATTCTCCATTTAAGGGTTTGGCTTGTCCTAGTCTGGAGTAAGTTTGAAAGAGCTAACTTCCTCTAAAGACAGCAGCTATCTGAATTCCTCCATATGCCCAAGGGTATACAAAGACCAGCAAGTCTTTTCCCTAGGAATTATCCATTCTCCCAGGAACACATAAATATGACATAACTCCATGAAGACAAAACCAAATGAATAATAGTATAACTCACATAAATGGGCAAAAAGGAGTGATATCAGTATCCCAATGTTGAATTCAACAATCTTCCTGATTCCTATACCTCTATAAATACCACTACTATAAAACGCTTCATGCTTAATATGATGATAACAAGCCCTGCTAAATAAGAGACAAGAAGCTAGAGCACCTACAGAGTTTCCCTGCATTTGAATTTTATTGACTTCCTGATGTCATGAAGTATCAACCTATGAATCAACTGTTCTATTTGTGCGACTACAGCATAGTCTACCTACTGCTGACATAGAGAGAGGGAATCAATGGAAGCCCTAAAAATTGACAGACAGCACTCAAACATAAGAACTATCCATAGACTATGGAATCCTAAACAAGAAAATTTCACTTACCAACAGTGATTGAACCCACACCCTGATGGTACTAATTCCTCTGTGTCTTGTCTCCAGGACACTAGTTTCTGAATCTCCTCATTAGACCTTCTGCCTCAAGCTTCTTCATTCTTATTCTGATGAACCTCCAAGTATGATATGATCAGCAGAAATATAGCTATTAAAAATGATTTTTAAAAATAAATGAAAGGACAACTATTTCCAATCCTGTCAGTCTGCATCAACTTAACATGCTCCAAAAGACTATGGAACCTAGTAACCTCTTGTGAGATAATCTCAAATGGAGGTTTGTAGGAGCCCTCTCCTACAAGCTGAACTTTTAAAGCTCAAAGATTCACTCTTAACTGCAGCTGCTAATAGAAGCCACCAACCTCTGATCTCAGTTGAGGGATACCCAATGAGAAATAAACTAGTTCTGGCAAAACCTGAAACCTATTTCCAAATCCCAGCATAGTAGGTTCCAGCCACCAGAAAGGTTTTCTGGCCAATATGAGTAGCTAACTATGTTCTTGGCTTAGATCCCATTATCCTTATAGCTCCAACCCCAGAACATCCCTACTGACCAAGCCAAAATTGTCCTAATCATTTCTTACTTATAAAGGAGGAGAGTGCCATAATAAGTGACATGACTGATAATTAAAAAGAGTGCTCTGCTGAATGACTTTGATAATTTTCCTTTACAACAGGGAAAGGAGGGAAGTAGGGACAAGGACATATGTCCAGGCAAGAAGCAGTAAAAACAGATCTGGAAACTTAGGCAGGAGCAAGTTTCAGTAATAGACTGCATATTTTCCAGACCATGAGTCAGCACTTCACTTGGAATAATATTGTTCTAATGAATAAGTTTATCCAAGGGTTAGACTTCCTTTTGTGCTAACTCACTAGAGGCTGACTACTTCTTTGTCTGCCCTAATTGAATGGAATCTTCACATTGAATATTGACTTTGGACTTACACTATCACATCCTGAAGTGGTAACTCCACATCTGATGCAACTTCACTGACTGTTGCGTAAGATTAAATTCAAACAAGTAGAGTCTGGTCCTTACTAATTATATTGAAATTAATAGGTTACATGAGGAAAGATAATGGCTATATATCAGGCAGTTGGGCTGCTACCAAAAGAATTGCTCTATTCAAGAATACAGGACAGCTAGGTGCAGAAGGTAACAGATATAAAAGGTAACATGGGACAGTGGAAAGAACAATGGTTTTGAAAGGAGTGGTCTTGGATTTAAATCCCACTTCTGATGCTTACTGCCTGTGTGACCCTGGCCAAGTCACTTAACTTCCTCAAGTTTTGGTTTCATTATTTGCAAAATGAGAGAGTTGGGCTAGATGGCCTCTGTAATCCTTTCCATCTCTATATATTTGAGGCTAAGATGCCTATGGGGAAATGGACTGAAAGAGCAGCAGACATGTATCAGGATAACAGAACTTGGGAGGCATGGATCAGCACAAAGAAGCTGAACTGTGTGACAGAAGCATTTCCCTTTCAACTCTCTCCATTATAGGGGTTGAGAGTCAAAATCTTTTTTTTCTGCAAGTAGACTTCAATCTTCTTGATGGTAAAAATCCTTCATCTAGATAAATTGGTGGAGTTGTGAGCTTATAGAAATATTTTTGAACTAAGACTATTCTGCTGGGGGTTCCCAACCAGTCCTTCATCTTTCTCATAGCAATAGAAATGGTAAATGTCACACTCAGCAAATTGGCAAAGAAGAGTGTTGAGGGTAATATGGAAAAACAAGTATGATAGTGTGCTTTTGGTAGGACTGTAAATTAGTCCAACCATTCTGGATCGAAATCTGGAATTTTCCAAAGAGAGTAACTAAAATGTCCATAACCCTTTGATCCAGAGATTGTGCTACTAAGAAAGGAAATACCTACAAAGAAAGACTCCATATAGGCCACAATATTTATAACAGCAATGTTCAAAGTATCAGAGAACTAGAAACAGAACAGATGTCTATTGGAGAAAGTCTAAACAAGCTAAGCTACATAAATGTAATGGAATATTATTGTCCTATTTTTTTAAATGGTCAATAGGATGAATATAGAGATGCAAATAAACTGATGTAAAAGCAAGTAATAATAAAGCTATATGGTGTGTATGTGTATGTATATGTATATGTGCATGTGTATATGTGTCTATATACACATACATATATGTATATGCACATACATATATATAAACTATAACAATGGAAATGAAATAATAATAACAAAACAATTGAAAAGGAATCCTAAAAAATTAAAATAAACAAGACTGCTGTTTTATAAAGACAAGGGAAGACATGGGTGTGGTAGGTTTTGTGTCTACCCCAAAAATGGATATTTTCATCAGTTTTTATTAAATATTTTTCTTTGTTTTAAAGGATGGCACTCTAGGATATGTAAAGTAGAAGAATACATTAGGAAGTATAGGTGTTGCAATAACAAAAGATACAACCAGGCATGATGGGAAACACCTATAATCCTAGCCTCTAGGGAGACTGAAACTGGTAGATATTTTAAACTCGGGAGTTCTCAGCTGTAGTGGGCTAAGCCCATTCAGTTTTTGCACTGTTCAATATTAATATGATGGGCCCCTTGAGAGGTCACCTAAAGAAGGGAGAATTAGCCCAGGTCAGAAATGGACCAGCTCAATTCCACACGTAGTCCCAGAAATTCCAGCATGGGCAAGATAGAGAGACTCAATCTTAGAGAGGGAGATAGCACAAAGGATAAAAAAAGAAATATATTGAAAAACTTAGCAACAATAGCCCCAAGCATAAATGAGTATGAGGCATCTTCTTCTCTCTCTGGCCCTCCTCACTGATAAGAAAACATTTCCTATATGACCCCAGTTTGCAGAGGTGGTGAGAGTGTGATGCGTAGTGTGGTATAACTAACAGATTACCTATATTTCCCAGCAGATCACCTTTCAACTCAAATTTCTGGATTCAGTCCTGGAAAGGAAGAGACCTGTATCAATTGGTTACTATCTTCTACCATCAGCTGAACCCAAGATCCTTAATTGGAACCAGCCTTTTGCCAGTGTATTTAGTGCTCGGGGAGATGAAACCTTGCCCCTAGATCAAGATTGTAAATGTATAATCAACCTGGAACTTGGGTACCAAATGCAGAATTATAGCTGTACTCACTTACTAGACCAGAAAACCTGACCCTTAAGAAATTTCTGTCCATTAACCTATAAGGAAAGTTGATCCAGCCCAGGAATTCTTTATTTTGGGTGGTCATGAGCTTCTTTGACTATCTAGTAAAGCCCATGAACCCCTTCCTCAGAACAATGCTTTTAAATGCATAAAATGAAATGCATAAGATTACATATAAAGCCAATTACATTGAAATAGTTTTCAAATGTTAAAAAAAAAAACAAAGAAACAAAAAAAGCTTAAGAACCCGAGACTAGCCCTTCAATTTATTCTTATGCATCTCAATGGTTTTCGTGAAAAGGACAGGCAGCAGCTATACCACAACTTGAGAGGCCTTAATACAATCATCATCCATGGATGCCCTGTAGCTGATGAAAGGTCTTCTGGAAAAGTTAAGGCAAAAAAACCCTATATTTCAAAGAAAAGCATAAAGTAATAAAATTAAAAGTGTCTAGTCATGAAATGTATTCATTTCTCACTGAAGACCTATGTTGCATCATCTGAGAACATGTCTCTTCAATGAAATCTGATGGATCATCATTTTTAGGCAAAGGTGAACAATGTTCTCATTTTAATATCCACTGTGGCAAGAAGCCAGATTCCATTTTTCACCAATTAGTTATACTTTGAGAGACAGCATATTCTAGTTGATTGAAGACTAGACTTGGGGTCAGAAGACTTGGTCTCAATTCTTGACTCTGACATAAATGGTAAGCCATTTAACTCCTCAGTGTCCCAAACAACTTTCCATGCTTCCATTTGATCTTTTATTTTATTTTGCAAGTATCACATATGGCCACACGTGATGAGATATATGTGGGATCTTGCTTCATGCACATAAATGGATAGCTCTCCTCAAGAAATAAAAGAATATAGCTTAAAGAGTAAAATGCACTGTGTATGTTCTTCTCTGAGACACCTACACACATGCCTTTCTAAGTTATGAATTTTCTTATAGTGCTTAAGATACTCTTTTGCTCACCCCAATCTGGACTTTAGTGGGACCTACAATATAGCATGCATGTCAAAATTAGGGGGAAAATGTATTTTAGACAATATGAGTTAATTTGGGATGGCATTTGGACTTAGTAACCCATCTGTTACTTTTCAGCAGTCTGTGAACCCAATTTTCAAAGACCTGCTAGAATGAACAATAGCATATATCTATATATTATATATAATGCATAATTTTATATAGAACTAGAACCTGGTCCTAGAATACCACTTGGATATAAAATTGAAAAAGTATTAGTCTGGACAGAAAGACATGGAGTTTTGGGGGAGCATAATGGTCTACCAATGAATAACAATAGAATATTGGGGGGGAAGGGGAGGGAAATGACCAATATACTTTCATTCTTTTCAGAGAATCTGAGAATTACAAGGAAAAATGAAGGCATATCAAATTCGTCTCAAATCCAACCAAGAATCATCTCTATACCATTCCCAGTCATTCAGCCTTGGATCATTGAGCCTCATTGAAGGGAGGAGGAACTCACTATCTCCCAAGGTAGCCCATTCACTTTGGGATAACTTTTAATTATTAAAAGATTGCTCCTTTTCATGCTGAATTCTGTCTCACTGTATGTAATTATTCCTAGTTCAGCCCATGGTGCCAAGCAGAGCAAATCTAATCCTTCTTCCACAGGACTTCTCTCGAAATATTCAAAGACATTTCTCTTATAGCCAAGCTACACACCCAGTTACTTTGCCTGATTTTCATATTATTTGTGCTCCAGAATATATGCATTTAATATAATCCACTAAAATCTTCAAGGCATTTTTAGACAAACTATCATTTAACTTTGCCCCTTCCATCTCATGATTGTGAAATGAATTTTTAAATCCAAATGACAACCCTGTATTCTTCGCTCCATCATTACTTTAATGGATCTGTGGTACTGACTATAACCCACCTACTTCTTCTCATCTTGTACAACTATTGTCCCTGTCTTCTTGTTCTATCCCTCTTTCATAGGGGGTTCACCAAATGTGCTATGGGCCAGTCTTTGTGTTTCTAAAGTGTGCTAAGAAAAACACTCTTGAATAAGCAGTCAATGAATTTTAAAATATTAAGTTGTTTGCTACCTTTGCTTTCATGGATAAAGAATTTTTAGACTACCTAAAGACATTAACTCAATTATTTGTATTTTCAATATAAAATTTTTGTCCAGTGACCAATGAATTGGCATACTTGAGGAATCTAATGATAATAATATTGATGTTCTTATTATAGATTAATCCATTTCAGTTAAGTAAGTCATGTCAATAAGTTCTTGGAGGAGACTTTAATTTGTCTCTATTAATAAATTTCAATTCATCATATTTGGTCTATCATTCTAATTTGATGAGATTTGAGGGGATCTTGCTTTTTCTTCCAACATGTTAGCTAGACCTATAAGATTTGAGATATATTAAAATTTGAGATGCATGTCAATTATGCCTTCATCAAAATCGTGTATAAAAATTTTAAATACTACCAGGCCAAGGACAAATCCCCATAGCACTCAGCCAGAGACCTGACATTAAAACTTTAATGAGGGGCAGCTAGGTGGTACAGTGAATAGAGCACTAGCCCTGGAGTCAGGAGGACCTGAGTTCAAATTCTACCTCAGACACTTAACACTTACTAGCCGTGTGACCTTGGTCAAGTCACTTAACCCCAATTGCCCTGCCTTCCCCCATCAAAAAAGAAAGGAAAGAAAACTTTAATGATAACTCCTTGGTTCAGGAGTATCAACCAGTTTTAATTTTACTGTAATCTATCCCACATTGCTCCATCTTGTCCATAACAATATTTTAAGAAACTTGGCAAATGTTTGCTTGAAGTCTCAGTAGGCCACATTTACTCAAGTCCCTTGATCTTTTTATCTAGTAATTCTATTTTAAAAAGAAAGGAAATTAAGTTAGTCAATCAGAACTACATCATACACATAACTATGAAGGACCTGCAGGGTTTCCAGAGTTTCACAGATGTATCACCACTTTATCTGGACTTCTCTCAGCAATCCAATATCCCTTCGCTGATTTGGAAGTCCCCAATAACTTTCACCGGACAGACGTAACTGAAAGACCATTTTAGGAGCTCAAAAGAAACCTCTTCACTTGTCCCTAATACCAGCACCTGTTCATCATGGAAACATATGTCTCCCATGTGATTATAAAGCCATATTGGGTCACAATCACCCAGCAACGTTCCTATACGTCCTCCCATGAACTGTCTACCTCTGGCAGTATTTAACCTCTCTATGCCTCCCTTTCTTCATTGGTAAACTGAGGAAAATATACGTATTAATACATTTATAAACTTTCTGTGCTTTGCAAACTTTTCATGTATGGCTTCACCCTGACTTTATTTACAACCAGAACTTGTATTTTTAGTTCTACTCTACTGTTTTGTGACTATCGAGTGCAGTGATTCTCAACCTTCCTAATACTCATATGTGGGCGTATCTGCATGTGGGCAGACCTGCCTGGAGACGGATAGAAGAGTGGTGTCTTGGTTCCTAAGACCATTGGAAATATGTGTTTTCTGATGGTCTTAGGTGACCCCTGCGACCCCTGTGAAAGGGTAATTTGACCTCCAAACTGGTCATGACCCACAGGTTGAGAACCGCTGATCTAGTGCATCTCACAAAAGAGTACGTGGCTTTGCTTCTGACCCATAATCAGGGTTTCATGTGCTACCCTCACAATGGCATTGGTGAAGGCCAGCCCTCTATCTCCCAGGTAACTTCACGTCTGTTTCTAAATTGCCAGACTTTATAACTATGCCTCAACTGCCTTCTAACTCTAGAATTTGCCTTATTATTTATGGCCTTCTCATCTTGAAACATCTCTCTGCCCTTATAGTCCACCTAATCCCACGGGTGAGTTTCTCCCAAAGCCTCCATTTTGTGGAAAGGTCCAGTTCAGATGTCCTCCATTCATCTCCTGGCTCTGTTTCAAGTCTCCACATTTTGACACCATGCCCCAATATGGGTACCTCCCCATTCCCTACCTCTTTTTATCTCTCTCTTATTCCTATATCAGAATGCAAACTTCTTAAGAGCAGGGGCTTTATTTTTTTACTTGAATTTATATCCCAATTTTTAGCAAAGTGCCTAGTGCATAGCAAGCACTTAATAAAGACTTGTTGACTGATTTCAGTTCAAGGTTTCAATTGCCATGACAGGGTTTTCAGAGAGTTTTACATTTGTCCTATGTGAGCTGGCTTCAGAGATGGTGCTTGAGTTCGAATTGAGGCAGACATCATCCTGTCTGATTCACTGCAGTCCAAATACATGGAGGCCATACTGACCTTCCCCACCCTGCCTAGACTAAATCATCTTTCCTGTATCTGCAAGGTCAGTGCAGTGAATTCTTACCACATAGAATCTTTTCTCAGGCCTCTACTTTAAGATAAAACTCATAAGACAATAGGATCATAGATTTAGAGCTGGTAGGGATCTTAAGAGTTATTGAGCTTAACTCTGATTTTGGAGTTAAGGAAATTGAGGCCCAGAGAGATTTGGTGACCTACCAGAATGACATAGTTACTAGGAATCTGAGGCAGGCTTCCTTACTCTAAGCCTAATATTCTATTACACTCTGTTGCTCCTCTTCACTGAAGAATAGTCTTCCTCCAACTTCACACTCCCCACTTCACTACCAATATTATTCCCCAAAGCTCTAGAACTGATCATAACTTATACTACTCTATACTCCTCTGACCCCGGAAAATATCGCCTCCAATATTATTGGGAATAGCAATTTCTTCACATAACTGAGCTTTATCATTCTACTTCTGTAGGCCTCTGCTTCAACAAACCTTCTAATTCACCTCTCCTAATCCAGTTTCCTACCTTTGCTACTACTTTGATGGCTAAGTTCCTTTATCTGAAGCATGGATAAAGTGAAGTCTGCTATAATAATTTTCTGGGAGACCAATGGATAATGTCTGCTTGCCTAGTCTCTGGGCTATACTGCTTTCCCAAGAACTTCCTTTAATTTTCCCAATCTCAGGGCCTCCAACATTGGTAGGCCCCTAGATCATCATCACCACCACCACCAACATCATTATCATTTATCATCAATATCTCACATTTTATAGTGCTTTAAAGTTTATAAAGTTATGTATACACACACACACACACACAAATTATCTTAAATTATACAGGTCCATGTTACACTTGCCTGTCCATTGACACCCCCTTTTCCTCTGAATTACAAGTTTATTCTATTGTATAATATTCAAGTAAACCATTCAACTTAATGAACACATCCATCAGCAAAGTTTCCTTTGTCCACAAAGGATACCATTTAATCAAGTTCAGGCACTTCCAATTTGCCTACAATGTGTCACATAACTGTTTTGTTACCAAAAACTGTTAGTCTGAGATTTAAAGACCAGTTGACTCTGTCCAAGAAATGAAAATATTGGGAGCAGTTATGTGGCACAGTGGATAGAACTCCAGCCCTGGAGTCAGGAGGACCTGAGTTCAGATCTGGTCGCAGATACTAGCAATATGACCCTGACCAAGTGACTTAACTCCAATTGCCTCTAAAATGAAAGAAAAGAAATACAAATATCCCTTGTCACACTACTTGGAAAATAGGTGGTAAATCATTCATGGGTTGGAATATCAATGGAATCACAGCTGTAGGAGGATCCATTAGTAAAACTTACAGTGTCGGAAGTCCTGTAGTTGAATCCCCTAAGCTTCAGTAGACTCCTGTGACCTCTGGCATAACCATGCCTTAGGGAATATAAAGTATTCAGAAGGTATTCTTAAGTATATGTTTGTCACTGACCTTCTGACACAAATTCATCATCACCTAACTCTTTGGTGATGATCTCCCATGCACAAGGCAAGACAAGGCAGTACACAGATTTCATAAGGACCCACACGACAATACAACAAAAGAATGCAGCTATGTAAAGATAATCCTCTAGAAACACCAGATACCTAGAGCCATGCTGCTTTGCTATGAAAAACACCTCACTTACCACTCGACTTTTTTCCAATATACACAGCACTTCAAAGACAATATAATATGCCATAACAGAGATACTGCCTCTTTACTTTTAAATGGGAGAGAGAGAGAGAGAGAGAGAAAGAGAGAGGGAGAGAGAGAGAGAGACAGAGAGACAGAGAGAGACAGAGAGAGAGACAGAGAGACAGAGAAAGACAGAGAAAGAGAGGCAGAGAAAGAGACATAGAGACAGAAAGAGACAGACAGATAAAGAGGCAGGGAAAGGCAGAGAGAATGGTGTCCTCATTAGGAATATTGGCAGCAGCTGTGGCCTCTCTGCCCCCGCTTCAACTACCTTGCCTTTTTAATGGTGAAAAGAGCCAGCAAATTCCTTCTCAAATGTATTGTATTGCAGTAAGAGGGAGCAAGGTGATAAGCTAGCTGTGCTTTTCTGCCTGACTTACCTATAAATCTAGTTAGGCCTTTGGTGGTTATATTTACCTTGACTTTGCTGCCACCTCAGAGTAAACACACTGGTTATCTGCAGAAGGGGAGAGTTTTTGAGGAAATCTCTCTCTCAAGAAACTGTTTACCTGTTGACCGGGGTGGACCTTCACTTTCTAGTGTTTTGACCATGTGTCTCATGCTATTGGACAGAGAACTGGGCTCGGGTTCAAGAGAAACATACCTTTCATATTATATCCTTAGGGGGAAAAGACTTCTCTGTGTGTGTAAGTGAAGGAGAGCAATCCCTGCTTTTCTCTATGGTGCTTAAAGGATTCAGAGACTGTTCCTGAGCTGGTCAAGTGTAGGTTAATATATAAAGATCTGCAATTTCAACAATATGTTAAAATAAAGAAAGCTGTAGGATTGGAGTCAGGAAGATTTGATGGCAAAGCTTACCTAAGACACTTAATAGGTGTGACCCTAGACCAGTCAATTAATTTCTCTGTGTGCCCATTTATTTGAATTTAAAATGAGCAGGGTGGACTTGGTGTGTTAAGATGACTTCCAGAACTAATCTCTGATCCTATGATGCAATATGAAAGCTCTACTTAAACAGATCCCAAAGATCCCTTCTTTAACTCAAGTCAATTGTTCACTTAGTCTTAAGGAGTTGTCTGAGGTGTGGATAAGTTATGGTCCCACAGCTAGTAAATGTCAGAGGTCATTGGAACCCCAGTCTAGAACTCTATTCACTATACCATGCTGCTCCCTGGTCAAATTTGCCCATCTACAAAATAAGAGGATTAGATGAGGAAACCTTTATGAAGTTCCTGTCAGCTCTAATATCCTATTATTCCCATGTAAACTTCAGGGACTGAAGGACTGAGAACTGCTGTGTGACACAAGGAAAGTCATTTACCTTCTATGGGCCTCAGTTTACTTATCTGTAAAATGCAAATATTATCTGTAAAAGGATGATTGATGATGTCCAAGTTTCCTTAGACTAGCCTTCTTTTGAGGATCATGCCTGAGTCTCCTGGTGCTGAGGTTCTAACCGAAACAACAATTCAAGGAAGCAATTCCAGGGGACAAGTAGAACCTGTCACATCCAACTTGCTCAGCAAAAGTGATTGGAGGCACACCTTTTCCACAAATCACTTCATTTACACAAATGACTCAGTGACGTTATGTCTGTCATCACCATTTCCCTGTAAGTGTGGATTTTTCTCCCTGATTTCCATGCCCAACAGCACAGTAACTGTCAGCCATCAGAGAGAGAGGTCTAATATGCCAAATTCCTCTCCACATCTTCAGCATTCATAATGATAGCTCACATTTATGGAGCGTTCTAACACTTCAGAGCACCAGAAACAGCTCTGACTCCAGTGTCAGAGGACCAGATCCAAACCCTGATTCTGCAACTACCTTGTTGGGTAACCTTAGACAAGTACCTTTGCTGCCTGGAGTCTATTTCCCCATCTATGGAATGATTAATGGATTTGAATGATCTCTAAGGCCCCTTCTAGCTTGACATTTTTACAATTGTAAATCATTTTCTTACAACATTCCTTTTGAGGCAGGTAATGTACATAGTATTATACCCATTTTACAGATTGGGAAACTGTTGTTCTCTTAGAAAGTGACTTGCCCAATCATAAGGACCTTGACCAAGGTCTCAGTAGCAAAGCCAGGAATCAAACTCAAGTCTTCTCAAGCTAAATTCACTGACCTTTCCACTATATTCTCATTCAACTATTTATTCACTCATTCAATTCTCATTTATTGAGTACTTGGTATATTTGCAGGACATTGTGCTAGTAATAGTGAGAGATTATTACAGAGAGTTGAGATAGAGTCTCATCCATCAAAGCATGTAAAATACAATGGGGTGATAAAATACATACATCTTCTCTAAAGTGTCTGTGTCTTTCTCTGTGTCTCTATCTCTGTTTCTGTCTGTCTGTCTCTGTCTCTGTCTCTCTGTCTCTTTGTCTCTCTCTCTCTCTCTCTGTCTCTCTGTATCTCTGTCTCTGTCTCTCTGTCTCTCTGTCTCTCTCCCCTTTCCTTTCTCCCTGTGTCTGTCTGTCTCCATCTCTCCATCTCAATCTCTGGCTGGCTGACTCTCATTCTCTCTGGCTCTCACTCATTCTCTCTGTCTCTGTCTGTCTCTCTGTCTCTCTCTCCTTTCCTTTCTCCCTGTGTCTGTCTCCATCTCTCCATCTCAATCTCTGGCTGGCTGACTCTCTCTCATTCTCTCTGGCTCTCTCTCCCTGCCTCACATCCTCTCTCTCTCTCATATCGATGTTGCCTCTGCTTCAAAAAGCCTCTGTTCAAGTTCATTCATTCAGTTCTATTTACCTTCATTTTCACAATCTCAAACTCTAGATAGCTCTGTGTTTTTGGGCCTGTGTACAGTATGTATTATTCATATGCTGGTTGTTCCTATACAACTTATGAAAACCAACTAGAGATTAATTCATAAAAAATAAGTATTTTTCTCCTCTCCCTTCACAGGACCAGATCTGTTTCTTTGCCATAATTGTATTGGTTGATTGGGTTTCTGCTCTCCCTCTGCCCCCATTCTGCACGAATATCTTGTCTCTTTAGTATTGCTGCCACACATCCTTTCATGTGCCTGAAATATATACTATTGTGCTCTGACTTTTGTTTTGTGCAGAATTCCTTTCATTCTCTGTCTTCCGCAAGGTCCCTCTTTCTTGGCAGGCGAGAAGCTTCCATTTGCAGCTAGGAGACTTTCATTGTACTTTGCACATTGCAAGTTTTTTGTTCTGTAAGGTGGCTTTTTGTAGTTGGCTTTGCTAATGTTCCTTCCTAAAAACAGACGCAGTGTACCTCGTCAGTCTCCTTCTATTCCCAGACAGTCAGCCAGACCAGCAAGAGGGTCAACTCTAACTCCTCATGCTAAAGGGGACAGATATGAAATAATGAAAGGGTGTCCACGTATTACTTGCTGAGTATGAGAGAAGCATAAGAATTGGATCAATAAAGAAGTTTGCTGCACTGGTTTTTAGTCACCTTGACCCCAGTGTATCTAGGTCAATTGCCTTCATGCAACAATAGCCAGGTTCACTCAAACTTCTCTCCATCCTGCTCCCCAGTTTCATCCTCCCTTCTAGCCTAATCATGACTGTCTGCTTCCCATTACTGCCTGGGGAAAAGCAAACAGGAAAGAAGGAGGAGGTTGACTTTTCCTCTCCCATACTCATTTTCCATTCTTAAACCCTGAATCTTCCATCTCCATCATCCTCTCCAACCCCTGGTACCATGGCAGAGACAAAGCAATATGAGAATTGCTTTGCCCACTGCCCTCCCATCCAGTAAATGTTACCCCTCAAAACTATTTATTAAGAATCATTTGAGGTATCAAGGTCAGCCTTGGTGGATATCCTGCTTTATAGAGTGAATAGGAATGGAAAGGAGGAACTATGTGTAGTGAAAAGAACACTGACCCTAAGAGGTTCTAGGCTCAAATCCTATCTCTGGCACTTACTACCAATGTGACTTTGGGCAAGTCACTTAATCTCACTTTCTTCAAATGTGAAATGAGGAAGTTGGACCCGATGGCCTCTAAAATTTCTTCTGACTCTAGATCTATATTCCAATAGAGTATTCTGTGCTTGGGCAGTTAGGTAGCTTACCGTAAAGAATGCTGGACTTGAAGTTAGGAAGACCCAATTTCTATCTCAGGCACATATTAGTGATGTAACCCCAGACAAATCACTTAACATCTCTCAGCCTCAGTTTCCTCCTCTGTAAAATGGAAATAATTATAGCATTTACTTCACCAGGTTGTTGTGAGAATTAAATAATATATCAAGTGCTCTACAAACATTATTTTTAAATGATATGCTATTTTCCCCTCAATTACACATAAAAACAATTTTAATATTCTTTTTTTAAGGTCTCAAGTTTCAAATTCTATCTCTCCCTCCCTCCTCACCCCCCCAAGACAGTAAGCAATCTGATATATGTTTTCTATGTGCAATTATGTAAAATATTTCCATATTATGCATTTTGTGCCAGAAGACAGGAAGGAAGGAAGGAAGGAAGGAAGGAAGGAAGGAAGGAAGGAAGGAAGGAAGGAAGGAAGGAAGGAAGGAAGGAAATAGAGTATGCTTCAGTCTATATTCAGAAAACATTAGTTCTTTCCCTAGAGATGGATAACATTTTTCATCATGAATTCTTTGGGATTGTCTTGGATCATTGTATTGCTGAGAATAGCCAAGTCATTCATAGCTCTTCATCATACAGTATTGCTGCTACTGTACAATAATCTGATCCTGCTCATTTCACTTTGCATTAGTTCATGTAAGTCTTTTCAGGTTTTTCTGAAGTCATTCTGCTTATTATTTCTTATAGCAATATTAGTAACTGGCAATAGTAATATTCCATTACAATCATATACCACAACTTCTTCAGCCATTGCCCAATTGATGGGTATCCCCTCAATTTCTAATTCTTATACACCACAAAAAGAATTGCTATAAATATTTTTGTACAAATAAGCTCTTTTCTCTATTTTAAAAATTCTGTTTGAGTAGTGATGATATTGCTAGATAAAAGGATATGCACAGTTTTATAACCTTTTGGGTACAGTGCCAAATTGTTCTCCAGAATGGTCTCTACAAACATCATTGCACTATGTAAATGCTAGTCATTATTGTTACTGTTGTTATTCTGGATGAACCTCACCAGAACCTCCTCTACACCTATCTCTAAAAAAAAAGAGCAAAAAAAAGGAAAAACTCATGCTTTGCCTACCATGAGGCTGATTAAGGCAGCAATATAATATGATGGAAATAATATAAGCATTGGAGAGAGAAGGCCTGGGTTCTATTCCTGCCTTTGACTCTTGCTAGCTATATGACCTTGGGTAAGCCATTAAACTTCCTAGAGAGGGTCTCAGTTTCCATATCTGTAAAATGACCGGTTTGGACTATTGGCCTTGGAAGTTTTTTCTAGTTCTAGATCTATGATCATATGGACAGGGAGCATTCATTGTTCCTTCTTTTTAGAGAGATACAATCAACAATTAAAACATTGACACACCTGCAAAAGTTCATGCTTCCATTGGATATCCTATAGTTTTAAGCCTATTTATCATGGAATTTTGAAATCAAACTAATCATATGGTACTTTTTTTTTCCTGGCACAGAAGGGGTTGCCACACATACACACATGGGGATAAGTACTATTCTTCCTCTCACTCAGGTCATTTCAAGAAGAACCTCCATCACTTCTTATCTTTTAAGGATGTACCTCCTTGCTGAGAGTTTGAATTTCCACTGAGCATGCTCATTAGAATGAAGGTCAATCTAACTAGTTTCTTTGATAAAAGTGAGTCCTCCTGGGGTGTCTTTCAGTTTCTCCCCTCTTCAGGATCTGAATTCCTGTGTACATTTCCTTAACATATTCTCTATCAGTTCTTTGGATCTGTATCAATATTCATTGAAAAATCACTTTTAGGGAGCTTTTGTTTTCCTTCTTCTCTTTTTCTTTTATTTTTTTTTAGTTCTCTTGACTCCATTCTCCACTCTTTGACTAATTACAGTTTATTAGTTGTTATGGTAACTCTGGATTGCTCTCAGTATCTCTCTTCCGTGATGTGGCTGCAAATGAAGATGTTGGAAAAATAAAGACAGGTTTTCCTCTCCCGGAGCCCCTTCCCCAATCTGTCCTGCTACCTCGCCCTTCCCCTTGCTATTCCTTCTAGCAAAAAACATTCAACAGAAAACACACTAAATAAAAAACCCAAAGCAACAAAAGGCTACATATATTGTTTGGCTAAGGCTGGAGTGAGCTGCTCTCACACAGACAGAATCAAGGCCAGTCAGGCTCACAGCAGCAAGTCATAATGTTTATTTTGGGGCCTTGAATTGCTTAGTACCTTTGGGGACAGTGGTGGTTTTGAATAACAATTGATATCCCCATAACAGATGTTCAAAGGGAAGGCAGGTGACTAGGCCAACGTTCAATTGGAGTGCTTCTTGACCTTGACTCTTTGCTCCTCTTCTCCCATTTAGAGTCCTGTTATGGAGCCTGTATCCTCAAAGGAATAGGAAAATTATCCATTAGAATTCTCTCACCAAAACTTCTTTAGTTGCTGTACCACTTGGCCAAGAATTAAGCTTCTGCCCACTCGCTTTATATCCAGGATCTCCAAACTCTTTGCTAACTCCTCCTCACCATCTTCCCCACTCCTCACTCCCCACTTTCTCTTTGGGAATAAGCCAAATTTCTATATGTCTCCCTAACAAGTTATCGTTCTGTCACATTTCTCTGACGTCTGTCACCTTGGTATCTAGGCACTCAGACAAATTCATGAGGCTAAAAACAAACACTTATGTGAGAAGGGGGAAAAAAACCCTTCTCCTACATTCTCTCATCTCCATAGGGACAGAGTAACACAAAGAATATGTGATTCCCCAAGGTCACCCTATATAAAGAGAGTATAACAGAGTCAGGAAAAGACCAGGAAACTCCTCATTTCTAGCACCTGCAAATGGGCTAACATGACTTCCAAAGTCCTATCACCTCTGGGATATAAATCTACCCTTTCTGGATCCAGCTTTTTTCCCCTGGAACCTTCCAGAGGGTATCCTGTAGCTTTTGTGCATATCTACTCAGGAATCTCATGAAGAAAACCAAATAGACTTTTCTTCCCTTTCAGTCTATGGCTAGCCTGCCTTATTCCCTTCTAGTTCATGAATAAGGCAATAATATCTCAGACTTGGTACTTTTTTCTGTTCCATATAAATGACTTGAGAGGCAACATGATGTAGTGGAGAAGACACTAAGCTTGTTGTCATGAAGATTTGGATTCAAATCTCACCTTAGACTCTTACCAGCTGTGTAACTGTCCAAGTCACTTAAACTCTCTGTGCCTCAATTTCTTCATCTGTAAAGTTCAGAGATAATGGACTAGATGGCTTCCAAGTTCCCTTTTATATTTAAATTTATGATATTACTCTAACTGGATTGGGGAATCACAGTATGGAAACTTCCTCAATTGATGTCTCTCAACAACTCTTCTTCTACCTTGTAATATTATAAGCCAGACTTATCTGAGACACAGAAAGATTAAGTTATATACCCAGGGTCACATATATTCACAATGTATCAGACATGTGACTTGAAACCAGGTTTTCTACTACCATGAAACTTCTCCTATAGTCATAAAAACAACAACGGTAACATCCAGTATTCACATATACATGCTACTTGACAAATAGTTCATCTCTCAACAACCCTTTCACGATGATGTGAAATGGCAACCTCCCTTTTTGTTGTTAGTGAGTTGTCTTCAATTGTGCCCAACACTTAGGGATTCAATGGGGCTTTTCTTAGCAGAGATACTGGAGCAGTTTGCCATTTCCTTCTCTATCTCACTTTACAGATGAGAAAACTGAGGCGGACATGGTAAAGTGACTTGCCAAGGGCCACAGAGCTTGTAAGTGTCTGAGGCCAGATATGAACTCAGGAAGATGAGTCTTCCTGACTCTAGACCCAGTACTCTGTCCACTGCACCATCCAGCTGCCACTTTCCCTTTTACAAGTGAGAAAAATGAAGCTTGAGGAGGTTGTGACTTGTCCATGGTCACATAGATAGTGACTGGCATAGCCAGAGCATGAATCCCTTCTTGTGACTTCTTAGTGCTTTTCCTCCCATGCCATGATGCATTCCACATATTAACTGAGATGTCCAAGGCATGGTCCCAGTGTTTTCTCACTTTGTGGGATTTAAGTTGCTGTATAGTGCTAGTGAGTTCAAGACTTATTAGAGAATTGCCTGCCCAGGGAACTCCACCTCCTTTTAAGGAGACAGAAGAGGAAGGAACTATCCCTGGAGCATACCCACTATATCCTATAGAAGGATCAAGAGCCTAGGATCATAGATTTAGAATTTGAAGTGACTTCAGAGTCATCAGGTCCAACACCCTCATTTTACAGATGAGAAAAATGAGGAACAGAGAGGTTAAGAGACTTACCCAGAACTGCATAGCAGAAGTGTCTTAGGTGGGCTTTGAATGGGGGTCTACCTGTCCAATGCTACCCCCACTACATAACTATGATGGAAGAGAAGACCCTGATTGTGGTTGTTGTTCAGTTGTTCAGGTGTGTCCTATTCTATGATCCTGTATAGTGTTTTCTTGGCAAAGATATTGGAGTGACTTGCCAGTAGGTTGAGGCAAACAGAGGTTAAGTGACTTGTGTGATCACATAGCTAATGAGTGTCTGAAGCCAGATTTGAACTCGGGTCTTCCTGACTCCAGGTGCAGTCCTCTATCCACTGAGATGTCTAGCTGTCTCATCTTGACTGTCCTGATAGCCCCAATAAATGCCAGAATAAGATCGCTCAACGCCTTTGCTTCACAACTAAGACAAATTATGAACTTGGAGGGCTATTGAAAGCACATTTCTCACTAATATCATCATTCATTTTTATGAAATGTAAATTTAACATTCAGAATCAATAGCTTGGTGGGGGCCTGGCTACTTATATTGCAAAACTAAAATATTTGCATCAATGCTGTAATTTGGAGGATTTCTCAGATAACATGTTACAGGATCCCTCTGCAAATAGAGTTCATAATGAAACCTGATAGCAATATATCTTGACTAAACCAAATTTGACACTTATTATGAACCAAGTCAACATTCTAGTAAGTAAGGCGGGATAACTATATGTTATAGAAATTAAAGGAATAGCTTCTAATATTAATGCTTTTCATAACACAGAGAGCTCTAGACAAAAAGGCTAACAGAAAATAGGAAATGAACACGCCATATCTACAAATCATTTCAGAAGAACAATTTCCTGTTCCACATATAGACATTTATAGTCAGCCCAACTGTCCCTCTCAGGATGAGAAGCCACAATAGGAACCTTCCTGGAAAGGAATTTACCTGTTTTTCATGGTGAGATGAGAAAGGGATAGAGATGTTGAGGAAGGTGCTGGTGAGACGAGGTAAAACACTTTTAAATTCATTGAACAGAAACTTGAGACCTGCCTGAGATAGACTAATGCCCTTCAGCATAAGTTAGAGGCTTTTCACTCCTTTCAAAAGAACTAGAGTTCCTTAGATATCAGAGCTATAGCCAGAAATATTCTTGCTAATTCTATATATGACTGTGAAGTCACTGGGTAACTAGAGAATCATAGGTAAAACAGGGTCAAAGAGGAAAAGGTTACCATGCTTTCTGATAGTTCTGGCTTTCTGAAAGTATCAATGGTTTCCCTATCTGCCTTAGCCCTAGCCATCCTACCAGGAGAGAGAATATATTACACCTAATAATGTAGGCCAAGGAGCAGAATACAGTTTAAAACAAGATAATTATTGCAGATTTAAGAAGGCAGAGTGTGGAATTCTTCAAGAAAGCCACCCTGAGCCAGTATGCCATTCAAAATCCATTTACAGAAATATTAGTAACTATCAATTTGTGCCAACTTCTCATGAAATGCTTTTCTCTGAATAAGCCTTAATTATGTCACCAATCAGCATGTAACACTACGGTGCTCAGTGCTTATGACTAAATACCCATCTATAAGCTTGGAAAGTAAATACTAAATGCTGATGTCCTGAAATGTCCATCACTGCAAATTTCAGGTAATGTTGTTTTACCTCAACTGGAAACCTTGGTACTGGGAGACCTCCTTTGTCCAGTTTTTTAATCTAAATACTTTGGTCTGCAGTTAGTTAACATCTTTGTCTTCAAGGAACCTACATTCCACTGGGGGCGGGTGGATGAGAGTCTGACATGTATTTAGTTAAGTATAATACAGGATAGAGGGTGATGGAAATGAAGGAAAGATCCAGAGAGCACCAGGAAAACATGGGGAAGGAGAAAACACTTTTTGCAAAAGGCTTCATAGAAGAGGTTTCATACCAAACCTAAGACTTAAAGAAAGAAAAGTATTTGAAAGCAGAGATAAAGAAGGAATGCAGGCCAGATGTGGGACATGTCTTACACAAATACAGAGGTGGGAGATAATATATGCAATTAAAAGCATATGTGGTGGTGCAGATTAGATGAAAGATATAGCAGGAGACTGGGGAATAATGTGAAAAATGGCTACAAAGGGAGGTTCAAATCATGGAACCAGATGGTGATTATATAGTTGACTGAGGAACTTTTGTTATATCTTATAAGTAATAGAGTCATTGCTTTTGAGGATTTTAAATGCATAAGGGGTAGGGTCAGAGCTGTGCATTAGGAGGATAATATTGATAGCTACAGAGAGGGGAGAGATTGCATAGAGCACAGCTAAGAGGCTATGATAATAGTACAAGTGAATCGAAGTTTGAATTACTAGTGGGATATCCAGACAAAAAATGTCTAATAAGTAGTTGGGTTTGAGGTATGTAAAGCCAAGCACAAGTACCATTCCAGAGGACTGCTGCTATGAACAGCTTTAAGGTTCCAATCACATGGTATAGTGAATTCTAAATTTATTCAGCAGCAAATTAAAGCAAAACATTCACAGAAACCAAAGTATAACATTCACAATGTTATAACAACTTATCACTAACAGGGCCACATAGTTTTCACCGAAGTGGTTACATAGGTTTTAAACAAAAGATATCATTCAGTAAGTCCTTAATCTTCCTTAAGGAGCAAGCCTTCTTAAGGGGCACAAAGTACAAAGGTCAAAGTTCTCCACCCCTAGGTCACATTGTCTTAATCTCTCAGTCAAAAAGTCTTCTTTCTTCTTAATTTGGAGATTAGTTTCCAATTGTCCTTAACTCAATCATCCTTAAGAGGTACAAGGTACAGAGTATAGAGTTCTCCCATCCCTAGGCTACAGTAAATCATGATCTTCTTAGTCAGCACTAAGTACCCAAGGAGATATCTTTTCATCTTGACTCAGGGCTGGCTTTCAGATTCCATGGTTTATCTTCCACCATACCAACTCCTGCCTGAATCTACCCAACTGTCACCTGGATTCAAAGGTAGGCAACTCTCAGTTCCTTGTCCAGCTCCTTGTCCAGTTACCTTTCCATATTGAAGCTCACAGTGTCCAGTACACCTCAAGTCCTTCACAGTTTCTGTTTCTGAGAAGACAAAGCTTAACAGAGCCAAAACAATAGCCATGCACATTGCTGGCACCATCATCAATTCACTATCTGCCCATGAAATCAACACAGATCCACATGCAAGGTCTGAGAAATCAACACAAATCATCAATACAGTACTAGGACCTCCAAAACCCTCCTCCAGGACTTCTGTAAACAGACAACAAGAAAATCCTCTTTCAGGGCTTCCAGTAAGGTCCCAGGGCTTCTGTATAAAGTATCACAAACAAAATCAACACAAACAGAGTAGACAAACAGAGTGCCTGGACACCACAAAATTCCCCTTCTCAATTCTTCCACCACACGTGATCTTCTCAGCTCTGCCCTTTCCCAGCTTGGGCTTCTCCTTCTATATGGTCATTAGTTCCTCCCTGTTGCATCAACAAGTTCCTCCCACTGTGGACTTCACAAGTTCTGTTACTTAACAAAGACTTGATATAATCAAGGCAAGACTCAAAGACACTTGAAATCAAACAAGGTGCTAAATACTTCTTTGCTTGCCATTACAAGGTAGTAAAAGTCAGTGGAGGAATTAAGGTTGGGAAAACAGTTTTGAAATTCCTCTACACAAAAGTGATTTTTTTAATCTATTGGACTAAATCCAATTATTAAGGTATAGTGATTAGAGCTCTGGATCTGGACTCAGGAAGAGTTGTTCAAATCTAGCTTCTGTGTGGCCTTGAACATGTCATTTAAGGTCAGTTTCCTGATCTGTAAAATGGAGATAATTATAGCAACCACCTCCTTAGGTTGTTGTGAGGTTAAAATAAGGTAATATTTGTAAAGTATTTTTCAAAGTTTAAAGTATCATATAAATGCTAGCTAATGCTGCTGTTGCTACTACTAATACTATTACTACTATTACTACTACTACTATTACTACTACTACTACTACTACTACTACTACTACTACATCTACATCTACATCTACATCTACTACTACATCTACATCTACTACTACATCTACTACTACTACTACTAGAATATATAAGAAGAAAGAGGGTCCATGATAGAGCTTTGGAGCATTGTAATGGCAATGGAATTCGGAGATGCCCCTGAATTGACTTGGCTTTTGGGTTGAATGTTAAGACCCAGAGCTTGTGAATCCCACTTGTGGGATGGACTTGTTGACGTGAAGAGAGGGGGCTGACCTGGGAGGAGCCATGAATGGAAAGGAAG
>CM053596.1:137275038-137316831 GCA_028646575.1 Pseudocheirus occidentalis | reverse complement strand
GACTGCCACCTGGAGCTGCTGAGAACTGAGGAGGCATGGCTGTGATACCGGTATTTTGTCTGTCTGTTTTGATGTTGTTTTTCCAGATTCACCTGATGGTGGACAGTGCTGCTATTGTAGAGGTCCTGGAACCTGACTGTTGGTGCAGAAGCCTTGAAGAAGGACTTTCTTGTTGTATGTTCACAGAAACCCTGGAAGGGGGCCTTGCTGATACTTTCAGGGGTTATGGGACTGTTCTACATGCAGAGTGTGACTTGATGAGGACACTGGCTATGGCTTTGTTGAGCCTTGTCTCCCCAGGATCTGAGATTGCTGAGAGCTTGCCTTGAGTGAAGATGAAAGAAGGGTCTTTCCTTGGTCTTTCAATGCTAAGATGTTATCTTGACTTTGTTATGGCTTAAGGGTGGATGGCCTTTTGTGCTCTCCTGCTCCCTTTTGAGAAAGTGCTTGGTTAATAGATGGTATTGTAATTACTTTGAGTCCAGGGGTGGGAAACCTTTGGCCTTTTTGTGATGACTGAAAACTGATCTCCATTTGAGAAGAACTCTCTCCATTTGAGAAGAGACTTTGACTAAAAGCATGTACCTCTAGGGGTGGAGTAGTACCTGGACTGAATGAAGAACTTACTTGTGAAATGTATGAGTTATACTGTATTTTGACTTTCTCCATTGTGTGAATGTTTGCTGAGTAAATGGGGTTTGCTATGCTGGTAATCTGAACCTTGGAAGTTTCCTTTGCTCGGCATTACAAGCATATCAATATAAACAGAACCTACTATACTTAATAAATGCTTTCTGGTTTTGAATTATCTACCATGCAGGGTCTTAAATTGGCCTGAACCTTGAATCAGGTGGGCAGGGAGACAAAGAAACTATCTGAAAAATTCGAGCAATTCACAAGTTCTAAATATACCGCCTGTCCCCTGAACCTTTGATGGAGAAATTACATTGTTATTCCAGGGGTGGTTACTGCATTATCTTAAATATATTACATGGTATAGATCCAAAATATCAAGGACCTTCATTATCTCTTTTCAATCGGCCTTTCTCAACTTTATCTCATACTATTTCCCTACTCCTTCTCAATGCTAAAGCTAAATTAGACAACTCATTGTCCCCTTATGTCACCTACTTTTCCGCTTGGCCTAGAATTGATTTTGATGTTGAAAATACTACTAGTGGTTGTAAGTCATGCCATAATACTTAGCTTAACCTGCCAAAGACATCGACTTTCCAATGGGAAGTTACCAAGAATCTTTGGACAAAAGGCCATATTTATCTACAGAACCATTTTAGGAGAAGTGGGTTGTGATAAACTCAAAAGGCTCAAAATGCCACTAGTTCTCTGCTGCAACAATTATGGCTTTGCACAAATTATTTGCAACACATGGACTACCAAGCATTATTACTTCTAACAATCCATCTGTATTTATCTCAGTTGAGTTAAAGAGATTCCTTGACAGGACATTAGTTGAGCTGTCAACATCACCATCAAGCAAATTGTTAGGTTGAAAAGATGGTGCAGACTACTAAAAAGGCCCTGAAATGAATTCTTGTAGGATATCAGTCAACAGGATTTGTCAAATTTTTATTGATCGATTATGTTCAATAATAAAACTAGGTTTTTTGCAGAATTACTAAATGAGGTGATATCTCAAGATATACTTCAGCCATCTCCATCCGGGCATATTGGAGGACTTACAAGACAAACAAAAATGAATCCTGGATGTTATTCCTGTTTATCCTGAGTCTCTACTCAGTTTTATTGCAGTTAGCAGCCTTTTTTAAAAATAAATAATGGATCTGCATTAAAGCTGGTTCCTGTCTCTATACTTTAAATTATGGGGCTTGAATCTTATTTTCAAGGAGAAGATGGACAATTCTTCCAAGTTACTTGACAAGAACAAAATCACTCCTGAAGCCAGCTAGTGCTAATCTTTTAGCAAATTCTAGAGGACTCCTCAGAGCCACAAAATTATGGAAATAATTTTTCTGTACACCACAACTATTCTGAAGTAATCCCTCGGTTTTTTTATACCCACTAGTCTAGAAAGGGTAATTCACCACATAAGGGTACTTAACCCCTTGATGATTTTAAGGTTGTTAGCAAAGCAAGGAGATTATAAAGTGTATGTTGCCACTCTTGAAATACTGTAGAAACAAGAGACAACTGAATTCTCAGAGTTAGTCTTCTTCACCACCTTTTTCACCACCACATCACTGGGAACAGGGAAAACTTTCATCCAACAACATAACTTTGTGCTGTCCACAAAAGGCCTGGTGTGATTCTAGTTCTAATAAGGAGACTGTTTATTTTTTAGTATACATGCCAGAATTTAGACATTCAAATAAATACAGTCAAATTAATCATACATAGATGCTTAGATACTTTTTTTCAGCAATGATACCGTTGGTCAAATAATTTCTGGTCCTCTTCTTTCAGAATAGCTTGTAGTGCCTGCAACAAATTATTTTGAATATTTCCAGTAGAAGCTATTTTTTTTTTGTCTTTTGAGGATGGATTTAATTCTTTTTTAAACTGCAAAAGGTCATTCAGTCTGATCTGGGGGATAAGGCAGGTAATCAAACTGAGTAATTCAGCTTGTGGTTTTTAGTATATGTGTTTTCCCTTTTTTTCTTTTACTGACTATATTTCCTCATGTTTTTCATAAACTGAATTTGAAGGACAATTTCCAGAGGGGCACTCCAGAAACATTTTAATCAATGTCAAAATCACTGGAATTAATATGTAACCCAATATGATCATAGATTTAGAGCTGGAAAGGATTCTAGAGATCACATCATCTAGACTTCTGAGTTTACAAATGAAGAAACTGAGGCTAAAAGAGATTAGATCATTTGCCTAAGATGGCAGAGATTATAACAGGTACAGCTGGAATTTGAACCCCAGTCCCCCCAACCAAAAATTCTATGCTTTTCTGATTAAAGCATTCATCTGAATGTGTCATTTCTGATGCATTTGTTGGGAGAAAAACTTTACAATAGCCTCTCACATATAATGTTAAAAAAATGCAAGGTTGTACTATTGTCCAGCATTGTTACTATTATCATAATTGTGATTTGGGGAAGGGAAACCCCTAGTTTTTACCCATTCTCACCTTTACTTTCCTTTATACATTTTTAATCTACAGGAGACAGGTTTGAGATGTGGTCTCTTAGACAGATTTCCCCCAGAGAGAATTACACTACATATTCCTGCAATAAATATAACTTGAATGGATATTACCCTTTGCCTTTCAGGACAGATATTTTTAGTCTTGCTTTTATAGAACTGGAGGAGCCATGACACAAACATTAACTTGCCCAAAGTCATCTAGCAGGTCACAGACAGAACTAAGACTAAGAACCAAATCCCAGACACGACATCATCGATCGGCTCATACTACCTAGCTCATTTTCCCTGATTCCCATTCACTCCCATCTATGAAAGCTACTACTGCTTTACTATTCTGATAGGAATTATTCCTTAATTTACTGAAGACCTAATATGTGGGAGATACTGTGCTAGGTACTGTGTAGTGTACAAGGACATGTCTCCTATCCTCAAGGAATTTATACTCTAGTAGAGAATATAAGACATGAACACAGAGACAGGATGAGTCAAGATGTACTCTATGGTTGGCACAAAAAGCTACAGGAGTGCAGAGGAAGGAAAAATTCTTTCTATTGTCAATCTATGATGCCATCATGGAGGAGGTGACATTTGAATTGAGCTTCTATGATATGTCAAGGTTTTCATAGTTGCAAGTGAGAAACGGAGCATTTTAGATAGGAAGTGGATTTAGGAAGAGTATAATCAAAATTTAAAATGTTGGAAAAGACAAGATATTGGAAGCAGTAGGTTCTCCCAACAAAGTCCTGGACTTGGAGTCAAGAAGACTTTGAACTGAGATTCAATGCCTACCTCAAATTGTTCACATCTATGTAACTTTGTGTTTATTACTTCTGGGCCTCAGTTTCCTTGTCTGTAAAATCAGTATGAAAATAACACTTATTTCATGAGGTTGTTCTGAGGATCAAATGAGAAAACATTTGTTAAATGTTTTGTGAAATTTAGAAGGATATATCAAAGTGAGCTTCTATTACTACTAATATTGCATGTTTTGGGAATAGTAAATGGTCCAGTTTGGCTGAAAGCATACATTTTGTGTATGGAAGCAAGAAGAGGTAAGACAGAATGAATGTTTCAGAGCTAAATTGTGGAAGACTGAATGGCATGCTCAGGAATTTGAGCTTTATTTGGTAGGGAGAGGTTAGTCATACTATCTCCAGGGGAGATTAGGGCAGGAGGTATAGGAAGAGAAGAAGCGGGAAGCAGCTGCTGGATTCTAGGAAGGGATAAAGCCTCCCTTGATATTTTGTTAGCAAAGCATTTTGGGATCTGTGGGGATGAAAGGTGCTGGAGAAAATGTAATAACGCTAATAAATATTCTATGATTTCCCTGGAACATGTCCTCGAGTGAACTACAAGACAGCTCTTAATGTTACGATTAGAGATATGGGAAAGTCAGCAGTTTGGGGTCTCAGGGGTGCCATGAAACCTTGCCTTTGTTTGTTTCTATTCCTCAGGGATTGGCATCTTCTGAGCCTCACATAGTTTCTTCCCCAAACCATAACTCAGCACTAGCTCCCAAGAGCAGCTGCAAAGGGCAAAGTCAAAAGCTGTTCAAGGCAACAATGCTGAGAGTATAATGCATTATTTAGCATTTCCCAAGGAAGCAGAGTATAATTTTGATAGACTAGGGAAAGCATGAATGGGTTAATTTAAGATGTCAATGTGACTGGGAACCCAGACTGCTATCCTCTTTGCTATTTGTCCACTAGAGCGGCCTGTGAACTCTATGAAGTTCATATCTTAAGACAGACTGCCAGATGGGAACCAGCTAAGAATTTAAGATACTACTGAAGAGGAACTTGAGGAACCACTTAATAACCACATGACCTTGGTCAAGTCACATAACCTTTAGGGGGCTTACTTTTCTCATCTGTAAGATGAGTGAGTAGTTCGACTAGATCCAAGATCCTGACCCTAAAGTCCATGAACTGCCTCTTTTTGTTGTTGTCCATTGTGAAAAGTATATTTCAATATAATTGGTTTCCTTTGTTACTCTAGGTATTTTAATTTATACATTTAAAAAGTTATTCCGAGAATAAGCCCATCAACTCTACCAGAATGAAAAGGTCTCTGTAACATACACACCAGTTAAGAATCCTTACACTAGATAATCTCAAAGGCTGCTTATGAATCTAACCATAGCTGACAAAGCATTACATTGTTGCCTCATTAGAGAACTCATGGACTCACCAGGACCATCTTCTTTACTTTGAAATTGAAAGAGCCCCAGATTTCAGGAAGGAAGGAAATCAAAGTCTTACCATTTCTTAGGACCACAAAAGCAATAAAGAATATATGATACTAAGAATATTGATCTCAATGATCTTAGAAAAACAGGGATAGACTTGTATGAATTAATGAAGACCAAAATGAGCAGAACCAAGAGAATGTTGTGTACAGGAACTACAATACTGTCTTAAGGACAACTTTGAGCAAATAAGTCATTTGAACTATCATAAATACCCAAACTAACTGCAAAGAATATATGGAGGACGCTATCTACATCCAGAGAGAGAATTAATAAATAGAAGTTTATATAGAATGATTTTGCATATATGTATATATATATATATACACACACATATATATGTATACATACATATACACACATATTTGTGTCTAATGGCAGCTGTCTCTGGGGGGAAGGAGAAAAAAAGAAATTTACATGAGAACTATTATATGTTTAAAAGGAATTGCAAGTTGTACATAATATGTCTGCAGTTTCATGTGCAATCATCTTTTTTATTATTCTATATTATGGAAATCCGTGTTTATTACATAAATTAAAAATTAAAAGAAAATTTAATGAAATAAAAAGAATATATGCCCAGTCATTTGGAGAAAAATATTAGTAAAGAATTCTGTCCTCTGGAGTTCTAATGAAATTCCTTCCTAATTACAAGAGCTGTCTGGTTTGTTCCCAACTATTTTTCCATAATATCTGTTTACCTTTTAGTACCTGAAGAGAGGGACAAAAATGTATACCTTCATACTTCAAGAGATCAATAATTTCAGTATCATATAAATTCCTTTAACCCATGTTGACCCCCAACCTATTCTATGCTTTAGCAAATAATCTTCATGAAATTCTGTGACCAAAATCAAATTATTATTACTCAGCACCCAATCTTCTGGTGATGACTCTTTCCAAATTTAACTAACCTGGGCCTCAGAAGCACAATCCGTTACTGGAGCCATTTTCAAACTATTAAGATTAGCCAAAATATAACCTCCAGTGACATAAACTTTAGGAACCTTCCAATCTCACCCTTGCTAGCAACAAACATGCTGATAAAGGATCTCTACTGAGGCATAGCACCACAGATGAATGTCATGGGTTCCATTCATATTTAGTAGAATAGGAACAGTTATTTAAGCCAGCTTTTCACTATTTTTGGTGTTTGTATAATCTGGCAAGATTAGCCTAATATGTGGCAAAGTAAATAGCAGTTATGGCACTGAGAAGCTTGTAATGAATGGCTCAGTTGTGGTGAGCTAGGATTTTCCCTTTCTGGCCTCTCCGGTTGTGGTATGTGTTGCTCATATTGGCCATACTCTCTGAGCAGGATAGTGAGCAAGAGTTCATATGGTGTATCTATTTCTCTAAGGGTCTTGTGTGGTCTCTTGTCAAGTCCTTAATGGTTTGGAGCCAAGAGAGAGCATATCCAAGAGGGCATGTAGAGAGGGTGGTTACATGACATACAGATTAGGCCTCAGAAACCCACATCTATTTCCTTCATGATTTTGCATTTTTATAGTATTGAATGACATTTAGTATGTTTTTGCATACTATCCCATTGAGTGATAATCCATTTTTGAAACAAAGAAACTGAAACCCAATGACTTAACCAAGGCCATAAAGAAAGTGGTAGAATCAAGACTCAGGTTTTTTGATGCCAACTCCCATTTGACTTTTAGAGTTCTTTACAACTTGGACCTGAGAGCAGGATTTTTTTTTCCATTTTATGTCCTATATAACTAGTGTCTGTCATTCAGTAACTACTTAACAAATGTTTGTTGATTGTGATTGACTATTTCAACTACAGCAATATGTAGTATTCTACTACCTATTCTACTGAAACTTCCATATAAAAATACTTCTTTCCTTTGTTCATTCATTCATCCATTTATTCAACAAAGTTTTATTATTTCCAAAGTATTTCCAAAGCACTATAATAGATATCAAGAAGCTAGAATGGATATTATAGTTACCTGCAATTCCACCAATATTGATTCATTCCTTGGGTCATAGAGAGTATTTCCTGATTTCAGGAAATCAGAACCCCTGATTTCCAAACTCCAGAAGGAGTTACGACCTTACTGAAGTGGATATTTCCTGCCATGGAACAAGCAGATATCCTTACAAAAATCAAAATGCAAATAGTATGGGTAATATTTCTAGCTATGTCAGCTAAAAATAAGCACAACCAAAAACTTAGGGATTTGGTGAAATAATCAGGACCAAAGAAAGAGGAAGTTAGATCAAGGATAAAAACAATATACTAAAATGATAGCAAAGAAACTTTGCCTTCATGAAAATATTGTTTAGGGCATGCCCTGGAACCTGCAAGAAGATTATGTCCAATAAGATTTCATACTTGGCTTTGATACCAACACCAGTAAAGGTGGTATACTTATTTTGCCTCTCCTAAAATAGGTACTAGAGAGAATATGGAAGAAAGGCTGAGAGCCCCCAGCAATCTCTTATAAATATATGGACTTGCTTGAGCTTTCCCTCAGAAGATGAGAGCTTATTCCCCCCACCAATAGATACCCAGAACTGGGTACCACTTCTCTACAGCATCATCATCTGTTATAGTTCAGAGTGACAACTCAAGAATCTAAAGCATAGATTTATGTTTCACTTACATTTATATTTCAAATTAACTGCACATCATGTAGTGGCATCACGAATCTTGAGCCCAAATCAATCATAGATACTATGATTACCCCCACTCCCCATAATATAAAACAACAAAGAGAGAGTAATCTGGGTCTCAGTGCCATGAGATTGGTGTCACAACAGCATCACAACTCTCAAGTTCACCAGGCCTTCATAATGCAGTTATGATCAAGTTATGCAGTAGATCAAGTGATTGGCCTAGAGTCAGGAAGACCCAGAATCAAATGCCCATCCTAGACAATTGCTCTATGTGATAAGTCACTTAAACAAGATTCATCTTTACTTAATGGGGATTGAAGAGTTGCAATATCTAACTCAGATATTTTGTTTAAAATATTGAAATTTTGAATTGAATTAAAATATTGAAACTTTGCTATGAAACTCAAATATTGTATTTAAAGTCCTTTGCAAACTTTAAAGTGCTATATATAAATGTTAGGTATCATTTTTATACTATTTTCATTCAGTTGTTTTTTTAGTCATGTCTGATTCTTTGTGATCCTATTTGGAGTTTTCTCAGCAAAGATACTGGAGTAATTTGTCATTTCCTTCTGCAGCTCATTTGATGGGTGAAGAAACTGAGGCAAACAGGGTTAAGTGACATACCAGGGTCACATAGCTAGTAAGTGTCTGAGGTTAGATTCGAACTCACAAAGATGAGTCTTCCTGACTTCAGGTCCAGTACTCCATCCAGTTTGCCACCTGCTCACCATTTCTCATTATGCTCTTCTTAATCACTAACCCAGCTAGGCTGATTGTCTTGACTAGCCCACCCCTGTTCCTATCATCATGTTTCCCTAAATACATATCAAAAATGCAAGTAGAATCTGCTTCCTCTCCAATCAACTGTTTTCCCAGAATCCTGGGGTCATCAGTATTCCTGGGGATTTTTTCAGTAGCTATACAAAACATTGCTTAGGTCTTCTACTTCGTACTTTTTCCTATTGATTGACACAGAGTACAACAGAAAGAACTTCATTGCTTGATTTCTCCCTCACCATAATTGCTACAATAGTCCAGAGAGGGATGCTGAAGCATAGAGAGGAATGACCACAAAATAAATCAGATTTCCCTGGGAAGAGATCTCTGTCCATCAGACAATGAGCTGTGTTTCCAAAGCAAAATTCCTTTCTTTGGACTGGCTTGAATATGAACAAATATCTATGAATAGTATTTATTGAGCTTTGCACATTGTGATAAGTGCTAAAGATGCAAATATAGAAGCCAGAAAGCCCCCTGACCTCAAGAAGCTTACAGTTGAATTAAGGAAAGACAGAAGGTCCTCTGCAACCATGCATTATATGATCAACCTTCTGCTTAGCAGTCACTCCCTGAAAGAGAGTTCACAGTTTGAAAACTTTTCCTTCAGGGTACATTTCTGCAACTAGCTATGGGGAAGTCCTGAAATTAGGATTTGCCTTACCTTATGTTTTGATTGATCAAGCTCATCATTTCTTTGTCATAAAATTTTTATCTGCATGCAATATCAGCAACCAAGTGTAGATATCCTTAGCTACTGCTTTCTCAATGTTATTCTTGTTGTTGTTTGTTGTTGAATTGTTCCAGTTCTGTCACACTCTTCATGATCCCATTTGGAGAGGGAGGCAAATGTGTATTCTTGGTATCTGTCAGAGTAGCTATTCTACAGCCTGAAGCTTTGGGATGGAAAGCCATGATGCCAGGGAGTGGCATACTGCAAACTTGGGTCTCACATCCAGTTCTAACAATGAGAAGCTCCCCAAGATTGAGAGAAAGCCGTTATTAGTAGTGTAGTTTGCTTTGCTATCATTTACCTTTCTCCCAGAAGACCATTCATTAAAGTTCTTTCCCAAGGCATCTTATTTTATTCTAAATTTAGTAATCATCACCAAAATAAGCATTCAATTACATGCATCTATACACAAAAGCACAAATTCCAAATTATTTATAATTTACTTTGAAGAGCATATATTAACTTTAACAAAATAATGTCCCCTTTTGATCTCTTTCTTTTTTAATTTCTTTTTTTTAATTTTGTCACAAGTAACTTTCTCGAGAGCCTCTTTCATGACTGAGGCGCAGAAACATTCGCATTCATTGAATCCTTACACTACATGTTACATAAATGGTAGGATGATGATGTGGTCCCATTATCTGGGAGCTTTTCATTCCTTTCATTTCCAAACCAGTGTAAAGGCCATCTCCCTTCTACTCTGTGGTAGGCAAGGTTTCCTATAAGACTTAAGATACCATTAACTATTTGAAAGATGAAAAACCTTGAACAATAACAATTGGCACAGAATAAAGCCACCTAATTCAGTGCTCCATTTTTCTTACAACTTCTACTTTTCTGAAAATCAAACTGCCAGATGTTGTCCCCTTCATGGGTCCAGAGAATACCAGATGGTGGTTTCACTCAATGGATTGACTTATTAACCCAGCAACAGCCTACGCTGAACCCAAGAGAGGAATCCAACTTGAGGCCAAGATCAATAGAGATTTCTCAGTCAGAAGTGAAAGACACATATAAATCCTCTTCTAGCCACTTTCTACCGTTTGGACTTTCAGGGTTGATCATAAGCAAGGGAAGAGAGTTACTAAGAGAAAAGGTGGATGCTATCTGCCTTTATTTCCAGAATATCAAAGTCACAATCCCAGATTAACGGGGAGGGGGGGGGAAGAGGGGGGAGAGGATGGGAGGGAGAGAATCCAAAGAGTTTGGGACCATCTAAACCCTGAGACAAGCTACTCATTCGCTCATCTGCACTGTATGGAAGGAAGCAGGAAACTGACTCCTACCCAATACTAATCTTTAGAATTGTTGCTTTTGCACCTGGTAAGAAGTACAGATGAATATAATGGAGAGTGAAATTCACAATTCAGAGCACTTTTCAAAGCAAATCTCTCCCTTGGCCATTTGCTATGGAGGAGCTGGAGAACAAAGAATGGCAAGAAGAGGGCTTTAAAATAAATCATAATTAGTAACACACATGAGGATTCAGTGTGGGCTAACAATTAGACAGCTAATTATATTGAAACTATTTTTTTTTCGTGGAACCAGAGATTCTCACCCCAACACATGGGCATCAGACTCTTTTAGCAGAAATATGCAGAGGGCTTGAGACTGACAGTGGAATTCCAATAGACTTGGTGGAGGTAGGAGTGTGTAACTGTGAAAAGGCAGAAGCTTAATCTCAAACAGTCAAGGAAGCCCCTGAGAATTTCAGAACTCCTGCAGCAGTGTCTGGGCTACTGGCCTAAACAGAGGAGAAATGAATTCTCTTACCCATTCATATGTTCCTTAGAAACACTGCCCTCCAGCTAAGGGCTTCACCAGCCACAACAAAGCCCCTGGGGCTGGGATTGTGTATAGCAAGTGCACCATCTAGTGATCAATGCTGAAGTCAACTTTTACTCTCTAAAGCCCTACATATTTCCTTGGACTCCATCCTAGGTGGGCAAATCAGGCTGACTCCCAGGTCAGAAAGATCTTTTTGCAGCTAGCAGTCAGACTGTTGTGTAAGGATGCCCATCACTAGAGGTAGAAAAATAAAAGATTAAATACTCATTAATAGCACAAGTGTAGAAGGAGGCCAAGCAAGTGGAATAATTGGTTTTTTTTTCCTGATTAACTTTCTTCTTTTTCAATTCGATTTCTACCACCCTTTTTGTCTTCAACAGCCTCAGGCTCTGTGATGGAATTGCTATTTAATTGTGTGGGTTTTTTTTTCCTTTCCTCTCCCTCTCCTTTTTATTTCTCTCTCACAGATGTCAGGGAGGAGATCTCCACTTCAGAAACAAAGGACACTAAATCTAGTCTGTCTGGAATGGTCAAGTGTTAAGACACCAACTGAAAGTTATCTGTGAAACAACAGTCCTTGGAGGGTTTAAAAATAGAGAGGGCAAGGACTCTCCACCCTTCCTGCTACTGGAAGTCCCTCCACATACACCCTATTTACATGCTCTTTCATCTGGGGAAAATACTGTGGGATAACCAGCTTTAGGTCCTAGGGAGAACTGAGGAAATGCAGGAGGAGAATATGGGAGCATGTTCCTTTAGACTTGGTCAATGAGGTGCATTTGGTTGGTTTTACTGATTTTTTTTCTGCTTCCTTTTAAAAGCATTATTAAGAGGTCAGAATGACTGGGGAGGGGAAAGAAGGAATAATATTCAGAAATGAATGTGATGTCAAAACAAAAGGTATCAATAGCAATTTAATTTGAAAAGAATGGGTTTTGAGGTTGGAAAAGAGGTCAGATGGGAGGGGGTATGATAGAACTGGGGTGATTCACTGGTATGCTATAGATTGTGATCATTTCTAGAATGTTGGAGCACAGTAAGTAACAGTTCTAAAGGTGAGCTTAGGGACTAGCCTAAGAATGGGGGAGATAGCAGTAGAAAGGTAGACAGAGAGGTCTTAGGAAAAAACAAAGTTTCATGGCTAATATGGAAATATATTTTGCATGACTTCACATGTATAATTGATATCATATAGCTTGCCTCCTCAACAGATGGAAAGGGGCGAGGGGAGGAGAGAATTTGGAACTCAAAAAAAATGTAAGTGAATGTTAAAAATAAATAAATAAGTCAGATGAGGGGGGGATAGAAAGATTCAAAGTTCCTATTCAGAGGGAAGCCCTCAGTAGTGTGTGTCTGTGTGTGTGCATGCATATATGTGTGTTATGGACTCCTTTAGAAGTCTACTGAAGACTATTTTTAAAAGCAGGAAAATGCATAGGATTACAAAGAAAACTAATTATTTTTGAAATTGAGTTATCAGAAAAAAAAATTAAGTTCACAGACCCAGGGTTAAGAACTCCTGCCTCAAGGGGAAAGTCAAAGGATAGAAGAAAACAGAGGACATGACCTTACAAGAGGAATTCACTCAAAATTCCAAAAAGCTATTCCAAGGAACAAGTTGGTTGTCAATCCTATTCAAGATGATTCCCAGCATAGAAATGAGGAATGGAAGTAAACCATAGGCTATAACATCCAGTGTGAAATCAGTGATGAAAATGCAAGGGAGTGGAGGTGGGGAGAAAAATAGCTGAGCAGAATCTCTCTCCCTGGCATGCAAGTTGGATGGCAAAACTTGCAATGCAAACGCATCCCCATCGTCTCTGCCCCTGTCACACGCCACATCACTCAGGAATAGAACTTCACTCAAAATTCAAATGCTTCATCTATTTTGCACGTATATGCAGAAACAAGGTTGTTGCCAACAGTCCTGATGGAAAATGGTAGCCTGGATACAAAGAAAAGCAGTAATTCTCTCTATGAAATAGTCTATATGAAATCAGAAATAAAACTGCAAGAGAAGCAAGAAAACTGAGCAAAAACCCTTCCCTGGGCATAAAAATGAGTTGAACTGAGCAAAATCACAAGTGCAAACCATTTATATCACCTTTGCCACAGGGGACAATGCCCTGGAATAGAAGTTAATGCCAAATTAAATGCTCCATCCGACCTCTTCTAGCAACATAACTGTGAAGGGGAAAAACAAAGCAAGGTTGTTGCTAATACTCCTGAAGGATGCCAGGAAATGGAACATAAATAAGAATACTGTAACTAGCTCATCACTAAAAAACAATGGAGATTTTTAAGGCACAGTACGGATAAGAGAAGAAAAGTTATCCAAGAGGACAAGTTCGACCTACTCATGGAAGGGAGTCCACCTTGTGACAGTAGTTGTTGTTTATGAGGCCAAATGAAATTTTTCCTTCTCTGTCCAAGGTCCTGAGCCTTTTCTCTCAGCTCCTCACCTAATGTATCTCAAAGACTTACACATTCCAAGTCTTCAAGATTGGAAGCTTCCAAACACAGGGGCTTTTGTTTGGTTCTGAAACAAACCCCCCACCACCACCACCTTTTCCGTGTCTAGACAGCTAGGTGGCATAGTTTTGTTGGGCTGGAGTCAAGAAAATCTGAGTTCAAGTTCTGCCTCAGACATTAACTAGCCCTGTGACCCAGAGCAAATCACACACACACACACACACACACACACACACACAACCTGTTTGCCTCAGTTTTCTCAACTGTAAAATGGGGATTATAATAATAGTTCTGCCTCAGATACTTACTAGCTGTGTGACCCTGGGGAAGTCATTCAGCTGCTTTTGCCTTAGTTTCCTCAGCTATAAAATGGAGATAATAGTAGCATCTACTTACCAGGGTTGTTATAAAGATTAAATGAGTAAATATTTGTGAAGTGCTTGGTATGGTGCCTGGCATGCAGTAGGTGTTTAATAAATGCTTGTTTCCTTCCTTTCTTCCAGGAAAGAGTTTCTTAGCACAAGTTCCCCTAATATCCCTTCCTAAGAACTTCAATCTCCACTGGGCTTGTCAAATATAAGCCAAGTCAAGGTTAGATGACCTTTTGTCAGAGGTGTTGTTTGCATTGGACCAGCTGATAAATGAAACATGATACAGTGTAAAAAGCGTTGGATTTGAACCTTGTTCAGATCCTGACTCTGTTTCTTTCTACCTGTGTAGCCTTGGGCAAGACTTTTAGCCTCTCTGGGCCTCACTTTCTTTACCTGTTAAATAAGGGGGTTGGACTACCTGACCTCTAAGACCCCTTCTCTCTCTAAGCCTATGAATCTCTGTGGGCTCTTTCAAGTCTGATGTTCTGTGATTCTGTTTCTCTTTGTGGCAAACCCACTTAGAACCTCTTCTCCTTCCCTCTGTAGTTCCCAATATTGATTTCAGGGCTTACCAAACAAAATAAACAAACTAAAGGAAAAGATAAATTAATGTCACGTTGTTTAGACCCTAGCTTTCTGGGTCACTACACTAGTTGGTAAGTAGAGATCACCACAAAAGAAACAAGGGAGATAAAAGCATTACCACATTGTGAGGAAAATTTGTGTGTGTGTGTGTGTGTGTGTGTGTGTGTGTGTGTGTGTTCTAGGGAGAAGGGAAAGAGAATGGGAAGGGATCGGGATTTTCTGGAACATTATGCTTCCAATTTTCAATGGGAAGAGAGGCCCATTGAAGAACCTCATTCTGTGCCTTGATTGGGAAGACCAGTAGAGGGAGCAACAGGCCCATTCATCTCCTAGTGTTTCTTAAAGGTCACAAAGAAGATGGCTACATGTAGACAAATAAATGCTAAAGGCAAAGATAAGCTTAAGTTGAAAAGTAGACCTTTAATTTATTAGAGTATAAGCTACAATTTTATTGAGAATGTTTTTCCTAAATCTCTTAAAAATAAAAAGGCCCAAAAGGGAATGTGGTGTAGTAGATAGAATGCTGAACTTGGAGCTGGGGAGATCTGGGTTCAAATCTCACCTTTGACATGTTAGCTGTGTGACCATGGCAAATAACATAAAGTCTCTGAGTCTTAAGTAACTCATTAAAACTCGTTTATTTAATTCTAGATATTGGTAGAGAAAGTCCCCATATCTTTGAAACTACTGATATTGTCTTTATATGAAACTACAGGTAGTCTAATGAGTTTTAGAAATCTTACCATTAAAAGCATTTTCAAGTAAATTATTTTCCCATTGGAAGTATTGTAATAGGCAGTTGCATAGACCAAGGATTAAGATTTAAATACAGTTGGTTCTTGCTTAATATAACTATGTCACAGATTTTCCACTCCCCTCAGGTCTCTTGAAATGGCTCCTCCCTCTCTACAGCCACTAGAAACCCAAGTGGCTTAGAGATCCTGTTCCCTGCAGAGTTGAATTTGTATAATGTGAATTTATGTAAAGTGAGAACCATCTGTAAATCATGAATAGAACTAACACTGTCATAAAAGAAAGTTGCAGCTATAAACCTCTATAATTACTTAAAATAATAAAATTATGTTACAAGTACTATAAAGGAGACATGAATGTACTGTACATATTGGTTATACCAAGGGCCCCAATGTACTATAAAATGTGCATACAGAACATAAAAAATACAACTTTGGTACATCATAAATTTGACCTAAAATGAATATGCTACTTATCATAAATATTAATTAAACATTAAGTTAACAATAATTTTGCTTGCCTTCTTAGGATTTAGAAAGCCTTTGGGAGATGACCGGCCATAGCAATGCTCAAGAACCAGCTACTAAATTACAGAGGGGTTATAATCTTTATCAGGTTGTAGGAGGACCCACAACAATGAAATGATGAATCCTTATAGTATTGAATTATTGGGAGATCATTTGAATCTAATATTCAGTGTCTTCAATGAAGAGGAAGGGATAGGAAAGGATTATGGAAAAATATGGCTCAGGATCAAGAAATTTAAAAATGACAAAGACCTGTAGGCTACCCAAAAGCCTCACACCAAAAATCACAAATATTTAACATGAAAACAGTGTTGGGGGCACTGGATGTTGGCAAACATGTATAGCAAACACAGCAAAAAATGAAATTGATTTTCTTGAGAAAGGATACAACTGGTTGCCCAAGAGAGGGCAATTTCCAAACTATTTGTTCATGTATAGTCAGGTCATCAACTTGATAGAACAAACCTCAAAGTCAACACTGATCTTAAAGCAGTAATAGAAACAAAGAGATATTGTGTATAATTAAAACAGTCCCAATCAGAACTATTTAAATAAACTATTGCCTTTTCTCATACTAACAACAAATCTATCTTCTTTTAAAGTTTTCCCAGTGGTCATTGTTTTACCTTCTGAAATTATGTATAATAAATCTATTTCCTCTCCTACAAGGAGCACTTTCAGTATTTGAATATAACACTATGTCCTTCCACTTGCAAGCTTTCTTTTTTCAAGGCTAAATTATCACCATCCTTCAAAAATTCCTCATGTGGCATGATGGAAACCATGAGCTTTCACCTTCTGGTTAGTTTCTCATAAATGTGGAGTGAATTGTTAATGTTCTCCACCCCTAGAAGAAAATTACTCAAACTAAGAGTTATACTCTATAGGTGGTCTGACCAGTTGAGATAATATTGAAGCTATCATCTCCCTTGTTTTAGATACTGTTCTTTAATTTGTGTAGCAAAAGATTTTGATAGCCTTTTTACTGTGGTTTTTTTTCATATAAACTGTTCCTAAGTCAGCTCTCTCCTATTTTGACATTGTGTAATTGAATATTTGACCCTAAATACAGGATTTTACATTTATTCATATTAAATTTCATCGTTTTTTAAAGTTCAAGACCACTATACCAGCCTATAAAGATATTTTTTTGAATTTTGGTTCCTTTATCCAACTATTAGCTGCCCTTTCTGGCTTTATGTTATTGACAAATAGGATGTATGCTTTCATTCAAGTTTCTGATGAAAATATTGACAGGATCAGGGCAGTCTCTTGTGATAAGCTACTAGAAACCTCCCTCCTAGTTGACATAAAGCCATTAATCAATACTTCACCTCTGATCTTTAATTTCTTATCTGTCAATGGATAATAATATTTGCCTTACCTACCTTAGCAATGTTGTTCTGATGAAAAACCTTCTGAACTGTTACACTGTATGTGTGTGTGTGTGAATTGTTTTATAAAATTCAAATATTTATGAAATTCAAGAATAAGAATCTCGGCATCACGATTTCTGGCCCAGCACCTGTTACCTATATAACTTGGGTAAGTCAACCCCACCTCTGTCAACCCCAGTTTTCTAATCTGCTAAATAAGGGCTTCATGTGGAATAATAATAAGAGCTAGCATTTATATTACACTTTAAGATTTGCAAGGTCTTTTACATATGTTCCTTTGATCCTCACAGCATCCCAGTGAAGTAGGAGATCTTATCCCTATTTAATGAATAAGGAAATTGAGGCTGAGAGAGAGAAGGTGATTTGCTCAAGGTCACCCAAAGTATCTGAAGCGAGATAGGAACTCAGGTCTTCCTGACTCCAAGTCCTGTGTTCTAACCACCATGTTACCCTGTGACTTCAGTACAAGATGGAGCTTGTGAGATAGGGACTTGTTTTGTTTAGCCCCAGAGGACAAAACTAGGAGTAAAGTATGGAAAAGGTAAAAAGGCTATCTCAGGAGGTAGAGAGATCCCTCTTTAGGGAAGACTTTAAGCATGAGCCAGATTACCACTTATTAGGTATGTTGTAGTAGGTAAGGATTTAATTCAAGTATGTGTTGGATTAAATGGCTGCTGAGCATCCTTTTAATTCTGAAATAATGTAAATTATAATGATGATGAATGAATAGAATGAGAAAATAGTATGAAGAATTCTAGACTAAAAAACAAAAAAGAGAGCAAGTAGTTTGCTTCAATCTGCATTCAGACTCTGTAATTCTTTCTCTGGATGTGAATAGCCTTTTCCATCATAAGTCCTTTGGAGTGGTCTTATAACCTCGTATTGCTGAGATGAACCCAACCTATAAAAGTCAGGCCTCATAGATGTGATACAGACACAATTGTCTACAATGGTCTCCTGGTTCTATTACCCTCACCCAGCATCAGTTTATATAAGTCTCTCCTGGTTATTATGAAGTCTGTCTCCTCCTCATTTTTTATAGCATAATAGTATTCGTTTGCATTCATATACCACAACTTGTTTAGCCATACCCCAATTGATGGAAATTCCCTTGATATCCAGTTTTTTGCCACCACAAAAAGAGCTGCTATAAATATTTTTGTATATACACACCCTTTTCCCACTTGTATGATCTCTTTGGGATACAGCCCTAGAAGTGGTATTACTGGGTTAAAGTGTATGCACATTTTTCTAGACCTTTGGGCAGAGTTTCAAATTGCTCTGTAGAAAGGTCAGATCAGCTCACAACTCCACCAACAATGCATTAGTGGTCCAATTTTCCCACATCTTCTTCAGCATTTATCATTTTCCTGTTTTCATCATGTTAGCCAATCTGACTGGTGAGATGTGATACCTCAGAGTTGTTTTAATTTCCATTTCTTCAATCAATAGTGATTTAGAGCATTTTCTCATATGATTACAGATATCTTTAATTTCTTCCTCTGAAAATTGACTGTTCATATCCTTTGACCATTTGTCAATTGGGGAATGACTTGCATTCTTATATATTTGACTCAGTTCTCTGTATATTTTAGAAATGAGACCTTTATCAGAGACACTGGTTATAAAAATTGTTGCCCAATTGTCTGCTTCCCTCCTAATCTTGGATACTTTGGCTTTACAAAAACTTTTCAATTTAATGTAATCAAAATTGTCCATTTTGCATTTTGTAATGCTCTCTATCTCTTGTTTGGTCATAAATTCTCTCTTTTTTGTTTTGTTTTGTTTCTTCTCTCTTGTTCATTCCATTGGTTGTAATGCTTCTTTACAACTTGCCTAATGTTTAATGTGAAGCATAATCGAATTACATGCCACCATGGAAGGGGGAGGGGAAGTAGAGGGAGAAGGAAGGAAGGAAGTTCTACAAACAAAAGTTTGTAGAACTGAATTTGTAAATTAAAAGTAAATTAATTAATTAAATTTTAAAAAGAAAAAAATACTAGACATAGAGCCAGGACACTTGAGTTTGAATCCTGGCTTAATTTAAGTTTACTAATTGTGTGACTATTAGTAAATGAGAACTTCTGAAACTTAATTTTCTCAGTAATGAAAAGAAAATGATAATACTTATAGTACCTATCTCACAAGGTTGTGTGTCAGGGAGAGTGCCCTAAAAGTTTCTGGTCATTTTATTTATTATTATCCATTAAGAATTCACAATGAGCCATGCATGGCTGTATATGCCTCTAATCCTTGCTCCTAAGAGGCTTGGGATGATGTATCACTTGAATTCTGGGATTCTGAATTACAGTAAAGCTAAAGCCAATCAAGTATCCAGCACCAATATGGTAAGCCGCAGGAGTGAGGGGGGTGATCTGACTGCCTAAGGAGGGGTGAACCAGTCAATGCCAGAAACAGAACAGGTCAAAGATTCCATGCTAATCAGCATGAAATGCAGGCCTTGGAGGGGCCATTACACTTCTGACCTAAGTGAGATAGGGAGACAGTCTTTGAAAAAATAATAATTCAAGAAGAGCAGATTAGTCTGTGAAGTATCATTAGAACAATTTTTCTACCACCTTTTTAAGGAAGCTCAGGAAACACCTGATGACATACAGGAAGCATATGCTTAATTCTCTCCCTCCTCAAATTTTTCATACTACTTTGCCTGGATTTATTCTACTTTGTGAACTCTTTCCTTACATCAGTCCTTTCTTTACTTAGACTTCCATTGAACTGTCAACTATTTGAGAGTAGGGCATGTATGTAAAGTTCTTTGTATCCCAATGGCCTAAAACAGCATCACACACAGGTGGTGTTCAGAAGTGCTGTGGGACAAAGTTGAGCTGTCCTTCTTGCCTTGGAACTTGTCACAGACTTAGCATAACATCCACGTAATTCAGCACAGTCCTTTCCTATCTATTCTCTCCCTAATATGAATGAGAGTAGTAACCTAAGGGAGAGCAGGTAGCAGGCCAAAGAAAATTCTCTTGAAAAAAATATACATAAATTATGTTACATACTATATTATTGTATCTTACATAATACCCTCTGTGTTTTCTTTCAAAGGTGTGTGGGGAGGTGGGGTTTTTTTGGTTGTTTGTTTTGTTTTTGTTTTTTTAGGGCTCTGTGTTTGGGGTAAGAAAGAGTTGAAGTAGGGATTGGTCAATGTGGGAATATGTTCAGTGTGAGAGTAAGGCAGTGGGTAAAGTGGAAAAAACACCAAACTAAGATAAGAGTGGGTACAACAAGGTTCTCCAGCACTCTACTAGGCATTCTGATTCAAAAACAGATTTGCTCTATGACCTTGGGTAAATTACTTAGTAGAGTAAGGGAATAGAAAAATTACTGTTCTGTATGAGATTCTGAGCAGGAAGGGGAAATAGTTGCTGGGATCATACAGTCAGTCAGTGGTTGCTGGGGTTATAAAATCCTATGTAAGAAATTACAGACTTCAGAGGCACAGGTGGTGATTTTTATTGCTGCTTCCAACTGAAAATCCTGTCTTTGGAGGAGAAAGGTATATCTGAGAAGTTAACAGCTGGTTAAAAATATGGTCCCTGAGAACTTGATTTTAATTTCTTGCACATGGGTTGAGATATAAGAATGATGGGCTTTTATCCAGAAATGCAATATACCTAATAAGGGTCTTTGTGCATATAAGTATGCATCTATATGTATGTATATGTGTACATATGTGTGTGCATATATACACTTATACACAAATCTATTCATACACATGTATTTACATGTGATATGTACATAGTGCCATATATATGTATATATATACATATATATATAATAAAATAAGAGTAATAGCCAACATTTATACAGAGCTTAGTATATGCCTTGTGCTAAAAGGCATTGTGCTAAACGGCTTCACAATTATCTAATTTACCCCTGTAACAATCCTGGGAGAGAGTTGCTAATGATTATGCTAATGATCAGAGTTGCTCTGATTATCTCCATTTTGCAGTTGAGTAAACTGAGGCAAATAGAAGTGAAATGACTTGCCCACAGCTAGTAAATGTCTGAGGTCAGATTTGAATTCCACTCTTCCTGACTCCAGGCTGGTGCTTTATTATCCATTGTGCTACCTAGCTAACAGCATATGTGTGTGTGTGTGTAGATGTGTGTACATGTGCATATGCATGTATGTATATGCATGCACACATACATGTGTATATAGTGTTTATAGTACTGGGGATATGCACATGAATGTATGCGTGTATGTGTCTCTATGTATGTGTCTGTGTATATGTATATGTATATGTATATGCATGTATGTATATATGCATGTGTATGTAGACAGATATGTAGATAGATATATGTGTTAGATAATAAGTTAGAATGAGAAACTGAGAAGAAAGATAGAGTTATCAACCTGCATGACTGGAAAGTTACCTCAATGGAAATGTTCCATTTTAATCATTATTCAAAAGAGGGGTGGGTTTGGGGTTTTAATAAGAATTATCCTGTTTGAGACATTAAGTTTGCAACACCCACAGGGCAACCATTTCAGGATATCTAACAGGAGTTGCTTATGTGAGGCTAAAGCTCAGCAGAATAATTAGGACTTTATCAGTAAATCTGGGAATCATTTGTATAGAGCTGATAACTAAACCCACAACCACTGATGAGGCAGACAGAAAGAAAAACAGACACCTTGGAGTATATCCGCAGTAAGAGAGCATGATGTGGATGATAATCCAGCAAGAAACTAAGAAGGAATAGTCTCTTAAATAGAATAAAAATCAAAATGGAGTAGTATCATGAAAAACCAGAGAGAAATAGGATTCAGGAGAAGACAGTGGCCAAAGACAGCCAAATGCTATAAATTTTGTTTTGTTTCTTGATAAAAGGAGGAGGAATAACAAAAGCCTTTCAGATTAGACAATTAAGACATCATTGATAATGTTAGTGGTTTCACTTGAATGATGGGGTCAGAAGCCAGGTTCCTAAGGATTGAGAAATGAGTAAGAGGAAAGAAAGTGGAGGCACAAGAGAAGATACCTTTTTTTCCTAGAAATGTATCTATGAAAAAGAAACAAGATTTAAGAAGATAGATTGAAAAGAGAGAGTCAATTGAAGATTTAGTTGTTATTGTGTGGGAGGGAGGCATAAGGCATTAAGGATAAGGGAAATGTGGCCATATTTGCAGGCAGCGATGAAGAAACCAGGATACAGGGAAAACCAAAGAATAGTTGATGGCAGGAAGATGACTTTTCAAGAGATAGAAGAGGTGTGGCTAGGTGGCACAGTGAATAGAGTACTGGCTCTGAGTCAGGAGGACCTGGGTTCAAATCCAACCTCAGACACTTAGCATAAAACCTTAGCCATGTGACTTTGGGCAAGTCACTTAACCCCAATTGCCCTCCAAAAAGCAAGAGAGAGAGAAACAGCTGGGGTGGGGGGGGGGGAAGAGGATAAGACCAAGAATACATGAAAAGGTACTAGCTTCTTCAAGAAGAGTCACTTCTTCATCAGACACTAGAGGAAAGTATGATAGGTAATATCAAGGGGTTTTGAGATATGGAGAACAGAATATGGAGCTTATAGTGTGTACTTGTTCAAAAAATATGAGCCAAGATTTTTGGCTGAGATACTGGGGGAAGACTGATGAAAGAAGAAAGGGATTGGTGAATGAACTGGAAATGAGAAGCATCTGGTAAAGAGTATTTGGATGAGCATTGTAAAACCATAGATTTAGAGTTGAATGGGACCTTAGAGGCTATTAAATAAACCCCCTTATTTTACAGATGATCAATTGAGGAGAAAACAGACATGATATTATGATGAGACTACACTTCAGATGATTCATCCAGAAGGAGGAAATTAATAATAAATTCAGGAAACAGATCACAAACCTGAAATGGATGCATGATATTACAGTGACAGGAGACATCAACCATCCAAATATATTCTGTCAGTATTGAAAGAAGAGCATAAGACATATTCTTGACTTATCTTAATGATAATTTAGCTCCTCAAAAGGTAAAGAAAGCACCAAGAGAAATTATAATTCTAAACCTATTTCTTACCAACAAAGAAAAGCTTGTTACTCAAGTAAAAATGATGGGATACTTGGCAGGAAGTGGCCGCTCTCCTCTTACAGTAAGCAATAGATAAAGGGGAAAAGTGGGCATAATTTGACACTCAATTAATATTTAGAGATCTAAAAAAATATTTCTAGCAGATCAGAGATAGAAATATGAACGGTCCCATCACGCAAAATTCTGCAGGGATGAGATCTTCCAGAATGAAACTGAAAATAAAACAAAAATGCGTGATCAAAAAAAGGGAAAAGTCTCTCTAAAGAGACTGATGAGGATGTATTGACCAAATTAGACTTTACAAAGACTTGTATAGAAAAAGGAAGCAGGAACAGGTAACTAGGGATGACTACAAGAAGGACATAATCCACAAAGAAGAGCATCAGGAGTACTAATACATACAATAAGCCAAGGCTGGTGATGAATGCTCTAAAAACAACAAAAAAGGCTCATTTTTTTTCTTTTTAAAACTATTTTGGGAACTAGAAGAAGATGAAAGAAAGAACAGAGCCTGCTGTTTTGGATGGATGAGTCAATGATACCAGACAATGGAGAAAAGATAGAATTGTTCAAGTGTTATTTGATTTTTTTTTGTATTCTCTTCCAAAGAGAAACATTTTAGGACTGGGATTAATTTGGATTCAATATTGGTGAATGCCCCAAGAACTGAAATGTTTCCCTGATCATGCATGAAGAATAGGTGAGAAAAGATAAAATTTAGTTTGATTCAAAAAGTATAATCAAGTCAAACTGTACCACTTCCCCAATACCAACAGGCAATCTCCTACTTCTATGTATTCATACAACCTAGGGCCCCCATGTCTTTCTCATTTTCTCCCCTACTAGAATGTACTCTTTTCTTGTGTCTACCTCTCTAAATCTTTTTTTTTTAATTTTAGGAAGAATTCAGGTCTTATTTACCTCACTCATGCCCCTCCTCCTTCTAAATGCATTCCCTCAAACAGGTACCATTTATCTCTCATGTTCTTTTCTCACTCCACTTTAGACAACTATCCCTCCAAAATCGAAATATACATTCCTTGAGAGCAGACCCTGCTGCTTTCTCATGTTGATATCCCCAGTGCTTAGCATACTGCCTAGCACATAGTAAGTGATTAATTAATTAACAAATCACAAATTATACAATTTATAAAATGTCTACAATATACATATATGTATAAATTCATATGTACATGCTAACACATGCACATCTATGTGTGTGTGTGTATATATATATATATACGTATGTATGCAAATGTACACATGGTCTAGGTTGAGTTCAGGTGCTGACTGCTCCTTAAGGAGGTACCTTGAATTCTCCAGTCATTAGTGTTATTTCCATCCTCAAGGTACTTAGGGATTATGTTGTATTACCCCTTTCCCAGGAAGCTCCTCAACACCAAGAACTGTTTTTTTTTTAAATATTATCATTGTCCAACATATTTATTTGTATACAGTAGGCACTTTTAACAAATTCACTGGGAATAAATTAATTAATTTGAATAATTAATTTATGTATGTAGACAATATGGCAAGAGCACCAGCAAGCAACTCAATTGAACTCTCCCCAAATTCCCCTCCAAACAATTTTACAATTTTTTCCCAAATCATATTCTGGAGTGCCAGAGCCAATAAAAGGTTGGGGAGAGACATTTTTCTAGTCAAAGACAAATTAGGAGGTCAGCAGGAGAGGTCTATGATACTGGAGTGGTGGTTGGCCCAAAGTACAGGGCATGCTGATGCAACACCAGCAGTGGGCCTTGGAGCAACAGAAGTATCAGCAGCTTCAGGAGCTCCCAGCCCACAGATGGTAAGGGGATCAATCAAACTATCAGAAAGAAATTACACGGGAGCTCTTTGTTACCATGTTCCTGACCACAGGAGAGTGGGGGCCGTAGTTAGAGGCCCAGTGTGGAGAAGAGAGGTTGGGGTAACACAAAAGGAATCAGGGGCCCTGGTCTCAGTTCCAAATCAGAAAGAAGCACTAGTGCTTTTGACTGCAGGAGAGCAAGGGACCTAGTCACAGTTCCAAAGCCAAGAGGAGCACTGGCACTTATGACTACAGGGAAACAAGGTCCCTTCCTGGGCAAAGACAAGGTCCCTTCCTGGGCACAAACCAAGGGAACAGTGACCAATCCTCTCCTTGGATCATACCACCTTAGAAGCACTGAAAACATATAGGCCCTAGAATAAGTTCTGAAAACGATGGAATGAAAAACCTAAAACAGCATAGTTCAGCTGGTTAAAAGTCAAGAAATTAACTGGGAAAATGAACAAACAATAAAATAAAAGAAGCTGACCATAAAAGGCTACTATGTTGACAGGAAGGAATAAGACACAAACTCAGAAGACAAAGACATCAAAAGGGCTACAAGCAAAGCCTCAAGGGGAAAAAATGTAAATTAGACACAAGTCCAACAACAAATCCTTGAAGAGCTCAAAAAGGATTTTAAAACTCAAATAACAAAGATAGAGGGAAAATGGGAAAAGAAATGAGAGTGATGCAAGAAAATCATGAAAAAAAGTCAACAGTTTGGTTAAAAAGTCACAAAAATACTATAGAAAATAATACCTTAAAAATAGTAAAGGAGGCAAGAAAAATCTACTAAGGAGAAAAGCAACTTAAATAGCAGAATTGGTCAAATGGAAAAAGATGTACAAAAGCTTACTGGAGAAAATCATTCCTTAAAAATTAGATTAGGGCAAGTTGAAGCTAATAACTTAATGATATCAATAAACAATAAAACAAAATTGAAAGAATGAAAAAAACAGAAGAAAATGTGGAATATCTCATCAGAAGAACAACTGGCCTGGAAAATAGATCAAGAATAAATTATTTTTAAAATATTGGACTAGGGGCAGCTAGGTGGTGCAGTGAATAGAGAACTGGACTCAGGACTTGAGTTCAAATCCAGCCTCAGACACTTAATACTTACTAGCCAGGTGACCTTGAACAAGTCACTCAAACCCAATTGCCCCGCCTTCCCCCCTCCAAAAAGCAAAATCAAAATATGTGTGTGTATACTTTCTATATATATTGTACTTCATACGTAGCCAAAAAAAGAGCCTAGACATAACCCTTCAAGAAACTGTAAAGGAAAATTGCCTTCAAAGCTTAGATTCAGAGGGTAAAATAGAAATGGAAAGAATCTAGTGGTTACCTCATAAAAGAGATCTCAAAATGAAAACTCCTAGGAATATGATAGTCAAATTCCAGAGTTTCCATGTCAAGGAGAAAATATTGCAAGCACTCAGAAACAATTCCAATATCACAGAGCCACAGTCAGAATTACACAGTAAAGGGTAGAGCAATTTCATCCTAGAATGAGACCTCTAGTGGAAGATCCCAAACAATGTTGTGCAGTAAAAATCATGCTGGATTTGGAATCATAAGACTAGGGTTTAAGGCTTAGCTCTGATATTTAATACTTTTGTGACCTTGAGCCAGTCGTCAACCTATTTCAGCCTAAAATGAGGAACCTGGACTAAATGGACTCAAAATTTTCTTCCAGATATAAATCTATGATCTATCCTTTGCTTTGTATTATTTAGTATTTTTATGAATGAAATAGGTAAAGGCATGAATAGAATGTATCAAACATAAGTATAATGTGTTATTCTTTTTGTACATAAATAATTTTGTTCCCCCAAAGAGCCAGTAAATAAAACTTTTGTGTAAAAGAAAAAGAATTAAATCTACTTGGGAAGGATGTATAAAGCTATTTCTCTTTCATAAGTGGACAGTGTGATTGAATAAAGGGGCAGAAAAAGAATCTCATGTGAAATTTGCTAAAATTCCAATATGAAGAAATGCAGTTTGCAAATGGAGAAGCAGAATATTAGGAGGACCAAATAGGAACCCATTTGAGAACAGAGAAATGACAGATTGCAGACCATTGTGGTCCCTCAACTCCTTTCACATGACTTTTTTTTTAACTTGAGAGTTTAAAACTCACAGAATAGTCAATCAAATAATAGGAGTATGGAATAATTAAGTAAGTATTTTCTATTTCAAAACTTAAAAAGGGGTGAATTATATGGATTTTACCTCACAAGGGACGTCATTAAGCACTAGAAGATTTTGATTTGAGCTATTGAGGTTCTTGAAGAATCCAGCAATAGCAGAATAGAACTAGTTGCAAGGAGCTAAATAAGAGGTAGAGGAAATTAAGAATAAAGCTAGATATCCACCTGACAGGATATTCACCTGGCTTCCACTACTTTGCTGACAGATGACCAGGAGAAAGGCTATAAAGCTCATTCAGAGAGAGCAGAAGTCAGCCTATAACTCTCTAGCACCATCTACAGATGAAGAGAGGTAAAACTTTTCAGGGCTGCTGGTTACTCTCAATTCCCATTTCTGCTTTGACAGAAGGGAAAAGACAGATTTTGCAGATGCTTTAGGAGACTTGAAGCTGATTGACTGACACAGCATCCTGTTGAGTAGAGTGAAAGCTAGGCTTTTCTCTGATGCCCAGAGAACCAATATAAGGAGTTTTGCTACGAGACCCATTTTGCTGAAGGAAAAGTTGAAAGCAAATTGGATAAGCCCACATCATGTTAACTGAAGAGCCATCTGGGTTTGTCTGCTTTGCCCAGAGAAGCTAAAGAGAATTGCGGTTATCTGAATTAAGGGAGCTGCTTGTCACTACTATAGTGTAATTATTTCTTGGTCTTCTTTTAAGGATGATTGTGATTTTAAAAAGCTTGTTACTGCGTCATCAATTTAAGAACAGAAGGCTGGGGGCAGCAAGGTGGCACAGTGAATAGAGCACTGGTCCTGGAATCAGGAGGACCTCAGTTCAAATCCAGCCTCAGACACGTAACACTTACCAGCCTTGTGGCCTTAGGCAAGTCACTACCCCAACTGCCCTGCCCTCCCCTCCAAAAAGAAAAAAAAAAGAACAAAAGACTTAATTTGTTCCAGCAGAAAAGTGATGAAGACCAGAAGGGGAACAATTAGGAGAAAAGCAGCTTTGTGTAATGCAGGCTATTCAAGGGATCGAAAACATAAAGGCTCACAGTTCAGTACATGGGTCATCCTCACTCATACATTTCTCTACTGGATTCCTGTATGTGTCTACTCTCTTCCATGAATCCTGTGTGCACTGATGGGAGAATGTGACCTAAATTTGTATGTATATGATTATGCTTATTGACTGTCCTCACATTTGTCTCATATTACATTACCAGTATGTATTGCTTATTCTTGATTTTTATCTAATCACTAAGTAAATGCTTTATAATAAAGAGTTAATGGTGATGTCATTGTAAATGACTGATGTTGGAAGCTCACTGGTGGAACTCAGGAGCTATGGTTAAAAAAAAGGAGTACACGCCCCCACCCATAACAGAGTTTTCCCTGGGATCCTAAAAGAGTATAAATGATGACCACTTGGTGTGGTCCCTGTCTGGGAAGCCAGCACTTCAAGCATAATGAGCCAGGCCAAACTGCATAGAAGTGACAAGAAACAACTACAAGGGATGACTGACACACAAATAATAATTCAGTATCCAAAACTAGTCATATAAAAGTTAATATGAATAAGTGTAAAATCCTTCACTTGAGTTCAAAATAATCAACTACAGAAACATAGGTTGGGGAAGAAGTAGTAAGGCATTCTGAAAACTCCTGGATTTGAGTCTGATCATTTCTTGGAGCAGGATGCCTTGGCTCTAGATGTAATCCTTCTTTTATTATTTTTGGAGTCTTTCATTCTTTGAAGTTTCCAGCTAGAAATAACCATGCATCCACATAAACACACAAATGAACAGCACACTGCCTGTGGTGTCAGAAATGAGACACTGACCACACAAACCTGCTAGAAAACCCATTTTTACCTATAAAATCCTTACCCTTCACCTGGCTCCCTAGGACAGGGGAAAGACTTCTCTCACCAAATCAGAAGATAGTTCTTTTAAGATACTCTCTTTTCCTCTCCTTCTGTAGCTTAAAGATCATTTCATTCAAGGTCAATCATGCCCCATCTACTGGTTACATGATGGAAAGATCTATCTTTCCTTCTGATTTGGGTACAGTTGTATACTTATCTCTAAGGTCACTGTGACATGGAAAGAGCTCTTGCACTGAATTCCTCTTGGGCTTTAAGCTTTTTTTGGTATAAGTTAAAATGTTCAGCCAGTAAAATTCTTTTTTTCCCCAGTATTACTGTGTGGTCTACCTCATCTATAAGACCTCTAAGTCCCAAAATCAACTGAAGCAAAATGGGACAATGATTAGATGACAGCGCCTGTGAAAAGGTTCTCTGGAGCGTTAGTGGATTGTGAGCTCGATATTAATCACAAGTGGGGCAGGGGAGACAAAAAAAAAGTCATCATAAGCTATATCAAATAAAGAAGAGGATCCAGAATGAAGGAGATAATTAATATTCACATTGCAGATGATTCTGATCAAACCACATTTAAAGTAAATGCTCAGACTGAATTCCAGATTTTAGGAAGGCCATTGATAAATTAGAGCATGTCCTGATGACGGTTACCTGGGCAGTGAAATCCTGACAGACCATTGCCATATAAGGATTAGCTGAAAGAACTGAGAATATTTAGTTTAGAATGAAGAAGGTTTAGAGGGAAAGAGGGACAGGGATGACACAATAATGATCTTCAAATATTTTAAGAGCTATCATGTAAAAGAGATATTAATTTGTTGAGTTTTTTTTTCTCATTCCCAATTAGGACAGAACTGAGGCAGCTAGGTGGCATAGTCAATACGGCACTGGGCCTAGAGTCAAAAAGACTCATCTTTCTGAATTCAAATACAGCCTCAGACACCTACTAGCTGTGTGACCCTGGGCAAGTCACTTAACCCTGTTTGCCTCAGTTTCATCACCTGTAAAATGAGCTGGAGAAGGAAATGGCAAACCACTCCAGTATCATTGCCAAGAAAACTCTAAATGGGGTCATGAAGAGTCAAACTGGACTGAAAACAACCAAACAACAACATATGTGTGTATATACATATATACATAAATACAGGAGATCAGAGAATGTGTGCATATGTGTCTGTTTTGTATATATACATATATGCGATGTGCATATGCATATGTATACATCCATATATGCATACATGTATACAGAGAATGTGACATAGAGATAGCATACTATATAGCACACATACAGCGTACCACAAAAGTATTAGCACAGTTTTAAGCACACACACACATCACACATATGTAATCTCATTTATGATATAGATACTACACTTATAATATATCCATTCTAAGTATAAGGAAGTTCAGAGGATTTAAGTTAATTTTCCCAGGTAACATGTCAGAGATCAGAGCTCAGGTCTTGCCTTATTCCAATTCCAGTACACTTTACCCTATACAGTATTGTCATGTCACACGGATGTCTCATTTTTAACACACAATGTACTAAAACCTTCAGATTCTGTTGACACACACAAATTGGTGTCTAGTTATGTCTCTCTCATCTTAAAAATGTGCAGTTGATTTTTTGAACCTCTGTATATAATTGTACATTTATCTCTATTAGATATCCTTTTATTAGATTTAGTTTATTTTTTCCGGCCCATTAAGATCTTTTGAAATCTTCCTTTTCTTATAAGCAGTAAGCTTCATTTCAACTGAAAAGTCAACAATTTTTTCTTCTATGCCTTCATCCAAGTCATTGATAAATGTTTTGAACATCTTGGAGGTCACAGACAGATGCCAAGGGCATTATATTAGATAGCTACTTCCTTCCAAGTTAACCCCAACTCATTAACAATTCTTTGAATCCAGTCATTCATCCAGCTCATAGCCCACTTAAATGTATCATCATGTATTATCCGATCAACATCTCTCCATCTCATCCCAAAGACAACATGACAGATGATGTCAAGAGAGTATGAGGTGCTTTTGTTTTCTGAGCACAGTGGCACAGATGAGAGCAGGAAAGAGTGATGGAGATGGGAGTAGAGTGGGAACTCTGGGAAATATGATGCTGCCACCAGTACCAACCCACCTCTTTCATCAAATGATTCTATAACCCTCTATAAATGTGACCTCCTGGAATGTTATCTACTCTACTTTGTGGCTCTTGTCCCAGAATCCACCCTGCAAACTAAAGGCTAGAAAGACTCTATTGATCTAGTTAGAAAGCTAAAGAGGGTACAGTACCCTTTCTCAGTGGAGTTGAGAACAGGTAAGCTGCCTTCCTGCCCCGCTCCCCCATAAACAAAGACTCCATAGCCTGAAGGCACCACAGAACTGCTGAAGAACCCTTGTTTGGGATGACAGGGAATGGTAAAGGAGAATTGGAATCTGAGAAGGCAATAGTCTCATCTTGCCTCCATTACTTTCCCTGTAGCTTGAAGGACTGTTAAACTAACAATCACCCCCAAGGAGATTGAGATATCTGCTTTCTTTTAAGGCATTAAAGTTTTGTAAGTTCTCCAGTTAATCCATCAAACACATTTCAGTCTTATGTACCTGTGAGGTAAATACTATCAAGGGCATCTCAGGTTCCCTAGGAAACATCTATAGCCAGACAAACAGATAACATTTAACAGAGATAGAGACCATTTAAGGAAAGGATACAGACTAACCTTTCAGGCAAAGGCTGTTATTCTAAAACACATCATTTTTGTGAGAGCTTCTTAGCTGCTTGAAGGAAAGTATCAGGGATTAGAGTAATATTAGGGGAAGGCAGGGCATCCAGGGTCCATGGCACATTTATTATATTTATTTTCCAATTTAATCTCTGCATTTTATAATCTGCCACCCCCTTTCTGCTCTGCCTTTCCTCACCCTGTGGGATAATTGCCTTCCTCAATTCTGTGACAGAATGACCAATATAAAGATTTTGAAAATATATTCTAGCCTTAAAAAGAAAGAAGAATCGTGAAGAAAAACAGGAGTCAGGTACTTGTTCGCTCACTAAAGGACGCAGGGCATGGTGTGGGTCTTGTGGCAGCCCCTGGAAAAGAGTGAAGTCATATGAAGTTAGGGTTTTAGTTCCGCATTTAGGGGTGGGGGGAAAAGAAAAGTTTTGCTTAATTAAATGGTGGCTAACGAACTGTTAAATCAACCCCCATTACTAATTAAAAGAATAAATTGAACTTGCTGGACCTTTCAGCTGCACTAAAGCTCTGTATTTTCCAATGTTTTCCAACAGAGAGGAGGCTTTCTAACTCCTGCTGAGTTGGCAAACTGGGGATGGGGGAGGGATTTAAGGGAGCTCAGTGGGGGGAAGGGAGAGTGATGGCAGCCCCCATCATAGCAAAGGACTTGTCACTATCTGCACTGGAATGATGTTCCTAAAAGAGCTACTATTGTTACTTGAGAAAACCATCCCCATTGGGCCCTCTGTAATAACATATAATAAGCAATTAGAACAGAAATAAACCCTAGACTTGGGGTCAAGAGATTTAGGTTCTAATTCCAGAGCTGCCCTAATTAGCTATGTGTCACTTGTCTCTAGACCTTGGTTTCCTTCCTCATAAAATTAGATCATTAGACCAACTGATCTCTAAGGCTTATCTTGCTCTAAGATCTTACAACTTTTGGATTCCTTTGTTATTCAAAAATATACAATTTCCAATAGCAGGCGATCTTCTCTTTTCATGAGTGATCCTGTAGAGCAAAGAATATTTGTTACTGGTGTTTATGGCTAATGAAGCCAATGCCAGCTGGTCTGGAATTTAATGAAGGTCTCTCTCAACTCCTGGCTCTGATTACATTTTCTCCCAATATATAGAAATATAAGCAAAAGGGATATAAAGTCAGTCCTTGCCAAGAAAAGAATTAATCAGAAACTCTGAAGCAGAGATCATTTAGTCCAGGCAGCTTTGCTTTATTTTAGAGAGGTCCCAAAGGCTTGCCCAAGGTCACCCAGGTAGCCTGTAGCAGAACCTAGACTACAGTGAGAGCATTAGAGCCATATTATCTGGGGTCAGAAGCAAGTAATGGTGTGTGTGCTGGTAGATGTTTGACAATCAACTCTTTGGGAGAGGGGGTGAGGAGAGGCACTCAGGACATACTTTTAAGTTTTATCTGTATTATTAACATTTTCTTCATCCCTTTCTAAAATCTAGACAATCAATAAAGTAATAAATGAAGTCTTATCTGTAGCATTTGCTATTTTCGAGGTATAAATGCTGACAATGAAAACTTAACAACCTACTCTTAAGAGCCAGTTTGAGCTGCCTTAAGCAGCTGGATGCAGGCCTCTCTTTCATATCTGAAGAGCTGATTAAGAAAAATCACTAAAGAATATAATTACTTGAGTTTTCCTGAAGAACCAGTTTATACCAAAAGAGAATACTTGGAGACAGTTCTAGGTGCTTCCTCAGGTCCTATCAACCTTGATGGAAAGTCTAGAGGAAAAAAAACCTGCTAGTTTTCCTTCTATAATTCTAAATTCAGTCTATTAATTCCAGGCTCCAGGTGATTTGAGGTGACACATTATCTGATGCTGTCCAGGGTCATGATACTAAGGAGAAGGTTTTTGCTTATGTCAACATTACAAATGCCAGACTTTTTTTTTTTAGCTGGGGGCAGAGAAAAGTAAGTAACATTAATTTCTGTTCTGCAGTTCCCCAAATATTGCACTCACAACACAATCCATAACTATAATGACTGCTCATCAATAAAGCAGGGGAATGTCTGAGAAACCATAATTGCCACCCAAAAAAATAAAAAAAATTAGAAGAACCAACAAAAATTGCTGGCAAATGGTAGGGCCCTTATCTTAATTACAGGCTTATTTGCATTTAAATGAAGGTTATTCTATAATTACTACTGAATGTTTTGTGTTGGAGTTGAAATACCACTCTGCAGGCTGTCAGCTCCATTTCCTTTTCATTTTCCCTTCCCATTCTTTTTCTTTGTCATCATTTGACACAGACACACATAGAGAGAGACTTGCTCTTAATTCCCTAGCCAAAGATAGCACTGGCTCTGGGTTCCTTACCTACCAATCCTGGGACTTCTCCCTGCAGCCCCTGGATGGAAGCACCATAATTCTGAAGGAGGCAAAGAGAGACTCCTCATGAATCAAAAGAAAACAGACAATCAGGCCTAACCACAAAAGATAAATGGTGACTTTTCCATTTCCTAGAGAGGTAGAAGCCCCTTCCCTGGGGTGAGCTGCCTTAGAAAGCAATCTCAGTTGCTGGAAGATGAAGAGATTCTATCCTTATTCTCTGGTTGTTAATGTTTTGTTCTAAAATTAGCTTGTATTTGCTTATTTGATTAAATGTCACCTACCCCTCAGTAGAATATAAACTTCCTCAAGGAAGGGGGTCTTTATCTTTGCACTCCCAACACTGACCTATACACAATAGATACATACAGAACATAATATTATAAACTATACATAATAATAAATGCTTGTTGGAATGTTAGACCCAATGAATTTCATGAGAGAGTTAAGCCCCTCAAAATATCACAGTCTTAGTTGCTACAGAAAAAAACCCTGTGGAACATCACTGGGACCCACCTTACTTGAAATTATTAAGGTAAATTTTAGAGGTCTTGGGACAGATGACCTTTACTAGCCAATAGCTGACCAATAAACTAATTCTAAATTTCTAAAATGCCCACAGGCAGAAGATCTCAGTTGAGGCTATCTAAATTAGGAATAACACACTCAGTCATTAATAGCAGATTGTAAATCAATTTAACATTAACTCCAGTTATCCCAGAGGTCCCTGGGGGATAGGTGGCAAAGGAATGAATTCAGATGTGGTTTCAGAGAGTCGGGTAAGACTGAGAGTAGGGAGTAGTCAAAGAGCAGAGTTTTAGCAGCTAGATGGAGCAGTGGATAGAGTGGATAGAGATACACACACACACAACCACTCACCTCACAAATCTGCTTTTGGTCAAACTTAACATCTCAGAATTAAAGAACTATGGTTTGTCATCAAGCTCATTCCCAGATAGTTCAGTTCCCTTTCATTATCCCTGTAACCAGCCTTAAGTCATTAAAAAAACACGTATAATCCTTGTTTCAGAGGTTCCTATCTGATGCAAAGGATCCAGATACATTTTAGGGACTTCTCTAACTTTAAAGACTTCTCATTTCTCTGGCTGGTTGATCCCAACCAGATGAAACCTGAAAATGGCAGAATTTGATACTTACTCAAAGGTAGCCACCAATTTCCCTTATAAGCATGCAGTATCACAAGGCTCAAAACTTAAAAGTTTTACTTACAAATTAATAAATATATAAAGGACTTGAATCCAAAAGGGTAGCTAATAGAATCCCAACTATGCAAACCTTCCTCTCAGATATGTTTTAAGTCTCCATGACTTTCAATCCTACCTGAGTAAATTTTTTTAGTTGGGGAGTATGGGGGAAGAGGAGAGTAATAATCAGGATTTGATGCTTCCTAGTGCTATCAGCCCTCTGCTTCCTATTATGCTCCACAGGTCTTAACAGGAGTAGAGAGGAGAGAGAAAAGAAGAGGGAAGGAAAAAGCAAATTAAAATGACAGAGCTTGGCCCTGAAGAAGAAATGAGAAATTCACTCTCCTCCCTTCTTTGCTGAGATAGGGGAGTACTACAGGTGTGGGAATATTTTATGTACTTTCAGGCCATTTTATGTATTTTTGGTTAATTTTGCCTAACTGCTTTTTCTTTCTTGTCTCTTTTTATTCTCTGTTACAAGGGCAGTCTCATTGGAGAGGAGCTGGAGGAGGGATACATTTGGAAATGAAGGTGATATAAAAACAAAAGCGATCAATAAAATTTTATTTTTTTAAAGAATAAGTTCTAAGAAAAGAAAAAGGCACTCCTACTCACCTCTCTTAATTTATCATCATTCAAAATATGATAGAAAACTCCCTGGTTTCCTGACTTCTTAACACAATTGTTAGGCAGAAACTATTTTTCATCTCATTTCATTTGCAGCAGTCTCATTATTCCTACTACCCTATCCCTTGGCACACGTCCACTGCCCATGGTGGAATGAGAAGACCTGGGCTTTGGAGGCAGCAACTCTATCATCTAAGCTAAAAGGGCAGATTGGAGAGTAACCCACTGTGTGGCTTGACTCCCACCTGCAAGGAACAGGTGGCTCTCCACCTGTGCAGAAGAAAGGAACTGTCCATATGTGACTGGTGCCAGTACTGCTCTGCCAGTCATGCTTATGCCCTCCCCCAAGGGGGCTTGTCCCTCTGTATCTCTCACTAGGCAAACACCTGCCTGCATAGATGTAACTAATGTCCACAGTGGATATGTCCTCAGACATCAGCTGGACACACTGTGCCTATAGCAGGGGTGAGCCTGCTTTTGCACCTGACATGATCAGAGCAGTCATCTTCAATTGTCCCCTGTCATGCTTGATCTCACTGATGAACCTAGTGACCCCTACATGCAAGAACACTTCACGCTTTCTTAAAGGAAGGTGAGTGTGCAAGTGTAAGCTTACTTTTCTGGTAATACATTTGTCTGTTCCTATGCTAATCACTCTCAGCAACGAAGAGATTATTCCTGATTTGGCCTTCCCAGACTTAGGTTCTGCTGTCTTTTTTTTTTAATATCCAGAGTGGGAACAGCAGTAGAATTAGTGAAATGCAAGCCCAATAAGGATGCCCTATATATCCATAAATGGGTTGGTTAGACCTCTGCAGAAACAATACCCCAGTTTGTGTCTTCTTCAGTTTGATAGACACACGAGGAAGAGGAAGAGAGGGAGTAAGCATTTATATAATTCCTACTACGTTCTAGGCACTGTACTGTTATTATTATTATTTGTTATTAATATCTGATGATAATTATTAAATATCTGTTATTAACAAATTATCTCATTTGATACTCAAAACAACCTAGGAAGGTAGGTGCTATTGTTAAGCCTATTTCATAGAGGAGAAAACTGAGGCAAAGGTAAACTGACTTGCCCAGGGTCATACAGCTAGTATGTGAGACTGAGGGGCCCTGTATAACTGCAGCCCACTTCTGAACAGCAGCGTGAAAGATCATAAAATTAAAGACTTAGCCCTAAAAGAGGTCTTAGAGGTCATCTAGTCAAACCAACTCAAGAGACCCAGAGGAGTGACACATCTTGCCTAAAGTCACACAGGAGTTAAGTAGTAGAGCTGGGATTGGAACCCAGGCCTCTGAGTCCCAAGGTAGTGCTTGTCCACTGTACTACACTGTAGAGGTAGGAGCCATTATCTCTGCTTGCTCAGCCAAGGTGAGAGCAGGCTAGACATCCTGGTGTATGATCGCCTCAGTAGCTTGCTTCTGGCCCATTCCATTCAATAGGGAAACCCAGGCTCATTATTGTCAGTGTTGGAGAGAACTGCACTGGGGGCCTGTGCTCCATTGTTATTTTCCTCACATAGGCACCTCTCTGCTCTATTTTTTTCCTCCCGTCCTTTCTCTTTTGCCTCTCCCTCCCTCCATGCTTCTCTCCCTCCTTCTGTTCTATTGCACACACATAGCTCAGCATCCTTCCTTCCCTTCTGTGTTGCTTCCACCAGCCCCTCTGACAGGTGTGGGGAGTGACCTTTCCCCTCCTACTGGGGCACGGCTTGCTTTGAGGTGCTGGCTTTATAGAGATGTCATTTGTATTCAGTGCTTTCCTCTCCAGCTCTTGCCCAGTGTGTTTTGATGAGCTTCTCTCCTCACTCACATTGTCTCAGTCGTTAACCACCCATTTGCAAGTCTGTAATTTACTTTTGATCATTCATTTTATGAGGCACACAGGGTAAAAAGCCGATTCTGTTCTATCCTCTCCCCCACACCCCACTTTCCCAGTCTAGTATTCAGCTAAAGAAGACTCTCCAAGTCACACACCCCAGCATCTTATCCTCTTGTGGAGAGGCAAGTGCTCTTGACCTTCCTAGGGGAGATTTTCCCTGTGCTTAGCCTTCTGATGTGGTTCATTAGCCCTTTTTCCCAGGGATTAGCTTCTTTGGGAAATGGAGATGGTGGAGTCTATTGATATGATCACTCCCCCTTCCCCACCATAGACATCCCAGTGAGTCACTGGCAGAACCGATAGGACTGAAGTGCCAGGAGGATAAACCCACAGGAAGAGGAGTTACAAGGCACAGGCACAGCAATGACTTTCCAAGCTGACATTTCACAACCATTTTTCTTCAGGAGGCAGTGGCTTCTGCTCAGGATGAGAACCAAGTCGCCTGCCAAACAAGAGCGTGAAGAACCTGGGTGGATTTTTTTTTCCCTCCTTTCCCGCTAGACAGAACACTGAGCCAACTCTAACTGACTGACTCTCCAGCAGCAGGGAAAGGTTTGGGGGGACAAAATAGCAAGCAGCTCAAACCCAACTTCATTTGAACTTTCTGGCTTTTCCTATTTTCTTTCTTGTTTGTTTCTTGAGAGAAAGGGGCATAGCAAATTTAGATCCTTTCCTGAAGAAGAAATGCTTTCCTCTGCATGTAAAAAAACCCTTCTATGCTATCCTTTTTTAGTTGGATTACTGAAAGAATTTCCATATCCTCAGTCTTCTCTATTTATTAAGAACATTAAGGATGTGTGGAATAAGTGAAAACTTCTCAATTTGGGGTTGTTAACCTTCCCTTTCTCCCCCCCTCCTCCATTGCTGCTGTCAATCACTTCTACCTTCCTTTGTCTGTTTTCCCGCCTTGGTGGGACCCTCCTCCCCACTCTTCTCTTGCTGTCCAAGTTGGGAAGAATTTGGTGAGGTTTGCCTCTCCACCAATGAGAGAGGAAACAATTGGGAAAGGGAGCTTGACTAAGTTAAGTTATAAATTCTGGTTCTGCTCTTTGCAAATCCCCTCTTCCCCATGATGTCTCATGGGGCAGACCACCCTCTTCTCCCTGGGAAGAGAATAAGCTCCTGTTCTTGTTCTAAGACATCTCTGTGTTTACTTTTTTTTTTTTACTAAATTAAAGATGAAGGGTATTTTTCAACCCAAGCAATGGAGCATAGGCCCCCAGTGCAGTTCTCTCCAACATTGACTATAACGAGCCTGTGTTCCCCTACTGAATGGAATGGGCCAGAAACAGGCTACTGAGTCCTAACTATTAGGATCAAAGATTAGTGATGTTCTTCATCCTTCATTCTCAAAGAGGATCAATGACATCATGAGGGCGATGACTGTAAGAAACACACTTTTTCGGTTCACAGGACTTCCCAGGCAGAGTCAGGGAGGTAGTCTGGACAAGCTTCCAGGTCTACTGTTTCTTTGGGGACCCTTAGTAAGCTCCATGTGGAATGTCCCTCAACACACCTGTGGGTATCACAGAACTTCAAGGTATGGTCAGGGAGTTAGCCTAGGATAAACTGCTACCCACTGCTTTCCTTTTGGGGACCCTTAGGAATAGCCACATGATATACCCCTTAAAACAAGAAGCCCCTTCTCAATGAAATTATAGAGTATGCAGGAAGATATCTATTATGCTTCAGGGAAGGAAGTAGGCACAGAACACACACCCCCTTAAACAAAAGTAGGAGTGAGAGTCTACAAGTTCTGTCCTTCCTGGTAGACTTGGGTTAGTTAAATTCCTCAAATTCCTTACTCTGTCTCTGTCTCTGTCTCTGTCTCTGTCTCTGTCTCTGTCTGTCTGTCTGTCTCTCTGTCTCTCTTTCTCACTCTCTCAAGTTAATCAAATTCCTCATACTCCTCACCTTATTTCCCTCTATATATTCTACATTCTCTATATATGCAGATTATATGCTGATTACATAGGCAGGGTAGTGAGGATACTTGTGACCAAGGCATGACCCCTCAGGCTTAAACCAATTTTTCCAGTTTAACCCCTTTCTAATCTACTTGGAACCAGGAGCCAGGATGGCCATTGTCTTTGTAAAATAAGATAAATGAGCTTTCAAGCAGCTATTGATCATCTCCCAATAACTTTTGTGGGAGCAAAACAAAATACCATTATATCCCCTCTTACAACTTGACTTGCTTGTGGACTGGAGTTAAGTAAGACAGAGCAAAGATTAAAGTCAGAAGGAAAACTGGAGGCCCAGCTATTTCATTTTATAGATGGAGGAATTGAGGCCCATGGGAGGTTAAGTGTCTTGGCCAAGGTCATACACATAGAAAGTGCCAGGTCTGAGATTCAAATACAAGTCTTCTGACTTTACTTACAGAACTCTCCTGTATAGGGAAACTGATATAGGGCCTGACACCAAGGTGCCCAAAATGAGGTCAACATTTGAGTTTTTTGCCATTGCTTAGGTTTCTCTTGGGTACACAAAAGATGCTGCTCTGATCTCATTTATGTCTGCACAAGTTACTACTTCCCAGGAGTTAGTGGGGAAGAGCAGTTAGGGATTGGATTCTTTAGTTTTTATAAACTGAAAAGTTGGGATGTAATGGAGAGGATTTTCCCAAGGAGTTGGTGAAAAATAACCACCTGAGGTTTCTTGCCTCCATCCAGTCCAGAGAAAGAGAGGGTCACCAGTAATGACAAATGCAGATAATGTTTATTAAATGAAATTGAAAATCTTTTATATGAACAAAATTAATGCAATTTAGCAAAAAAGGCAAAAGCTAAAAGGCTTAGGGGGAAATTTCGCATCAAATATCTCTATAAGGATTTCATATCTAAGACATAAGGAACTAAACTAACACAAATACATAAGTAGGAACCATTATCCATAATCAATAAGTGGTAAAAGGAATACGAACAAATTATTCTCAAAAGAATTATACACTATTAAAAACCATGTAAAAGATTGCTTTAAATCACTAATAAGAGAAATTCAAATCAAAATCGCTCTGAGGTTCCACTTCACACCCAGCAAATTGGCAAAGATTACCAAAAAAGTGAGAAAAGTCAATGTTTAAGAGATTGTGGGGAAAGCGAGTATGCTAATACAATGTTAGTGAAACTGCAAATTTGTCCAAGTATTTGAGAAAGCAATCTGGAATTATGCTAAGAAAGTAATTAAAATATCCAGACCCTTTGAACCAGAGGTGTCACTGTTAAGAATACCCAAGGAAGTCACAGATATTAAAAAGAAAAGAAAAGAAAGGTCTCATATACATAAAAATTCTTATAGCAGTTGTCTGTGTTGTAGAAGGACTAAACAAGTTATGATAAATGGACATACTACATTGAGGCAACCTAATGGCTCAGTGGATAACAGATCTAGGCCTAGAGTCAGGAGGACCTGAGTTCAAATCAGGCCCCATACTAGCTGTGTGATCTACAGGAGAAGAAAATGACAAACCAGTCAAGTGTCTTTGCCAAAAAAAATAACAAAAAACCTCCATTAATAATATGGTCCATGGGGGGCGGAGCCAAGATGGCGGCGTAGAAGCAGCAAAGCACCGCAGCACCCACACAAACACGCTAAAAAACTCATAAAATGGGACGCTAAACAGATTTTCAAGCTCCAAAACTCTC
>CM053596.1:137231809-137274538 GCA_028646575.1 Pseudocheirus occidentalis | reverse complement strand
CTGGGGGGTAGGGACAAAAAGGGGAGAAAATTTGTAACTCAAAACCTTGTGGAAATGAATGATGTAACCAAGAAAATAAATTAAAATTAAAAAAAAATTAATAAAGAATAATATGGTCCATGGAGTCATAAAGAGTTGGACATAACTGAATGACTAAACAAGCACAGCAAAATCCTACGCTAAAAAAATTGTGACAAATAAGAGAGAAGCACGGAAAGACATGTGAGCCAATGCAAAATAAAGTAAGAACCGTGAAAGCAATATATACAACAACTATAATGAAGTAATGTAAATAACAGCAAAACTGAACAACATGTAATTATAATTACTTAAGCCTGAATTTGTAAAATAAAAACAAACTTTCCTCCATTCTTCATGGAGGTGGAAGCCCCTGGGTGAAGAACATTGTATGTACTGTGAGGCTTGGCTAACACGTTGATGAGTTTTGCTAAATTGCTTTTCTTTTTTCTGTCTTTTTATTCTTTCTTAAAAGGTAGAAAAGGGGAAGAAAATTTGCAGTTTCACAAGTTTTTTGAAATGATGTTGATATGAAAGCGAAATGTATATTTTTTGAAGAAAGACTCACCCTACTCAATTCTCTTTTTCTAAATGATCTAAAACTAAGAGAATTCATAGTAGGGAAGAAGGGGAAGAGGAAATTGAATATGCTGTAATAATTTTAAGCAGTAATTGATACCAAACTCACCCTCTTTACATATTAATCTTTCCACAATTACTACCATAACTCCCTTAACAATCTTTCTGGAACTTGGGAAACCTTACATGAACTGATGCAAAGTGAAGTAAGCAGAACCAGGAGAACAACTTACACAGTAACAGCAGTGCTGCACAATGATCAACTGTGAATGGCTTAGCTCTGCTCAGCAATACAGCAATCCAAGACAATTCCAAAGAACTCAGTGAAAAATGATATCTGTCTCCAGAGAGAGAACTGATGGAATCTGGTCTGTGTCTTCTTTCACAATATGACTAATAGGGAAATGTGTTTTTCATGACTGCACATATATAAACTATATCAGATTGCTTGCTGTCTTGGAGAGGAGAGAATTCAAGAATTTGGAATTCAATTTTTTTAAAATGAATGTTAAAATTTGTCTTTACATGTTATTGGGAGAAAATAAAATATTACTATAAATTAGACAAAAAATTCTTCTGGGTCACCTGGGATACTCCTCACTGCCATCAAAAGTCTCCTAAAACCCTTTTTACTTAGATTCCAGCAAATAAAACAAATTTCAGGCCTCTGGTAATGCCTAGACATAGATAAATGGTGCAGTGGATAGCGCACTAGGCCTAGAGTCATGAAGAACTGAGTTCAGAAGTGACCTCAGACACTTTCTAGCTATGCCATTAAATCTCTGTCTCAGTTTCCTCAATTCAAAAATGGGGGTGGTAATAGCACCTACCTCAGAGAGTTGCTGTGAGAATCAAATGAAATAATATTTATAAAGGTCTTGCTTAGCGCAGTGTTTGGCACATAGGAGACACTTAACAGATGTTTATTTTCTTCCCTCCCTCCTTCCTGGTTCTCAAGACCTCTACAATGAACAAGACTGCTAACAGTAGATCCAATTTCTCTTCTTCCTTAAAGCTTGAAAGAGAACTATGTTTATATTCTGTAATTTCACAAGATTCTTAGATGCAGACAGACAAAAGATACCATCTTATGGAGAGCAAATTCCTATCTTTTCCCTTGTTCATCCTAATGATAGAGAGAAAAATGTTTCCCTTCCTTTCAACCACTCCATGTTCTCCATAGTTATTTGAAAGAGTGATTATTCTTCATCTCTTTGACTACAGAGTTCAGAACTAGGAAAAATATTGAACCTCAGAATCATCCTATTTTCCTTATCCTACTTTACTGAGGGTTTTAGCACATTGCAGTGTCAAAAATGAGTAATCAGTGTTACACAGCAATATTGTAAAGCATAGAGTACCAGTCTTGGAATGTGGCAACTCCTGAGTTCGTATCTCTTACTAGACATATTACCTGAGAAAATTCACTTAAATCCTCTGACCTTCCTTACATTAAAAATGGTACTATCATAAAGATACTATCTATATCATAAATTAGATTATATACATATGTATGTATGTATGTATATGCTTAAAATGGCACTAAAACTTTTTAGACATGCTATATGTGGGATATATAGTGGTATATCTATATTTATATGTCACATATCCTGTATGTGTGTACACATGTATGCATGTATATATACTAAACCTTACTGATTTGACTTTGACAATCTCTTTCACATCTATCCCCTTCTCACTATTCACATGGCTACCATTATGGCTCAGACCCTTAGTACCTCTTGCCTGGGCTATTACAATTACCTTTTAATTGGTCTCCTTGTCTTATCTCTTTCTTCTGCAATACATTCCCACCCACAGCAACCAAACTGATGATCATAAAGCCCAAGTCTGACAAGGTCACACACTTCCCAAAAAGCTCTATTGGCTCTCCATTGCCTCTACAATAAAATACAACCTTTCGATTGATAAAGAAAATCATTCTCAAGCTGGTTCCAGTCTACATTTACAGGTTAATTGAACATGCCTTCCTCTTATGTACTCTATATTCTAGTCAAATTAGTCTATATGCTATTTCTTCTCCATGAAATTCCATCTTCCATCTCTGTGCCTTTGCACAGGCTGTGCCCCATTTTTGGAATATACTTGCTCCTTACCTTCAAACCTTAGAATTTCTCATTGCTTGCAAGGTTTGGTTCAAGTGACACCTCATGAAAGCCCTATCTCCATCTCCCACTAGGCAATTCCTGCCCTTGAAATTACTTTTTGTTTATTTTGTATATATTTTGTATTTATGTTTCTCTATACAAATTATCCCCAACCCCACACCCCACAGAATGTGAGCCTTTTCAGAGAAGGAACTTTTAAGTTTTGTTTTGTTTCTCTCCCCAGCACTTAGCACCGTGCTTGGTACATTGTAGATGCTAATACATGTTTGCTAAATTAATGGATGACTACTGAACCCTCAGGATCTTCCAACTGTTAGTACTGTCCCTTTTATGTCGGAGAAGAAGTATCTTGACTCCCATTTTTAGACTGCTGGTGGAGACATTGGTTTTTGGCATCCAAAGTTGGAAATTAGAATGAATTTTCCCACAAAACAATGTGATCATTGGGGATTAGTTTTTTATAATACTGCTAGTATGACAGTTCAGTTACTTTATGACTTAAAGGAGTTTAAAGGCTATCATGCCTAGAATGCTTTTCCTTGCTTGTCTCCATTCCTTAGGATCCCATATTCCTTTTAAGGTTGAACTTTGGTGCCATATTCTTCTACAAGGCCTTTCATAATCATCCAGCACTACTATTAAATGTTTCTTTACCCACTCATTGACTTATCTTTGAACACACCACCCTCCCTCCAAAGTGTAGGGAGAAAGTTACTTTTTTGTCTTTGCATCGCCTGAGCCTAGCACAACACAGATCCTTAATAAATGTTTGCTAGATTAAATTGAATCCCAGAAAACTCCCTGTTTCTGTGGGAAAAGAGATTTCAATTTTGAAACAACCAGCTTTCAGAATTTTGGAACATAAGACCTCAGTAAGTTAAGAACTGGTGGTACTTTAAAAATGAAATGCTGTTTTTCCCCCCAATAAAAGCCATAATATCAAGTGTCTATTTGTTAAAAAAAATTCTGAAAATATGAAAAAATTTCAAACATGGCACCTAGCCCTGCTAAGACGCACTTCTCTTGTCCAGTCTCAGGCTCTGTTCCTAATGGCTAAGGTTTCCATCTAATTAGGCCCATGATGAGCCACAGTATGCCCAGTTCTTGCCCCTTGAAGGCAACATTTAGCTTCAGAAACTCTGGTGAGAAGTCCAGGTGGAAAATTTTTTGCAGCTCCCATCTGTTGGGATCTAGTGATCAGAGCTATAATTAAGTCATAATCTCCAGACATTTAAGTTACTTTAGGAAGCCAAAGAACTGCATATTATTTGTCCATTAATGGAGCAATCTGAAAGGGCATTAGGCAGAACAAGACCTGTCTCAGAAGATATTACTACAATTACAAAGCATACTTAGAGAAGTTTTCTTGAGCTCTCTCCTAGCAACACTGGACAATGTCCTGTGAACCACTCTAAAGGGAGTTACTAAACTTATTTGTATCCTTATGCACCAGTATCTGAAATCCCAAAGTCAAGGCTTCCCCTTTCCTGCCTCTCTCTTTGCGAGTGCTGACCATTTCTCCCTATGTTATTTCCTTTCTTTCTTTCAATATACTATTAACCAAATCACTGCTCAAAATCTGCCTTCTTCAGGCAATCTTCTATAAACTAGGCATAAAATGGTATTGTGCTTGTTCTGTGGATCCACATTTAATCCACCTACTGTGAATATAAGTAGATATGATGTAATTAATCAATCAACAACTGTTTGTGAACAAACCATGATTCTGCCAGGCACTTATACTAGAGGCTGGAGATAATAGAACAAAAAGTGGAAAAAGTCCCTGATCTCAAAACTCTTGCACTCTGTGGTGAGCTGTAGTATGATCTTGTAAAGCTCTATACAAAAGGGAGAGGGGGCAAGACATTGGCCAAGGGGAACCAGGAAATGGCTCTTGCAGAGGGTGACCCAAAGCTGAACATTGAAGGAAAACAGGAATTAAATGAGGCAGAGGTGAGAAGGGAATGCATTCCAGCCCTGAGGAATAGCCAACCAGTTCAGAGGTGCTTTTCAGGCAGGGAGACAGAAAATCCTGAGTAAAAAAAAATATTAAGAAAGTCAATTTGGCTAGAAGCAGGTTGTGCAGAGGAACAATGTATAAAAAAGTCTGGTGAGACAAACTGGGGCAAAATTGTGGAGAGAAGGTGTGGCATTTGAAAGATGCCACTGTGGTGGTATGAATGAATAAAAAGAAATTCCTTTAAGTGTCCCATACTGTGCTAGCCCTGAAATATTAATACACAAAAGCCCTCAAAGAACACACAGTCCTCACATAGGGAGACAAGATATAGAAAGAAAGGATTGTCAGGTTGGGTATTTTGGTTTGGAAAGTTAGTAAAGGCGTAGATTTTTTCATTTTCCAGGAACAAGGGCAGTATTAATTCAATGGTGGTTCAAGAAGTGTAAGGGAGATAATAGGGAATTCAACAAGGCTCCTGAGGATAAGGCAACAGGACACAGGAAGTCAAGTGAAGAATGGCTGGGCACCTTGCAATAGTGGGCCAGATAAAGCACTCACCAAACAGCAGAGGGGACCATGGATAGGGTGGGAGTTCCTGGACCTCCAAAAAGATTAAGATCTTTAGGGCACAGGTTCTGGTTCCTAAAAGCAGCATGGAACCTGGAAAGAAAATGTTCAGAGTTGAATGACTTTTGAAGGCATCTAATCTAACTTCTACCAGATGAAAAATCCACTCTTCAATATCCCTGAGAAGTAGTCACCCAGCTAGCGTACAAAGCACGTCAAGGGTAGAGAATTCTCTGCCATGTTAGGCTGCCACCTTGGATATCTCCAAGCCACTGAAAGTTTTTTCTTAGAGTCAGTTTATATATGTCTTTTTGCAACTTTGACTCATTTTTCCTCACTAGCCCCTCCTAGGGCTAAGGAAAACAAATTGAATACTTATTTCAAGTTACAGCCCTTTAAATACTCGAAGATAGCCATCATCCTCACAACTACCATGTGAAAGTGAATATGTGTATCTGTGTGGTCAGTCACTTTCAGTCACATTCAACTCTTTGTGAGCCCATTTGGGGTTTCTTGGCAGAGATATTGGAGTGCTTTGCCATTTCCTTTGCTAGCTCATTTTACAGATGAGGAGACTGAGGCAAACAGTGTTAAGTGGCTTGCCCAGGGTCACACAACTAGCAAGGATCACACAGCTAGACCAGATTTGGGCTCAGGAAGATGAGTCTTCCTTACTCCAGGCCTGCCACTCTGACTACTGTACCACCTAGCTGCCTTTCACTATACCCATCCCCCAATTAACTCTTTTTCAGTTTAAATTTTCCAAGTCCCTTCATCCACCTGGCCTAGATGTTAAGTCACCTAATCATCCCAATCACTCTTCTGGACATGCTCCAACTTGTCAATAGTTTTCCAAATGTGTGGTGCCTGGGTCAGAACATAGTTAGACCAGATGTGGTCTAACTAGGCCAAGTACAGAGGGACCATTAACTTCCTTGTTCTGTTTGCATTATTAACTTCCTAAAACTGCTAGCATTTTGGATCCAATGTCTCACTGTGGACTCATATTGAACTTGAAGCCCACTAAAATCCTAAGGTCTTTTTCACATGAATTGTTGCTAGCCATGAATCCTTTATCATGAACAAATATATTTGCTTTTTTTCTTAACTCCAAGTGTGGCACTATTCTATACATTTACAATTATTAATTTTCTTCTTGTGGTAAGAATGGATCAACTGTCATGTCTTATCTTTGGGGATCTTAATTCTGTCATCTGAAATATTTTCTATTTGTTCCAACTTTCTGTCATCTGCAAGTTTGATAAGCATGTCTTCTATTATCTTCATCTGAGTGTAGCAAGTATGCTCTGGCTTATCTTCCGAGGGCCAGGCAAGTGACATTTCCCCCTCAGGGTTCTAGAATATATGTGCCTCTCCTAGTATTATATATTGAGAGCCGTGACTGACAGGTTCCTACACTATCAAATGCTAGTGACTATCACGCCAGTTTCATTTAACAATGTAATATTAATTATCTTTCAAAAAAAGATATTTACTTTGAAGATACAACAAGAACAAAAGAACAAACATTTCACCCCAACACCTCTGGAATGCACTTTCAGCTCAGTCTCTATATAGCATTAGTACTAATAAGTTCATGGCCAGATGCTCTACGAATTTCAATGGGTCCTCAACTAGCTACCCTGCACTAGGTCCTAAAGGTCACTCCCAAAAGACATTCCTTGCTCCTCAAGGCATCAGTGCTGAACTGGCTGCCAAACTAAACCTGGACTGCAGCTCGAAGATTCCTGTGGTTCATTTTCCCCATCTTTTTAAAGTAGGGGATCAGAATCTATGAGTGAAGGCATCAACAAGATCCCCCAAGATTGTAGTTAACAGCGAAAATGGCCAAAGGCCTAACCTGAGACTGACAGCCTTTTTGAAGATGCCCTCAGTACTAGCAATAGAGCCAATTGAAAAAAGTTCCACTTAGCTACCTAGTTAGCAGACCAGAACCAGTTACAAAATGTCCATATATGCTTGACTATCTCTCCAAGGCATTTCTTGTCATCATGTCTCTCCTCAAAGCACAGCCATCAGCCTCTCCACATGGGAAGTTGCATCAGCCAAGCAAGCTGATGCACTCTTGGCTTGCTCCAGAACCCTATTAAATGGGTAATTGATAAAAATGTCAAAAAGAATAAAAACTGGTGACATTACATTCGTGCTGGTCTTCCATATTTGAACCCACCCAATAATCAATATTTTTTTTGTCTAGTAATTCAACCATTTATGATTCTGGTTCTGTTATTATGTGTAACTATATTTAAAACTAGCTGATATATATGTACTTCAGGGAATAGAAAATAAGCTCCTTTGGAACTGGTTCGTTTTTATCTTTATATTTTCCATACTAGCAGAGTGAGCATCTGGCACAAAGTAGGTGCTTAACTGTGTTGGACTGAATTGAATCCCCAAGGATATCATGAGACTTTGTCAAATACTTCAATGAAATCCAAGCATGCTACACCTAGAGCATTCATTCCCCCTTATAACCTTGTCAAAGATAGAAATGAGGTTAATATGAAATTATTTTTCTTCATTAATTCATACTGGTTTGGAATGATCATCACCACCCTTTCTAAGTATTCACAAACCATTTCTTTAATAACCCACTCTAAAATTTTGCTAGAAATCAAAATCAAACTCACAAATCTATATTTGGTAAACTCACATTGTTCCCTTTTTCAAAATCCAGGACCATATTTGCTCATCTCCAGAACTATATTTGTACCATTCTTCATTATTCCTAAAAGACAGGATCTCAGCAATTACACATACACGCACACACACACACACACAAACACAAACACATGCACGCATGCACACACACACACATGCATGCACACACACTAACATGCATATTAGTACAATGGAATATAATTTGTCTGTACCTCATGGTTAACTTCATTGAGGGTAGCTAAGTGGTCTCACCTATTCTAAGTTTTAGCTCTTTTTTGTTCTATGCTTTCCAACTGAAGGATAAGATTTCTTGGTAGAGAAAACAGAAGAAAAATGAAGGTTGAGTAGTTCTTTCTTCTCTCTGTCTTCATAGACATAATATTCATTTAGCAGTACAAAGGTATTCCACTTTTCAGAATGTCATAGGGTTATTGGATGTGACTTAGAGACAACTTGGTCAATTCCTCTGATTTGTAAATGAGTAAAACCTGCTCAGAAAACTTAAATGACTTATCCGAGGTCACACAGGTAATAAGGAGCAGAGCCAAGGTTTGAAACAAGTCAGGATTCGAACCACCATTTGAACCAATGGTGGATTTCATCCACCATTCTTGCACCTATACCTTCAAGTTTTCTTGATCTGACTTCCCTTGTATAATCTTAGATCATGAAATATTTACATAAGATCATATATCTAAAGTTGGATGGGCTCTCAAAGAACATCCAGTTCACTTCCCTCATTTTACAAACGTGGAAAATGAAGGGCAAGGATGTTAAGTGACTTGACCATGTTGCATAGGTAGTGATGGAGATGGATTTGAATCCTAGTCCTCTGACTCCATAGCTCTTTTCCTTGTGACACACAGTGTCTGAACTCTCTATAAACCAAGGATGCACATTACTCTGTGCCAGGCATTCTCCTCTGATACATCATGATCTCTAGGATGGCATGCTTATGGGATCTTCCTGCCAAGATGGCCACCAGAACAGGAGCCAGATTACCCAACTCTCAAATACCTGCTCATACCTACTCAAGAAAAACACAAAAGTTTGTACCAGTACCAAATACTGCTACTGATCAAGAAATCCAAAGAGAAATTATAACAACTGACTTTCTTCCACCTCAAAACAGCATAAATAGTAATGCAAGGGCCCCACCATCAAAACTAATGATGGCACAGAGGAGCCTTCCATCATGACTATAGGCCATTAGGTACATGTAGAGCTGTCAGTGCTCTGAACCTAGAGGTAGCAATAGCAGAAAGCTCCCCTGAGAAGACCTCAGGATAGTTGGAAAGCCCCAGAAAGTGGGAACAACCATCATTCTGAACATTATGTCTTCAAGGACGGCTAAAATCTCAGAGCTGGGGGACAGCACAAGAGCCTAGAGGCCAAAGGAAAGAGAGAACAAAAGCATATCAGGGGCAGAATCTGTCCCTGGCACAAAGCCCTTATTAAGGAATTAAAGCTGGAGAGATGAATAACTCAAAGAAAACATCACACAATGTCGATATGTGTGTACATATGTATATGTGTATATGTATGTGTGTGTTCACATATACATGTATATATATATATATATATATATGTATGTATGTATATAAAATCTAATTCCAGAACAACTGTAAGTAGAGTCTCAAAAGAAAAAAATAATGTTGCACAAAACTAAATGAAGACCTAAGGGGAAAAAATGAAGAATGCAAAAAAGAAAATAATCATTCTTGAAGGAAGAATTGGAAGGAGAATAAAAAGCACAGGGGGAGGGGAGGGAAGCTGTAACCTTCATCCACAAAACAGAATTCCTGAAAACTAGGCTACACCAAACAGAAATCAATGACTTGAAATATAAGAGCAAAATTGAAAGATTTAAAAATTAGATAAGTAAAATATCAATAACTAGACTGGAAAATGATCAAGGAGACATCATTTGAAAACAATACTCCCTAAAAACCATGAAAAAAATAACCCTGGGCACTATGTTCCAAGAAATCATAAAAGAAAATGTCCAGATCTATTAAAACCAAAGCATAAAGTAAAAGTAGAAAGCATACACTCATCACCTCCTGAAAGGAATCCTAAATGGAAAAGTCCTAGGAATGCCATAGCCAAAATCTAGAAGTTCTATGTTCTGGAAAGGTAAAGGTATTTGAGTTATTAGAAATCACACTTAAAGAGTGAGGCATCAAATGAATCTTAAACAGACAAACAAAGGATGAACACATGCACAGAGTTTGGTGTGGAAATACATCAAACTGAACAGGAAAAAAAGAAGGGATAGGGGATGTGCTAACAGGGAGAATGAAACCAAGGAGGCAATAGTCAAAAGCAAAACAAAATTCCTGATCCTAAAAGGTCCATGAAAAAGAAATTTAAAAGGCAAAACAAAGAACTGGATTCTGAGGGAGAGTGTTAGATGGCCATTGTTGGGGAAATAATCAAATTAATTAAAGGATATTTAATGGAATATTATTGCCCCATAAAAGTGATAAACAAAATTATTTCTGAGAATCCTGGTTAGTATAAACTGACTGAGTGAAGTGAGCAGATCCAAAAGAATAATCTATCAAAAGACACCATTGTAAAAAGAAGCATCTTTGCAAAGATTAAGAACTATGATCAACAAAATGACCAACCATGATTCCAAAGGATTCATCATGAAAAACATACTACCAACTACCTGTCAGAAAAGTGATGGACTCAAGGTGCAAATTGAGACTTTTTTATATGGTCACAGTGTAAATTCATTTTATATGCTATAAATGCAGTGTCAAAATATATCAAATCTAACTCTAGGATAACTGTAAGTAGAAGCTCAAAGAACAAAAAATAATGTTCTTCAAGGACTAAATGAATATCTAGGGGAAAAAAGAGAGAAAATAATCACTCTTGAAGGACAAATTGGACAGAGAATAAAAAGTATAGAGGGGAAAGGTTTGGTTTTTTTAAATATGCTATAATTATTTTTTCTTTCTTTTATTTCTCAAGGTTAATGTGAGGAGGAATTATGGCTGGAGACTGGTAGAGGGGAAGTTAGCAATACTGTTGCCAAAAAGTGCCATTGTTGGACTTTTTAAGATGCACAGAAGAGAAGGAACTTCAGAAGTAAGCAAAACAAGCAGGATGGTTTTTAAAGCAATGTGTAGAATTTATTAAGTACATTTTAAAAAGCAAACTGTATGAAATGGAAATTCATGGTTGCAAATAGAATACTCTCCTGTGTTCTGATGTATCCATGGAAATGATCTTTCATATGCGTATGTGTGTGTATGTATATATATATATATATATATATATATATATATATATATATATATATATATATATATATATGAGTTCAGGATAAATAATTTGTTAATGATGACATAATTATTTCCTCCAAAGGTTCAACTCATTTCTATTTGGCCAGACAATTTAATATTATTGGTCAGAATCAGGACTAACAGTTTCCCGAGTTGCTCCCTTCACCTTCTGAAAGATGAAATTATTGTTGACAGAAGTTAAGAATTTATTGCAGCAAGAGCAAAGGATAGATAATAGACACTCAATGAACACCATTAGTATCCATACAATGTTAAGAGAGCAAAAGGAAGGCTCCTGACACAATAGGCACATCTCCCACAGAGGCAGGACATGAACAAGGATCACTTAGATAAGAAAGCATGATCTAAATGTAGTCTTCACTAATGGAAGAAATGCCCACATTGATGAGATTATGGATCCATGTGAAGTCCAAAGTAAGAATTTATCAGGTGCTTTGCTTCTAGCAGAGAGCTCCAACAGATGTCCAGATAATTGATGACCCCCATCACAACTCTATGCTGCCTTCATGCCAGCTTTATGATCTGCTTCTGGAATTCATCCAATTCTTCCTTCTGGCTAAACAGGCTATAAAATACTCCCATCACAATACCTCTTCTTTTTCTCTCTCCATTGATCCTACTCAAATGTTCTAAGCCACACTTCCCCCTTTCTGTTCATAGATTACTAAATATGAGCATATCTTACTGATAAACAATACTGATCCACCATCCCCTTTATCCAATCTGTTTGTTTTAATAAGTTATTACCTTCCATTGCCATGTTCCAGTCATGGGTCATGTTCCACCCAGTTTCACATACCTATAAGGTATTAGTTACATCCTGGCATTAAAACTAATACTTCATATCCATTTTTGACCAGTACTCTCATAGAGATAGATACGGCCATGAGTGTTATCACTGTCCCTCTTCTACCAAGTATTTTCATTGTCATTTGCTGGAAAACAAGCCTTGTGTTGTATTTAGAGCACACCTATCAGGGAGGTATTTTTTTTTCATTTTCAGATATAGTACCCCATTCAGAGAGTTTCTCAGTACATTTCAAGGCTCAAGAATTCTCAAGAAAGATAAAAGACACACTATATATGATGTACACACACACACACACACACACACACACACACATGCACATTATAAAATTATCCTGGGTGGAACTTTGGGTCAAACATCTGGATAAACAAATGACAAGATGTCTCAGGACCCTCTGAATATCAGTAAATGAATCACTGAACAATAATGAAGCACTCAGTGTATGCTAGGCACTATACCGAGCTCTATGGATCCAAAGAAAAAGCAAAATCAGCCCCTGCCCCTAGGGTGCCTAGATTCTAATGGAGATAAGAAATAATACATACATACATACATACATACATACATACATAGGTAAATATGAACTATATACAGAAAGGTACAAGCTAACCTTAGAGGGGAAAGAAGGAAGTTGTGACCCTTCTCCTTTCCAAAGCAAACATTGCTACATGGATAAGTAACCCCATTGTGTTTCATCTTTGCTGGCAAATTGTCCCCTCTATCATCTCTGTTCTCTTAGTGATCTGCAGTCGCTCCTTGTCTACTGACTGCTGCCTAAGATCTGCAAACAGGATCACATGTGTAGCCCCATTTGTATAGGACCATAGGTCCAAGCAGCCATCGTCTCATAGCTCCCCTCTCTTTTACCACACTGGACTCCTTGCTGTTCCTGGCATCCATCCCCCACTGTCCTCCACGCCTGGAACTTTCTCCTTCCTCCTTCCAATTCCTGGTTTCCCTGACTTACTTAAATTTTCAGCCTGAGTCCCACCTTCAAGGAGTGTTTGCCAGTCCTCCTTAATGTTAGTGCCTTCCTTCTGAAACCACTCTCAGTTTATCCTGTTTATATCTTGTTTATATGTAGTTGTTTACATGTTATTCCCCCCAATAGACTGTGAGATCTTTGAGGGATCTTTTCAGGGTTTTATTGTTGTTTTGCCTTTCTTTGTACCCCCAACACTGTATGGTCCATAGTAATCACTTAACAAATTCTAGTTCTCTTAGCTGTGTGACCTTGGGCAAGTCACTTAACTCCAATTGCCCTACCTTCCCCCCTCCAAAAAAAAATACTAGTTCAATGACTGACTGGAAGCTTAGCTTCATTTTCCTGTTTCTACCCTATATTGTTCATTACATCAATGCAACCAGCCTAATGGCAACATGAAGGATAGAAAAAGAGAGGAACCAGTCTAGTGTACTGGAAGGAGCACTCAATTTGGTGTCAAAGGACCTGAATTTGAATCCTGGATCTGCCATTTACTATCTGTGTGACATCGGACAAGTCACTTAACCTCTTTGGAACTCATTTTCATCCTCCATAAAATGAGGCATAAAATTTGGGCAGCTACGTTATACAGTGGATAGAGAACCAGGCCTGGAATCAGGAGGATCTGAGTTCAAATTCAGTCTCAGACACTCACTAGCTGTGTGACCCTGGGCAAGTCACTTCCCCCTGTTTGCCTCAGTTTCCTCATCTGTAAAATAAGCTGGAGAAGGAAATGTCAAACCACTCCAATATCCTTGCCAAGAAAACCACAAATGGGGGGTCACAGAGAGCCAGCTGAAACAACTTAACAGCAACAAAATAAAATGAAGAGGTAGGACTAAAATGTCTCTGAAGTCTCTTGCAGCTCTAAATCCTATGATTCAGTCCTCTCCGGTCTTTTCTGTTTCAAGTCAGCAACTGTTCCACTCAAAGTACATATGATCACTTTAAGTCTCTGAACTCTAAGTCAGGCTTTGACATGTCTGGACTGCCTAGACAGGAAATAAAACCAGAGCCTAAGGTTCAAGTCTTCTTGAGATTTGGTTGTTTGGTTTTTTCCTACTGGTCTCCTCCATTGAAAGAACCTTATTTCTTTTTTCATGCTCTTTGGAATGTCTCTATGGATTTGTGTTTATAATACAGCAAGTGTCGCATTTAGTTAATAATGTCAAGATCGTTGAGCCTCCGTAATGAAAGAGATACACAACATCAACTGTCATTTTAAACAAACATGCAATCAGAAGAGCAATGCTGGAAATCCGATCTGCCTAATTTCATGGAGATGATTCAGGAAGACTCGGTTTCCGCAGAGCTGCTACCGGTGAGCTCCATTTCACCGGATTTCAGGGGATTGGGGAGACAGTGGATTTCTACAAGAACTGCGAAATTGTCAGTTCTCTGTAAAAGAAATTGCTTTAACAGCTGGACTCCAGGAGGACAAATAGGTGCTCTGATTATATCTTCATTGTTCACCAGAGTCCCAGCACTCAGCAAATGGTAATTATGCTGTGAAGAGCTCAAGTTTTGATAGTAAAGTCTTTCTCCATGTGAATATAAACAGTATTATTCTGTTTGTTATCAAGAGCTTGCAGCCAATCCTTCCACACGCAAATCTTAAGAACCTCATTCTAACCAGTACCACTGACTCGGCCACATTCTTGCCCATCAGATTCCAACATTGACAGATACCCCAAAGGTGTATCTGTCAGCACTGGGAAGGGTCATTGGCCAAGAGTTTGGTATGAAATAGAAACAGTAGCCAGAAAAATTCAGATGTGAACTAGAATTATGCAGAGTACACTCTGATTCAGGTTGCTCAGAGGTGGGTTAGCCATAGACAGAACACCAAAGTTAGTTGATCCTTTATGCTGCCCCCCCACCCTCACTCCAGCCCCACTCCTGGCTCCTCTGTGGAGAACGCATTGCCTGGCTAGACAGCAATATAGTGGCATAAATCTAAGAATAAGTTTTTGGCTATCTCTAGCACAGACCCACACACTCTTGGGATCCCATCGTAAGTACATCAGCAACATCAGCAACATCATAACATGTGTTTTATGCTTCAATGTTTGCAAAGTGCTTTAGTACATTACATCATTTGAACCTCACAACGACTCTATGAAGTGCTATGATTTACCTCATTTTATGAAAAAGGTTAAGAGAATATAAATTATTTGTCCAGGGTCACAGGACTAGATAGTGGCTAATGTAGGATGCAACCTAGTTCTTTGTGACTCAGTGGATAAGTAATACGCTATCTATTATACTATGCTGTGTTCTTAGATAAACTCTAAAAAGTTTGATAAGGTCAGGAAAAGCAAAAAGGACCAGGAATATAGAGTAGGGTTCAGACCTAAAGTCAAGATTATTACCCTGCTTAACCTTTTTAATAGTATCACAGCTATAAATTTGAGGGAGCTGTCCCAGGTTAGGGGGGCAAGGCTGTCTGTGAAAATTTAAATGTGAAGCCTGAAGTATTTTTAAAGAGTTATAGAAACCAACAGGAGCTACTTTTGGAAATGTAGTTCTGTATTTTGGCATTTATAACATGTAATTATAGTCCTTTTCCAATAATCATCCTGTGGTATAGGTGACTGACTCACTGAAGTGTATGGCAAAGTGTAAGCTCTGCCTGGAAAGGCTTTGAGCTGGCTGGTTTGTGGGTCTACCCTCCTCTCTTGCACAAGAATCAGTGACTCAATTTGGAGAGGCTCATCTTCCTCCCCCAAAGCTAGACTCCAGGTGAAAAATAATTAATTTTATTGACCATGGAAACTCCTGAAGTATTAAGGCATGGCAAGATTATACAGGGGAGTATTTACAAAATGAAACCACAGACCTTTTGAGGTATCAAAGATGTCATCCTTCAACCAAATATGATTTGAATTTTCAAAGAGGAGACAGGAAGACCCTAAAAGAACATTTCAAAGTGAGTAGAAATCGGACATAGTGGAGCAGGGTAATCAAATGGTAGGTAGTAGACCAAGGCCATTGGATTAAGGGTTGGAGTCAGAAAAATAAACTACATTAGGTGAGAGAGACAGAGTCATAGAGAACATAGACACAGAGAGACACAGATGGAAAAAAAGGCAAAGCAGTGAGTGGCAGGAGGGAATTCAAGATGTGAGAATCAAAAGATGATAACAGCTGTCAGATCATATTATAGCAACCCAAAACAGAAAACCGAAAGCCAGAATTAGAATAGAATAACCAGAATATATATGAGGAATAGGACCAGGTCTAAAACACAGGACAAAGAGAAGATGTAGTCACAAGATGGTATATCCTGGGCTGCAAGGAGCTGTCTGCAGTGTCTGAGAGGCTTGATCAGATGTGAATAATCTGGACCAGTAGCCCAAATAAGGAAAGATCTTAACTCCTCCATCCAGAGGTTAGAAGGAAGACTAAGAACAGTAGCTCAACTCGGGCCTGGAAGGCAGAATTAGAGTTGACTAGAGAGAACAGCAGGACTTCAACCTGATTCATTGCCTGTACTGTGACAGCCAGAGTGACTGGGTGCTTTGTTAAAACTGAGCTCCTTTGTTTGAGGGAAGCTAATAATTCACATTTATGTCCCTGAATCTCTCTCCTAACAAGAGAACAGCACTGCGAGGAAGGTAATAGTGCAAATAATATTATCCCCATTTCACAGGGGAGGAAACTGATGATTAGAAAGATTAAATGACCTGGCTGCAGTCCATCTTATCTGGTCTTCAGATACACCTATTCCAAGTCCACAATCAAGGATCTTTCCATTATACAACACTTACTAAATAATATGGAGCTAAATAGTCAGATGACCCAACTTGATATCCATATTCCTCACACATTGGGTTTACTTAGATATCATCTGATTTTGCTGGACTGCAATGGGGAACAGGAAAAAGGATGGCAAGGCACAATCACCAAAAAGACCAGGGAAAGGGGAGAGCCCCATTTTAAGCACTTAGCCAACTTTCAATCTAAATAGAAATGTCAGTTACCGCTGTGACTATTCCTGTTGTTGGAAGAGGAAAAGAAAAAAACAGCTCTTTTTTGAGTGATGGTAGAAAAGAGGGGACTTAAGGTCATCTATCATATGATAAGACAAGAAGCTTTGGGCTGCGAGGTCATTACCCTGCTTTGTCATACACCCCCAATGCCAAAAGTGAGTCTCCTCTGTCAACCTTGCTTCCAAATTCCAGCTTCAACTCTTACTGCAAACCCATCTCCATCCCCACATTCTCACTTCCCCCACACCCTGAATCACAGGACATCATCATCACCATCACCATCACCGTAATGATAGTGATAGCTAGCATGCATATGGCACTTTGCAATTTGTAAAACACTTTACAAATTTCATCTCACTTTATTCTCACAGTAACCCTAGGAGACAGGTGCTATTTTTAATCTCCATTTTACAGATGAGGAAACTGAGGAAGATAAAAGTTAAACAACTTGCCCAGAGTCACATGGCTCATAAACATCTAAGGCCAGATTTTAACTCTGGTCTCCCTGACTCCCTGACTCCCTGACTTCCTCTCCAAATTGAGTCACAGTGATTCTTGTGGCTCCATTGAGGGTTGCATTCATCATGCCATCTGGCTGCCTCAGACTCTTGCCCTGATTGTCCGAAGCTTAATTCTTAAACTTTAGTGCTGGAAGGAACCTTACAAAACCCTTACTGGGCATCTTGGAGGAAGAATAGGAAGAGATGAATCTCCTATTTATATGGACTGTATTATTTTTCTGTTGTAAATCTGGGCCCTACTGAGGGGTAAAAAAAAGAAAAGACTACTTGGAGCCTGCAGAAAACAGTAAAGAATAAAGTGGTTGGAGTCAGGAAAATGAAATCAGGGCAGGTAACCAGGGTCTATTGGCCCTACGAGGAATCTGTCCTTTCATCTAAGGCATAGAGGGAAAAAAAAACTAGTAATAAGGTGGTGGGGAGAGAAAGGGAAGGAAAGGTCAAGATTAAATCTAGGCTGGGCCTTTTGTCTGGGAGGAAATTTCATGCTGGGCACAGCATGGGTGGTGTCAGGGAATGGAGGAAGGGGGAATGAGATCCAAGAGAAACCTTATCACTGAAGAAGTCTGGCTCCTGGGCCACAAGGCTGCCTCTGCCACCCACTTGCTGAATGTACTTCCCCACTCAGTCTTCTCATCTTCATAATGAGGAGAATTGGATAAGGAGGAATAGAAACCTTGGGGGATGGAACAGGGTGAAGACACTAGGAGGTTTCTTTAAAGGTTTCCCATCCTGGTATCCAGGGATAACTTTCCATAGGGAATGAAAAAGTCTCAATGTCCTCCCCAGAAGTCAACTCTCCTCCAATCTCAGTACTCTCTTCACTTCTTTTTACTCTGTTGAAAAGGGGCATTTGTTGGGGTTTGGGGGGTTATTTTACACTCTTTAACTTTCCCACTCTGGGGTAAAGACCCAACTGAAGGATCTTCCTTTGGTTGACTGAATATAGTACATTAAGGAAGATTAATATGGAAAGGGATAGAGACAGATATAGAGATGGGGATAAGGAGAGGCAGATAGGGAAGGGGAAGAGGGATAGGGGGATAGGGACAGAGACAGAAACAGAGGTAGAGATGGGGATATGAACAGAGATAGAGATAGAGAAAATTAATGGAGATACAATGGAGAGAGGGATGGGGATGGGGATAGGGATGGGGGTGGAGATGGGGATGGGGATGGGGATGGGGTTGGGGATGGGGATGGGGATGGGGATTGGGGTGGGGATTGCAATAGAGGAAGACACAGGAAGCTAAGGAAGTTAGGGAAAGTAGAACAAACAGAAAAGAGGAAGAGAGAGTTAGAAGGGTCTGAACATAAGCACTAAAGTATTGAAATGACTTTGTCACCTCCCATCCTACTCTAACCAGGACCCAGACTTTAAAACTTAGATACTAACTCCTCCATGTAACTTTCTCTGACTTTTCTTCCACCATTAGGTCCCAACATAGCACTTTGTTCTACACTTTTCTAATGGGATTATCATTGTATTAATATATGATATAATTGCATTTTGCTTATATCTAATTTTTTAACTCTGAGCTCTAAAAAGTCAAGGACAACTTTTTATCTCCCCAAGTATCTAGCACAGGACTCTACATACCAAAGGCATTTAATAAAAGTTTTGCTGCATTATCCCTGGAAGATGTACATTTTAAAAGAGGAAGCAAGCAAAGGCCTTCCACTGACACTGACTTATCCCCACCCCAGCTCAAACCATTGGATCTGCAATGGCTAAATTCAGAGCAGTATCGTATCAAAAGTTTCATATTATGTGTAGGGAAAAAACACTTGGCAAGGCTGACCTTCTCCCTTCCCTCTCCCCCTCCCCCACAAAACTAGTTCATCTTATTCCCCTTTACCACGTCCCCTATCAAACAAAATTTCATTCTTATTCCAAATGTGAAAGGAGCTGCCCTTTCAAAAATGAACTGAGATCATTGCATGGGCAAAGTTGTGCTATGAAAAAAATGCAAAAATGATTACCTTTCAGTCCATACTCATGACCAGACTCTAAGACACATCACCAGATGTGTCGGAACTCCCATTCTATAATGCAGGGACTACCAAAATAAAGTTATGCACATTCACATGCTCACGTCCACCTGAGGAATAGCTGAAGGAAGAGACCAGTAGCCTGACAGTGAGTGATTTCTACTGCCCATACCCCAAATGCAAGGCATCACCTTCTTAGTTGCTCTGAATCCAGTGCATAGAGAAAAGTCACTCCTGTACTGCCCTCTCTCTTCCTGCTTATGTCTTCCTTATTCCCTTTTGCCTTTCTTTCTTCCCTACCTCCACTCCCACCTGAACCCAGCCTTTTTTATCATTTCATCTGATCATCCAGTCAAACATCCTATTCAACCCTGGTAAGATGACATCTTCTTGCCAAAGCAGCATAGCTCATTTAATTAGCTTGGTCACTGCCAAGACACTCCTGAGTGAAATATGCTCCCCTATCTATCAGGAGCAGCACCCCTGGGGGCTTGAAAGGGGAAGGAGTAGCTTGGCGTAGCAGGATCTGGCTTCCATCCCACCAATCCCGCCTTCCTTTCATCCTCGGGGGACCTAACAGAACTTGTCCTCTGCTGATAAAGTCTTTCCGAATCAAGGGTCACCTCCACTCCAGATGAGACATGGATGGATAACACATGAAAGGAGTTTACCCTAAAGCATTAGTAATTTATCAGGTGCTTTCCTTATGTCAAGAGGGATGGAATACTGAGATCACTAGACACCCAGGGGTCCAGCCCAGCACTGAAAGGGCAGAAAGGGACAGTAAGAAACACTGAAAATAGGCCTCACTTACTTGATAATTGAGTCTACGTTTGGCTACCTGTGGGCATAGGACTTACTCAAGGGCACTCAACTAATCAACAGAAGAACTAGACACAAAACTTGAGAGAAGAGTCAGAAACAGGAATCTGGTCTCCTCAAGAATATGGGAAGACTTAGCCAAACTCAACTCCAGCTGATTTCAATTGCTTTTTGCTCTGTTTTTCAGGATCACCTAATCTATTTATCTAAAATAATAGCTGTCTTATGATACAGAGGTAAATAGAGTCTCTGCAATTGCCCAATAGCTTAATGTAACATTGTAGAAACACTCCAGCCAAACCAGTCTGCTTGCTCTTGCCCCACATTAGGATTTACCAGTGTAAATCCTGGGCCACAGCTATGTCCCTCATTCAATGAATGTTCTCCCTCTGCACTTTGCCCCTCAGTATCCCTACCTGATTGAAGGTTCAGATCAGAGGTCACATCCTGCACCAGGTCTTTCTCATCCCCTCCCAATATGCTTTGGGATTTATATTAGATTTTTATTAAATTCCTTATACAATATGGAAATGCTTGTTTTTTCTCCAAATTAAAATGAAATAATTTTTAAAATTCTGATATATTCTTAAATTTTGTTTTTCTGTATATTGTATTCCTTCTTCTCCCAAGTAGAATAAAAGCTCCACAAGGACCAGGTCTGTTTCCTGTTTTTGTCTTTATGCCCTCACTGCTTAAGAAACAGAAAACATTTAATAAATGCTTACTGTGTTGAATCACACTGAATCCTCCCTCTCTCCTTCGGTTCCTCTTTTTCCTTCTTCCCAGTTCATTAGATTTTGAACTCCTTAAGGGCAGGGATTGTCTTCTGCTTCTCTTTTATATCTCCAGTGCTTAGCACAGTGCCTGACACAAAATAGGGGCTTAATAAAAGTTTATTGACTGATTGATCAATCCTATTTCCCATATGGTGGCACATCGCCCTCATCAGGGAATCTGAGTCAACCCAGGGGAGCCATTAGCAGTGTACATATGAGACCGTTTTCCTACCCTTACCCATCACCATGGTTCAATATCCTGGTATCCAGGAGGAACTCTTGATAAGAGATGAAGGCATCTCTATATTCCATGGGAAGTAAACAAACAATACAGCCAGAGGATCTAGGAGCCAGAGCTCTGGAGTTTCATTCCAAACTATGTTCCTGACAAACTGTCTGAATCTGAGAAGAGTCCAATTTGCCTGGTCTTGATGCCTTATTTTTTCCATTCATCAAATGGAGACAACAGCGACCTCAGTCACAGGGGAAGCAAGAGGCTTCATTAGCTCCCGATTTTTAAAGGCTCTGATACAAAAGCCAGTGTAACAGGAGCGCAAAGTCTCATTATTGGATAATAACTCTCATCTGGGCAATTCAAATTGCAAATCTCTTCATATCTAACCTTTCTTTTCAATTACATTGCTTCATTTTTCTTTCGGATATTTTTAAAAGTTGCTTTGACCGGTCATAATTACTATTTCAATAAAAACCTCACAAAGATGATGAGTTTTATTAAATGAAGTGGGGGGGGGAGAGGGAGAGACATAACCCTCCCTCCACCCCCAGAGCGTCCAAACCTCATCACCAGCCCAACGAGAAACAGAATCAGGACCCTATCAGGAGGGTGTTCATTCAAGGGGGAGAACCTTTTATACATGGAAACCATAGCTGTACAGTTGCCAAATAGTTAATTACATTAGATTGTTCTGTTCATGACTGAAATCAGTTTTCTCCAGCAAGGACTTGTGGCCAAGATAATGGCAAAAGATAATGCAGTGAAACAACTGTGAAGAGAAGCCGGTGCAAAGCATAAATACTGAAAATTGCTGTTTGTTTTTATATATATGTATTTTTAGGAGGGCGGCAACATGCTCTTTGTTGTTATCACAAGCATTAAAGTTTAATAGACCATCCATGAGTTATTTACTGCTCAGAAACACCTGCTCTGGGAGATAAACTAGCAGCTATCTTTCTAGTTTTAAAATTGACATTCAGCCAGTTATATTTCTGGTCTCTCTCATCACTTAGATGGCTGTTGACTTTTCTTAAATGTCAAAGGAGGTTTTCAACTTAATTTTATTCCTCATGCTAGCCTCTTCCTCAGACTCCCCTGAGCCCCTTCTTGCATCTAGACTCTGATGTTAAAACCAAGATTGGGAATAATAATAAATGTTGGGAGGCAGCATATCTTAGGGAAATAGAGGGCAAGCTTTACTATCAGGGAGGTTTGGATTCTAGTCCTACCTTTGAAACATATTAAATGTATGACCATGATCCAATCACAGATTTAGAGTTGCAGGGGAGACCTTTGGGGTCATTATATCCTAGGAAATAGAGCACCAGCCTTGCTGTCAGGGAGATTTGGATTCAAATCTGTCTCTATGTGACCATCGTTAAGCTGTAAATTAAGAGCTGTGACTTCAAGGGTGGTCAAGTCAAGTCGCCTCATTTACATGGGAGAAAAGTGGGGTTTGGGGATGTTAAGTGACTTACTGAGGGTCATAGTAAAGGTCAGAGGAACAATTGTGTCTCAAGTCCTATACCCTATCCATTCACAACAGGTGAAGTGTGAACCTATGATCAGTGGCTTAGGAGTCCACTGCCTTATCCATTAAAGCACTTGGACTTGTCTAAAGTTGTTTAACCTCTCTTTATCACAGGGAACTCTAAAATTTCAAGTTATAGAATACCACAGATGTGCAGAGGACGTTTTCACAGTGAGAGATCTCTACCCAAAGAAGTCACTGGTCTAGACAAATTATGATTATCTTTCTATAATGCATTGCAGCTTATAAAGTATTTTTCTCACAAAGATCTCATGAGATGATAAGGCAGGTATTACTATGCTCACTTTACAGAGTAGGAAAATGAGGCTTATTGGAATGAAGAGACAAGATCACAGAATGTTAGAGCCAGAAGAAACTGCAGCCATCTAATCCAAATTCTTCATTTTATAGATGAAGCAGCTGAGACACAAAAAATAAAATTACCTGCCCAAGGCCACACAGCCAGTAAATGATAGACCCAATAGCAGAGCCCAGGGATTCTGAGTCCAAAACTAGGGTTCTTGCCATCACACTCATACAAATGGTTTCTTTGTGTACAGAGTACTGAAAGACCTTGGATAGAGGCCTGGCTGTGTTATTTGCTATCTGTATAACCTGCTAGCCACATCCTCCTTCTGGTCCTGTCTCCTCTTCTGTTAAACAAAGCTAAGAGTATTTTAACTACCAACCTCATGAAAAATGTAACTGTTTTATGGGAAGGTGCAGAGTCTAACAAAAAAAGTGTGGCCCCTGAACTAGAGATCCTGGATTTGAGTCTTACCTTTCACACTTGCTACTCAGGTAACCTGGGGCAAGGCAGACTCTCTGAACCCGTATTTCCCTCTGTCTTCTCCATTTCCTTTTGTAAAATGGGGAAAATGTTTATACTTCCTACTTCATATAGCTGGTATGATGATCAAATGAGCAACTGTATATTTATCCATCAAAGTTTTCTTCTAATGCCTGTTCAGATAAAGGTAACTCCAGACTCTCAAAAGCAATGCCAGTAAAGCACATGCTCAGTCAGGTCTTATCAAACTTCAAAGGCTCTAAGTAGGACAACAGATTGTACATGTGCAACTAAGGACCAGCCTAGCTAAATTCAGAGGCTCACCAGAGTTAGCCAGCAGAGGGAGGACAACTTTGGCTACAGCAACCAATCCTTGGCACCGTCTGGTGAGGGATAGAGGGGGTTGTCATCTACACTGAAGTAAGTGGTACAAATATGGATAAAACCATGGCTATCAGCAGGATTAAGAAACTCATATTCTTTTTTTTTCTTTTTCGAAGGGGAAGGGCAGGGTAGTTGAGGTTAAATGACTTGCCCAAGGTCACATGGCTAGTAAATATTAAGTGTCTGAGGCCGGATTTGAACTCAGGTCCTCCTGACTCCAGGGCCAGTGCTCTGTTCACTGCACCATCTAGCCACCCCAAGAACCTCATATTCTTACAAAAATATGCACAGATGATGGGCGTGCTATAAGACTTTAGGCACATCTTGACCTTTTTTGGTCTCAGTTTTCTCAGCATAAAATGAAAGTTTGGACAAGGCCACAAGTTCTTAACCTTTCTGTGTGCCATTCTACTCCAGTGAAGTTTAGAGACCCCTTCCCAGGATATTTTTAAATGTGTAAACTAAAATACATAGTACTACAAAGGAAACAAATGATATTGAAACACAGTTATCAAACTATTTTAAAAAAACAAGTTCTTCAATCCTAGGCTAAGAACCTTTGGACTCAATAGTGCAAATGCCATTGCATCATCACCTCACATGTGAGTGTGAAGGAAACCGAGGCTCAAAAAAATAAAATTATTTGTCCAAGGTCACTTGACTAGGAACTGTTGTGGTCGGTACCAGAACCCAGTTTTCTGAATCCCTAGTGTTGTGTCTTTCTACTGCATTCTGTTGTCCCGCCTATAGACAAGACTATATAACAATACCAGGTCTCACGTTACAAATGCCAAGTGAGGAACATGCAGACTAAGGGCTACAGGAGTTTAATTCATCTGCATATATTCACTGCCCAGACTACTCCGGTGAGAGGAGGGAGTGTTTGCCAGACTACATCGGCTAAAAAAGGACTCACTGAAGATCTAGCTTTTAATTAAGGGCTTAGTTTTTTGTTTGGTTTTTTTTTAAATAGACATACATGCCCACGCAGGTGACATGGACGCTCACTTCATGTGGTACCCTTGCTCTGAACCCCATTTTCCTGTGAGCGGCACCCAGCACCAGTCACCTCCTTTCCCTACCCCAGGAAAACTGCTCTCTCCTTGCCCCCACTTCACTTATGTACATGGGCAACATCTCCACTCTATTGCCTTCTAAGGTGGTATAATGAAAATCAGCACCATGGGTAAACCATGAGACCTAGGCTCTCTTACCATTGACTGGCCATGTGATCTTCAGGGAGTCGCTGAACAAGAACTGAACAACTGTTTCCTTATCTGTAAATTTGGGATAGTAGCAATTGCTGCTATCCACGGTTGTGAATATCCATTGAGATTGTGTGTCTGTGTCTGTGTGTGACTGCTAAAGTGAGATCTAAACATAAATTGTTATCATTATCACTGGCCATTGGAACTTTCTTGTTCTTCTCCAAGCCTTGGGTCTGGATTTCTAAGGGTCTCTAGTTCACCTAATTCTGTTTTCTTCTACCCTGGAAAGAAGAGGCAGCAGGCAATCAATGGCACCTCACCCTATGCATGGAGTGGTGGTTTTCTGTTTGTTGTAGTCAATAGGTAGGGTGAGTAAGACCTTTTGTTTTAATCCAAAGTAGAAAAGGTTTTTTACTGTCAAGAGAGATAAATGAAAATATGTGTTTGTCACTGAGAATTATTGGCATTCTTATTAACTGCTAATACTGTATTCCTACCTTGTATGGTGTTTTCTTTCCTGTACCTATCATTGGTTGTTCCAGGAGAGTAACTATGAGCTACAGCATTTGCTGGCTTAACAGATGGAAAGGAACCAGCTGAAAAATTCCCTTTCACATACATTCTGCTTAGAACCCAGAGGCAAAATCATTTCTTCCTCTTAATTGAAGAAAGGTTATGCTTACATCATAGTTTTGCCTGGAAAAGGGGGCTGGCTTGTGCCACATTTATCCTCTCCTCACAAATGCCTACACATATTCCTTTCTCATTCATTGTTGCAAAGGAATGCATGGTTACTTCCATGTTCTACTGACAAGTTGTACCTTCAAAGGGCAGAGAGGAGGAGATGGCAGGAAGCCGATGGTTACTGCAGCAAAACTCAGCTAACTCTTGTCTTGATCACAGGCTCAAAAAAGCCTGAAAGATTAAGGAAGAAAACCATGCCAACTAATGTTGCGTGAGGGTGAATAACCTAACTCTGAGTTCACACACAGATGCAGGGAAAGAGTGTGCTGGAAACATTTCACACTAGATTATCTACATGTATCTAACACATATTCTTTTAATTTTCATTTGAAATATTTTTTCTAGGAAATACATTTCTAAGCTACTGAGTGATTTTAAAGATTAGAGACTCAGGTGCAAAGCTGTGTCATATTGAATGAACTGTCAAACCAAAGCAAGCTTGTCTTTCAATTTTTTCCCCCTCTCTCCAAAATCTATTTTGTTCTCTCTAAGACTTTATTTGAATGCTGGGGAGGGTGATAGAAGAGATGACTGAAAGGCTGTATAAGGTTAAAAAAAAGTTTCTTTCATGCCTCAGAGACAATATGGAACTCCACATTTCAGTAATATAGAGTTCTCTATATTACTGAAATGTGGAGTTCCATATTCCAGCCTCCTAAAAATGGATGTAGTCCCCAAATGCTCATACCATAATCACATTATCTGTTTCAGTTTCATTGATTCCATAAGTCAAGTTATTCTAAAAGTTATTCTTTTTAAGATTGTGTCTATTGGGGATTGATAAGATATGGTAGGGGCAGCGAGGCGGTGTAGTGTCAGGTCTGGAGTCAGAGAGATATTTTTCTGAGTTCAAATCTGGCCTGTCACTTACTAGCTGTGTGACCCTAGGCAAGTCATTTAACCCTGTTCACCTCAGTGTCTCACTTGTAAAATGAGCTGGAGAAGGAAATGGCAAACCAGTCCAGTATCTTTGCCAAGAAAACCCCAAATAGGTTCATGAAGAGTCAGACACAACTGGGGCAAGTAGGTGGCACAGAGAACAGAGCACCAGCCCTGGAGTCAGGAGGACCTAAGTTCAAATCCAGCCTCATACACTTAACACTTACTAGCCATGTGACCTTGGGCAAGTCACTTAACTCCCATTGCCCCGAGTTCGCTCTTCCAAAAAAGACAAAAGAAAAAAAGTCAGACACAACAACTGGAACAACAAAAGATATGGTCATGATAGGTCTTATAACGCAAGCTCAGTTTACTCACAATATGCCCACACCATTCTTCCCCTAATTATACATGGAGTACTATAATTCCCTGATGGCATCCCTCGTGCTCAAAGTCAGCCATTTCTGTGGGACTGGTTTTGAGCTCCTAAAATATGGATTTCTGGACCATGGCTTAAAATAGAAGATTGATAGTCTCACAGCCAAAGATAGACTATAGAAGAACCGGTAAGAATATACTTGTCTGGAGTCCGTGAATCTGATTAAGAGGGCTTCAAATTGAAGATAGAGGTAAAGAAGAAAAAACAACAAAAACAGCCTGCCCACATAAATCTGCCAAGCCCAGTACCATAAAGAGGAGAAAACATCACACACAAAGAACATCACGAGAGAGTACCAATAATTTATGGGAGACAACATGCAAGAAGAGACCCAACTACAAGACGTATGACTTCAGAACTCTACACACAATTGCCCAAAGTATAAATAACAAATAAGATGAAGTAGAAATCCTAAGACAAAAAGGAAAATATAACTTTATAGCTATTGCTGAACTGTGGTAGTTGGGATGCATGAATGGAGAATAGATATAGAAGATTGTAAGAATCTAAAGGAGCTTATTCTAAAGAATAGGTGCCATGGCAGGGGAGGAGCAGTTTATATTCATAACATGTTCTTTCTTAAGGAAAATCCCAAATCCCAAAAAGGAAGCTCAGCAGAGAGGATTTTGGTAAGGATCAATGGAGAGAGAAACAGAAGTCATTGGAATATACTAGAGATCACCTGAACAGAAAGAAAAAACAGATAAGTTCAGGAAACAGATCACAAACCTGGCATAATAGTATGAGACAGTACCTTGATAATACTTTATGGTAGGCAGAAGACTTTTCTTTTGTTATATAATTTGATTCTCACAACAACCCTGTGAGTTGAGTGCCATTATTATGTCCATTTTTTAAAATTAGTCAACTAAGGACATCCCTAGGGTCACACAGTTAATAAGTATCTTAAGTATCATTTAACTCAGGTCTTCTTGTCTCTACATCCAGCAATTTATCCATTGCACCACCTAGTAGTAGAAAACTGTGATACCATAATGTCATCTGTCTCATCTAAGGATTTTTCTTTCCCAAAAGCTGAAAGATGATAGATTCTCAATTTACCTCAATGATGATTTTATTCTTTAAAAGGTAATGAAAGCTACAGGGGGAATAGCTATGCCAGACCTAAATCTAAACAACAAAAGGAAGAATTACGTTTTTAAGTAAAAATTAATTAAGGCAACTTTGGAAAGGAAGTAAGTATTCCATATTGAAATTTAAAATAGAGGACAGGAAAATTAGGTATGCTTTGACATACAACCTAGGTATTGGAAGAGCAGTTTTCAAAAAATTCACAGAAAGAGTAAGTAGGAATATAGGCTCTAAGACTCTATAGGAGAAGTAGACACAAAAGAAATGGGAATCAGAAGAATTAAATTCTAATGATTTGGAAACAAGCAAGCTAATGAGGAAGAAAAGATGAACTGTCTTAAGTGATAGATAGGCATTCCCAGGGAACTTATTGACCAAAGTGGTGTTCTGAAAGACAAATACTAAATATGGAAACAAGGTCAGGTAACAGGAAATGAATATGACTGATTCCTATTAAAATAATATCAAGAACACTAAAGCCCAGAACTCCCAACTCACAGGATTTTAGATGTAGAAGGGGACCTTCAGGTAAATTGGTCTTTTTTTTTTCATTTTACCGATGGAATGGAGGCCCAGTAAGGTTAAGCTATTTGCCCAAGGTCCTGAGAGGTTCATGTCACAGCCAGGACTAGACCCCTTAAGGATGGAAAGAAATTGTAAATCTAGGAAAAGGAGATTTATTTTAACTATGTTGGAAATGAAGAAAATCAAAGAAGACATAATCACTGTTCTGGATTGATAGGATTCAATATCAATATTGAATTATAGTAAAGGATGACAAAAAGGAAGAACTTGGAAACTTATTTTCTTTCTGTTTTCTCTTTCAAGGGTGGTCCTTGAATTCAGAAAGATAGAGCAAACATGGTTGACAGGTATGAAGTAACCAAACCCAAACAAACTACATCTTGGGATGCTGAGAGGACAGGCAGATGTGATCACTGAACCATCTCTGAAACATCATGAAGAACAAGAGAGAAACTATGCAACTAGAAATGCAAAAGTGTTTTTAATACTTTTTTTTCAAAAAAGGGAAGGATGTGTTCAAATTGATATTGAATTTAATTCTTGGAAATATTATTTAATATGATATTCAATTAAACATAATAATTGGTGATTACTAAGATGATTAACATGGCTTTGATAAGAGCAAGTTAGGTAAGATTCTCAGATACTTAATGTATTTGTAATCTTATCAGTCCTGCCAATAATGTAGTTCACAACTTGTCCACATCTATACATCCAATTTAATTATCATCCATGTCTTCACATAAATTCACCACAAGGGGTCCACACAATGTGCCAGAATGCTTCCTCATTTTCTGCTGACATCAAGGATACCAGTGGAGCTCTTTGGCCACCCAGTTGTTATTTCTTGTCCTTGCCACATCATCGGCCCATCTTCTCTTCTTATTGTACATTTCCTTGAAGACCTCTTTCATTCTTGTTCCTTTAAATTTCCCATTGGTTACGTGTTCCATCCTGACCACACCCATCATGCACCTCTGCATTGCCCTCTGTTTGATACTTATTTAAATACTAGATTATCAATTTATTTTGATAAGGCTATTAGGATGGTAAGGAATAGAAATGTCATGGACATAGTATACTTAGATTTAGTAGGCCATTTGACAGAGCTTTACATGATATCTTTTTGGATAAAATAAATGTTTATTAAATTGATGATAGCATATCTATCTGGATTAGGAACTAACTGAATGACAGACCCAAAGTCATAAAAGGGTCAGTATTAAACTAGAAGGAGATGTCCAGTTAACAGCCTAGGGACTTGTCCTTGGTCCTGTATTATTCAACGTTTTTTTAACCAAAAGACTCAGATAAAAGTATAAATGATATGCTTGAAAAATTTATAGATGACACAGAGCTGAGATGGGTAGCTAAGATTTTGGATGACAGAATCTGGTTTTAAAAAGATCTTGACAGGCTATGAGCCAGATTTTTTAAAAATAAATAAATAAATAAATTCAACAGGAATTGAATATAAAGTCCTACACTTGGGTTTTTTAAAAAATCAATTATATAAGTATAGGATGGGAGAAGAATGTCTAGACAATCATTCTTACAAAATAGGGCTGGGAGTTTAGGATACTATAGACTCAATATAGGTTTTTACATGGCAACCAAAAAAACTCATGCTATTTTAAACAACATTGATGGAAGCATGGTATCCAGAATGAGGAAGATATTAATCCCACTGTGTTTTGCCTTGAACAAACTACATATGGGATATTACGTTCAGTCCTGGGTGCCACAGGGAGGACATTGACTTGGATGAAGGCATGCTTGCCAAATTTTCTAGTGACAGGAAACTGGGAGGCACAGCTAGGATGATGGATGACAGAGTCAGAATCTGCAACAGGCTGGAATGATAGGCTACATCTAATAAGATGAAATGTAATAGGAGTGAATGAACTGGGATGATGTACAGACTGGAAACCATTCCTTATGAAGATAGATTGAAGGAAATGGGGATGTTTAGCCTGAAGAAGAGGAGGGCTGTCATATGGAAGACGAATAAGACTTGCTCTGCTTAGCCTCAGAAAGTAGAATTTAGAGCAATACGTGCAAGTTTCTCTATACAGGAAAACAAAAACCTTTGTGATGACTGCTGCTATGGTTCAGTCATTTTAGCTGTCTATGACTCTTTGTGACCCCATGGATCATAGTATGCCAATACTGTAGATTGGTTTTATTTTGGCAAAAATATTGGAGCGGTTTGCCCTTTCCTTCTCCAGTGGATTGAGGCAAATGGAGTTAATTGACTTGCTCAGGGTCGTACAACTAGTCTGAGGCTGTATTTGAAATCAGACTAAATGTCTGAACTGATGCCAGGTCCTGAACAACCTAGCTTCCTTCTTTGTGACAATTAGAATTATCCAAAAGTTGAGTTGGCTGCTTTGAAGGGTACTAGGTTCACTTTCATCAGAGGTTTTCAAACAAACTACATGTCAGGGATAGCATAGAAGAAATGAGTTTAGCTATGGGATTGGCTAGAATGATCTCTAATAACCCTTCTGACCCTGAGAGTCTGATTCTATAACATGTCTGTTCCATATACAAAAGGCATATTTCTCCTGCAAAATTTATTAAGGAGAGAAAATATATCTAAAATAAGTAATTCATGAACTAATTCAATTCCAAAATGACTGTGAGGGCTGACTTTTTCTGTGCACTTTTTCCCCATTCTGTCTTTATTTCTGTAGCGACTTTTCCTTCTCCTGGTACTGTCCAGTCTCCCAGTCCTTGATCCCTTACTATCTGTCCTAAATGGTAAGTGAATGGTAGTGAATAGAGAGCCAGTGGAGCCGGGAAGCCCTGGATTCATCTCACCTCTGACATATACTAGTTGAGTGACTCTGGACCAGGCAGGTAACCCCTTAGTGCTCTAGGCAATTGTTTAAGATTACAGATTACATAGTAGTTGCCAATCTGATTTGGTAGAGGAAATTTCCTCATTGGTAATTTTCTATACTAATGAAATTCCAGGTGTCCAGACTCCTACCACCAAAGATAAATATAAATACTGAAGAATGAGCAACATTCTTCCAACTTCATCACAGGTAGCCATTTAGCTACTCTTAGAGGGCATTCATTGGAAAAGGAAGGAAGGAAGGAAGGAAGGAAGGAAGGAAGGAAGGAAGGAAGGAAGGAAGGAAGGAAGGAAGGAAGGAAGGCTAATTGTTATGATTTAAAGCATCTCATTGCTGGGAATCTTAAAGACTATATTATGGAGGATAGCCTAGATAGCTCTAGGCAGGTGTGCCTAGATAGCCTAGACAGCTCTAGCTCAGTGTGGCACAGTGGAAAGAGCAGTAGATCTGTAGTAAAAAAAAATCAGGAATTAAATCCTGACTCTGCCACATACTATCTATGTGACTGGGCAAATCACCTAATCACCCTCAGCATAATTTGCCTTATCTATTATAGCAAAAGACTTGGACTATATGATCTCTAAGGTCCCTTTGAATAAATACTAAAATCTTATGATCTTTGTCTGGGAAACACACTTCTTCTCCCAAACCAGACATATCTGAACAGGTTTTTCATTCTCCCACACTTCTCCTCAATCTGCTAAAGGCAGGTCTGATTTCAAAGCCAAGTGTTCAAAGGCAATGGGAAACATGTGTCTGGGAAAAGAGATGGATATGTTTGATTTGAAATCATTCTAGTTAATTTTAGCTTCACCCCCTGTCCACAGGTTCTTAGTGCCAACCCCAGAAAATTACCATTTTGCTGAAAAAGTAAAATCAGTGACTCCAGATAGGCTCTCAGCTATCAGCCAAACATCAGAGCAGAGCCCCCTGTAAAAGAATAAATGGTCCCAAGCTGAATTCCCCCAGCACAGGGGAAATGGGAGCATAGCAATATGGGAGAATACGTAACCACATTCAGAATTGAGCCCTAGCCTCCGAGATGGAAAGATACTGACATGGCTCCAAGGCATGATGCAGACTGAGAGTGCCCTCTGCTGCATATCACAGGCAGACATTCTAGAAGGAACCCCAGGAAGATGCTCTGAAAATGTTAACTGATTATATAATGCCTATACTTGCAAAACCTGTCTTTGACAAAGTTCATGTTTCTTTGCCCATCCTGGAGCCCTAGGGAAGCTAAAATCTGTACCTCAGCTGTCTTTTCTCCATGATGATGAAACAGCTGCTTCATCAGTGTTTAGAAAAAGTCCTCTGGAAAATTCCAAATGTCTTGACTTTGGGCAGAAAAAGCCCTTGAGTGATTAAGTTAGGACTTTATGATATCATAAAAGTCTCTGAATAAGAAAAGCTCTCCGTGTGTCCCCTGATGCAGAAAATCTATGGAGGGCACAGCCTCTGGTGGAATGTACACAAGGGTGTGGTTAAGTTCAAACAAAATAATAGATGCAAAATGCTTTACAAACCTTAAAGTGCTCCTTCCCTCTTTCCCTTCCTCCATTCCTCTCTCTTTCTTTCTCTCTTCCTTTCTTTCCTTCTTTCTCTCTTTCTTTCTTTCCTTCCTTTATTATATATATATATATCAATCTAGCACTCTTCCTATATTAATAATAGTTATGATTAATACTTATTATTAATTATTAGTTATTATTACTTCACATACTACAGAATCCAGTCTGGTGATGACTTCATTCCCTGAGCCTTCCTATGGATTCTTGCAGAGCTCAAACAATGTCTATAGAGCCATACAGGGGTGTGCTGGTAAATATTTAATACAAAGATTGTCTAGGTCGTGGGGTGGTGAGGGAGACTCATGCACATACATTTTTAAGTTTAATCTTCATTATAAACACTTTCTTAAGCATAGGCAATCAAAAAAAAAGGATAGATCAAGCCCTGTTTTTTTTAACAATTGATGATTTCTGGATCCACATCATGTGTGCATGGGACATCCTACATAGATATTACCAAAGGTCACAGAATCACAGAATCTCATAGTTGGAAAACATCTCAGAGGTCATCTCATTGAATCCACAACTGAACAAGAGATCTTTCTACAGCATCTTTTATATGTGGTCATTTAACTGCCATACCTTGCCCATTTTTTTACTTAAAAAAATTCCCTTTATTATACTTTTTTACATAATTTTCAAGTATAGGTTCAGGTAACTAGCTACCTGTATCTTAATAAAAGCCTTGCATATCGCAATAGGTAAAAGAAACTTTTTAAAAATAAAATATTTTAAAAATTCATTCAATACTATATTTTCCTTGAATACATTATCTGAGATAAGGGAAAGAGGAAAAGAAGGAGGAGGAGAAGAAGGAGGAGGAGAAGAAGGAGGAGGAGGAAGAGAAGGAGGAGGAGGAGAAAGAGAAGGAGGAGGAGGAGAAAGAGGAGGAGGAGGAAGAGAAGGAGGAGGAGGAGGAGGAGGAGGAGGAGGAGGAGGAGGAGGAGGAGGAGGAGGAGGAGGAGGAGGAGGAGGAGATCGTTCTTCAAATTTCTTGGTCAGGAATAGTAGTGCTCCTTATATTCTCAGTTCATGAATGGATGGAACTGATACAGATTTACTTTGGCATGGAAGTGACTTCCATTCTTAAAAATTCAGCTTCTCAAAGTCACTTACACCATCCAAACCTCTATCTAAATAGACTGTATTGAGACGGTGTCTCAATCATACAAAAATAACTAGAGGAGATGCATGATAACAAGAAGAAAGCACATTTCCCTAAACTGCTTGCACCATCATCTTGACCACAGATGCCTGTGTTTTAAATTATTTTTGATTCTTCTGAATTTAATGGTTATTGACAAATATGAACATTTAGGTGTACACAAAGCAGAAAACCAGACCGTGTGAGACCTTACCTCTATCACATGCACCTTCCATTAAAAAAAATACAAGATGTCCCAAAAGTCTTCATGTAGTTTTAAGCATTTTAAAAGCTTAAAGCTATTTTTAGTTATTAAAGGTTTAAAACAGCGCTGAGACATCTTTTGGGATATCTTGAAGAATAGATTCAATGTGCTAGCTTCAAAGATGCTTTGATTGTTCAAGTCTCATTTTGAACTTCCTTTCTGTTCTCTTCTTTGCTTTTTAGCATTAGTTTGTGGGTTTTTGTTTTTGCTTTTTTGGAAGGGGAAGGCAGGATAATTGGGGTTAAGTGACTTGCCCAAGGTCACACGGCTAGTAAGTGATAAGTGTCTGAGGCTAGATTTGAACTCAGGTCCTCCTGACTCCAGGGCCATTGTTCTATTCACTGCACCATTTAGCTGCACCTCTTCCTTGCTTTGAAAAAAATTGAACCTATTTTCTTCCTTTTTGTCATTACCATCATCTTCCTCTCTATTCCAACCACTACACCAATTTTTTAATTGCCCTTGTGAAGAGACAGAAAGAAACCATAGTCAAGTAAAACAAATGTGTACATTTTCAAAAATGTATGTCTCAGCATCAAAAATTGATGTCTCCATTTCTTTGCCCAGCAGTGAATAGCATGCTTCATCATCAGTCCTCTAGAGTGTGGTTGGTCATTGATTGATTAAAGTTAAGTCTTTAAAAGTTCTTTTTCTTTATGATGGTGCAGTTATTGTATAAATTGTTCCAAACCTGCTCACTTCATTCTGTAGCAATTCAGATTAATTCTGAGGAGCCTCTGAATTCATCCCTTTCATTTTCTCTGATGCAGTATAATTCCATCACATTCATATACTATCATTTATTCAACCATTTCCCATTCAATAGCCCCCCCACTTTAGTTTCTAAGCTTTTGCTGACATAAAAATTGCTGCTATAAATATTTTGCACATACAAGTCTTCTCCCTCTTTCATGATCTCTTTGGAGTTTATGTCTAGTCATGGCATTGCTGGGTCAAAGAGTATACACAAGGTAGTCGCCTTTTAGGTATAGTTCCATAAGTTTTCCAGAATAGTAGGACCACTTCACAGTTCCACCGAAAGACCATTAGTCATCCTTACTTCTCACGACACCTTCAACAACTGTCATATTCCTTTTATATAATCTTTGCCAATCTAATGAGTGTGAGGTGGAATCCAAGCTGTTTTGATTTTCATTTCTCTTATTATTAGTGACTTGGAGCAATTTTTCACATGGTCAGTGATAACTAAGTTGTTTTCATTTTGAGAACTGCATGTTCCTATCCTTATCTTTTGGGCAACAATTCTTAGTCTTGTATATTTAAGTTGTTAGATAAATTTGATAAATAATTATCATCTAATAACTAAAAATTGCACTAAGATTTTTGAGACAACCTGAACAAATTGTAGGTAGCAAATCTTTATCAAAGAAACTTGATAAAAAGATTTTTTCCCTAAGTTAACTGCTTCCTTTTTTATTTTAACCTCATTGATTTTATTTCTACAAAAGCTTTTCAAATGTATATAAGCAGAACTGTCTACTTTATCTTCCATGATCTTCCTTATATTTGGGGGGAAGAAGTTCACAAGTTCTTTCCCTCTCCAAAATTATAAAATTATCATCTTCCTTGATCCTCTAATTTTTTTTGTAATATAGCTTTTTATATCTAGGTCATGTATCTATTTGGAGCTTGTTGTGGTCTACAGTATGAGATGCTGGTCTCTACCTAATATCTGCAAGAATGCTTTCCAGTTTTTCCTGCAGTTTTTATCCAATAGTAAGCCCTTACCACAGTTTGGGGATCTTTGGGTTTATTGAACATCATGCTATTGTGTTTATTTGCATATATACATATATATATACATATATATATAAATATATATGTGTGTATGTGTATATATATACATGTATATGTATATGTGTATATATATATATATATATATATCTGTTCCACCAATCTATTTTTAATCAATACCAAATAACTTTTAGCAATTACTTCTTTTTAATAGAGATAAAAACTAGTACTGCTATGTCCCCTTCTTTCCCATTTCCCCCCATCATTTGACCCCTTGTTTTTCCAAATCATTTTATTAGATTTTTAGACCTATAAAATAATCCTTTGGCAGTTTGGTATAGCACTGAATAAGCAAATTATCTACTTACTTTTGAGGTAGGTGGGACAAGCAGATTTTAAAAGCAGGGAGTCACTATCTCCAGAGGCAGCTTATCTGATTTTTGAATAGTCCTCATTATTAAGAAGGTTTTACTTGATGTTAGTTCTCTGTAATTTTACTTATTACATTTATTAAATTTTATTAGATTGTAAATTTATTACATTGACCTTAGTTCTGCCTCTGAAGCTGATAATAATACCTACAGTTTCTATAGTGCTCTAAGATTTACAAAGCACCCTATGTATTGAATCTCATTTGATCCTTCACATCAACCCTGTGCAGGAGGTGCAATTATTCATATTTTACAGAAAAGGAAATTGAGGCTGAGAAAAATTAAGAGACTTGCCCAAGGTCACACAGATAGTAAGTGTCTGAGGCAGGATTTTAACTTGCATCTTCATTACTGCAAACTAACTAACCTAATTACTCTTCTATGGAAGAAAAGTCCTTCAAACACTAGAGAACAGTAAATTGTCTTTCTCAGGCTAAATATCCCCAGTTCATTCAACCATTCCATTCTCTCTCTGTCTTCATATGGTATAGTGTTCAGTCTTCTTCTTTACAGAAGAACAAATGAACTGGTAGACATGGCCAGTTATCGTGGTGTTGTAGGCAGATTGCTAAACTTCCAACAGTAACATTGTATATTTAGAGTTGCAACCAACTTTACAGGTCATCTGGTTTCACCTCCTCATTTGACAGATGAGGAAATTGAGTCTCAGATAGCTTAAATGATTTGTCCAAAGTCACATAGCTGGTAAGCAGAGCCAAGATTTAAAGGCAGATCCTTCAACCCCAAGTCAACCATACTTTTAACTGTACCATGATGGGACCTAAGGTCCGAGAGCTGCCACTCACCAGTTTTGTGACCTTTGTTGTTCAGTTGTTCAGTAGTGTCTGCCTCTTCATGAGCACATGGGCCACAGCACACCAGGTCCTCCTACCCTCCGTTATCTCTCTAAGTCTTTCCAAGCCCATGTTCATTGTTTCCATGATACTCTCTATCTATCTCATCCTCTGCCATCTGCTTTTCCTTTTGCTTTTGATCTTTCCCAAAATCAGGGTCTTTTCTAGTGAGTCTTGTCTTCTCATTGTGTCTTTTTGACTGCATTTTGAGGGTTTTCTTGGCAAAAATACTAGAACAGTTTGTCATGTACTTCTCCAGCTCATTTTATAGATGAGGACTGAGGCAAAGAGGGTTAAGTCAGTTACTCAGGGTTTCCCTGCTAATAAATGTCTAAGGCTAGATTTAAACTCAGAAAGATGAGTCTTCTTGACTCCAGGCCCAGCATTTTATCCACTGCACCATCTACCTGCCTACTTTTATGACCTTGGGTAAATATTTTTATTTTTAATCATCTCTGTGTCTCAGTTTTAACACCTGTAAAAGCATTGGGCTGGTTGATTCCAAATCTAAATCTTGCTATAATAGAGCACATAAGTAAGTAGAAAAAATCACAGACATTTACAGTATTCATTACCTATATATCACTGTACGAACTTTTTGGAACAATGGAAAAAATTATTTTTGGCAAACCAAAGATCCATTATAATCCCATAGGCTATGGCATCAATTTGTACAACTAGCTGATAAATTCAAAGCTCCAAACTGAAGATAATCATATTGCATTTCTCTTGAAAGTGATTGTAAAACTTGGGAGGGGCGGCACTGAGCAAAGATGGTGGCACAGGAAAACTCCATAGCTCCCCCAATAACCACCTCAAATACCTATAAAATATGACTCTAAACAAATTCTAGACCTTCAGAACTCATAAAATGACAGAGAAACAAGGCTCCCGCTGAAAGCAGCCCAGCAGACAGACAGAAAGGGCTCATCACAGCACACTGAGAGCCCAGAACAGCACCACACGAAACCACTGCTTTAGTCCCAGGGCATCTGGAAGAAGCCCTGGCTGGAGCTTTCAGGAGAGCAGATCATTTGCAGTTGTGGTGGTTTCCAGAATTACCAATCCATAAGAGCCAAGGACAAAGGGAAAAGGTCAGTAGAACTCAACTAAACTTGGGTGAGAGGGTCCAGACAACTGCCCCAGAGTGGCTGAAGCTGCGGCCCAGAAGCCACCTCCACATGGCTGCTTCAGAGCTCACCACCTGCATATTGCAGGGGGGCCAAGAGATCATTCAGAGGCTAAATGCTCTTGCCTTAAGCTGCCTGGATCAAGATCACAGTCTTGGGTGGTAGTCCTGAGATGCGTTTTCAGTGAGCTAAAGCTGGTGGGGGCTGCAGATACTGCAGCAACCTCCTAATAGCTCCAGCAGCTGTGAAAATCCCAGTAATTTGGGACAGAGCTCTCCCCTATGAAAGCAGAGTTCTACTGTGGCTCAAAAGTCAAGTAATTGACTGGAAACATGAGGAGGCAAAGGAAGCAAAGGAAGCTCAGCAATCCAAATTTAGATTCCTTTTTGGGGGACAAAAAGTATCAAAGCATGGAATGGGAGGAAGACAACTCAGTCAGAACTCCCACACCCAAAGCTTCCAAGAAAAATAGAGACTGGTTACAAGCCACAGAGCAGCTTAAGAAGGATTCTGAAAACCAAATAAGAGAAGTTGAGGAAAAATTGGGGAGAGAAATGAGAATGATGCAAGAAAGTCATGATAAGAGAGTCAACAACCTGACTAAAGAAAATAACACCTTAAAAAATAGACTAACTCAAATGGCAAAAGAGGCCCAAAAAGCCAGTGAGGAGAAGAATGCCTTAAAAAGTTGAATTTGCCAACAGTTGATGGGAAAAGCATCTCAAAACCTCGCCGAAGAGAATAATTCCTTCAGAAATAAAGTGGAGTAAATGGAAGCAAATGACTTTATGAGAAATCAAGATACTATTAAACAGATCCAAGCAAATGAAAAAGTAGAAGGCAATGTGAAATATCTCCTTGAAAAAGCCACTCATGTGGGAAATAGATCCAGGAGAGACAATTTAAAAATTATTGGACTATCTGAAAGCCATGATCAAAAAAATAACCTAGAAAACATCCTTCAAGAAATTCTCAAGGAAAACTGCCCTGATATTTTAGAACCAGAAGGCAAAATAGAACTTGAACAAATTCACTGATCATCGCTTGAAAAAGATCCCCAAAAGAAAAATCCTAGGAATGTTATAGCCTGGTTCTGGAGTTCTCAGATCAAGGAGCAAAGATTACAAGCTGCCAAGAAGAAACTATTTGAATACTGTGGAAACACAATCAGGATAACACAGGATCAAGCAGCTTCTACATTAAGGCACCAAATGGCCTGGAATATGATATCCCAGAGATCAAGGGAGTGAGGATTAAAACCAAGAATCACCCAGCCAGCAAAACTGAGTATAATGTTTCAGGGGAAAATATGGTCATACAATGAGGTGGAAGACTTTCAAGCATTCTTGCTGAAAAAACAAGAACTGAATAGAAAATTTGACATTCAAACACAAGAAACATGAGAAGGTAAACATGGAAAAGAAATTAAAAAGAGCTTATCAAAGTTGAACTATTTACATGCCAACATGGAAAAATGAGAATTGCAACTTATACAACTTTTCTCAGTATGAGGATAGGTGAAGGCAATATAAATATTTATATATTTATAGATACACATATGTCTATATAGGAGGGTATATATGCATATGAATACATATGAGAATGTGTGTATATATGTGTTCACAGACAGAGGGCACAGGATCAATTGAATAGGAAGGGATATTTTAAAAGATGAAATTAAGAAGTGGGAGTAGAACAGAATGAGAGGAGACATGGAGAGACAGAATGGGGTTAATCATATAGAAGAGGCAAGGGATAATTCTTAACAATGGATGGGAAGAATGGGAAGGCAAAAGGGAATGGGTCAACCTTACTCTCATTGAATTTGGCTTAGGGAAGGAATGACATACACTCTAAATTGGGTATCTTGCCCTGCAGAAGAATAGGGTGGAGGGGAATGAGAGGGGAGATGATGAAAGGGAGGGCAGGTTGGGGGTGAGGGTTGTTAGAAGCACACACTTCTGTTAAGGGACAGGGACAAAGTAGAGAATAGAACAAGGGGAGGGTAGGATAGAAAGGAGGGAAATATGTTCAGTGTTACACAATATGTCTATTGTGTAATATGTGGACATGTTCTTTGTAACTACACATGTACAGCCTATATTGAATTGCTTGTCTTTCCAGTGGGGGTGGGTGATGAGGGAGGAAGGGAAAGAATCTAGAATTTAAAGTTCCAAAATCATATGTTAAATATATATATGTATGTATATTATGATTATGATTATTATTTACATGCACGTGGGAAATAAGATATATAGGCACTGGCATAGGGAGATCCATCTTGCTCCACCAGAAAGTCAGAGGTGTGATGGGGGAGGATAGAGGAGAGAGCAGATTGGGGGAGGGGATATACAGTGGGATTGCTGTTTGGGGGGGGATGGGTAGGGGAAAGACAGTGAGAAAATTTGTAACTCAATTCTTGTGGAAATCAATGATGTAAACTAAAAATAAACAAAAGTTAATTAAGTGACTATAAAACTTATAGGAGAAGTGGGTTTTGACTTTGGTGTTGTTTGTTGATTGATTGAATCTTTTGAAGTTCATTTAAAATCCCAAGGATCCCAGATCAATTGGTCATACCAGGGTTCTAGGCCCTTATGATCCATGTTAAAAGAATGTGCTAAAGAGATTCCTCAGACAGTCTGTAATCTAATATGGGAAATGAGAGAAATTTATAAATTTTACTAATAATAATATTATTCTGGTGCCTAGCACATGCCAGGAATCATGTTACAAGTTTTACAAATATTATTCCAATTGTGTGAATTTGTCAAATCCAGAGTTCAGTTGATCATCCAACAGTGTCATCTCCCAAGAAGGAATAAGGTCCAAAAGGGTGAGGAGAATTCTGTCTTCAGTGTAGACGTCCTCACTTGTTACCAACTGTTATTTCTCTCTTCACTGTCACTATTCCTGGTAAAAATGGGGAGAAATACCCTCTTCACCCCTGAGCCACTGTATAAAAAGATCAGTCCTCACTCATTAAAAGCTGTGTTCCCAGCTCCTGAAAGGCAGCATGGTCTAGTAGACAAACTGTTGGTAAACAGGAAGCGCTAGGTTCAAATTCTGCCTCTAGCCAGCAATGTAAATACAGGAAAGCAAGTTCATACTACTGAGTCTCACTGCCTCAGTTTCTAAAATGGGGATCTTATTACCTTTAGTACCAACCTGGAAATGTAGTGAGTTTCAGGTGGGATAAAGTATATTAAATGCTTTGCAAATTTTAAAGCATTACAAAAATGTCAAGGATTATTATGCTGGTCTTGTTTCATCAAATTCACATTGTCTCCTCTAGTAGTGATGTGCTTTGGCAGACCACATTGAGCGTTGGAACTAGGATATCAGCTGAGAAGAAAGAAGGGGCTTCCAACTCCAGCTGATTCTACACAAGCCTGAGGCTCCTACACAGAAACGTCCTATAATCTCCCCTACCCTCCACGCCCCCAACCCCCATGCAGACACTGTCAGTAAAGGATTTCGGCTTCTGCATGTGCCTCTTAGGCTGTTCAGCCGCTCACTGGCCTTTTGCTATTCCTTTCAAGGTTGCCCTTGATATTCATTGGAAGCATTTTCTAAAGGGCCTGGGGAGGTTCTATGGCTTCAGTGGAAGACAAAAGGCTATATTTGAAGTCAGGAGATCTGTGTTTCAGTCTCAGCTCTGCTAGAAGTTAGCTAGGTGACCAGAAAGAAGTGTCTTAACCTCTTTGTAGCAGTTTCTTCATCAATAGAAGGGACAGTGG
>CM053596.1:137217156-137231709 GCA_028646575.1 Pseudocheirus occidentalis | reverse complement strand
GGTTTGCCGTTTCCTTCTCCAGCTCATTTTACAGATGAGGATACTGAGGCAAACAGGGTTAAGTGACTTGCCCAGGGTCATACAGCTAGTAAGTGTCTGAGGTCAGATTTAAAACTCAGGAAGACTCATCTTCCTGACTGCAGGCCTGGCCCTCTGTCACTGAGTCCCAACACACAGTTACTGAATACCTACTATGTAGAAGGAACAATGAGGACATAAGGAGAAAAAGGGTATAGTTCTTACCCTCAAGGAGCATACAATCTGATGGGTGGGGTGGGATATGACAGGGACATAAATAAGTGTTAAAAGTAGGGATTCAATAGTTAAACAATCAACTTTTCAAAAGAAGAAAAAAAGGTACGTGGACACATTTAAGTTTAATCTGTTAATGTATGAGCATTTTCTCCATTACTTTCTTGAGTCTTGTTGTTTGGCTGTTTTCAGTTGTGTCTAATTCTTTGTGACCCCCGCTGGGGTTTTCTTGATCCTTCTGTAACTAGCTCAAAGATAATGAAGTGGTTTTACTATTTTCTTCTTCAGTTCATTTTACAGATGAGGACACTGAGGCAAACAGGGTTAAGTGACTTGCCCAGGGTCACACAGCTATAAGCGTCTGAGGTCATATTTGAACTCAGGGAGATGAGTCCTCCTGACTGCAGGGAGCAGCACACTATCCAACTTCCCTCAGCACCCTGCCACCATTGCATCGTCTTTGTACCCCCAGAGCCTCAAATAAAGTGTCTGCCACACAATAATAATTGCTAGTGCTTACGCAGCACTTTAAAGTTTGCAAAGCACTTTACAAATATGATCTCACTTGATCCTCATAAAAACCCTATAAAGTAGGTACCATTATTATTCCTCCTTTGCAGAAGAGGAAACTGAGACCAAGGGACATTAAGTGTTTTACCTGGAGTCACACAGCCAATGAGCATTCAGAGCAGTTGTTGAACTCAAGTCTGCCAGACCCCAAGTTCAGCACTCTATCTACTGTGCCACCAAGCACACAATATCATAGGTACATCGCACATAATAAACGTTTGTTGATTGAAAAGGGGTAGTTGATAAATAAGAAAATTTAGTAAATTTGCTGATAAAATCCTCCTAAGGTCCAGGTCTGATCAAACTTCTTTTCTGTTAAAAACCAATTGAATGACTCTGTTGTCTATAAGATAACATGCAAACTCCTTAGGCAAGCATATGAAACCTTCCAAAATCTAATGCTCACCTACCTTTCCAACCTTTTCTCATATTATTTCCAGTTATCGATGATCTCTCCCACATCATTTTTCCATGTACCATGATATGCATTTGGGTATGAGTTTTTCCTCCAGTTGAATGTAAGCTCCTTGAGGGCAAGTATCATGTCATATTTCTTTTTTTTGCCACTGTCACTGAACAAAATATCTTGTGCATGGTGGATACCAAATAAACCTGCTCATTGAAACAAAAGGAACAAGGAGTAGGAAATCACTTTTGGCTATAAGAATTAGTAAAGACTTCACACAGGAGATGGCATTGCTGCTGGGCCTTAGAACAAGGGAGCACTTCCTACAAATTTACAGGGAAGGAAGGAAGGAAAGAAGAAAAGAAGGAAGGGAAGAAAGAAGGGGAAAAGGGATAAAAGGAGGGAAGGAAAGAAAGAGGAAGAAACAAGCATTCATTAAACTTCTACCTCTTGCCACACAGAGTCCATTCTTTGCTTCATTTCTTACCTAGCCTTAAGCACTGAATGGGTGTTGCCTCAGTCTAACTGAGACCTGAGAAAGATCTTAGCTTAAAAAGGCCAATGTCTCCCACTACATCCAGGGCCACCTCCAGTTGTCCTGGTCTATATCTTTCCACTGGACCCAGATGGCTCCAGAGGAGAGAGTGTAGCTGGTGACTTTGCACAGCCCTGCCTCACTTAAATCCAATTCACTTGCAAGTCATGGTGTCTCCTTCCTCAAGTCATAATCCTCTTCAAGAATAAAGGACAAACAACAACTACTTGCCATATACAGTTGAAGAAACTGAAGTTAAGGGACATGCTCAGGGTCACACAGTCAGTAAGCATCTGAAGTCAGATTTGAAGAAAGTGTGTTCTAGATCCAAGAGGCAGCAGAGCACAAGATGAAATTGGAAAACATGGAAAACAATGGAAAACATGTAAAAAGAGTAGAATGTGTAAAAGTGAATGGCATGAAATTAGTCTATAAAAGGAAGTTAGAATAAAGCCACTATTAGACCAATAGGTTTTCAAGGGTTCTCCCATATCTTCACCTCTAGATTTCATTCATAATTTTTAGCAATGATGTCCTGGTTACACCCAATACCTGCAGCCATAGGAAGACATCCAACAAACTTGTTTTATGACTTGTGGAGGTTCACCATAAATCCCTGTTATCAAAGCATTATCATCAATGCCAAATGGAACTCATATATGCTATAAATCACCCTTCCTAACAGCTTCATCATGCCCAGCAGATGGAATAGAGATGCATGCTCCACATCATCATTACCCCCTTTCCTCCTCCCCCATACATGCACAGGGTCTGAAATTAGCCTTTGGCCTTTTTGTTTCTTTCAGACCTACTAGGCAGCAAGGTGGTACAGTGGCTTAGGTTGCTGGTCTAGATTCAGGAAGATCTGAGTTCAAATCTAGCCTCAGACACTGGTTAGCAGTGTGACCCTGGGCATGTCCCTTAACTGTTGTCTGCCTCAGTTTCCTCAACTGTAAAATAAAGATAATAATAGCACCTACCTCCCAAGGTTGATGTGAGGATCAAATTAAATAATATTTATAAAGCACTTAGCATAGTGCTTAGTATACATTAGGGACTTAATGCTCATTTCCTTCCTTCCTTACTGACCAGTTGGTCATGTCTCCCAAATCAGTTGATTCAGACAAAGGAACAAGTTGATGGATTATGTCATTTGTAAGAAAATGATGCTATTGGGAAAGAAAGGACCAACCAGGCTTAGCTTTAGGTTACATGAGTTTAAATATCAATAGTGGTCCCATGTTGACCATGAGCTAATATATATTAGAAATAAGAATCAAGAATTCTGAAAAAATAAAAGATTTGTCAGCTTCACTCTGGAGTTATTTGAACTGAATTAATGTATCACTCCCATAAGAATGACTCTCTTGGGTATTAGGGAAACTGAGTCTATGAAGTGACCTGGAAAAAAAGCATATATGTAATTTAGGGGCTCAGATTTCAGATGAGAAAGAATATTATATTGGACCTAAATCTGTCATTCAAGGCTTGCTATAATATAATACCACCACCCCTTATATTTCACATGCACTATGCTTCAGCAAAAGCCAAGCATTCTTCTATCTCTTCCTCTTCCCAAAACTATTCAATCATTTCCACCTCCAAGCCTTTGCTAATGGTGTTCTCTATATTTTGAAAGCCTTTACTAACACCACCACCACGACCACCATTCCCATTTCCACCTTCTGAAATCCAGTCCTTCATTTAAGGCCCAACTCAAAGATCATTTCCTCCGTGAAGTCTTCCTAGATCCCTCCAGTCAATGCCCTCAGATTTCCTACTGCAAGTGCTTTTTTAGAATTCTTGTCAGTCAAGTATTTTGCAAAACTTAAAGCATTATATAATGAGAATTATCACATCCCTCATATGTACTTATCGTGCATATTTTTACTATTTTTATTTTTATGCATACATAACATGCCTCTCCTTTCCCCAGCACCTAAATTATAAGCTCCATGAATCTGAGGGCATGTCTTATGTAATTTTTGTCACCTCCAGCACCTAATACAGTGTTTTGGGTATAAAAGGTAATAATATATCAATGCATGTTGAAGTATGGCTGATGGTCAGGAGGTTTTAAATGTGCAGTACTTAATGAGACATATAATGACTCAGAAACCAAATGGTAAATACTTAAGAATTGGCAGGGGTGGGGGAAAAACAGCTTTTGAAAGTCCGCTACCTGTTGACAAATGATCCCATATACAGGAAAATCATTTTAAGGTTTCTGGTTTGTCCTATTTGTCTATTTCCTTTTTCACAAATGAACTCTGCCCTCAGATGGTAACTTAATTTATGTATTCTTAACTGTTGTGAATTTACACACCACCCAAGCAGAGGCTAAAAACAATTTGTTTTCCATCTCTCAGTCAAAACAGAAATTCACTGATACCAGATCCCAACATGGGCCAAATGAACAGTTTCCCTCTTAGAGGGTAAGGGAACTGAAACCCAGCCTGGGCCTGCTCTTTACGTCACCCCATTTTTATTTTCCCCAAATCAGTGTCCTCTGATCTCTGTTTGTCCTCAATCTATGGGGCAGTGTGTCCCTTCCAAGGCTGAAGAACGGAGCTGGCATCGGGAGCTAGGAGAGCAATTTATAATGAATCAAGGACAGGAGGGAGGCAAGCAGGGATGGGCTTTAAACGTCTCATGTTCATTTACCAGGACCATAACTAGGGCCTCAATGGGCAGCTTTGCTCTGTAGAGAGAATACAAAAGGTACCAGGATTCCATCTGGTATTTTTTACCTACATCAGATGTGAATTAAACATCTGAGAGGCATCCTGTTCACCCTCAGAAGGGAGGGAGCTGGAGATACGGGAAATAAAGGGCCTCCTAGCACAGAATTCTGTTTATAGAGCTTTGGCACATCTCTTTTTCTTTTCTTTCATTTTTTTTTAAATCCCTCCATTCCTAGTCCACTAGGCTCCCAAAAACAAAAAATCCAGGGTTCTTTTTTTCTGTGCCTTAGGGAGTTTGTTTGGTTTTTTTTTCCCCTCCTCACTGAAAAAAAAATTAGAAATAAATAATTTGGTGCCTTGTTTCAAGAGGATTATATTCCAATACATTTTCTGGAGCAATTATCCAGCAATCTCCTGATTCTAAAGGTTTTAGCAGTAAGGAAACAAGAATTTGTTTATCTGCCTAGGAAAAGTATTATGCCTTGCAGTTATGAAACTGGATTTTCTGCTTTTATTTCTCTTCTTATTATGATTTTTCCCAAGACTTTGGGTCAGAAGAAATGAAAAGATATCAAGTTTGATTCTATATTATGGAAGTTTGGACCTAGATCTTTCCCTCCACTTCTGAGTGAAGGAAGAAACTAGAAAAAAAAAAACCAACCAAATTCCCCAAGACAATTCTCTTTTAAATGTGTCTCCAAATCTCCTCCATACTACGCTACTCCAGAGAGAGCATCAGGCTTTTGAGAGCACTTCCTGTGGCTCTGTGATGTCATTTCCTTTTGTAGCTATCAGTTCCCCACTGTGTTTGTGCTTTAGTCAATCCGGGCTGTGTGATAACAGATGTGATTTCCAGCTGTGTCTATATACCAACCACAGTGGGTTCATTAATAACAATTATTAAGTACTTTATGTTACAAATTAAGCCTGTAGCAATAGAAAAACATCCAGGCATTTGTTTTATGGCCTCTTGTCAGAGTTGACTATAAATTCCCATTATCACAACCCTATCACCACTGCAAAATGGATCTAAGCCTGTGTCATAAATAAAATTACCAAACAGTTCAATCATTCCAGGAAGGACAGAGCATAAATTAAGACTTGACTAACATTATGTAGAAACTCAAATAATAGCACAGGCCTTTTCATGGGCTAATTATGCACATTACTGCAGGTTTTTTTTAAAGACATATTTGTAGTTTTGTGATGGGTAGATTCATTTAGATGCAAAGCCCAAGCTCTGTAAATATACTGTCCACAGGCTGCCCCATAAAGCAGGTTTCCTTTGACGATACATGAAGAACGAAAGTGAGAAAGAAATGCCAACTAATACCCATTCTAAGTAATGTAGTGTGGGCAAATGAGAATTACTCTAGACTGCATTTTTGAAAAAATTTGGAAATGCAGCTGAATGAAGAGCTGGGACCTCCATATGTCATTGGTTCCTAAGGGGAAGCTCCTACCCTGTGAGGGAGGAGATAATGAATTTCCAATCAATTGTGTAAATATTTAGTCTTCTCTGCATGTAAAGCCATCAAGGCAGAGAGATAAATGAAAAAGGGTAAAACAGAATGATAAACTAAGGACAGGGGTTTAATTTGAAGTAGGAGCTAATAGTTATTACCCGGGACAAGAAGTCTTCCTTATCTTGCTTTTGAAGGTCCTCCATAATCTTCCAACTCTCCAACCTTAATCCTCTATTCCAATCAAACCAATTATCTCATTCTCTCCCAAACATAGACCCAACTCCAAACATTTGCCTATCTGCTCCAATGCCCTTTCCCTTAACATCAAAGGTCTAGAGCTGGAGATCTCAGGGACTATCTAATCCTCTCACTTCACAGAGTCCAACCTCTTCCTTTTACAGTAGAGAAAAACCAAGACCCAGAGAGGTAGTGATGTGCCCATCATTAAACAGATAATAACGATCAAAGGACCTATTTGAGCCCAGGTCCTCTGACTCCAGAGGTAATGTCCTTTTTATTGAACCACCCTATCTCCCCTTAAAATGCCCCCTCTAAAACTTACCTATTTCACATCTCTCCTCTTCCATGAGAGGCCACAGTGAATAGAGCACCAAGCCTGGAGTCAGGAAGATGTATCTTCCTGAGTTCAAATCCAGCCTCAGACACTTACTAGCTGTGTGACCCTGGTGAAGTCATTTAACCTTGTATGTCATCTGTAAAATAAACTGGAGAAGGAAATGGCAAACCAGTCCAGTATCTTTACCAAGAAAATGCCAAATGGGGTCACAAAGAATTAGACGTGACTGAAATGCTAAACAGCAACACTTTGATCATTTCCTTCTCTTACTTCCTATAGTACTAATTGCCTTTGCTACTTATTTTTGGTTCTTAATCATATTCTCTGATTCCTAGCAGTATTGTTTGGTTACTACATGTCATACATTTACCACGTATTCATTAGACAAATACCAAAAATTCACAAACCACTGTGATAGATGCTTCTCTCTCCCCAACCCCTAGAACAGAGCTAATGTCAATTCACCCCAAAACCCTTTCATTTGGAATCCCTGAAGAACACTTTGTTACATGATCATACATCAGCAACCCAACGAGTACATGTAAAATTTAATTGGAGGGCAATGGTGGAAGTTTTTTTCATGTATCACTCAGAGTAATACAAACAATTGCATAATCTGAAATGCATTAGCTGCTTCTCCAAGGAAGGGAAAATTGAGCTACTTAGAGCCCTATGAGAGATAAAATAGTATGTACTTCTTGATATTTGTCCTTCACTTTCAAAGAGGACCAGTGACTTCATGGGCTGATGGTTTGACTTATTTGTGAGTTGGATTTAAGGGAGGCAGAGTTACACAGCCATCAGTCTCACTCTCTCTTTCAGAGTCAATAAAAGTCCAGATAAAAGTCAGGATGACTGGTGATGACCTGGGGTCCACCTTTGTGTCTTTGATGTCTGACCAACTCTAAGGGCACTCACTACATTGCCTGCTTCAGCTGCTTTCATGGCCATTGGAACAAATTGTTCTCATCTATCCATTAAGAGATGTGCTTCTAACCACTAACAGAAGAATAGTGATTAGAGAACTGGCATTAGTGTCAACAAGACCTGGCTTCTAATCCTGTTTCCAACATAAGCATGTGACCTTAGGCAAAATATTTAACCTCCCCAAACCCCTAGCAATTCTTTAAGACTATAAATTACAGCCAAGTTTCCCAGAGTTGTGGAGAAGATTTTCCCACTGGGAGTTTACTACACAGATAAAATCACAGATTCAGACCCATTTGGCAACCTTCACATCTGTCTTCACATGGTCCAAAGCCCTCTTCTTTCTTAAAGGCTAAGGTTAATTGGGCTCAGTGGTCCCTGCCAATCTAGCACTAACTTGGTAATTTCCTTTCACAGTTATAAATGCTGGAAGTCAAGAATATCTCAACTAGGCAATCAGATGATCTCCTTATTACAGTATTTCACCCCTTCGCAGCTGATTCTGATGAGTCCTACTTTGGAAGAAGCAATGACATCATTACCTAAAAGTGGCTAAAAAAAAAAAAAAACTAGAAAATTATTGGGAAACCTGATGTTGAAGTAGCATTTCCAGAGAGTTCAACCAGGGTCCATTATCCTTTATAGAAGTTTCTACAGGAAATACTTTCTGCTCCCTCTAACTTGGGGGAATGGACTGGGACTCTGAATTCACATTCCTTTAAAATAGATCAATAAATTAAATCAGTGACGTTTTAGGATCCAAAGCTACAGGGTATTGAGTCAACTTGTTCCACAGGGTTTTGATTTTCACCCAGGAAATCTTTAAACATATGGATCTCAAAAAACTATTTATGAAAGCAGAGCCAAAATGGTGGATTAGAGGCAGCCATCCAGCTGAACTCCCCCAATGTTCCCCTCCAAACAACTTTAAAATAACTCCTCAAATCAAATCTTGGAGTGGCAGAGCCAACAAAAGTTCAGAGTGAGACAATGTTCCAGCCTAAGGCAACTTAGGAGGTTAGCTAGAGAGGTCTGTAACAGTGGGGTGAGAGTCAGCCAGCAGCAGAAACATTACCAGCATCAGACCTTGGAGGCAACAGTAGCATCAGCAGTTTCAGGAGCTCTCAGCCCAGGGACAGTAAGGGGGTCAGATGGCCGGTCACAAATAGATTACAGGGAAGCCTTTGTTAATGGGATGAGTCTACCCATAAAACAGAAGTGGATAGCAAAATGTCTTAGAAACCACAATCCAAGAATACCCTTTTTATAACAGACACACCTGAAACAGAAAGACACGCAGAGTTTAAATAAAGACCTAGAGCAGATCTATTATGCTTCAGCTGAAGTAAAGTTTAAAAAAGGGGGCAAGGGTAACAATCATGATCTCAGACAAATCAAAAGCAAAAATAGATCTAATTAAAAGAGACAAACAGGGTTACTACATTTTGCTAAAAGGTACCATAGACCATGTAGTAATTTCAAAAATTTTAAGAGCAAATTTCTGATAAAGGCTTCATTTCTCAACTATATATGGAACTAAATAAAATTTGTAAAGCATAAGAGTCATTCCACAATTGATAAATGGTCAAAGAATATGAACAGGCAGTTTTCAGAAGAAGAAATCAAAGCTATCCATAGTTATATTTTTAAAAGGCTCTAAATCACTACAGAGAAGAAAAGTGCACATTAAAACAACTCTGAGTTACCACCTCGCACCTACCAGAAGTGACAAATGTTGGAAGAGATGAAGAAAAATGGGTTAACTAATAAACTTTTGATTGAGTTATGAACTGGTTCAATCATTTTGGAGAAGAATTTGGAACTCTTCCCAAAAGGCTATAAAACTATGTAGAGTAGACCCTTTGACCCAGAAATACCACTACTAGGTCTGTAACCCCCAAAGAGAATTTTAAAAAGGAGAAGGATCTACGCGTACAATATTTATAGCAGCTTTTGTGGTGGCAAAGAATTGGAAACTGAAGGAATGCTCATCAATTGGGGAATGGTTGAATAAGTTGTGGCATATGATTGTGATGGAGTACTATTTACTACAGACAATGATAAGGTGGTTTTTCAGGGGGAAAAAACATTGTAAGACCCATATTAACTGATGCAAAATGAAATGAGAAGAACCAGGAGATAATCACGCACAGTAAGAGCAATGTTGTAATGATGATTAACTGTCAAAGACTTAGCTACTCTGAGCAATACAATGATTCAAGACAATTGCAAAGAAGTCATGATGGGAAAAAATGTCATCCACCTCCAGAGAGAGAGCCAATGAACTCTGGGTGTAAAATGAAGTATAATTTTCTCATTTTCTTTATTTTTTCTTGGTTTTTTTTTTTGTGATACGACTAATATGAAAATGTTTTCATGATTTCATATGTATAATTAATATAATTTTTCTTGCCTTCTTAGTAGGTGGAGGAAGGAGGGAAAGAAGTTGGAAACTAAAATTTAAAAAGAAAAGAATATCAAAAATAAATATTTTTTAAAAAGAAAACTGTACAGTTTGACACAGTTTATTTGCAAGTTTCATAGGAATATCTAAAGTTGAAGCCACTAGGTGGCACTTGGAATCAGTAAGATGAGTTCAAATACTGCTTTCAATATTTCCTCTTCCAGAATCAGTTCCTTCATCTGTAAAATGTGGATAATAATAATAGCACTTAATATTTGCAATTTTTCCCAGAATTTTTGCAATGGTCAACTAACATGTGTAAGTTGTTTTACAAACTTAATGTGCTTAATGTGTTAAAGAAATTCAGGCCCAGAATCAACAAGTAGCTTTCATGTGCAAATATGCTGTTTCCACCTATCAGGGAAAATGGTGGAAGCACGGGGAGAGGGCTTAGAAAAATCATCACAATTGATTTGACTTCTGATTAGAATGGAATAGGCTACCTAAATAGGTAATGAGTTCCCTGTCACTGAGGATAATTTGAGCAATACCTCTCAAGAATGCTGCAAAATGGAATCATGAATCACAGGATCATAAAGTCATGTATTTAGATTTAAAACAGACCTTAGAAATTGACTAGTCTAATCCATTCATCTAATTAATGAGGAACCTGGGTCCTAGAAAAATTAGGTTATGCATTCAATGCCTCCCAGGTAGGGTGAAAATGGCAGTGTTGTCCCATTGTGTCTGACTCTGTGATTCCATTTGGGCTTTTCTTGACAAAGATATTTGGAGCGATTTGCTTTTTTCTTCTCCAACTCATTTTGCAGATGAGGAAACTGAGGCAAACAGAATTAAATAACTTGCCCAAAGTCACACAACTAGCAAGTGTCTAAGGCTGGATTTGAACTCAGATCTTCCTGTTTCCAGTGCTGCATCCACTGTGCCACTTGGCAGAGGTAATCTAGCAATGGTTAAAAAAGAAGAGGCACGTAGAGGTGGTTAGTTGGTAACTCCCTTCTGAAGAATACTTACTGAATGTTAACTATCAGTCAGTTAACTGACAACATATAGACACATCTGGGAGTCTTCTACATAAAAATGTAGAAACGTCCATCAGAGGTAACGAGGTTACCAAGCAAATGAAAAGGGGTGGAAGTGGGAGTAAGTGGGCAATTCAGTACATCTACAGTGAGGGACAGAGGGAATAAGTGTTTCTTAAGAATCTACTGTGTGCTGGGAACTGTACTGAGTGCTTTACAAATATTAACTTATTTGATGCCCACAACAGCTACGCAAGTTAGATATATTATCCCCCATTTTATAGCTGAGGAAACTGAGTCAGACAGTGGTCAGGTGACTTGCCCAAAATCACAGCTAGTATGTGTCTAAGGCCAGATTTGAACTCAGGTCTTCCTGACTCCAGGCCAGTGTTCCACAATTAGGGGACGTAAAATGGATGATGTAACAACAAAGAAGATTTCTATTCCGCCAAATATTGGCAGAAGAAAAAGAAAAAATAATTCCAGAATGGAAAGAGTGGTCAAGAGGAGAAGCTAATCAAAGTTACTGAACCCAGGGTACACAATGAAGCATCTTTTTTTCTTTCTTCCTTCCTTTCATCCTTCCTTCCTCTCTTTTTTGACAGCTAATGCACATGTTTGTCTTGTTTGATTATACATATTTCTCATGCATTTTTTCCCTTGCCTTCTCAATGGGTGGGGGAAGGAGAGACTTTGGAACTAAAACTAAACTTAATTTTTTTTACAAGAGGCCAATGATAACTTAAGAGAACGGCTGTAGTAGAGTGATGAGGTCAGAAGGCAGATTGCAAGGGGTGAGAAGAAAGTGAAGGAGGCCTTCAGACTCATCTATGTGGAATTCAGTAGAGCCTGTCCAAGACTTGTGAAACTGGGTACAAGTTATGCTAGTTGACTTTAGAGATTCCTTCCAACTCTTGAAATGCTCTGACCCTTCCTTTTATGCATTTTCACTCCTTGCCCTGCCCCAGATTGGCCAACTTTTACTAGAAGCTCAAGCTGAGCCAACCCCTATGAGCACCATACTAGGCTTCTAAGCATATGCTCCTCATTTTTTTTCCTCAAAAAAAAAACCTTCAAATGACAAGGAATATGTCTGAACTCAAGGGAGACTTTCAGTGCTAAGCTCCTTTGCACATTCTTTTTAGCTGATACCTTCCTGAGGAATGCAGCATTATACAGTTGACAACGTGCTTAAATTTGGAGCCAGAGGATTCAGTTTGGAGCTAAGCCCTGTCAGACTACTTGGATGACCTTGGGCTAGTCACGTCATAATAACAGCTAACATTTAAGGTTTGCAAAGAATTTTACATATTATCCTTTTTGATATTAAGATCTCTGCCCCTTACCTTGCTCATTTGGAAAGTGAGATAATGTCATATAAGGCTTCTTCCAGCTATAAATTACTACTCCTTTGTGTGTGTTATATAACAGGAAAAAAAAGCCACATTTAAAGAAAGTGCAGTTTCTTATCCTAAGGTAACTTAAAAATCTAGCTACAGACTTATTTTGTTGACATGGCCTATGGCAGTGAGGTCAGACTCAAATAGAACAGTGACCACTAAACAATAATCAATCTATAATCAATAAAACATGGATTAAATAAGTGTTATGTGCCAGGCACTGTGCTAAGTGCTGGAGATGCCAAAAGAGGTGAGAGACCGTCCCTACCCTCAAAGAGTTTACAATCTAATGAGGGAAGACAACAGGCAAATCAATGTATGCAAAGCAAGTAATATACTGAATAAATAGGAAATAATTAACAGAGAGAAGGTGTTGGAACTAGAGGCACTGGGGAGACTTCCCGGAGAAGGCGGGACTTAAAAGAAGCCAAGTAGGTCAAAGGTTGGAGCAGAGGAGGAAGAGCATTCCAGGCACGTGAGAATGCACTAATTCAAGATCTGGAATATATGAGGATCCCTGTGGGCAGCATATTATTTTAGAGAACTATATACCAACATTATTTATGTTCTATTGTATTTTTATTTATTTTCTTATATATTTCCCAATTACATTTTAATTTGTTTCAGGCATCACTGCGGCGCATGGTAGGCGTGTGTATGACACCTCAGCCCAAGTTTCTTTTCCTTACCCCAGTAGTATGTGAGAGAAGAGAGTAGAGGCGTCAGTCACACTATTTCAACTTTCAGCCAAGGACAGACAGAGGCTTACTGAGCCTATGCCCACATTTGGGAAAGTTCTTATTCTCTCTCGTTGTAGAGTTCCAGTTAATCTTCCAAACCCCCAGACTTTAATCATTAGTTAAAATAAGGAAATGGTCAAAATTACATGACACATCACTTCAGGTTGTAAACATTTAGCACTTGCTGAATGCCCAGCAAGACATGGCCCGGTAGTTTAAATTATGCACAAGAAACTTGCTGTTTTTCAAGGAGTGGGAGTCAATACCCCACACCCCCCCTAGGACAAATACAGACTTCAAAAGAGCCTGAAGGACTCTACTCAGTAAACTGTACCAGAGCCAGAATACTATCACAAATCAAATTATTGCCAACAACTGACCAATCATGACACCGAGGCATAAAAGCTTGAGTGTTTTAATTACCATTTCTATGCCACCAGCCACTCACCAGGGGGCTCAGCTCATACAGCTCTTGGGAAGGAGTCAGAAAGATCTGAGTTCAACTCCAGTCTCAGATACTTACTAGCTGTGTAACCCTGGGGAAAAAAATCACTTAATTTCTGTTTGCCTCAATTTCCTCAACTGTAAAATGGGGATAATTTAAATTTGACCAATAGCACCTACCATGGCTATTGTAAAGATCAAAGGAGATGTGTGTCAAACACTTAACACAGGGCCTGGGATATAGTAGGCACTTAACCATGGCTTTTTCCCTTCCTCCTTTATTATCTCCAAGCTATATAGAACAAAAAAAAATCTTTCAAAATATAGATACCTGGCAGAGAAGATTATAATCATGTGGGAAGAGGGGGAGGGACATACCATCCCTGTCGTCCTGTCTGCTTCTGGAGGGTAGAAAGAATACTTTCAGTGAGTCTATGGTGAACTCACACCCTAATACTTAAATTCAACTACAAAAAGCAGTTATTTTACCCAATGGTGCAACTGGCCACAGGGTATTAAGCAAAAAATAATAGCAAGATGGTGACTTGAGCCAGGACTGTTCCTATTTGAGCTGCATGGGAAAAAAAATGAGAAAAGGAAGGAGAGGAGGAGGAGAACTCACATTGGTGAGGGACTTTTAGGTTTCAGCTACCTCTCACAAGCCTGTAAAGTAGATATTATAAGGATTGCTATGGGGCGACTACGTGGCACAGTGAACAGAGCACCAGCCCTGGAATCAGGAGGACCTGAGTACAAATCCAGTCTCAAACATTTAACACATACTAGCTGTATGACCTTGGACAAGTCACTTAACCCCAATTGCTCTGCCTTTCCCCCTGCAAAAAATTTTAAAAAAAAAATTACTATCTTGTAATGGTAATTAATTTGTTTGATCAGATGTTAAGTAGATCCTAGTATCCTAGTAACCTAGTATTAAGCATAGAACTCTGTCCATTGGTGAAAAGGTGTGAATCTCCCCCCCCAAAAGGTGTGAATTTCCCTGTTGACTTGGAAGAATGCCATTGGCTGAGACACTCCCCTGAACCATGTTGACTTGGAAGAAGGCCAGTGTTTATAAGCAGGAGAATTTCAGAGACAGACAGAT
>CM053596.1:136999883-137216656 GCA_028646575.1 Pseudocheirus occidentalis | reverse complement strand
CTGGAGTTCAGGGTGCTGACTTTTTCCCCTGAACTAAGTAAATGATATGTTTGTTTGATCAAAGAATGATTGTTAACCCATTTTGAGTTGCTTTCCTTTAGAAAAGCAGATCTAAGAACCTGTGCTAGCAGCTGCCCTGGGTATGCTAGGGTGCTTGCTGATACACCCTCTAGGTCCTTTGACCGAATCCAGACTTCACAGAAGTTTGAGTACCTAGAGTTGTAGAGGGTTTTTGGGAGGGGTGGGGGAAAGAGGGTAATTTCTTTGTACTTTAAGTAAGAACAAAACCTTATGTGAAAGGAATAACACTCTGGAGTAAAACTGCAGCCATCTGCTTCTGAGGAAGGAGAGATACAGCCTAGCTACCAATAAGTCTGAGTTAGGTAGCACTTTATTATCATAAGCAGCTATAAATAAGGGAGAAGAACACTAGATTAGTAGCCCAAATACCTCCTACAGGTCCCAACTCTGCCACTCATTATCTGACCTTGGGCAAACCTTCACCTCTGTGAACCTTATCTGTAAAATAGGTATAACATGGTGAACCTTATCTGCAAAATGGGTATATCACCAACTCCGAGGATCATGTATAAAGTGCTTTGTCTATATAAATGTGAGCTATTGTCCATGATGGCCACAAGAAGGCAGGGATCTAACTGGTCTACTGTTAACTCAGTTTCTAAAGGGTGAGAGTGAGGGAACTGAAGGAAAATATAATATATTTCCTACTCTATTGAACCTCAGCAAAAGTGGAAACGGTAAGGCCTAATTAATGCCTAGAAGAGGCCCAGTCACTTACATCCAGAGCATAACAAATAAACAGGAATCTAGGTAGTCAGCAATATAGACACAACCATAAAAACTTTTTCCCTTTTTTATTTTTTTTTGAACATGAAAACCAGCAAAAAGATGTAATAAAGCAAGTAACAGAGATGTTCCTCTGGGGACTTCAGCATTCTGTCATCTGGGACGTGTTCCTCCTGCAAGGCATGGCAATCACAACCTTAATAACTTGTGCCTTGACTTAGCATGTTGTCGTTCCTGCCTTTAGAGGCAAGCATATCTTAGAGAAGCAAGCACCTACAGGTCACAGGGGATGAGGCGGCTTCTCTGTCCCCATCAGCGCAAAATAGAATGGATTGTTAGGTGAGGCAGAGCTCCTGCCTGTAAAGGTGCTGAGCTAATGGCAGTTTTCCCTCTGGTGTCTGTCTTCCCAAAGTTCTGCAGGAGTGCTCTGTGATGGCACTGGGGCCCCAGGGGCAAAAACTGTGAACAAAGTACATTTCCTTTTTGATGATCTCATCCCCCTTGAAACCATCCTTGCGCTCCTGTGTTATGTATTCCATGTCCCAAAGTGATAGAACCTGATACCAAAGTATAACTACCCTACAAAAATCACAAGTTGCAAGGAATCTCAGATATCATCCTCTCCAATCCATACAAACAAGAATCCCTTCTACAATACCCCCCTGCAAATTGTTGTTTGTTATATTTCATTCTGGAAGAGGACCAATGACAGCAGAAAGGTGATGCCTTGACTTGCAAGTCCAGAGCCTTCTGAGGACAGTAGCAAGACATAGGTCAAGACTACTGGAGATGACCCAGGATGTAGTGGGGGGGACTCTGGCATTTTTTAACTAGTCTTTTTCAGGTCTCAGTTTGTCTCAGACAATACCAGTGTTATCTTTTATCAGTGATTAAAGTTTAGAATTAATTTTAAAATTTAAATTTAATCAGTGATTAAAGACTAGGTAAGAATTGAGGCAAAAGATGGCCTAGTTTGACTTCACAAAAAAATGAGTCTGGAAATGGAAGACCCTCAGAATTTCCTTCTACAAGGTGGACAAAGCCAGTTGTGTTTTTTTTCTTTCAAGCTGTCCAGGGACTTAACTGCCCCAGAAATCAAGGCTCAGTTTGCACCTAGCTCCTGGTAACTTTTTGCTGTATAGCCTTAGCTTCCTAATCACCTAAGGGCATAAAAAGACCCACCCATGTGAAGTCAGGGCACTTTAGACTTGGCAGATGTTCCCAAACCACAAATTACTACACCCTACCCGGCTGAACAGCTTTCATTTCCGTAGAGAGAGAAAGGCAGCCACTTCTACTCAAGCTAAGTGCTTTGGAGTACCTTTGTTGAATAGCCTCTTAGTGCTAAGGATAAGAAAACTTCCTTTTGTTAATTATTGAATGACCTGGTCTCATTTTGTCCCTACATCAAACCTAAACTAGCAGATTGCTGGTATGGAAGAAACAGAAAAAAAGGGTGGAGGGGGAGAGAGGGGGAGAGACAGAGAAAGAGAGAGAGAGAGGGAGGGAGGGAGGGAAAGAGAGAGAGAGAATTTGGAGAAAACATCTCCCCAGGAAAAAAAAAATAATCTTAAAGACAGAGAGACAGAGCTACCAATTATGTAAGTGTAGACTCTTTAGGCTAACAAGGTCAAGATGAGCCTCACTGATCTTATCTAGAAGGGAGGCCCTCCCTAGCTTGGAGATTCACTACCTAAACAGGACATTCTACTAAAACTAACTGAAGAGAAAATTTTATCTTAGTGAAACAGACCAGGTCTTAGGCAACCCCTAAAACTCCAAGGTTACCACATTCTCTCTAAAATTGCCAAGGCACCCTTTTCTTACTATTCAACCTCCTAAATTAGGAAAGTGGCTATGCAGTCTCAACTGATAGGGGCATTGAACTTTCTTTTTTGCCATACAACATCTCCCTAAGTTGTGTAAAACCCTAAATATATGTGTGTCTCCCTTTGTTCAGAGTTATTGCTATTCACTTGGCAATTACCCATCAGCTGTACTAATTAAACTTTTTTTTAATCTTCTAAGCCCAAACTCTTATTTTCTAGTCTCTTAATTTATTGATCAAATGGACCAAGGTGAGAGAAATTATTTTCTGAGAGGGTCTTAAGACCTCTGGTTTGAAGAGTTTCCCGAAATTGCCCTTAGTAACACTCTCCGTACAGACCTCCAAAGACAGGAAACTACCACCTCCTTAATTAGCCCATTCCATTTCTGGACAGCTTTCACTGTTGGAAAGATTTTCCTAATATGGAGCCTATAGCTTGGCTCTTTGTGACCGTCAGCTTCTATGCCTAGATCTGCCCCCTGGGGCCAAGTAGCAAAAAATCTAGATGTTCTTTCACATAAAAGACTTTCAAATACTTGAAGAGAGCTATCATATTCTATCCCCCAAGTCTTCCATTCTCCTGTCTAACAATTCTCAGTTCCTTCACCTGGTTCTCCCATGGAATTATATCTAAACTTCTTACCATCCTGCTCACCGCTGGCTATCATGAAGACATCAGAACAAACTCTAGTTTGACAATGTCCTTCGTGAAATGTAGTTCCCAGAACTGATCATATTCCAGTTGCAACCTAACCAGGGTAAAATAAAAGGGCATCACTTCCCACATTCCATACACTATGCCTCTCTTAAGAGAAAACCTAATGCTATAACATACTGCTGATTTACATTGACTTTAAAGTCCATTAAAACTGCCAGCTCTTTTACACTTCAATCATGACTCAATTATTTCTTCCTCCATTCTATCTTTGTGTAGTTGAATCCTATTTTCTTAAGAAATTCCTAAAAAATACAAAGTACTTTAATAGTGTAAGAAATAAATTTCTAAAACATGTTCCCTACGTTCCAAACACTGTGCTAAGTACTGGGGATACAAATAAAAAATTCAGAAAGTCCCTCCTCTCAATAAGTTCACATTCTAAATAAGACAGACAATATATATAAGAAGGTTCAGGTGCAAAGCCCATACAGAAGATTGGATCATCCTAAAAATGCAGTTAAATGTTGGAAAGCAAGGCCATCCAAGGCCCAGGGCTCCTTAGGGGGCACTGACAGTTCGGAGTCTGGATTTAGAGTCAGAGACTGTTATTCACTCATTTCAGTTGTGTTTAATTCTTCATGAATCCATTTGGGGATCTTCATGGCAAAGTGGTTTGCAGTTTTTACAGATGAGGAAACAGTCAAACAGGGTTAAGTGGCTTGCCTAGGGTCACACAGCAAATAAATGTCTGGGGCCAGATTTAAATTGATTAAGATGAGTCTTCCTCATTTCAAGCTAGCGCTCTATCCACTGTGTCACCTAACTGAGGACCAGAGTTCAGATCCTGACTCTGTTACTTCCTTGCTGTATTATTTTGGAAGAGTCACTTTGCCTCTCTGGGACCTCTTCAACCTCTCTTCAACCATGGAATGAAGGAATTGGACCATTCTGCCTCCAGATCTGATTATGATATTATTGCCTACCTAGAGAAGTCCAAACCTCCTTTTCAATCTGGTACCAACCCTTGGACACTCCGTGTACTCTAGACTACAACCAAAATGGACTGTTTTCTATCCTCTAAGCACGTCCCTCATTGTTCTGCCTCCTTGCCTTTACTCTCTCCATTCCTTAAGCCTAGGACACTTCCCTGCCCTCTTAACCACTTTCTTCCCAACCTTCCCTACTGACAGTCTAAGTATCTTCAAAGGCCCACCTCAAATTCTCTCTCTTCCAGGGAGCCTTTTTTATCTACCTAGTTTCAAATCTCCTTCTCTGACCTTGAGAAGCACTCAGTTTAGACTTCTCTTAGTCATTTATTATGTCTTATTCTGTATTACACTTATTTGTGTATATATTTTATCCTCACTTGACTGTAAACTCTCAGAGCAGGAAATAGATCTTATTGAGTCTTTATGTCTCTTGCAGTGTTTAACACTGAGCTTGGCACAACACAGGTAATGGAGCAACTTTTTAAATTAAAACTAATTTTACCTATTCCTCTGGTAAACTGTTCTAATTTTGGGCTCTCTGTATTCAATACATGTTTGTTGATGAACTGATTGTTGACTGACATTGAAGAATTCAGGCTTTATCTGTCTCTTACTCATTGCCTTTATTCAGATTTGAGGTTTTTATTAATTTCCTAAGTCAGCTGGGCTTAGATAATTTTGTAGGTTTGGCTTTATATGGCCAATACTCAGGAGGTCTTTTTCTTTTCCTAGGCACTTAAACTGAGATTAGAGTAACCTGCCAAAGATATTAGTAGCATATTATCTGATGTACTGAGAAAGAAAATTTAGCCTACTTTTAATTATATTCATTTCCCTGAAAAATAAGACTGCTATAAAAACAGTTAAACCTAAAAATTAACTAGTATTACTGTTCTACTTAAATATCTGTATCTATTTAAATAGACTACTCAGTTATAATAAGCCTTAGAACTACCGGCATCTGGGTATAATTTGTACCTTACTCACCAGTCCTTAGCTTATCAATATTTACTTAATTTATTTTCAATTTTACACACACACACACACACACACTGCATTACTTGAGAATGCTTCTTTCAATTGACCCTGCTTTTTTATACTTTGAGTCAAAAGTCATTTTGTGGCCTTGAAGTGTTTCACCAATTATCAAAATCTTTGCAGTCCTCTTCTAAGGATAGGAAACTTTAATGGCCTAGGACTTTCCTCACTTAGCAGGTGGCTTAAGGAAAAAGAACATCTTGCTATCTTGGTGTAGTAGCTAAGCAAAAACCAAGAGAGAATCACCATATAGGCCTTTGTCTTTTTTCCAGTAAAAAGGGAGACCTTTTTTTCCTCTCAAAGGAGACAGTCTTCCAGCTTCCAAATTAAATTTGAATGCTCCCAGACAAGTTTCACAATCTAGTCATTTTTAGAGGGCCTGTTCTCCTTTTTCATACAACAAATCCAAGTCTTTATATCATAAACTGTACATAAAATGTCTTAAAAACAGAAATGTAAATCTATTTTTTCATAAGGGAAAAATAAAAAAACCCTATAGAACTTCAGAATCTTATTGGATCAGAAATCTGACTCAATCAGCTCTTAGCAGTGCAGTCTTAACAAACAAGCAGAAGGCATAATAGTGCAAACTCCATCAATCAATCAATCAATCAGTCAGTCAGCAAGTATTTATTACTACATGTTGGCACTGTGCCAGGTACAAGGGCAACAAAGACAAAGAATGAAACATGACTGCAAAGAACTCATGCTAATGCAGGAGACAACACATACATATAAACCTTTCATTCTAATTGTGAAGACAAGTACATATGAAAATATACACAGCAGGGGTTCTTAGCCTTGTTTGCATCATGATTCTCTTTGTCAGTCTGATGGAGCCGATGGGCCCCTGTTCAGAATAATTTCCCTTTAAGTCATGTTGAAAGAAATGCTAAATTTTAGAAAGGGATGAGTGAAAATAACGATATAAATATTTTTCCCCTTCAAATTCATAGACCCCTTGAAATTCAAGTATGGGTTCTTTGGAGGTCTATGGACTTCAAGTTAAGAACCTGAGATATATAACATAAATATGAAGTGAACAAATGCAAATATGTACAATATGGTTAAATATAAAGAAGCTTGGGAGGGAAGGGTTAGGAGTTATGAGGCATAAGGAAAGGCTTCATGCAGAGAGAAGGCTAAGAGGAGGGAGAAATCAGGAACTTGTATAAAATGGAGGTAGCTAGATGTAATACTGGATATAGCATTGCATCTGGAGTCCAGAAGTACTGAGTTCAAATTCAGCCTCAGCTGCTTACTAGCTGTGTTATCCTGAGGCAAGTGGTAGGGATTCTTTCACTAGATGCACAATATCTGCCATGTTGTAGAATTTAATACTTGTAGATTGGTATTTTTTGGTTAACAATCAGAATTGCCCAGTAGTGGAATAGATGGCTGCATGAGATAATAAATCCTCAGCCAGGAGATTTTTCAAACAAAGACTGAATGACAAGTTGCTAGAGGTTTTATAGAGGATGGGTACCCAGGCATAGGTTGGAGCCAAGTTCCTTCCAACTCTGCATTCTATATTAATATCATATCCCCTGAAATTTTGCATGTTGTATGTATTATCCCATTTATGGAATCATAGCATTTGACAGTTGGAAAAGACCTCATGGACCACCTAGTCCAGGGGTGGGGAACCTGCAACCTTGAGGCCACATGTGGTGGCCTCTGGGTCCCTGGGTGTGGCCTTTTGACTGAGTCCAAGTTTTACAAAACAAATCCTTTTATTAAGGGGATTTGTTCTGAAGTTTGGATTCAGTCAAAGGGCCACACTTGAGCACCTAGAGGGCCACATGTGGCCTTGAGGTCACAGGTTCCCCACCCCTGATCTAGTCTAATGCACGTTTGATATATAATCTCTGCTATGATGTATCCCACTCTAAGTGGTCATCCAACCTCTGTTTGAAGTCCTCCAAGGAGAGGAAACATACTACCCCAAGTAGCTCATTCTACTTCAAGATAGAAAGGCTTTTTCATGTATTAAACTTAAATTTGATCCTTGAAACAACCTTGTGAAATAGGAAGTAAGGATATTACCTTTTGCTATTACTGTCATTGTTCGATAATTGTTCAACTCTTCATGACCCCATATGGGGTTTTCATGGCAGAGATATTAGAGTCATTTGCCTCTTCTGTCTCCAGCTCATTTTACAGATGAGGAAACTGGGGCAAACAGGGTGAAGTGACTTGCCCAGGGTCACATAGCTAGTAAGTGTATGAAACCAGATTTGAATTCAGGAAGATGATTCTTCCCCAGTCCAGGCCTTGCACTCTATCTACCATGCCATTTAACTGCCTATTGCTACTACTATCTTCATTTTATACATAAAAAAATTGAGGTTTCAAAAAGATAAACGACTGACCCATGATCACATAGGTAGGTTTTGAACTTGGATTTTTCCTGACTCCAATTTCAGCACTCCAAACACCATACTATACCACCATTCAATAACACTATAATTCTATGATCAAAATTTCAATGTTTCTGCAAGATTATTGCTAATCCAGTTGGTAGAGTTGCTACTTAGTCAAAGCCTAACATTGCAATTTGCATAGTACTAGGCTGACCTTACTATGCAAAAATAATTCCCCAACTGCCTATCAGAGCACCTGAAACAATTCTACCATTAGAGATTCATTCCTTTGGGTCTTTGAGGCTTTTTGACCTTCTGAAGTTTCCTATGAAATATAAATGCCTCTGGGAGGAAGGATACCACTTTAATTCTTTTCAGCTACCACTTTAGCAAGGATTAGCTGACAAATAACTATGGGAATGGATTCAAGATAGGCCCCTGGAGGGAGCAGAGAAAACATGGACAGAGTGATGGGAGAGCATGAGAGATGGGAAGGGCCTTGGAGACTAACTTGTCGACTTTATAATCTTACCTAGGAATGAACCTGACAGCCTGAGTAGACTCTGTGTCTTTGGGAGAAATAAAGATATAGTTGGGGGGAGAGTAAGACAAGAGGCAAGAAACACATTTTAAACTCCCAAGTCAATTTGTCCTTGGGGACCCAGGATCCATCTAAGGCACTGAGTTGAAGCTGAAATCAGAAACTGCTTTCTGTGTACAAATTGTACATATGCACAGTCCCTTGAGTTCTGATACCATGGAGGTCCTGGACTTTGTATGATCCATTTTCAAGTTTTGCAATCATGCCAACTTAGTGAGAAAGATGTTGAACAGAGAAGGGCTGAGTAGAAAGCCTAAAGGCATTCCCCTACAGACCTCTCTCTCAATTAATATTCACCCATTAATCAGTACTCTTGGGGTCTGCTCATCTCCACACACATCCACATGCACACATACATTCTTTGCATATATTTACCATATATCTTGGATATACTTATATGGATGCATGTATGTTGTCTCTCTGAATAGAACATAAGCTCCTTGAGATTAGGGGATGTACAGGGTTTTTGTCTTTGTATCTATAGTACCTATTAGATTACAGTTATATCCCTTTCACATTGCAACTGTCCCCATCGAAGTTTCAATATATTGTGAGTTGGCATAAACAATTAATGGGTATTTTGGGGGAGTTTTGCAGAAGCTGCAGATGACACGTGAAGGCCAAAAGGCCAGAAATTCAGAAATGCATAAAATTTATATACAGTGTTGTAAAATATCAACATATTTTATCTTTTAATATCATAATAATTCAGACTTCTTCTCTAGTATGAAGTGTGGGTCAAAAAATTTTACCCAGATTTTCCAGATTGTGGGGGCACGGTGACCCTATTCCCCATGATGTAGAAGTTTTATATATATATACACCTTCTATAGAGTAGGCACTTAATACGAGCTTGTTGACTAATTAGCAGATTTGAATAATAGCCAGTTTCTAGCCCTGAATCCATCCTCCATGCTCTAGTCCTGAGAAGCAATATATTTATAACGGGAAGAAAAATCCCTCTACAGTACTGAAAAGACTTGAGTTTGGGTTGAATCAGAAGCTTGCTATTTGTCTGACCTTAAGCAAGTCATTTTATTAACCTCTCTGAACTTGCATTCCCTATGGACCTCATGTGATTGTTTTGAAGAAACATCTTTGCAAATCTCATGGTGCTATATAAATGAGAATTAGTATAATTATTAGATGCTAGCCCTCCACAGTTAGCAGCCTGATCTGCCCTCTCCATTGTACCCAGCCGAATCTTCAGCTCCCACATGCCCCATGAGCATTCCATTGGGGTTTTATATGCTAGCAACAAGCTGTGTAGTCGCTAGTTCAGGGTGAATGCGGCTGTATGTATCTCTCTGCTCCTTAAAATCGCAGACTTAACTAACACACTGGCAGCTTCATCTTTGCTCTTATCTTGCTCAATTTTCACATTATAGATGTTTATGTATCATTTTCCCCTGCTAGATAGCATGCTCCATGAAAGAAGAGACTTTGGGTTTTTTTAATTTTTATTTCTTTCTTCATGCCTTCAGATCAGTCTCTATCTAACAGGCACTTAATGAACATTTGCTGAATTAAATTGACCAAATTGAACAAGCCCAGTTGCTAACATTATGACTGCAAGATCAGTGAGAAGATGTTGGATACCTGTTCAAATGAGGTTGGGTGGGTGTCCACCATTCTGGAAGTGTGTGGGTGGGAAGTTTCAGGGTATATTTGGTGTCCAGATCTTTGAGGAGGGGAAATGAGAAATTTGGGTGATTTAATAATGATCTTCAAGAAGATGAAGGGATCATGTTGCGTTGCTAAACAGATGTTGCTCTTTTCTGTAGGGGGAAGCATCAGAAAGCCCAAGCTCTCTTTGCAGCAGAAGCTACTTGATGAGTCCAGTCCAGTAACCTCGACCTAAATCCCAGTTTCCACACGTCTCACAGAGTTTATGGCTTCATTGATCTTCGAGTGCATTGCTTCTCACTTTTCTGTCTTTCCTGCTGGCAAGGGAGGATGAGAGGATGAGGGGCATCCAACACTGAAGAAATGTCAAGGAGAAATCTGTAATTTTCATATGGACAATCCCAGAGCTCAGGAGAAGCTGTCATCTGGATTCAATAAACCAGTCACCAGCATCAATCATTCCTCATTTGGAGGTGCCAGGGACCTAATGGGCAGATTGTTCATCTCAACAGACCCTCCAGCTTAGCCCAACAGGACACTAGGCTCTTTGCATGCTTTGTGCTCCAGCTCAGCTCCACCGGAGGACTCCATGTTCATGCATTAATAACCAGCTGTCAGATTTGGGTTTTGTACTGGTTATAAATTAATCTGCTTTAATTGGCCTTATTTCTAGTCAAATGTGGAGAATGGAGCAAGAGATGGCTCCCAGTAGAATTTCGAAAAAGCATTTTATTTTACTTTACCACATCATCTAGAAGAGTTACAGTAAAATAATATGCACCCACCTCCCTCCCTCTGAACCCGCCTGTGTCTCAAAGTGATAAACTTTCCATTTCAGTGGGGAATGAAGCTATTTGTCAGTTTCAATGTCAAGATTGAATGCAATCCTTACTCTCCTGCCATTTATTTCAACAATTCTCCCTTCTACAGCTGAAATAACTTAACATAAGAAATGGCTGTTCACTCAATGTAAAACTTGGAAACTGTGCTCCACAAGGCATATTTCTAAAAAATAATGAATCTGGAGGGGATGTTGGCTAAGAAGCTTCATCCATCTTTGAGGCTGTCACAGAGCCCAAGTCCATTTGAGTACTCTCCTCTGTCCTCCGAGTTTCTGAAAGAATCATCCCAATAGAACCATCCTCTCCATTTCTCTATTCATTATCATCATCATAATTACTACATTTCCTCATAAACATTGACGATTCATCATCTTTCCTCTTTAAACCTGAGAATTCGACGACACCCAAACAGCCTAGAATTTGGATCCTTCACTGACTCGGAAATCAAAAAAAGAAAAAAAAAACTATAGGCATGATAGCTCAAAGTTTTCGTTTCAGCCACTGAGAAATTCAAATCCAGGCTGAAGAAACCTGAAGATGACAAATCTGTGCAGAAGCCTGTAACTGGTTAAAGGTTCTTGGGGCAACAGAGGGCAGTAGGGAAAACTCCCTGATAGTAATAAAGGACTTTGAAGTCTTAGTCACTACCTTTGTTTCATAGAGTGAATACCTAATCTGAATGTTAAGCTTTTCTCTCCTTTGTGGAAAAAGGCAACATTTCTCTGTCCCCTGAACACAAGGAAGAGATTCTGAATGATAGAGCCACGTAACAGAAAAATGACAGCAGGAGTGCTTTCCCAACAGGTCTTTTTGCTTTGCACAAAAATGTCTGGTGGGAAGTCACTTTAGAACTGTCTTCCCTAGGAATTTTTGAAAACATGCTTCTGACATTATCTAAGTAAAGGGCCACTTGGAAGTACAGGGTTAGACTAAATGCTTTCTCAAGGTCTCTTCCAGCTTGAAGATACTGAGGCATGTTAAAGAAAATTTTTTTTCACAAATATAATGGACCCTACCAGAGCCCCTGATAACTTCATGCTAATTTTACTTCCCTGCTTCATAGTCAGAGGTAAATAGCAAACAAAAAGAGGGAACAGAAGACAAGACAACGTAAGGACTTTTAAAAGGTAAATTAGAGGAAGGTGTGGCATGGCAGTAGTGTTGAAGCCAACCCAGTTGTCCTCTCTGGCCATTTATTTGTGCTAGGACTTTAGAAGCTAATAAGTACCCTTTGGAGAAGCTAGGTGGTGTAGTGGCTAGAGGGCTGGACCTGCAGTCAGAAAGACTCATCTCCCTGAGTTCAAATCTGACCACAGCTGTGTAAACCTGGGCAAGTCATTTAACCCTCTCTGCCTTAGTTTTCTCATGTAAAATGGAGTGGAGAAGGAAATGACAAACCACTCCAGTATCTTTGCCAAGAAAATGGTGTCACAAAGAATTGGACATGACTGAAAAGTGACAGAACTGACTTGAAGTAGCCTTTGAGTATCAGCAAGATCCAGGTTTGGGTAATGAATGAAACGCCGAAAGATGAATCAAGTGAGTAGTCAGCTAAGGAGGCAACAAGCTTGTTATATTTCCTGACCTTCTGCACAGTCTTCCACCTCGGAAGGGTGTGCAGGTCAGAAACTATAAAAAGCAGAGCTCCTTTCTGCCCATAACACTGCGACTAGGAGAATCACCTGAAAGCTTCCACAGACTCTTCAATCTTTTTGTAAACAATGGATTGTGAGCTATTTCTCTGCATCCAGCTCTTGTTTTGCTGAGATAAGAAGTATTGTTATAAGACTTCAGGTTGGCCCATGGTCCCATGCAGTGGCTAAGAAATGACAGAGAAGGGGCACCTAGGTGGCTCAGTGAATTAAGAACTAACCCTGGAGTCAGGAGGAGTTCAAATCTGGCCTCAGACACTTACCATTTACTAGCTTGTGACCTTGGGTAAGTCACTGAACCCCAACTGCCCTGCCTTCTCCCCTCAATAAAAAAAATAGAAATGACAGAGAAAGGCATGAACTCCAGACCAAAAATGTTTTACTTTCAGGATCATCTAGGTCCATGGATCAAATGAAATGCATAGTCTAAGTCCTTTATTGTCTCCATGCTTGACTTTCCATGTTCCCAGTATCTTGACAAAGATACTGGAGTGATTTCCTTCTTCACCTTATTTTACAAATGAAGAAAAACTGAGGCAGACAGGGTTAAGTGACTTGCCCAGGGTCACACACCTAGCAAGTGTCTGAGGCTGGATTTGAACTCATGAAGATGAGTCTTCCTGATTCCAAACCCAATACTCTATCCATTACACCACCTAACCAATGGACTGGCCACATTCTCAAAGACCAAACATATGTTTATCTAAAAGACTATCTTACAAAGAACTCACACAAGGCAAGCAGTGACACAGAGGTCAGGAGAAGGACACTCTCAAGTCCCCTCTGAAGAACTTTAGAATCAATTATGAGCCATGGGAGATGCTGTCATGGGACCACCCAGCATGGCATGCCCACATAAAAGAAGGGGCTATACTCTATGAGCAAAGCAGAATGGTGCTAGCTCAGAAGAAATGCAAGATGTATAAATTTAGAGATATCTCCACTCCAAATATTTATATGGACTATGTGTGCCTGACCTGAGGCAGAGCCTCCAAAGCTTGTATTGGTCTGATCAGTCACAGTCAGACACATACTACCTTGATCCCCACATAGTGATGTCATTTTGGTCCTCTTTGAGCACAAAGGACAACTAGCAATCAACTCTGGTATATATAGAACTCTCTGTTCTAAGTCTGAAGGAAGAATGCTCATTGTTCAGATTGTATTCCATGATAGAATGGACAACCCATAGAAGTTACCACTCTATCGGTATATATATCTTGAACACACACTGTGGAGAGACAATAAACAGAATTAAATAGTAAAAGAAAAAGTAGGATTTCCTTTGGAAATTTTATGATGTTTTTTAGGATTTCTAAATTTCTCCCTGAAACAAACATCTTTTTAATATCAGTATTATTATGGAGTTACTGCACAGCTGCTGATCATAAAATACCATACTCAGTACCTGAAGAATCAAAGATATGGATCACTACACTTGAACATATCCAAAATGGAACTCACTGTCTTTCCCTGAAAAAAATATCCCTTCTTACTTTCCCATTTTTAAAAAGGAAGCACTCTTTCCAGTCTCAAAAACTCATCTTGGAGTCATCTATATATTTTCTCAACTAGTACATCCACCCAATTACTAACCCTTAACCCAAACCCTAGCCACTTGTCAGTTCCATCTTTAAAACCTCTTGGGATTCTATTCCCTTCTCTTCACTAATATAGCCACTACCCTAGTTCATGCTCTCATCACTGCTCACCTGAGTATTAAAAATAGCCTTCTAACTTGTATCCCTGCCTTGTCTCTCCCTCTTTCCAACCTATCCTCCACAAAGCTGTAAAACTGATATTCCTATGTATATGTAAGGCCCATATAGATTGCAGGCTGTCTTGGGGAGGGATGGGGAAGGGAGGCGGAAAAATCTTAAATTTATGGAAGTAAATGTTGAAGACTAAAAATAAATAAATTAATTTTTTTAAAAAAATTGGTATTCCTAAAGCACAATCATGACCATGTTATACTCCTCCCTTTAAGAAGCTTCAGTACCTCTCTATTTCTTCTATGATAAAAATATAGACTCCTCTATTTGTCATTTACAATATGGCTCCAGTCTATCTTTCTAGGCTCATTTCCTATTTTGTCCTCACCTTCAGTGCTAAACAATGTTTTCTTTCTCTTTTTTTTTCCTTTGAGATAATAAGAAGTTTACTTGGAATGAAGCAGAAGGCCTAGGATGAGATAAGATTGGTGGAAAAATGCAAAGTTGGGACCCAATTATGAATGAAGAGCAGAGAGAAGCACAGGCACCAAATTTTATTTAGTTTCATTTACCCAGTATCCTAAAAATAACCTCTCAGAAGCCCATTCACTCCTCTCTTGAAGACTTTTCTTCCGTTCCCAGGAAACAGTCCCTTCCTATGCCTTGTTGGTTCCCATCCTAAAGTCCAGGATCCTCATTAAAAAAAAAATCTCATAGGTATTCTCTTCAGTTCTTCCCTTTTTTATTGTTCAGTTGTTTCTGTCATGTTCTACTATTTGGGATTTTCTTGGTAGAGACACTGAGTGGTTTACCATTTCCTTCTGGAGATCATTTTACAGATAAGGAACTGAAGTAAACAGGGTTAAGTGACTTGCCCAGGATCACACACCTAGTAAGAATCTTAGCTTAGATTTGAACTCATGAACGTGAGTCTTCCTGATTCCAAGCCCAGTGCCCTATCCACTTTGCCACCAGATGCTAAATTAAGCCAGTGGCAGAGGCAATTGCCCTCAGGGCATCTAAAGCAATCTCATCTGTACCTCATAATTGCCCCCAGTCTCTAAGGATTCCTCAAATTATGATCCTGGTACACAGCTATAGGTTATTTCTACTTGAAACAAAAAAGCATCTTTCATCATTTTTCTGATTAATAAACAGACTATGAATTGCTCTCAGAATAACATGAGAGCTTAATTGTGTCCCTTGTCAAGCTTTCTGTACACTTTTTTCTCCCTCCATAGCTTTGTCCTGTTTTATGGTGTTCATACTCTTCTACCATATTCTTTTGAAAGGTTTTACAAATGATTTTACATTATAGACTATTTTTGCTCTCAGCTACCATACTTTTTATTTACAAAGAAATGAACTATTTTCTGGTTTCTAGGCACTTTTGATCTCATTATAGCAATTGATTTACATTGGTTTAAATTCCTGTATAAAATGGTAATAATCTATTGGTGTGGAAAGGTAGGAGAAAAAAGTTTCATCTTGAGAGCAATCTCCCAATGGATGTTGCTGGTGGTTGCCAAATGGGAACAATAATTAAAGAGAGGAAGTTTAAGTGGAGAATCCTGGCAGGAACTCCGTACATGAGTACCCTAGTGGAAAGGGGCGTGAAGATGCCAGGTTTGAGTTCTACTCATCTCTAAGCCTAATGATTCATTTTTCTTGCCCATACCCTACCTTCAACTTAATGAGTTTTATTAACATGCAGATTAATTCTTTGTTTATTGACTGACCAGTATGACTTCCATATCTCCCAACTCAACTTCTAACTGCTGCTGTGCTCACTTGATCTCCAGTCTCCAGTGTGAAGAGAGGAGATAGGGCATGACTTTACATCTGACCACTGCCCTAAAAGAAGAGGAAAAAGAAAGTTGTCAGGGAACAAGGCTTTTATTTTCTGACTGATCTCCAGTCTTCAGAGGGAAGAAAAGAAAAATGGGGGCTTTCCACCTGGCTGTGCCTCTTCTGTCTCATACTGTCTATGTCTCTTGCCTGATCTCCATTTTAATGATTAACATACTAATGCCTGGTCAAACCCTACATATACCAGAGATACTGAAACCCTGTAGGTTATGTCCAAATCCCATTGCCCATCTCTTACCATCAATTACTTATTTTTATTCCTCTCAACACTTCCACATCAAAGTCCCAACCAAACACTACCCACCTTCTAGAACGACTTCTGGAATGCTTGGGCATAATAGGGCAACAAACCTGTTTTTGTCTTAAATCTTTTCCTCTTTTACTTCCTCCATCTCCTGACAGTCACTGAGACCGGGTTCCCCACCCTGGCTACTCTTTCCAGGACTGACTGCACTTTCACTCTTTTCAGTTCATATGTTGGGTTTGGGGGTGTAGAAATACTCATTGTTGGGGGCAGCTAGGTGGTTCAGTGAATAGAGCACTGGCCCTGGAGTCAGGAGGACCTGGGTTCAAATCCAACCTTAGACACTTAACACGCACACACACACACACACACACACACACACAAACCTAGCCATGTGACTTTGGGCAAGTCACTTAATCTCCAATTGCCCTCCAAAAAGAAAAAAAATACTCATTGTTTTCCATTGCCTCTTTCAAGTCCCCCCCATATTCATCACTCAGTATTCCTTTTTGAGGTCCACAAAAACCACATCTTCAAACCCAATCAAAATGCTAGTAGCTGTTGTCTATAAACCTCCAAGACATTCATCTTCCTTCCTCAATGAGTTCAGTATTTAACTCACAATCTTTTTTTCCCCTCAATTACATGTAAAACATTTTTTTAAATTTTTCTAAATTTTGAGTTCCAAATTCCCTCCCTCCCTCTTTCTCTCCTCCCTCCTTGGGAAGGCAAGCAATTTTATATAGATTATACGTGTGCTGTCACACAAAACACATTTGCATATAATAAAATAAAGACTAAAACCAACAATGACACGGAAGAGAAATAAAGTATGCTTAAATCTGCATTCAGACTCCATCAGTTCTTTCTCTGGCGGTGGACAGCGTTTTTCATCATGAGATCTTAGGAATTGTCTTGGATCACTGTATTGCTGAGAATGATTAGATCATTGACAGTAAATCATCATACAATATTGCTGTTACTGTGTACAGTGTTCTCTTAGTTCTGCTCACTTCACTTTGCATCAGTTCATATGTCTTCCCAGATTTTTCTGAAAGCCTCATCCCACTTTCATCTCACTCATTATTTCTTATAGCACAATAGTATTCTATTACAATCATATATATGACAACTTGTTCAGCCATTCCCCAATGGATAAGTATCCCTTCAATTTTCTATTCTATGACACCATAAAAAGAATTGCTATAAATGGTTTTGTACATATAGATCCTTTTCCCTTTGCTTTGTTCTCTTTGAGGTACAGACCTAGTAGTGGTTTTGCTTGGTCAAAGGATATGCATAGTTTTATAACCCTTTGAGCAAATTTCCAAACTGCTCTCCAAAACGGTTAGGTCAATTCACAACTCCATCAAGAATGCATTAGTGTGGGGGAGGAGTACCATTGTGGCTGCGGCTGCCCGGGTGGCGGCGGCAGCTATGGCAGATGAGATCAGCAAAGCTTAGACTGCCCAGCCCGGGGGAGACACCATCTTCGGGAAAATAATTCACAGGGAAATACCGGCCAAAATCATTTTTGAGGATGACCAGTGTCTTGCTTTCCATGATGTTTGCCCACAAGCCCAAACTCATTTTCTGGTGATACCTAAGAAAACCATTACCCAAATATCTGTTGCAGAAGAAGAAGATGAAAATCTTCTTGGCCACTTAATGATTGTTGGCAAGAAATGTGCAGCTGACCTGGGTCTGAAGAGGGGATACCGAATGGTGATCAACGAAGGTGCAGATGGGGGGCAATCTGTCTATCATATCCATCTGCATGTCCTTGGAGGACGTCAGATGACATGGCCTCCTGGATAAATTGTTGGAATGATTTCTTTTATTTAGGGAGCAAGGCAGGTTTACAGCATGTATGTTAAGCTGAGTGTACTTAATTTCTGTGAAAAAAGAAATTGGGAAATCATTTCAAAATGTACACAATAAAAGATAGTTATCTCTTAAAAAAAAAAGAATGCATTAGTGTCCCAGTTTTTTCTATATCCCTTCCAACGTTTGTTGTTCTCCTTTGCTGTCATATTATCCCGGCTTACAATCTTTCTCTCATCATCATCTCTTGCCCTCATAGAAAGGGATTTCAGCATACATATTGCTATTCTCTCAAATACCCTAGCCACTCATGCCCTTTAGGCCACAAATGCAGTATGACTGCTCTCAAGACCTACTCCTCCACCTTACCTCAGCCACTCACAGAGATGATCATACTTTTGATCTTGCCATCACTCATAAATGGACCAACACCATGTTGAAAAACTCTGAAATCCCCTTCTCTCACCATAATCTATTGATATAAAGCCCTCTACCTTCCCATACCAAACTTTACTCTTTGTTCACATCATGACCTCTAATCTCTCTACCCCTCAATTGTCTCCCGAGCCATCACCCCTGCGCTAGTCAGCCTCTCTTCTTTTCCTCATCTTGACCCCTTGGTGAACTACATTGTCCTCTTAAGTCCCTGACCCACTCATATCAACAACTACACCAGTGGTTCTCAACCTTCCTAATGCCACAACCCTTTAATACGGTTCCGCATGTTGTGGTGACCCCCAACCATAACATTATTTTCATTGCTATTTCATAACTGTAATTTTGCTCCTGTTATGAATTGTAATGTAAATATCTGATATGCAGGATGTATTTTCATTGCTACAAATTGAACATAACCCACAGGTTGAGAACCGCTGAATTATATACTACCGAGACCCAGCATGGGATCACTCACCATCCACTGTCTTCACTTCTATACACATGCTACTGAACAAAAGCAGAGACAAACTGCAACACGGTTCTGACTGCATCCACTACAAATTTACACAACCTCAGCTCAGCCTTCATTGCTTCTATAGCTCCCTTATCAATTCATGATCCCACTCTCCACAGTATCTCTTCCAAACTCTTTTGCCCATGCTCAAACTTCCCATGGGTCCTCCTTTCCCCCATCCTCTCAAATGAGAATTTTGCCTCATATTTTACTAAAAAAAATGATGAGACCATTCATTCTCCTCTCTTCCATAGCTCCTATCACTCCGTTGCCTTTTGCCATTATCACTTCCTTCCTCAACTGTGTCCCTCCTCTAGCTCTTAAGCTTAGTCTTACTCCTTTAAAAGATAAGCTTTTTAAGGGCAGGGACTGTCTTTCTTCTTGCCTTTGCAATCTCAGAATCGTCAATAAATGCTAGCTGACTGGCTGCAAATGGGCTATACCCAGTTTATAGATCAACCATGATTAAATTGGGCTTCTCTACCATTTCTAAACTGACTTCTAATTCACAGGCAAGAGAAACAAGAGAGGAGGGGGGTAGGTCATGTAAAAAGGAAATGAGAAGGCAAAGATTTCAGAGGCAATGGTGCAGTAGATAGAGTCCTAGGCTTGTATGCTATCTGGAAGACCTCAATTTGAATCCTACCACAGACATTTGCTTGCTACCCTCTGCAAGTCATGTTAGCTTCTCTATGGCATCTGCCACACAGAGTTGTTGTGAGGATCTACTGAGAGAATATATATGAAGCCCTTTGCAAACCATAAAATGCTATATAGAATGCTAATTATTATTTTATATTTTCATTACTCTGAATTATTATTTAATTTTGACTATTAGTCCAATGGTCTTTTCCCTATATCATGCTGCCAAAACATTTGGGGGGCTTATCTGGTGTTTTGTATTACTGGCATCTTTTCCTTCAGCAGCATAAATAGTGAAGAATTGCCTGAATTGAAATGCAGGAAGGGGGACGATCACTTAGCCTGTTCCAGCAAGATGACAGGAATGTTTCAGAAATACTCTTTCTCCCATACCTGCTGCCCCCAGTATTCACTGTAACCTCAAGGACTCTGCTCCCTTCTGGAGTTGTCTCTAGACATCTTATCCATTCCATCTGTTTGAGATTCTCCCTTTACAGGGGTCGATGCCAGTCCCAGTCCCTTAGCCAGAAGCCAACCCTAGCCAAAAAGACAGGTGCACTGGCATGTCCAGCTGGGAATCCTGCCCTCACCAAACTCACTTAATGCTCATGCAGGAGCTCTTGGCTACCTCCATGATCTAGCCCATCTGGTAAGGTGGCACAGTGCCCATGTACAAGGTCAATTTCTTACAGTCCTGGGCATGCCATAGAATGGTACAGAGTAGACTTTTTCTATGCACAGATCCTGGGAGGTCTTGAAACTCAATCACACCAGTATTCTTAATTCCTCTGACTGGGAGGGAAATGGCAGGCTGTGTGTGGCTTCTGAGAATCAGTGATGTTCTGTTTTCAGAGCAGGGAATGGAAGACAGAGAACATCTTGGTCATTTTCTGGGTGGCCTGGGGGTAACCTACTGTCCTTAAACTTTTCTAGGAGAGGGAGGGAAGCAATAGTGAATGGCCTGGGTCATAGAAAATACTGCTGTGGATGCTGACAACTTAGGGATTAGCTTAGCCTATTTAGTTAAAACTGTCTTGTGGAACTGGAAGGAAGGAAGGAAGGAAGGAAGGAAGGAAGGAAGGAAGGAAGGAAGGAAGGAAGGAAGGAAGGAAGGAAGGAAGGAAGGAAGGAAGGAAGGAAGGAAGGAAGGAGCTATTATTTATTCAGCCATTAAATAAAAGCCTGAGACGATATGAGTTTAAAGGTGTGGTTGAGTAGGCAAGTAGGTCCATTTAAAACAGGGTAATCCTGAGGGGAAAAGATACTAAATAAGCCCAGGACAGAGAAAAAAATGACTCAACTTTTAGAAAAAATAATTTAGCCAGTCAAAATTATAATATCTTTCAAAAATAAATGACCCAAATTCATATTCCTATGGACAGAGCACCCAACTTAAGTATATGGAGCATGGAGGACTGCACACATGGAATGAGGCCTACCTGTGACAAGGTCTTTTATTGTGGGTTCTCAAAGGTAGGCAGAATAGACATAATATGGATCACCACATGTAAAAAGAAGGGTCCCACGTGTGTCAAGTCCTGTCCTTTTGTGGCTCAAAGAGAGGCACAATAGACATCTGTCCTCCCCTGATCCTTCTCTGAGGAAGACTTTTATTTCTTCCAAGAAAAACAAGAAGTTGGGACCAGAGGCTGCAGCTCTGCTTTCTTCAGACAGAAGTAGTACCAGGTTAGAATTAAGTTTATCTCCTCCCTTAAATATTAATAGTCTAGGGAATTTGATCAGGTTCCATCTAACTTTTTATTGCTTTGTCATAGTGGGGGGGAGCAGTGTGTGTTTGGGGGAATCCTGAGTTTTCTATCCCTTTCCTACCTAATGCCAGTTCCACAATGAGCACACAGAGTGAATAACAAAGAAGCCCATTTATCCAAATAGTGGCAAAACAGATAGCAGAGAAACTGTACATAGAAGAATATACACTAGACAATACAGAATGAAGGGGCTCTCCCACTGGGATCTAGATAACTCTAACTCATCTCAACCAAGAGGGAGCGTCATGAATCTCACCCAAGGGGAAACTTCCTAAATTCTCCAGTGTAACAAGCTGGAGATAGAGACATGATGGAGACTGCCAAGTCCTTTCCTATCTTCCCTGAGTCTTTTCTTTCAGCAACTAGAAGAGGAGCTGGTCTCTTCTATCTTCTCTCTTGAAGCAGGAACCCAACCTTAGGCTATGTTCTCTGCTCTATGCTCAAATACTTCGACACTCTCCCTTCAATAGTTTCCGAAAGGGGGCCGACTGAGAACTGACCCTCTCACCCCTCACCCAGGACAGGGCTTTCACCTCTATCAGCAAGGAGAGAGTTCCCTATCAATCAGTTTTGGGTTAGGAGTGACCTAGATTTGAGTCTCAATTCTGATACTTGTGTGATCCTAAGCGAGTCCCTTCAACACTCAGAGCCTCATTTTCTCATCTGTGAAATGGGGCTAATGCTAGAATAAATGTGAGGTTCAAATGCAACACTTCCTAGAAAGTATTTTATAAACTTAAATCATTATTATATCACTATCAGCTAATATGAATATTAATTCTGATATACACATCTCAGCATAAGGGCTCTGAAATATTCAAGGCTCATCATAAGACATTCTATGCATCTTCTTCTGCCTCCATTCCCTGAAACTCCCCCTTTCTACTGCTACCCCCTGTTCCCTACAGTGCTGACAGTATCTCCCCAGTATTTCCCAAATATCATCTTCCTCCATTTTTCACTTAAGGTGTTAGGGGAAAATTGCCTTGGTTTGGGGGAGGGAGGTAGGGAGAAAGGAAGAAAGACCAGGACCAACAATGGTCCTTCCTTACTAGCATACTAAATAGCTACCAACACATTCTTTTCTGCTAGCCTCAGTGGGCCTAAATAGGAAGAGATTCTTCTGGTTTATTCTAGGGCTTCTCTGCCAAGCAATCCCCAAAATGTCTTTGTATCATTCTTCCAGAGAAAAGATTGAAGATTAATGTGAGCATGTGGATGATAGAGGAAGAAATATGTTAAAGAAGACGAGACGGAATGGGATCCCTTGTTCCTATAAAAGGGCTTGCCTTGACAAGGAGGAGGGCTATCCCTTCATGTAAGACAGGAATGAAGGAGGAGATAGAAGAAGAAGGTATGTGAGTGGTATAAGTTGAGGAAGGGGGGAGAAGAAGGAGCTCTTGGCAAATGGCCTCAAGGTCCAATGTGCTCAGAACCAAAAGAACATTAGTCAGCTCTATCTCAAATCCGAACCTCCTCATGGTCTTGGCATTTCATGGTTCCTTCCTCATCTAATCTTAGAGTTATCCTCCTACTGCTACGATGGAACTATGAAAGAGATCATGGATGTACCTCTCAGTGATACCTGGAGAAGACATACTGCCCTAGTCTCCCTCGACGGAAGATAGAGTACTGCTTGTGTCATGGATCAAATCAAATTTAATTTAATTCAGCAAGTATTTGTTAATACAGAGAGACCTAAGTGCTGTGGGGAAGGAGAGCACAAAATCAAAACAAGAAAAAAAGTTCATTTCCTCAAAGAACTTATATTCTAATAGGACATAATGAATGAGCAAGACTAAAATAATAAAAACATAGATGTCATTATTTCATCCTTCCTGACCTAGCTCCAGTGATTCTTGAATGGAGGATTGTATTTCCTTTCCTAACCTTGGGACAAGCCATACTCTGGTCCAATAAGCCAGACATCTGTATCTGAGAACTATCATGGCATGCCTAGGATCAACACTGGAGAAGTCTACAATTCTTAGCCAGCCCTTAGATGCATGAGCTTTTGCAAATCTATTTATATTCTCCATATATAAGGATACCCATCAGATTTACCAGGTTGTTTGGAGAGAAGTGTCTTGCTAAACAGTCCTGAAGTTCCCTGTTCAGACCTTTTTTGAAGGCACATATTACCACTAATTTTTCCTAGTCCAGACTAACTCCTCAGCAAACAGAATTCACTTGTATATGTAAACAACATCCTCTTTCCCTGACATGTTTCACATCTATGCAGCAACATCTGGTTTCATAAGCAATTCAGAATGCTTTTCATAATCCTTAAAATGCAGGAACTGTCAGAAAAGGGCTCAGAACATGTTAGAATGAGCAAAATGGGAGGGGGAGATGTTTTAACTCTGTTTGGCAAACAGAAAGGACAAAAATGAAATAGGATCAAACACCACTTTGGGGTGGAGAGAAAGACCATAATGGATGATGGAGAGAAGGTAGAACTACTCAACTCTTACTTTACTTCTTTTTTCTCCACCAAGAAAAATGACCATTGGACTGAGGAAAACAAAACAAAAATGGTTATAAGAAAGGCATAGTGTAGCCTCCGGGCCCTTCTTTGCAAAAAACAAAGAAGCCCCAGAAAACCTCAATAATCTGACAGGAAAAATGAGTAAGTTGTCAGAGTAAGACCAGCATTAATGGCCCAAAGTCCCTTGCTTCACTGTTAGGAACTTTGAGTATCAACTACTGTCAGTTTTCAAGCAGTTCTCTCTTCCCTGTCTAGCCTGAATCAGTACCAGTTCCCAGGCGTAGACCACTTGCTCCCTTCTCTCGGTTTCTGGTCCTGCTAGATCTACATAAGAACCCTATAAAAACCCACCAGATTTTACTTGCTTGGGGAGAGTATGACCCATTGCCTTTAGGGTCCCAAAGAGTGCTCAGTTTCATCCAGGGCCCCAGTAGGCCTGTTTGCAGCATTCTCCCTGACTACCCTTAATTCTGTGAGCATCTCTTTTCAATAAAGCTGACTTGATTTACTGCATTGTAAGCACAATGTTTCCTTGTACTGGACTATTGGGATTCTGAATCTTCCTGTGTCTAGGATAAAATCATGGTTAATGGTGACGCTAGATAAATAGGGAGATAGAAAGAGAGCACCTAGCTGCCCTGAATATATTCAAGTCACCATATCAGGATTTTTGCTGTTCAGTAATTTTTCAGCTGTGTCTGACAGTGACCCCATTTGGGGTTTTCTTATCAAAGATATTGGAATGGTTTGCCTTTTTCTTCCCCAACTCATTTTACAGTTGAGGAAACTGAGATAAACAGAGTTAAGTGACTTGCCCAGAGTCACACAGCTGGTAAATGTCTATGGCCAGATTTGAACTCAGGAAGACGAGTTTTCCTGACTCCAGGCCCGGCACTCAATCCATTACACTATCTAGCTACCTCATATACCAGAGTGCTAAAAAAACAAACAAATATGGAAGTTATAATTACTGAGCCATTGTCACTGACTTTTAAAATACTAAAGAATTAGAGAAAGTGCCACAGGACTGGAGAAGACAACAGATATTCCAATTTCAAAAAAAAAAAGGAAGACAGTAGAATCTGTAACCTAAAACCAAGTGAACTTGACTTCAATTCCTGGCAAAATTCTAGATAATATTATTAAAGCAATAGTTAATAAATGTCTAGAAAAGGAAGGAGTAATGGCAAAAACCCAGCATAGTTTCCTTAATAGCAAATCATGCATGGTTAGCTTTTTTTTTTTCTCTTTTTTTACAATGTTAATGATTAGACTAACAGATTAGGGGAATGTTATAGACAAAATATGCTTGACTTTAGTAAAGTCTCTGATTCTCATCTGTGTACAAATAGAGAAACTGGAAGCAGATATGTTAGGTAGATTTGCAACTGGCTGAATGTTAGTCAGCTGATAGGTTGATGTCAACTTCTCGTTACTCTTTAGTGGAGTATCTCAGGGATCTGTGTTTATTTAGCTCATGCTATTTAACATTTTGGTCGACTATATATAGATATAGACATAGATAAAATGGTTACCAAAAGTGCATACAGCACATAGCTAAGAGGGATGACATTCTCAAACCAAATGACAGTCCCAATCCAAAAAGATTTTGTCATGCTGGAATGATAAACCCAATTTAATAGGGATAAATGTAAACTCTTATAGTTCAGCTAAAGAAATCAAATTTATAAGCATAATATGAAGACTGTAGCTCTTATAAAACCAATTCTAGGTGGTTTTTAGCAGACTAAATACTCATTCTATATCAACAGTCTGAATATGACAACCAAAAATAGTCAATGTAATCTTGAGAGGCCTAATATCCAGAAGTAGGGTGATGCTAACCCTGCTGAATTCTGCCCTGGTCAGAGAGCTATGTTGAATTCTGGGTACCACATGCTAGGAAAGATAATGTATGTGTGCTGGAGCACATCCAGAGGAGAACAAGAGGAATGGCAAAGGGACTCAAAACCATGATGTATGAGACCTGGTTGAAGGAACTGATGATGTCTAGCCTAGAGTGGAGGAGACTTAGAGGAGAGAGAACTGCTTTTTAAGTATTTTAAGGACTGCCAAAAAAGGAGTAATGGGTAGAAATTGCAGAGAGGCAAGTTTAGAGTCCACATAAGGAAAATCTTTCCTACAATTAGAGCTCTCCCAAAACAGCATAGAATGACTCAGGAGGTAGTGATCAGCCTCTCACTAAAGGGCTTCAAGTGAAAGCTGGGTGTTCATTTTTGGAGATGTTACAGAAGGGACTTCTGTATAGATGACAGGCACAGATGAAAGTCTCTTTCAAGGCTGAAATTCTGTGATTCTGTGACTTTTCAAAAGTGTGCTGGAACCAGTTCCTACCAGAATCAAGAGACTGGATTATTACATTTTCAGTGTGAGCATTTATATATTGGAAATCAGCAAACACTATAAATCAGAGTTTTACGTATTGTTTCATTGATTTTTTTTAGATTTAAAAAAGTGATGAAGAAAATATTGATGATGAAGATTGAACTTAAAAGTATGTCATGAGTATATTTTTCCCCTCTCCTAAAAAAAGGATATTGGCTAAAACAATGTAGTTCTTTTCAATTTTTTAAAAAACAAGACAGCTTGATCAATAGCAAAGGCATAGGGTTGAATCTTGCAAGTCAGTCCACATCATTTGAGAAAGGCTAATGGATCTTCTCACCATCCTTGAAAAATCTGTGGAGAAACAACCACAGTTTCCTGGAGATCCATGGTCACAGAATGAATGAATGGGACTATCAGTAGATTCTTCTCAAGACTTTAGTCCTTACATACTTGCTATATACCCAGTACCCCATGTATTGGACAGTCCCTGTCAACAAGACATAGAATGGAGAAATGACCCCCTCCATCCTAGTATTGGTCTGTTTATTATGCATCTAGTGCCTGATACCAAGTAGGACCTTCCTCTAGGAATAGTCCAAACAGGAAGCTCTTGGCTGGATCTGGTTACAACCTTCAATAACATTAGCATTTATGCTAATTGTCTTATATGCACCATATTAGTACACTGGAATAGCATGGTCAGGAGATAAGACCCCAGGATAATAATATATATGACTGCGAATAACCCCACAAATTTTATCAATGACATGAGAGGAAAAATCCCAGATCCCAACATCATAGGCATAGAAGCTACACTGTGGATCCAAAATCTGTACCTGTATCTTATACTCATAATTCTTTCTCTTGCCTCCATTCTTAATTACTGTGGGTCAGTTGGATTCCAGGTATATCAGCTTCCTTCCCGTTACCTGCTTCCCAGAAATACCATCTTTGAAAGTGCTAATGCAGTCAGCTGACACTGGCTTCAACTCTTCAGGTCTAGCCTATCCACTGGAAGTGTTTCAGAGGAATCTCCCAAACACAGGTCAAGGTGCCTGCCACCTCTACTGCCCCTATGTCCCACACAGTGCACTATTCCCTCTATGATAGTGGCAGTATCAAGCAGAAAAGAAATTTCCAAAAATAAACTATCAAAGAAAACATCCTAGAGAGAAATAGGAAAGATTTGATCAGCTGTTATTTGGAATTATCCATTCCATAACCCTCTTCCTTATAGATAAATAGATAGATAAATGACAGAGAGAAAGAGAAGGAAGATGAAAGACAGATATATAGACACACAATGATGCATAAATAGATTAGTCCAGAGACAAAGAGAAAAAGAATAGAGGCAAATAAACCAATGAACATATATTGTATACTCCACTATGTGTTAAGAGGGGTTAAGACATGACCCCTCTCTCCAAGGTGCTTATAAGGGATTGATAAGACATGCACAGAAATAGCCATGTAGATAAGAGGAACAAATACTATAAGATTAAATAAAAAGGAAATGTTTTCAATTGAGTTTTAAAGATAGGGGAATCAAGGAAAGTTCAGAGGAGGTACCTAGCACATTGCCTTGCATACACACAGTAGGTATACATTTTGCTGCAAAAGAGTGCTTCTTTTTGGGCAGGTGGAGAGTGATAGGTTACTGACTAGCGACAGACACAAACAAAAAGAAAGAGAATATCAATAAATCTTTTTTTAGCACACAGGAAACAGAAAATGATGTAGAAGCAAATTGAGCAATTATATTCTATTACTACTTCATTAAATTTAATATATAATATGTTTTAAAGCAAGTAAAATAAAGTTCATAATTTCTCATAAGTCTTTTTCTTGTTCTTTTTTGTACATTGAAATGTTTGTTGATGTTAAGTTCACAAGAAAAAAAAGATTTTTTAAAAAATAAAAAAAAACATTTGAAATGACCATTGAATGATAGATACACAGAGATGGGGAAAGGGCATTTCACTTGTAGTCAACAGTGGGAGGTGTATGACAAAATTATAAAACTTACTTTGGAAGAGACTTCAAATGCAACTCATACTTGAAAAAGCCTCTCGTCTACAGTATACATGACAAGTGATCTCCCAGTCTTTGTGAAAGATTTCCAAAGAAGGAAAAAGCTCTCTACAGGCCAAAGTACCACATCCCACTCTGAATGTCTTTAATTATTAAGAAAGTTTTCCACATATTCCAAATTTGTCTCTGTGAATGGAGGAAGGAAGCGTGAGATATGTTCAAAGATAAGTAAGTAGAACAATGTGGCCAGGGGATAGTATCCTTGAGGCAGAGGCATGTGGGATAGCACTAGAAAGGTAGATTGGAGTTAGATTGTGGAAGATCTTAAATTTAGTTCGAGTAAATACAATACATTAGATGCCAGGCAAAGAAGTTTGAACTTTATTAATAATCAATGGGGAGTTATTGGGAATTTTTGATCAGTAGAATGATGTGATTAGAGCTGTGCATTAAGAAGCTTTACCTGGAAGTGAAAAGTAGGCTAGATTGGCAGGGAGGAGAAACTGGAGGAGGGGAGAACAGTCAGCTGCTTCTTGGAACAGTCTTGGAAATGAGATAAAGAGACCCTGATCTGGGGCGGTAGATGGCAGTGAGAATAGTAAGGAATGGTTGAACATCAGAGAAAGAATAAGACGTTGATTCCTTTTTCTCTTCCTTCTCTGGTTCAATCTTCCCAGCCCACAATGTGCTTCCTCCCATCCCCAGCCCCAATCATAAAACACTTATGTAATAATATTCATTGGCTATTTACATTATACCTGCTTGAATTGTTCATTATCATCTTTTCTTGAATATATGCTTTTTTCTCTACATAGAGATTATATAGCTCCATTCTCCCACAGTGCCTAGAACATGGAAAGTGATAAAAAAAATTGTGTTGATTTCACAAGTGAATGGATAGTTCCAGACAATCTTTTGTAATTGGTTTATGATACATTATATTATTTTAAATGGAAGATTTACCTTCATAATTACGTTTTGCTTTGGCTAGTATTAAAATTATTTTTCATTTCCTAATAAACTAGGTAAATAGAAGAAGAGGTAGTTTGGGAGTTTGAGCATGGGATTAAAAATTACCAAGGTCATAAAGGAGATAATTCACACATCATTGCAAGTTGGCTGTCTGTATAAAGTAGAAGATATTTTGAAACTCCAATAAAACCCTCCCCTTCTTCAGATAGCATCTCTTCCATTGAATCCTTCCCCTAGTTTCTTTGACAGGACTATCACTTCCCACTTGGACCATTAGACAGCTGGGTGGTCCAGTGGATAGAGCGCCAGGCCTGAAGTCAGGAAGATTCATCTTCTTGAGTTCAAATATGATCTCAGACACTAACTGTATTATGGGCAAGTCACTTAACCCTATTAGCCTCAATTTTCTCATCTGTAAAATGAGCTGGAGAAGGAAATGGCAACGCACTCTAGTATCTTTGCCAGAAAGCCACAAAATGGGGTCAAGAAGACATGAATATGACTGAAGAGCAACAATAAAAATAAGAAGAATGATTTGTGTCTCTACTCTGCACTTAATGAATTCTGGTTTGTGTTATAATTATTTGCATCCCTGTTTTCTTTCTCCTAAAAGAAGTAAATCCCCCAGTGGCCTGTGAGAATCACTGCATTGTCCTGGATAGAACACTAGGTAGCTTGATGTATATTCTGCCACTTATTAGCTTTGCAACCATGGCAAATCATTTAAACTCCCAGTGCCTCAGCAATTCTTGGAGTCTGTAAGTTAAGACAAGTTGCTCATTTGCATGGGGGAAGAAAATGTACATATCAGGAGTTTTTCTACATAAATGAAATTACAACCAGATAAATCCAGACCATTTTTAAAATCCTCAGTACCAACACCTCTCTGAGCCTCTTTTCCTTTTTTAATTAGTTTTTTTTTTTCAAAATGAAGATCTGCCTTCTCTCCCTCTCATTTCCCATTAGGAAAGCAAAAATAAAACCACCCATGCAAACATGTATAGTTAAATTACTGCAGTGCCCATGCCATATGAATATAGATATATATAGATCTGGATATAAATATATATGTATATATTTGTATCTATCTACATATATAAATAGATGTATAGGTATCTTTTAGTTAGCAAATTATATATAGGTAGACAGACAGACAGACAGATAGATGATAAATAACAGATAGATAATAGATAGATGATAGATAGATAGATGACAGATTGATTGATAAATAGATGATAGATAGATAGATAGATAGATAGATAGATAGATAGATAGATAGATAGAATGATAGATACCTCTCAATCTGAACTCTAAATCCACAAACTCTGCATCATCATGAGTTTCATCATGAGTCCTCTAAAATTGTGATTGGTCATTGTGTTGTTTAGCGTTTCTGTCTTTCAAAGTAGATTGACTTTACAATATTGTTATTATATAAATTGTTCTCCTTGTTCAACTCACTTCATCCTGCATCAGTTCCCACAAGTCTTCACCAGGTTTCTCTGAAGTAATTTCTCTTCATCATTTCTGATAGCACAGTAGTGTTTTCCATCATATTCACACACCACAACTTGTTCAACATTTCCCCAGTTGATGAGTTTCCTGGTTTTCGGTTCTTTGCCACCATAAACAAAGCTGCTACATATATATATATTATATATATATATATATATATATATATATATATATATTTGTCATTTGGGTCCTTTTCCTCTTTCTTGATAGCTTTCTAATATAAACCAAGTAATGAAATTGCCGGGTCAAAGGGTATGCACAAATTGTTAGCTTTGGGCACATATAGTTCCCAATTGCTTTCCAGAATGTCTGGACCAATTCACAGCTCCTCCTTTTTAAAAAATTGGACTTATTTTATTCTGAACTTAAGAAATAAAACAAGCATTTCCATAATGTAGTAGAAAAGAAAAAATGATTGTACATGAAACTGCAAATTATGTACAACTTGCTTATTCCTTTTTAAATATTATATAACTTTCTTTTTTTATTTTTCCCCCTTTTTTTCTTCCCTTCCCACCCTAGAGATGGCTACCATTAGACACAAATATGTATGTATATATGTATACATATACACATACATATATATACACACACATATAAAACCATTCCATACATACTTCTATTTATCAGAACTTTCTCTAGATGCAGATAGTGTCTTCCTTCATACAACTTTTCTAGTTGAGTATTTATAATAGTCAAAATGACTCCGTCACTCAAAGTTGTTCTTTAAACAATATTGTTGTCACTGTATACAATGTTCTCTTGGTTCTCTCTTCATTATTTCTTGCAAATTAAAGTGCCTGTTTTCCCACAGGTTGTCCAACACTTGTCATTTCTTTTTTGTCAATTTTATCAGTATGATGATTAGTACTTTGAAGGAAGCTAACTGGGTCAAAGGATGGAGCGCTGGACCTGGAGTCAGGAAGACCTGTGTTCCAATCCAGCCTCAGACACTTACTGATTGTGTGATCCTGGGCAAGTCATTTAACCTCTGTTTGCCTTAATCCGATGAAGAAGGAAATGGCAAATCATTCCAATATCCTTGCTATGAAAACCCCATGGACAGTATGGGCATTATATGTTCCACAAGGTCATGCATGAAGAAACAGATACAACTAACAGCCATATGAAGAACTTCAGAGCTGTCTTTTATTTTTTTCATTTCTCTAATAATTAGTATTTAGAGCATTTTTCATTTCTGTTCATATACTTTTTTGACCACTTATTGATTGGAGAATGGTTCTGAGTCTATTTTCTCATCTGTAAAATGACTACTCCCTCAAACTAATTGAAGAGCAGCTGTTAGTTTGCATTGGTAGAGATTTCCCTCACTGAGAGTTCTCTGCATCACTATAATCACAGGCCTGACCCACTCCTGGAAAGAAAAAATGCCACTAATAATATTTGCACAATCTATCTTGCAGGACTGTTGGGAGGAAGACTTTATGTAAATCTAAAACACCATCAAATATTGACTATTATTACTGTAAATAATGGGCACTTTAAAAATGCTGGTTGATTGGTTGAATGAATTAAGCAATCACAAGCATTTGTCAAGGGCGGAGAGTTTAGTGCCAGATACTGTACTGGTTTCTGGGAATTTGAAGGCAAAAAAATGAAACAGTCCCTGAAGTTTCAGAGAAGTTCCTGTGAAGGATGAATGAAATCAAAGTGCTTTGGTAAACAATTTCCCTTTTCCAGCCCTCATTGTTTGAAACTATGAGCAAGTTTGAAGAGGTGGTCTCTAAGGTCTCCTCCAGCTTGAAAATTCTGCTGTCTGTGATCCCCTGACCCCAGAGGCTAAGGCATAGCAGAGCCCTGCTTTTGGAGAGGCTCTGATGAGCTCAGGTGGGCTCTGATTTTTTCCCCCAGGGCCTAAGGCTATTCAGCTCCCCGTAGGAGCTCCCGTTTCTGGGCAGACGTGGGGCGTGTCCACAGGCAGGCTAGGAAAGCTGTGGTCAGTGCTGCTGCTGAGGCGGCTGCTTTAACACTAGAGGGCACTGGAATGGTAGAGGCCGCTCTGCTCAGCTCGGCTCTGCTCTCTGCTGTCTGCTGGCGTGCCTTCCTCTCCCAGCCTGCACCTCTCGCAGCCACAGCTGGTGTTGTCCAGGAAGCCGGAGGCTCTCAGAGAGCGAGCTGATTGCGTGAGATGATTCTGGGAGAGAGACCCCAGGGAAAGTGCCCTGACCACTGAGCAAGCACTGTCTCCATCTCCTGGGCATCCCCTACCTTTGCCCTTGCCAATGCCTGAGCCCATCCTGATGAGGGGTGAGCCAGTGGGGATCTGGAGCTGGGAGGAGATGGTTGGATCATCGCTCTGCTTTCAAGCTCCCCTGATTGGCACGTCCTGGAAATGAGCGAGGCTTTCCCTGATGGAGTCTGGCCTGGGGATCCCCTTTAAGAAATTTCTTGGATAATGATTTCAACAAAGGAAGAGAAATTGAAGACCAGTCCCCTGGCCCTTTGCGTAGACCTGGAACCATTCAAGGCTGTGAGAGCTTAATTCACTCTGCCTCCTTCCCTAGTTCAGACCCTCCCCCCAATTAAGATGCCGAATTCACTTTCCCTTCTAAAACCTAACTCTGCTACCTGTGGAAAACATCTCCAGGGTTCAAGAGCCCCTGGGAGGAACTGGTAGCTTCGGGGTAACAAGGAGAAGGGGCAGCTGTGTCCTTTAAACAATTAAAACAGAGAAGATGCACCCATCCCACGGGATCCAGGCTGGGTCAAGCCTGAATCACCTGTTGGGGAACCGGAAGCTGATGGCCATGGGAGTTATGTTGGGATGGCTACTGATGGTCCATCTATTGGTCAATGTGTGGCTGCTATGTCTTCTCTCAGTAGTGTTGATGGCACTGGGGGGCTGGGTGGGCTCACAGGCTATGATGGGGGTCACTGGCCGACTGCATTTAGAGCGCTTCATCACACTGTCGAGCTGCCCTCCCAGCCCCGAGGCCGAGAGCCAGCTGGACCAAGAGATTGACCACACCATCCAAAAGATCATCAGGGACTTTGTGTCTTCATGGTACTGCACAGTAAGCAATGAGCCTGCCTTTGAGGAGGAGGTGAGGGCAGCAATGATAGGAATGGCCCAAGAGCTCAGGAGAAGGATGGGAAGTGTGGACAGGCAAGCTCTAACCCAAAGGGTTCTGACACTCTGCGGCTGCCACCTACAGAGCTTTGTGAAGGCAAAGGAGGCCACAGGGAGGCAAGGTGTCCAGGCTGAGCCATCTCAACTTTGGGAAGCATACTGTCAAACCATTGCCTCCCACCCTGCTGTGCAGAGCCCCAGTGCAGAAGTGAACTATGCCCGGGGCATTGTGGATCTGCTACTTCAGGGGCTGACACCCAAGCCCCATCTGGAGACACGGACAGGGCGCTATGTGGTGGTGGAGCTCATCACATGCAACGTGCTTCTGCCACTCATTAGCAAGATGTCGGATCCAGATTGGATCCACCTTGTACTGGTTGGTATATTTTCTAAGGCCAAAGCAGGCACAACTGAAGAGGCTGACTCAGCCTGCCCAGCAAAGCAAGCCAGCCAGCCCCCAGTGCCCAGGTCCCTGCCCCTTACCATACCAGTGGAAAAGCTGCCTGAGGTGAGAAGTCCTTCTCCAGCAGGAGCCTTGACACTCCCAAACTGCAGTGGGCAAGATGGGCCAGGAGGACACTCCCCAGAAGTGGAAGAAGGCCGGGAGGCTCTAGAAGGGGACCTGAGTATGGAGTCAGAGGGTAAAAAGTCAGGAAATTGTGCATCCCACTTTCTGCACCCAGATACCCGGGGCCCCCTGTTCTTATGTGAGGACTCAGAACTGGGCTCTCCCCTTTCCGACCTGGGCAAAGATACAGATTCTATCATGCTCATGACTCCCAGTGACTTCCTCACTGACAGGCTTCAGGATGCCCTAACTGCCCTGGAGGGTGGCACAGATGTTCTGGAGCCAGAGGAAGGAGATGGACCTGAAAGTACAGAAATTGAGGAAGGTCCAGAGGCAGACACAGGCTTGTTGGCCTCCATGCTCAAGCCTTGCCCAGAAATCCAGATCAACTCAGCAGAGAAAGAAGAGGAACAAGAAGACCTCACCTCCCTAACAACTTTTCTGGAAGGGCCAGAGAGAACCTGTCTTCCTCGGCCTTCATGCCTAGAGAAGGATCTAACCAATGGTGTTAGTCCTCTGGACCCCAGCCTACCCCAGGTTTTGCTCTCCTCCTCCCCAACAGGTCCCCTAAGCTCAGCCACCTTCAGCTTTGAGCCCCTTAGCAGCCCCGATGGCCCAGTTGTCATTCAAAATCTACGGATCACTGGAACCATCACAGCTCGGGAGCACAGCGGAACCAGTTTCCACCCCTATACTCTCTACACAGTGAAGGTAATGGGGTCACGGGTTGTGATTGTGGCTTATTCACCATGAGCTTTGAGGAATAGTAGGGAAAAGTTAATATTCTTGCACAGTAAAGTCTGAAGACAGTCTGGTTAGCATTCAATTACTCATATTCAATTCAACAGGGGAAGGGTTTGAAGTCAAGTTTTAGTCCAGGGTAAGTCTCTGACACACTTCTCATCCAATTATTCTGTCAGATTTTCATATTAACCTAAAAAAATTGAGTTAGGAAGACACATCTGCTGCTGTACCACCACAAAATTCACATAATACGTTGCAAAGCAAAAATTTTAAAAATTTAGCTATTCTCTTAAAATTATGTTCCCCTATTCTGCTAGTATAGATAATCAAGGCTTGACTATAATTACAAAACAGCATTACACTCTGCTCTAAAAACCACCCCATACTTTGAACAGGAAGAGATAATTGTAATTTTGCACAGATGAAATGCTGCTCATTTGGGTCACACTACATATTCTGAACTTGAAAAGTGGGCACACATTCAATACATTTGTGCTATGTCTAAATACAAATTGTCTTGACTGAGTGAATGTGGGCACCTGGTACAAGTACAGTCTTCAGCCCAATGCAATAATTATATGGTGATACTTCAGCTCCCTTGGGTTGTTCTATGTAATTGATTCCCAAATCTATACATCCAGCTCTCAACCTCTCTCCTGAATAGTCCTGCATCAGCAAATATTTATTAAGCCCTTAATTTATGCCAGATTTTGTGCTAAACACTAGGAATATAAAGGCAAAAATATAGTCCCTGCCCGCAAGAAGCTTCCATGCTAATCAGGAAGATAATAATGCAACAGTTCAAAAGGAAGTTTCTGGAAGGGAAAAGAAGCTATCTATAGAAAATAGAATTTGAACTAAATTTTGAAAGAAGCCAGGAGGCAAAGGTGAGGAGAGAGGCATAAAGGAAAGGCCTAGGCCAGGAGGCCTGGGAAAGTGCCTACAGTTGGGAGATGAAGTGGTTTGAGGCCAATGTCCCTGCATCTTAGAGTAGGAGGTGGAGAGGAAGGTTTGAGAAAACTGGAAAGAAAGGAAGACTAGAAAGGCATGGCCAAGTGCATGCTGGATGTGTCCACTTAGATGTCCCATGGACAGTTCAAAGTCAGTATGTCTAAAATAGAACTTTACCCCTAAACTGACCCTTCACATATTTTTTTTTCTATTTCAATTGAAGACATCACCAGTCTTCCAATCACTAAGGTTTAAAACCTTAAAGTCCCTTCTGACCGCACTGTCCCTCAATCCCATGTTAAATCACAACGCCAAGTTTCATTGATTCTCTCCACATCTCTCAATCTTTTCTACACTCTCAAAGCTACCACTCTAGTTCATTTTTTTTCCTTTTTCACCTCTGCCTAGAATACTTAAATTGCCTCCTAACTGATCTCCTCATTTCCAGGTTCAACCCTTTCCAATCCAGCTTTTATAAAGCTGCCAAAAAAATCTTAAAATACAGGTCGAGCCACATCACTCCTCTGCCCAGAAAACTTCCATGGCTCCCTATCACTTTTAGGATAAAATACAAACTTCTCTACCACTTAAAGAATTTCATAACCTGACCCTAGCCTATCTTTTCAGACAGTTTCTACTTTCCCACTGTGTGTTATGGCCAAAGTGGACAACTTGCTGTTCCTTGCTGTTCCGTGCACACAGTGTTCCATCCCCCACCTCAGTGTCTTTCTATAAGAAATGCCCGGTCTGGAATGTTTTACCTCAATTTCTAGAAACCCTAGCACCCTTCAAAGCTCAATGCCTGAATGACCTCCTACACAAGGCCTTCCCTGATTTTTCACAGCTATTAATGTTCTTCTCTTCCCTAAAATTACTTTGTATTCATTTATCTGCATACATGTTGTCTCCCCCAATAGAATATAAACTCTTTGGAGGCCAAAACTTTTGTTTTTGTCTCTATATTCCCAGTGTCTGGTGAATCAGGAGCCATGAAGAGATGTGTTCAAGTCTTGACAAATCACTTAACAAATCACTCTACTCTAGGCAACATTCAGAGAAAATTCTGGCCTGCACTGGTGAAGGAAATGTCCTTTATCTGGGAATTCTCTCTGCTAAAAAAATCACAGATCCAGTCCTTTCCCCTTTCCCCAGTGCTTTACACATAGTAGGTCCTTACTAAATGCTTGTTAAATTAAATTTAATTAAAGCCTGACAGAGCAAAGCAATCTTTTGCTACCCCCACCCACAATTCCAGTACTGTGTATCTAAGAACTAAGTAATTAATAAGGCCAAAATCACATGATGTAGATGCTTAGGAATGCTTATTTCATTAATTCAAGTCATTCATTTCTTCAACAGTATGAGACAGCCCTTGACAGTGACAACAGCAGCGGCCTTCAGCAGGTGGCCTACCATACGGTGAACCGTCGCTACCGGGAGTTCCTGAACCTGCAGACCAGACTGGAGGAGAAACCAGACCTACGGAAGTTCATCAAAAGTCAGGATCCCCAACCCCCTTCCATATTTCCTGCCCTTATATTTCCTATAATCTCTCTACATTCACCACAATGCCCTGGAGATAGAAAGCACCCTGTCATGGATTACTAGGACCTGTGGGTTGCATTGCCAAAGAGGTTCACATTTCACATTCTGTTTCTCAGAGTCCCTGCGCAGGCATCAGGAGTTTTGGAATTTTCTCCAGAAAAGAAGGAATGAGTTTTGACTGAGCTTTCATTCCCTAGCTTCCTCATCCAGAGGCCCCACTAAGTTCACTTCCTGATGTCATGGTCCTCTTTGAGAATGAAGGACAGATTACACACACAAGAAACTTGAGAACTTTCCAATTTGTGCCCAAGATCAGAAAGTTAAGTAGAGCTTGAGGGGGGAAGGGTGGTGAGGTAATCGGGGGCTGGATATCTAGTCAGTATGTTTGCAAGGGACCGTTGGTTTCTTTGAACACTTTGTTAGTTCTCTTTGACTACAAACAAATCACTTAGTTTGTCTAAGCTTCCTTGTCTGTAGATGCAATACCTATCTTAGGGGGCTGTGCCGAGGCTCAAGTGAGATAATATCTCTAAAGCCTTCAGCAAACAGAAAAGGACTCCATTAGCCTCATGGTACTGAGGAAAGAATGCTGGATTTGTGGTAAGAAGCTGGAATCTTGACTCTGACCCTTATTCACGTATGTGACCTTGGGCATGTTACTTCTCCATGGGGTGAGTTTCCTCAGCTGTAAAAAGAAAGGGTCAGATGGAATGATCTCCAAGGTCCTTTTTGCTTCTAAATCCTTGATTTTGTATTAGTCTCTTCTTCCTCAACCTCCCTTTCCACTTTATAATGCTACTACATGGAGGGAAAGAGGAAGTAGTGAAAATAAGCTGGCTATTTCTAGGACCCAGAGCCCAAAGCGCAAGGGCAACTAAAATGGTAAGTAAGGAAGGTTCCACCTGAGAGGCAGGATGTAGAAAGAGAGTCAGCCTTGAAGTTAGGAAGACCAGGTTCAAGGCCAGCTTCTAATCTTGCTTTGTGTGACCCTGGTCAAAATATTTAACTTTTGAGGGCTCTATACAACTTTATAAGACAATGGTTCTTAACCTAGGCCTACGATTTTTTTTTTCAAATTAATCTTTTTTGGCTATGTTAGTATAATTAGTTTCCTTTTAATCCTATATATTTTATTTTACACATTTAAAAACATTATCCTGAGAGGGGGTCCATAGGTTTCACAGGCCTTCAAAGGGGATCCATGACACAAAAGAGGTAAAGAATCCTTGTTCTAAGACAGTAAGTAGCAGATCCACATTGATAAAGTAAATTCCATCCCCTAGGAGTTCCTTTTACCAAGGAGATCAGTCCCTAATCTCTTGAGGAACAAGGCTAAAATAGCATTTAAATAAGTTTTACATTTGTCTCTAAATTTCAGTTATATATGATTGTCTTTACTCATAAATACCAGAGGTAGGCTCTGTGCTATGCTCAGTGCTGTATCCAAATTTCTTTATTCCTCTCTACTGTGCATAAAAGTCCCAGGGGAGAAATACTATGTTTTCTTCTGAGATCACAACAATGTATGTGTATATAACATTTTGAACAAAGGGAGCTCTTAACAAATATTTGCTTAAATAAATGTGCAACACAATTATTGTTTTCTTAGATGTGAAGGGTCCCAAGAAGTTCTTTCCCGATCTTCCATTTGGAAATATGGACAGTGACAGGGTAGAAGCCCGTAAGAGTCTTCTGGAGTCATTTCTGAAGGTTGGTAACTTTTCTCCATTGACCCCAAAAGCAAGTCACAGCTATTCTCCCAAGACTAGCGAGAATGAGAGGAAGAGTCTAACCCCTGTCTTCTCTTGCTTTTGCAGCAACTATGTGCCATCCCTGAGATTGCCAACAGTGAGGAAGTACAAGAGTTCCTGGCTCTCAACACAGATGCTCGAATTGCCTTTGTCAAGAAACCTTTCATGGTCTCGAGAATAGACAAGGTACCAGCAGGGCGAATGTGTCCAGTCTCCGTCTGTCAGTGTAGAGTCTGGAAAGCCTGTGGTCCAGAGAACAGTGGAGATCTGGGTCCCCATTGCTCTGGTGGAGCAGAGAACTAGACTTGAAATGAGGAAGATCTGGATTCAAATCCTTCCTCATACACTTACCAATGTGACTCTGGGCAAGTCACTTAACAGCTCTGTGTCTTAGTTTTCTCATCTGTAAGATAAGGGGGTTGATCATGATAGCCACTCTTCTTGCAGGTCTGGAACTATAATCCTTTCATTTTGGTAATGTTACTTATCTGCATTGTTTTGTGAATGAGTCAGCATTCTTCAAAGGATCCCAGCAGTCAAGATTTAGAAGACATCTCAGGGTCAGCTACTCCAGAGGTATCCAACATGTGGGTCACAGCATTCCTGAGTGCTGCCCCAACTAGATTAAAATGTAATTGGGAAATATCTAACAAAATGAAAAAAATGCAATAAAACATAGATAACATTAATACAGGGATAGTAGGTAGTGTGAATAGAATACCAGGTCTGGAGTCAGGAAGGCTTACCTTCCAGAGTTCAAAGTTGGCCTCAGACACTTAACTAATTATACAGTCCTGAGCAAATCAGTTAACCCTGTTTGCCTCAGTTTCCTGATCTGGAGAACAAAATGGAAATCCATCCCTATATCTTTGTCAAAAAAATTTCAGATGGAGTCACAAAAGTTGGACACAAATGAACAACAACAAATCTTAATATGTGGTTTTCTAAGTCAGTATGTAGCCCACAAGGTTCTTTATGTATGACTTAGTGGCCCCCATTTCTATTTGAGTTTGACACCACACATGTTGTCTAATCCCCTCATTCTAGACTCTAGAGGTTAAGAAACTGCAGGTTGCAGGGGTTAAGCAGCTCATCAAAGGTCACAACAGGTGGTACACAATTCAAACAAGAGCTTCTGATTTCAAGCCTAGCACGCTGTTTGCTGAACCAAGCATAGAGACCATAATTTTCATCTCTTTATGAAGAGAATATAAGTAGGACTGGGGCATTACATTTATGGTGGTACAAGGGAAAGCCTACTGGGATCAAATCCTGTCTTTGACACTTACCTATGTGACCTTGAAGCAAGGCACTTAATCTTCCTTTGCCTCTGTCCTTCTCATCTGTAAAAGGAGGGGACTGAGCAAGAAGACTTCTGAGGTCCTTGGATCTGGATCTGTGATCCCATGCTCCTGTATACAAAGTGTTTTGCTTTATACAAAGAGCCATGCTGTCCCATTCCAGAGGCCTCGGTTGTGGCCAGAGGAATTTTAATCATTGTCTCTCTCTAGGGAAAAGCAAAAGTGTTTCATAGAGATGATACAAATGTGACTTTCTGACTAAGAAGACCTGATTGTGCAAACTATAATTGTTTCACTTTGAAAGTATTTAGAAGTATGTAGAGACCTCTCCAGTCTAGACTGTTTCCCATATCCCTGAATCATTTTCTCTTTCCACACAATTTCTTTGGCATAGTTTCTAAAGTGGTCTTACCACTCTAAACTCAGTAAGAGTTTATTTTCAAAATAACCCTTTTTTTTTTCATTAAAAAATGAAGGAAAAAAAAAAGAAAAATCTAGTGGGACGGGAGGCTGGACTTCCAGTCAGGAAGGCCTACATTCAAATCTGCCTCAAACACCTGCCTTGCGACCATAGATGGACAAACCCATTCGCTTCTCTGAACGTCAGTCTCTTCATCTATAAAACAGGGGCTATGGCACCTGAATTCCTTATATTACATAGCAGTTTCAAAGGTCAAGATAATGTAAGTTAGGTATTTTGTAAACTTTAAAGCAGCTGTTCTCAACCTGTGGGTCACGATCCCTTTGGGGGTCAAACAACCCTGTCACAGGGGTCACCTAAGACTATCAGAAAACACATATTTCCGATGGTCTTAGGAACTGAGACACTACTCCTCTATCAGTCTCCAGGCAGGTCTGCCCACATGCAGATACGCCCACATATGAGTATTAAAGGGTAGGTGCATCAGGAAGGTTGAGAACCACTGCTTTAAAGTAATATCTGTGTATGTGTGTATATATGCACATATATTGATGTATGTATGTATGTATGTATGTACGCACACACATATATCACAGTGAGAGGGTAGCCTCCCAAGAAAGCTTTTTCATCAGTAAGATGAAATATATATATACATATATATTTATATCTGTATACTTATCACTAATATAGCAGCTAGGTGGTACAGTGAATAGAATGCAGGGCCTGAGTTCAAATTTGGCCTCAAGACACTTACTAGCTGTGAGATCCTGATAAGTCACTTAACCCTGTTTGGCTCAGTAAAATAAGCCAGAGACAGAAACGGTAAAATCACTCTAGTGTGTCTGCCGAGAAAACCCCAAATGGTGTCACAAAAAGTCAATCACAACTGAAACAACAACAAAATATCATTAATAATAAAAGTAATAACTGACATGTATCATTAACAATAAGAATGATAACTGATATATGTTAATATGTTATACATCAGTGTATATATAAACTGATACATATTGTTTAGGTCATATATGAAATCATGAAAATTTACATATAAATATCAGTCTATAAATCATATATAAAATTTATATATAAATCATAATATATGTATATATGTATGTATATACATGCATGTGTGTATTGTATATGCATAGATGTGTACACATATGTATATGAGAAAGAATATGTATGTTTGTATATATACATGTGTGTATGTATGTGTGTATGTATGATGAGAAAGCTTTCCTCCCCAGTTTTCATGCCTTGCTTACTGTTTGACTTTTTCAGAAGCATAGTACTCTATAGAGCATAGACCCTCTGTTCCTGTTTGTGTTAGATGGCTGCACCTTCAAATGCTTCTCCCTCCGTATCAACTGGTCAATCAACAGCCATAAATTAACAGTGCTTATGTGGCTAGCATTTTGTTAGCCCTGGGAACACAAAAACAAAGATGGAGCAGTCTCTGTCCTTAAGGAGTTTACAGAGCAGAGATTCTTAACCTGGCATTCATTGATTCCCTAAAGGGTCCATGGTCTATGAACTAGGAGGAGAAAAAAAAATCCCATCTTAATTTTCACCAGTCTCTAATATTCAGCCTTTTCTGTATCATAGACTTCTTTGACAGTCTGGTGACACCTATGAGATGTTTTCTCAAAATAATGTTTTTAAATGTATAAGATAAAATATATAGTATCACTAAGGAAATTGAATTGCAGTTATCTGAAAAAAATGTCATGGACCTAGATTAAGAACTTCCTAATCTAACTGAAAATTAACATTTCCTTCAAAAGTGATTTTAAAAATATATTATTCTAAGAGCTGTAGGCTTTACTAGACTGCCAAAGGGGTCCATGACCCAGAAAAGGTTAAGAACACTGTAATAAAGGAAAAGTGATGATATCTAGAAAAGAAAGAGAATAAGGAATTATTAAGTAATTATTAAGCTCTAGGTAAGTACTTTACAAATGTGTCTTTTGATCCTCACAATAGCCCTGGGATGTAGAGATACTATTATTAGCTACATTTTACAATTGAGGAAATTGAGATTAGATGACTTGCCCAAAGTCACACCACAGCAGGGTCACATTCTTTTCTTCTTCTTCTTTTTTTTTTTTTTTTTTGTCTTTTTGGAGGTGGAAAGGCAGAGCAATTGGGGTTAAGTGACTTGCCCAAGGTCACACAGCTGGTAAATGTTAAGTGTCTGAGGCAGGTCCTCCTGACTCCAGGGCCTGTGCTCTATTCACTGGGATGCCTAGCTGCCCCTAGGATCACATTTCAACTGAGAGCTTCCTGATTTCAATGTCTGTCTACTGCACCATCTAGCTGCCTCTATACACAATAAACATAAGGAGAGGCTTTGGGTAGGAGATCCTGCTACCTGCTGAGTTTTCTAGACTAGGAATTCTAAAACTGTGTGCAAATGATGATCCTAACCTCAGTCTTTTTTCATCCAAACAGATGGTGGTAAGTGCCATAGTAGATACCTTAAAGACTGCATTTCCTCGCTCAGAACCCCAGAGCCCCACAGAAGATCTGAGTGAAGCAGAGACTGATGGCAAGCCTCAGACAGAGGGCAAGAAGGCCAACAAGTAAGACATCTCTTGGTTCCTTAGAGCTCTGTCTTGGGACACTGAAGGCCAAGAAGGGAAGAAGAATCACACACCAATCTCTGTAAAGTTAATCACAAAACTCCTACACGGTATCAGTGGCCAACCAATGGGGCCTCGAGGGTGATGACTGGGCAGCACTGCTTAATGTATGCTATTGCCACATGGTAGTTTGGGATTCTTGGCAGGAATGAAAACTCGAGAATCTAGAGATTTTCCCCTGTTACGTTTTTCTAGGAGAGTGAGATGATTTCCTTGCTCTCAAAAATAAAACCTTAGTTAAAAACCTACATTTATTTACCATCTTTTTTGCAAATCTTTGGGCATCTATGTAGCATAGTAGATAAAGAGTGCCAGGCCTGGAGTCAGAAAGATCTGAGTTCCAGTTAGGCCTCAGATACTTACTAACTGTGTGACCCTGGGCAAGTAACTTAACCCTGCTTTCCTCAGTTTCCTCATCTTTAAAATGAGCTGGGAAAGGAAATAAACAATTCCAGCATCTTTGCCATGAAAATCCCAAATGGGGTCACAAAGAGTCAGACACAATTAAAAAACTGCAAATCTTAAGGGGATCATATATTAGTAATCAAGAATTCATTAGAAAGGCCGAATAAAAGTCTGCAGAGCCTATTTTAATCATTGGGTTTCAAAATGAGAATTCATCTTGTCAGTCCAAGGGTCATCAGGCATCGCCCTAAAAGTATTTGAAGTCTTAACATCAGCAGAAACACAGGAATTTCCCCTTCCCAGGACTCTTGTTTGCTTCAGGAACTATGCAAGGGCTCTCTCTATAAGCATGGTATCTTTAATAACCTTAATGCATTCAGTCATTCATTCAACATATGCCTCTGTCACCACATAGGGATCAATGTCCTTTCCTTGTTATTGCCCACACCTATATTTTATGGACCCCAGTGATGCCTGGACCAATGAGTATTCCATGTTCTATTGCATTAGGATACTAGCTCCCTTTCTGGTGACTTGGGCAGAGCCTTTGAGTCAAAGAGAATATGGTTTCCGAAATGGCGCCAGCAAATAAGGACAGTTGTTTTCATATCTTTATTGTGTGTCACCTGTCCAATTTCTAAGACCACTGGCAAAGTCAAAGGCATGGGGAAAACCACAGCTCAGTTCAAATGCTCCATTTAGCTCTCACAATGCACAGTCTTTTTAGAGTCTTGGTACATAGCGCCTAGCTATGATGGGACCAGTAAAGAAATCCTGAAGTTTTTCTGTGTTGAGATCTGTGAACAAATCATATGATTACTGGGGACCAAGATCCATATCATGCCCTGTTCTGTGTTCCTTCTTCTCACAGGTCTAGGCTAAGGTTCCCATCTAGCAAAATCACTCCTGTATTAAATGTGACTGAATCACACGAGAAGGTCTTATATTGCCTCCGGGAAAGTAATGTGGTAAGAACAGAACTCCTAAGGGGCTTCAAGGGTCAATAGCCATTATATTTGATCATGGTATTATAAGTGACTGGGAAATTCTTAAAGGACAAGTTCGAGCTGAGTCTCTAAAGCTGAGCACATTTAACGTCAGAATCTATTGTCTTAATAAAAGTTGTGGTTCTGAATGTGTGGAGCGTTTCTTTTTCTTCTGTTACTTCAACTTGACTGGATGACTTTTATAAGTGGCATAGGTTTATGGTAGAAAGAAAGACATAAAGAATGAGGGAAACCAATCCTAGGAAGGAGCCACCTACCCTAAGATAAAATACCTGCAGCCTAAGTGTATAGTGAGTATTCATTAAATAAGACATCATTTAGGTCGCAGGTTAGCTAGCAAATAGAAACTTTGCTCTCCAGGATGGGTGTAGACTGTTAGCAGGATACACTATGATTTCCAGTGTTAGTGGACACCAAGGGAGGGACTGATACAGCTGCATCTGATCTTTAGGCCTTCTCTTGCTGCTGTGATTCTCCCCACCCACACATGCCTATTGATTTCTCCAGGAATCAGACATCCTGTCCATCTCTGGGATGGAGTCATTCATTGAAAAGCAGAGCAAGTTAATGGAAATGCAGGCAGAAGCCTTGGAAAAGGATTCTGAGCAGACCCCCAAAGAATATGCAGATGACTGCATCAAGAGCCCATCAGATAATGTTGCTTCATTTCCAGAGGAGAGCAACAGTGACCACGGTAAGTCACTATGCCCCTGCCTTAAAGAGAAGTAGGAGCCAAAATCTTGTTTCCTCTGTGGGTCACTAGAGTTAGATTTTGTGGTCTCAGTACTTCCAGAGTATCTGAAGCTCATAGGAGAGAAGCCCGCTGGACTAGCATCGCAGACATAGAGTGGAAGGGACATTTATGCCACCCTCCCCATCTGATTTTGTAAATGAGGTCATCAACAGGGTGCTTACTTTATGACCACTTGAATGCTTGCAAACTTCCTCAAGCTAGAATGGGTTCATCAGCACAAGTTTCTCTGGTACAAAACGATCCAGGCTCATTCATGTGTGCCAACCTCACACCAGGAGTTCTACCTAGTATAAGAACAGTTTTAAATCTTGGTAATGCTGTTAGCCATGGAAAAAGCTGGTAGGAAAACAAATGTCTAAAAACCAGGTATGGGTCTTAGCAGGCACATAGGCTTGTAGGGCTACCTGTGAAAATCATAGGTTGTCTTATTAGTGTCTTAGCCACTGAGGCAGCTAGGGAGGGTAAGGTATTGGTATCAAACTTAAATAGAAAAGAATCCTTGCAGGCCATGTATTGACTTAGAAAACCACAAATTAGCATTGTCTATATGTATGGCATTGTAATGTATTTTGTTAAACATTTCCCAAATACATTGTACTCTGGTTTGGCTTGGGCCACAAATTTGACATCTCAGAAACAGTAAACAGCATTTTGGACTAGACCTGAGTTGATATCCTGCATCACTTACTGTGTGACCCTGGTCAAGTCCTTTAGCTTCTTTTAGACTAGGTGTCCTCATAAATGAAGATAATGCCAGCACCTACCTGAAAAGGTGGTTATGAGGCTCAAATGAGATAATGTTTGCAAAGTACGTTGCAAACCATAAAACATTACTAAAATATTAATTACTATTATATGTGCTGCACTGTGCTAGGCATAGGGATATCAGGATAAAAGACGGTACAGTCCCCAGAGTCTCCTTCCCTAGGAATTTCTCCTTGGGGTAAAGGAAGTACTGAGATTTACCCAGAAGGCCCCATGCTTCATGGTTCCAGGGGGAAGAGCTCTGGATCTGGAGCCAGAGAATCTTTTATCCTGGCTTTCCATCTATGTGACATCGCGCTACTTACCTAGCCTCTCTAAGACTCAGGCTCCTCACCTTAAAACGGAAGGGTTAGACTCTTAAAGTCTCTTCCAGTTCTAGATCTAGAATCTGTGACCTCAATGTGTGGCCAGGGGCAGGGCAGTTCACTTCTCAGGCCCCTCTCCCTGACATACCAACCCCCTACCCGAAACTCTGACGCAAGTTTCAAATGAGTTCTTAATGTCCAACAGCAGAAGCTCTTTCCTAGGGGTTCTCTACATGGATGAAATAACAGGCCCAGACCAAAACAAACAAGCAAAAATAAAAAAACTAAAATTTTCTTGGACATTTACAGATATCTTTCCTCCTCCTAAGTCTTATAACTTTTTTGAGTTAAGTCTTTTCTGCATTTCTTTAATTTTTATATACATACACACACAGACACACATATATACACATACACAAAAAAAGAGGCTATCCATTGACTCAATGGATAGAATGCTGTATAACCCTGGGCAAATCACTTAACCCTCTTTGCCTCGGTTTCCTCATCTGTAAAAGAAGCTGGAGAAGGAAATGGCAAACCACTCCAGTATCTATGCCAAGAAAACCCTAAATAGGGTCAGGAAGAGTCAGGCACAACTGACCAGCCACAACAAAGACATAGAAACTGATGGTGTGTCTGCACCACCAGGAGACCTGAGTATGTATATCACTGTGACAGAAAAAAGGAATCTTGGGTCTTAGGAACCTCTGAGACAGGGCATTTCTGAGCTTATAACACCAACTTTGTTCTCTCTCTAGTATCTTTAAAGAGGGTGTGCTGCTTTTAATTGGAAATAATAACAACAGTATGATCTCCTGAGTTTAGAAAGGGGTGTGGGAGGGTCCTGGGTCCTGGTACTGTTTCTACCACTGATTCATTGGGACTCTAAATTCTGAGGTTTCAATGTTCCCATCTGGAAAATGGTTTTGTAACTTCTGCACCTTCCTACCTCTCTGGCTAACAGTGATGGCAAGTAGATAAAATATTCAAGTAGTGAAGTGCCATAGCAAGAGAAGAGACTCTCAGCCTAATAGGAGATGTAGTAATGGATTCCTCCCCTAAATACTAGTATGTAAACACGGGCCATTAGTTCCTTATGTTAGTGTTTTGTGTGTGAGCCTGTCTTCGGGAGCAACTGAGATCTCTGTAAAGAAAGCCTTTAGCACAGTGCTTTGCACACAGTAGGTAGTATATAAATGCTTATTTCCTGCCACCCTCATTTATGCCTTGATAGAATCAGAAGTCTAAGGATCGAGGGGAGTAAGATTCTGATTTTCCTTTATAAGGACCATTTTGATGCCACTGAGCAGTAAGCAGTTTGGGCCACAAGGTGGCAGCAGCAGGCATCAGCTTTAAAAGCTGCCTAGATTGAATTATCCTGTAAAAGATAAATGAGGCTCAGAAAGGCACTGCCTGTCTTGGAACTTAATGTCTTACCCCCCTCCCCCCCAAGAAAAGACTAGATTAGATGCCAGTCATCTAATTAGTCCCCGCCCTTTCTTGGAATCCAGCCCAAAACCAAGAAGTCTAGACCTAGGCAGGTTGGGGCAGGTGTAATCCAGGTCTAAGTTACTACTGAACAGTAGTGCTAGATGGGAGTGGTGCTGGAACGACTAATCCCAGCTCTGCTGCTGCCTGCCTTTGGGACCTGAGAATCAGCGCACCCTTCTGGGCTTCAATTTCTTCATTTGTGAAATGAGGACATGACCCGAATTGGAGCTATCAAATATAGCCCACCTACAGCACTCCTGAGTGCCTAAACAGACCAGATTAAAATGTATTTGAAAACTATATAACAAAATCAATGAAAATACAATAAAACATAGATAACGTTACATTTTAAGATGATCAATATGCAACTGACCAATGTTTTTATGTATGGAGCTGTTGTTTAGTTGTTTGAGTTGTGTCCAACTTTTCATGACCCCATTTGGGGTCTTCTTGGCAAAGATATTGGGGTGGTTTTCCATTTCCTTCTCTAGCTCATTTTACAGGTGAAGAAACTGAGGCAAACAGGGTTAAGTGACTTGCCCAGGGTCACGCAGTTATTTAGTATCTGAGGCTAGATTTAAACTCAGGTCTTCCTAACTCCAGGTCTAGCATTCTAGCCACTGGACCACTCAGGAGTCCATAAGATATGGTCCCTCATTTCTATTTGAATTTGCTACCATTGACCGAGATGACCTCTGGGGTCATCTATGATCTTGGACTCCTTTCCAGATCTAAGATTCTATGGTTCTAGTTCTAGTTTTGTCCAACCAATAGTGGAATCATTTAAAGGCCAGGAAACTCTAGGGAAATCAGGCCAGTTCTGGCACCAGCCCATAGGAGTAAGACTTCACTGAGACATGCCCATGTAAGTCTAGACCGTGGGGGATGATATAGACGTTTTCTAGAGTATATATGAAGTCCTAGGTACTCTGAGGCTCCTACCAGGATAATTAGGCAGAATCTGAAACCATTCTGAACAGCTCAGCAGAACATCAGTAAACACTTTTGTTCAAGAAGCCTGCTTACTTTTGACTATACTAAACTGTTCTTTTGTCAACCAGTCCACCCATGACACTGGGAGGGATCAGGAATTATCATTTTTATTTTACTAAAAAGAATCAAATCTGGCCTCAGAAACTTAACACTTACTAGCCATGTGACTTTGGGCAAGTCACTTAACCCCAACTGTCCTGCCTTTCTCCCTCCAAAAAGAAAAAAAAAGGTGGGGGGTGAGGTATTAGAATGAGCCGTGCCCTTCCAAATTGTAGAGTACCTTGAAATTCTGAATCCCATGGCTAAAGGTCTATGAACCAGTGGTTTCTCTATTATATTTTAAAATCAAGTCTCTCTAACTGGTTCTTCCTCCAAAGGCACCATGGTACAGCAGAAAGAACACTAGAGTCAGAGTACCTGGGTTCAAATCCTATCTCTACCACCATTAACTGTGAACTTACGCGAGTAGCTTAAACCTAGTGTTGTTTTTCCTTCTGTAAATAAGGGGGTTGATCTGAATGGCCTCTGAGACCCCTCGCAGCTTTAGAGCTATGGTCTTATGACATTCCATGAGACTGGGTGGGGATGAACAGGATAGTAGACAAAGGATTTCACTGGCCCCATGCAGGTTGTGGCTATTCTCTATCAAAAGAAAGAACTTAACAGTCAGAGCTGTCCAAAATTGGGATGGGCTTTCTTAGCAAGTGGTGTGCTTCCTGTCTTCCTGGTAGTCTTCAAGTAGAGACAGCATAACCTCTTGGGAATGTTATGGCAGGGAATTCATGCTTTCAGATGCAAGTCTGAAATTCTGTAATTCTGGAATATGATTCCTTTATCACAGAGCTGTCTAGACATATAAGACATACACCCTAAAAATACATAATAATAATATGATGTATGTATGTGCATATATAAACATACATACGCTAAAACATTATATAAAATATAATATACTGTTGTCTATTATTATATGCAATACATAAAATATATAAAAACTATATATTTAGCTTAAAGCACTATATATTAAAATATAATTTGAGAACTATATAACAAAATAAATTAAAATACAATAAAACATAGATAACATTGCATTTTAAAACAGAGTCAATGGATAGAGCACCGGCCCTGGAGTCAGGAGGACCTGAGTTCAAATGTGACCTTAGACACTTAGCAGATTTGTGACTCTAGGCAAGTCTTAACCCTGATTGCCTTTAAAAAAAAAAAAAAAGGAAGAAAACCTGAGTCAATATGCAGCCCACAGATATCTTCACGTATGAAGGTGTTAGTCATTTCAGTTGTGCACAGCTATTTGTGGCTGTATTATGTGTGTGTATGTGTGTGGAGAGAGACAGACAGACAGAGGGACAGAGACAGATAGAGAACACAAAGTACCTTATAAACATTAACTTGTTTTATCCTCCTGACAGCCCCAGGAAGTAGGTGTTATTATTGTCTCCATTTTGATATAGGAGAAAACTGAGGCAGATGAAGGTTAAGTGACTCATCCAGGATCACGAAACTAGTAAGTATCTGAGGTAGAATTTGAATTCCAGGGGCAGCCAGGTGACACAGTAAGTAGAGCACCAGCCCTGGAGTCAGGAGGACCCAAGTTCATTTCCAGCCCCAGATGCTTGACACACTTACTAGCCATGTGACTTTGGGCAAGTCACTTAACCCCAATTGCCCTCCAAAAAGAAAAAAAAAAAAGTTTGAATTTCGGTCTTCCTTATTCTAAGTCCAATGCTCGAGATCCACTGTGTTACCCAGCTGCCTCTAATTACCAAGTGATACAGAATATGTAAAGCATAAATATACATCCCAGCTTGCACATACTAGTCACTAAGCATTTGCCAGCTTACTTTGAATTAGAGGAATTCTACAAATATGGAGGGGTTGATTTTAATATGGAGGAGATCCATGGTTCTACTTTGCATAATGAACTCCCTGAGCATAAGGCCCTTTCTGTGAATTACTCCTAGCCCTTTTGTGTCTCCAGAGTCAGAGACGGCATTAGCTGACACAGCCCTGGACCTCCTCCTCTTGCTGATGATGAAGCAATGGCGATGGCTGTGTACTGAGAATGTGCAGAAAGCCCTTCATCTTCTCTTCGGGACCCTGATACAGAGGTAAGACCACTGGTTTCTACCTGACCTTTAGTGGTGAGACCTCACACTAACTGCAAAGCTGACCTCTGTTAGAGATAGAGGCTAACTCTGGAGACCCTTGACTGAACTCTGGGCTGTAGAAGGTTAAGTACAGTCTAGGAACCGTTGTGTCCAGGAGAGATCAGTAGCTGTTGACATCATGGCAGAGGATCATGACTGCCATGAAAAAACGCATGGAAAGCATGCTGGAGTTGGCATCAGAAAGCCTGAGTCTCCTTCCTGGCTAAGGTACTTATTAGCTAGGTAATCCTGGGTAAGTTCTTTATCCACTCTGAGCCACTTGCCTCTTCTAGCAAATGGGAATAATAATAATGGGAGTATTAGTATACTATAGACCCTAACTAGAACATAAGGTTTTTATGAGGCCTGAATAAAAGGATATATAAAATGCTATGGAAATGTGAATATTCATCATCTTTATCATAACCATTCATACAAATAACAACAAAAATAGTAATAAGAGATTGATCACCCAATTCTCCATGGTACTGTTTTGGGTGCTGAACAAAAAGTAATAAAAACATGCTTCCTCTCTTATAAGCTTATCATCTAAAACAGTTTATTATGTCTAAATAAACATTTTCCTAATAATAAACCTAATCATTTATTCCCAACAAACATAGACTTATTGAAATATTACATATAGATAATAGAATAAAAATATGGTACTGATTTTTAAGCACTTCACTAATTTCTTACTTTAAAAAAGGCTGTCCTCCAGAAAAATTATAATTTCTTCCATAGAATTTTTTTAAATTTCTGTAAATCAAATCTTTTCCTGTTAATATTCCACATTTAAAAAGGAAGCATGTTACCACTGAGGGAAAAATTTTCTAATAGCTTAAATCAAAAACTTTTGATGTGGGATTTGGTCAGCTCTCTGGCACTTTTAGAATCCCATATGATTGCCTGTGCCTTGTACTTTGTAGCCCTTAGGAGCATTCTCCTTCTGCTGAGATATGCTTGCCACCAACCCCTCCTTGGTCATTTCCCCTACTGAATCGTTGGCATTTCTCACATGTGGCAGTATGTTCTTCTCATTCCACCCCCATATCGTGCACCCCTTTCCTGACTGTGTGACTAGAAAACCTTCCACTCAGCAAAGGCTTTCGCAAAGATAGAGGTTCAGGGTTGTGTATTTCAAAGAACTCTCCTCTGAACGTGAGTATATACTTAGCAATGAGGAAGGACCTGCTGAGATTGGTAATGAACGAAAGGGCACTTGGATTTGCAACTTCAGACTTTGTGATCACAGCTTCCCATACCCAGCACTTCTCTAGCCTCTCAGAACTATGCCAAGAGCTACTCATAAAGATAGGAAAAGCTTAGAGAGAATAAGAATGTTTCTAGCAGACTGCCTTCTGAAAAGCCAGAGAACCAACCCATGCCGTGCTGAACTAAAGGAAGCCGGGGAGTGTGGTCTAGGGAAAGACATTCACTCAACCTGAGATACACATGTGGTTTCTCTTTCTGTGATTCTGTGGTTTGGCCTCATCTTCTCTTGTTCTGATCTCTGTCTTCTTAAGGGATGGTTTGGCGTAGACTGAGCAGAAGCAGCAGTCTGTTCTGATCCCAGAGTAAGAAAGGGCCAAATCCTGACTTCATTTAAGAACATGTGTTTGACATTGAAATCAGATGGCGTCAGGTGGTTGGTGGAAAGCTCTGGTCTGGCAGTCAGAAAACTGCCGGTCCCTGTTTTGGTGTCGACAAACTGTTCTGTATATATTATCTCATCTGATCCTCCTAACAACCCTGGGAGTTAGACACTGTTATTGCCTCTTAAGATGTAGGAACTGAGGCAGACAGAGGTTCAGTGACTGGTTCAAGGTCTCCCCTCCAGTGTCTGAGGCAGGATATGAAATCAGACTCAAGCCCTGCCCACTATCTGCTGTGTCATCTTACTACCCTTTTTCTAAAACTTATTATATTTTTAACTTACAGAACAAAACAAACTTTTATCTGCAACTTCCATTCATACTCAGGAAAGGAAATACAATCTTTCTTCTACATATCAGGCTATCAAATCCTTAAAAACAATCATCATGTTCCCTCTATGTTTTCTCATTTTTCCATGCTAAATATTCCCATTTGTGGTAGTTGATTCTAATGTGCTATGGTCTCGAGCAAATCCATCTATACCTTTAACCAAACGATTGGTAAAAATGCTAAGAAGAATGCGGCCAAGAATAGACCCCTGGAGGCCTCTATTAGTTACCTCCCTCTTGGCTGACATTGAGCTATTTGTGATTACTCTTTAGACCTAGTCATTCAGTCAGGTCCAAGACTATCTAGTTATTGCACTACTTATTGAATAACTCACACATTTCTCGTCTAAGAGATGACAGACTGTCAAATGCTTTGTTAAAATCTAAATATCCATAACATGTCTATGGCATCTCCCTCCTCTACCAATCTAGTAGCCACAACAACAAAAATAAACCAGTGAGGTTAGTCTAGCAAGATTTATTCATACTAAGACCATCCTGGCCCTGTGTGATCATCTCTTTGCTTTCAACATGCTTGCAATGGCTAATGCCATTCCTTTGGTAATAAATTCTATAATTTTCCAGGGCTCAAAGCCCACCTCATCAGAGTATAGTTTATCTACTAAGGCATAGATATATGCCTTAGTAGACAGTTTTTGTGATTTCTCTGACCAAAAATAGCAGCCAACCCAATGGCACCCTTCTGAGGATGGTCCTACATAAGCTAGATCTCTCTTATCTAGGCTTATAGTCCATCCATTCAAGGCCATTCTAATTTGGTAGGACCTGTGAGATCCTGAATTTTACTAACATAGCCTTTGGAATGCTAGGATCACCTCCATGCCCTGCATGATAAGACACCAGGGTATAACACTGGTATGCCAGGGTTGGGGAACCTGCAGCCTTGAGACCACATGTGACCCTTTAGGTCTTCAAGTGTAGCCTTGAAGTTTGGATTCCATTAAAGGGCTGCACTTGAAGACCTAGAGGGCCACATGTGACCTGAAGGTCACAGGTTCCCCACCCCTTCTATTCTCTTCTTTGAAAATTGGGACATTTGCCCTTCCATGCTGCTTTGATGATTCTTCTCTTTTTCATGATCTTTCAGAGATTTTTGATACTGATTCAGTAATCACATCTGCCAGTCCTTTCTATTCCCTTGGTCAAATGTTAGCCACATGGCTCTTTATACTTCTCCAGGACTTCAAAAGAATTATAATTTCATCAGCGTGGATATTCCCACAACTGATAAAAATTACAGCCTCCTCCATGCCTTAGTAGATAGTTTTTGTGAATTTCTCTGACCAAAAATAGCAGCCAACCCAATGGCACCCTTCTGAGGATGGTCCTACATAAGCTAGATCTCTCTTATCTAGGCTTATAGTCCATCCATTCAAGGCCATTCTAACTTCGTAGGACCTGGGAGATCCTGAATTTTACTAACACAGCCTTTGGAATGCTAGGATCACCTCCATGCCTGCATGATAAGACACCAGGGTATCTTACATACATACACTTTTATGTATAGCCTTTGGAATGCTAGGATCACCTCCATGCCCTGCATGATAAGACACCAGGGTATCTTACATACATGCACTGGTATGTATAGCCTTTGGAATGCTAGGATCACCTCCATGCCTTGCATGATAAGACACCAGGGTGTCTTACATACATGCACTGGCATGTATCTATGCATTAGCCATCAGCAGACTGTGGGAAAATTTCTCTGTTGAATCACTGCATCTTCTCCAATGCCTTATGTTACATGGAAAGCAAAAAAAGAAAATTGCAATGTCTTTGCAGAACGGCTGCTGAATGAGATATGAATTCAAAGCACACGTTGGATAATTCTCTCTTCTCTAAACTTTTACCATTGCTCATCTGTGTCTTCTGCTCAAGAACAGAGATATAATATACTCCATCCACTCACCAACCCTTTGACTTCCTTCGTATAGACCTTGTGCCTCTTTTGGATTTCTCCCTGTTATTTCTTCCATAATGTTAGGAATCAGTGGGGAGATTCCAAAGCTTCAAGAGGGCACTGTAGCTAGTCAATGATAGTTGATTGGGAAGCAGTCTTTTCTTCTGCTTTCTAAACAATGACGAGGAGAACATATTTCAGAGCACAGTTAGAGGAAGAGAAGAGATAGTACGGTGGAAAGGACAGTGGGTTTAGAGACAGGGATGCTCTGCCAGTGTAGTTGGCCTTGGGCAAATCATGTGACCTCTATGGGCCTCAGTTTCCACATCTAAAAAATGAAGCGGTTGGTTTAGATGACTTCTATGGTGTCTTCCACCTCTGAATCTGTCATCCTTAGAAACATGTAGGAGGAGACATTCAAAAGGGAACAAAAGACCAGTACAGAAAGTACAGAAAAAATAATTTCTATGATTTACCTAAAATTTCATTTAACAAATCATCGTAAGAAGAACCAAGATCTAAGGGTGCACTGAGAGATTGTAGTCCTTCTGAATTCTTCCCTAATCATCAGACTCCATTTGGAGTATTGTGTTCAGTTCTGGTATCTTTATTTTGGGAGAGCTGAAGCATCTATGGAAAAGGAGCCATGTTGGTAAAGAGGCTCAAGCTCAAGCTGTATGCAATTACTCACATGTATTAGCACTTTAGAATGATTTATAGACATTATCTCATTTGAACCTCATGCTATACCGACCCCATGAGGTCATTCAATAAATAGCAGCTTACAGAGGGGGAAACTGAGGCTGCTCATACAGCTTAGTAAGAGTCAAAGCTTAGACCTGACTATGGGTATGCTTGACTTCAAGTCTAGCATTCCGTTCACAATTCTATGCTGCTTCTCATATGAGAATTATTCAATGGAAATAGGAACATTTATCCTGAAGAAGAGAAAACTAGGGGAGAGGGGTGGATCATGATAACTTTCTTCATGTATTTTAAGGGCTGTCACATGGAAAAGAGATAAGACTGAATGGGTGGAAGTTTCAAGAGAGACCGATTTAGGTTTGATGAAAGGGAATTAGAATTACCAATTAGAACTCTCCAAAAATGGAATAGGATGTCTCAGGAGATGGTGAGATTCTCCCCCCAAACCTTTACATGAAGCCTTCAAACTGGTTCCCTCAGTCAGAGATGCCATGGAGGGGATTCTGGGGCAAGTTAAGAGTTGGACGAGGCAACCCGAGATTCCTTGCAAATGTGTAATTCTGAGGTTTCTTCTGAGGTCTTGATAAGCCATAAACTCTGAAGGGTTTGAGTCAATTCCAGATAAAGAAAAGAACACTTTATGTGGGGAATTAGAAGAAAAACAGTTAAGGTCTGGGTAATGTTTCAGATGGATCTTGGAGATGAGAGAACTGACAGAGATGGAGATGAAGAAGACAAGGGAGCCACAGTCTGCGAAGCTTCCAAGTAGGGCTGCATCATCTTAGAAGGGGCATATTTCTTGTAAGAGAACAGAAGAAAGTCTCTAGTGGCCTGAAAACACTGGGCTTTGTTGTACTGTTAGAAGCTATCCCATCTTCCTTTTAAGATGTACATTTCTTCTGTGAAAACTTGGACCTTCCTTCATCCCATATTCCAGTGCTTAAGGCATTTCTAACCTAGATGGTGTGTACTGGGGAGCATTTCCAGGAACACACACACACTCACACTCACATTCTCTCTCCCCTTCCCCTTCTTTCTCTGCAAGGTCAACCTACATCATAAACTCCTAGAAGGTTTGTACCTTCCATATTAAAAAAAAGGTTGATGCAATACTAGCCAACTTTCTCCCAATCAGGCTTTAAGAGGTAAGAAAACAAGCTGGAAGTCCGAGCTCTCTCTGAAGAGAGAGCCACCACTACAACTCCATTACCCCACCCCTGCTCTCCCAGGCCCCCAGCCCCTCCCAAGAGCTGTCACATCAGGTCCTCCCAGCTCTGTTCAATGTTGAACTCGCTGAGACTCTGTGTTCCCCAAGACAGCTGCATAGCACACCAGAGGCACTCTGGTACTCTCCACCCTGGGACTGGGGCCCTCTATCCTGTTTTCTTTTGCAGGGTAATCAAATTCATAGTCATTCCTTTGGGGTTCTAAATTTTAAGGGTCTGGGTCAGATGGTGTTATGCAAAACTAACCAGCACCAAAGCTCGCTGCCACCACACCCTCCTCTCCCTATCTGGAACATTGTGATTTGGGTCTCTGGGGTGACACTGCCCATGCCTGTTCTGATGCCCATTTCTCTTCTTTAGGATAAAGCCTTTCCCTGGACTTTATTGCTTTTCAAACATCAAGCCTTATTAATCCTTCCCCCCCCCAAAAAAAAACAGGTTTATTTCTATTTGCCCAGCTCCTTTCACTTTCTCTGACCCGTTCTACTTGAAAGATACACACACACAGCTGCCTTGGGCACCAGAAACTGCTGCCAAATAGTAACTTCTTTCCTTGTTCTACAAGGGGAAAAATAAAAAGCAGAGTAAACTCAACCCCATGACCCCTCCTTCCAGACTGAGGTTGGAATGGCTCTGAGCTGAGCCAAGCTCTATAAATCTCCCTTGATTGTTGATGGTGTAGAGGGAGTGGGGGTTGGAGCTGAAGAAGGAAAGTTCGATGCCCGAAAAAGGTATTGTTAAGTAAAAGGGCGGCTTTGCACACGTGCGCGCATGACCTCCTATGTCAGCTTCTGTGCTGGGAACATCCAATTATGTAACAAGCAGCATTCCTTCCTTGGAGCCAGAGATGAGGAGAAGGAAAGGGGAGAAGGGGCGGCAGATCTAAGCCAGGGAGTCAGGCCAGCTTGGGCAGACTTTATTAGTGTCTGAGAACAGACTGGGCCAAGGTTGTAGAGAAATTCTCCTCTGTCCCCACCTGAAATGAAACCCAACGTGGGGGCTGGACAAGATGCTCAGTGACAGAATAGGTGTGTAGGTTGGAGGAGAAGAGAAAACTTTCTTTTCATGTTTTTTTTAAACCGTGGCTCTTTGTTGATAATATATAAGGGTATGGTCAGAAAGCAAAAGTCAGTGGGAGGTTATTACGGGTCCTGATGTAGAGAATGAAGGAATGAGAAGTAGTTGGATTGAGTCCTTTTCTAGACTTCCAGGGCTACGCAACAATACAAATATGGGCCAGGCCAAGAGAATACATGTGAGCCGTGTCTCTTGGCTCTGTCCTCCCTGTGGCCCCAAGAGTGGCATCAGCCGCTGTGTCAGAAGGGCAGCGTACACATTCCACAAGTCTGCATCAGAGTTTCTTAGAAAAAGAGAAGGAGGGGAGTTGGGATGGGGCAGAGGCTGGGGGGGGATGATAGAAGCAAGGAGGCTCTAGGGTTTATGGACAGAAGGGAGTAGTAAAAGAAAAACAGGGATGTGTCCAGGAGGAGAGCAGATAGGGAAGAATGAAACAGGCTTAGAGGAGCCAGCTAGACCTCAAAGCCAGGAGGAAGGGATTAAATAGCAAGCCCAGGGGCTTAAACCAGACCAAGAGGTCTCGGAATAGTCTTCTTAGAAATGACCTCTCCCCTTGAGCCATCTCCCATGAAATCCAGGGAGAAGGTGTGGGGTGGGAGGGAAGGAAAAGAGATTGGGGTATATGGGCAGAAGGTCTGAGGTTAGTTAGTAGAGTTCTCTTTCCATCAGCCTTGAGAACAACTCTAGCATAGGAGTTCTTAACCCAAGATCTGGGATTTGTGGATGGGGGGGAGGAGAGGCAGTCCATGAACTTGGATAGGAAAAAAGTAATTACATCTTTACTTTCACTAAGCTCTAATTGAATTTTAGTATTTCCTTCCATTACGAATGAATGCCAGCAACAAACATCATTCTGAGCATGGGTCCGTGGACTTCACCAGACTGCCCAAGGGGAACTTGACAGAAAAAGTTAAGACTTCCTGACCTACACTGACGATGCTTCTGCTACTTTCTTCATCCTTTTTTATAATCACTGATGGCCTTGGAGGTAACTCCATTCATGTTGTTCCTTTCTCTAGGGATTTGTTGAAGAAACAGAGGGTTAGATGGTCAAGCAAAGTAGTTTTTTTCTGACTTTGATACTGCCCCAGTGTATCACAGGTTACCCAGGAGGGGAGATTTCAAGAGATGTCATTTAGGCCACAGCTTCCAAAAGCCATCCAGCCACCAAGAGGCATCTAAATGATGCAGATGATACAGGACCAGGAAGATCTGAGTTCAGATCCAACCTAAGACTCTTACTAGCTGGGTAACCCCGGATGAGTCACTTAACTTCTGTTTGCCTCAGTTTCCTCAACTGTAAAGTGGGGATAATAACAGCACCTACCTACCAGGACTGGTGTAAGAATCAAACAAGATGATATTTGCAAAGGACCTAGAAGAGTGCCTGGCACACAGTAGATATCATATAAATGCTTATTCCTCTTTTCCTTTCGTTTCCTGGATGCCATTAGCATGTGTCATTTATATTGACCTTCCCTGAACCTCTCAGTCTCTTTATTTCTATCTGAGCTACCTCCTTGTTCTTATCTCCATGTGTATTTACCTACAACAGACACACTCAGTCTCTCCCTCTTACACAGACCCAACAAATTTCCTCTGAAAAAGGCAAAGGGAAACTCAGGATAGTCCTTTTTTTTCTGTTCTATCCTCCCTGATTTTCATCAGACCTCTTTCTCCCCCATACCGACCGCTCCCCCCACTTCCTAGTCCAATTCTCTCAGGCCCTGGGCCTATGCGGCAAAACAGGACACTAGTATATTTGAATAAATACTCAATACATGAATTGGAATCTTGGCAATGCAACTTCTTGCATGTTAAATGCATCACTTTCTGTCTTTGGCCCTCAATTTTTAAATGACAGACTACTTGCTAATCTCATAGAACCCTATAACTTTACATCCTATGGTATGGAAAGGCCTTAGGAAGGAAAAGAACAATGTAGTACAGCAGAGTATTTCCAGAGCCCTTGTGTACCTTGATCATTCAGACATCAGGATTGTTGTCTGGTTACAAAGACCATCGGAGACCTCCAGGGCTCTGTCTACAGACAGGACTATACCCAAACCAGGCACAAAAGCTAATTATTAGTTCTCTTCTTAAAGCTCTCTTGGCCTAGGAACCTTTAGAGACAGTTTGGTTCAGGCAGAAAGGCTGCTGACTCTGGGAGTGAGAGGACCTAGGTTCAGATCCCAGCCTTGTAATGTACAAAGAGCAGTGGGTGAATGGTACAGTAAATAAAGCCCTGGCTCTGAGCGTCAGGAAACCCTGAGTTCAAATCCATACTCAGACACTTAGTAGCTGCATGGCCCTGGGCAAAGCACTTAGCTTATGTCCTTAACTGAAAAGTGGGGATAGTAACAGCACCCACTTTTCAGGGTTATGAGAATCAAATGAGAAAGTATTTTCAAAAACCTTACAGCACAACACGAAGGCTAGCTATTGCTACTTGTGGGACCAGGGCAAACCTCTTCACTACCCTGAGTCTTTTTTCCTTACCTATAAGCTAAAGGCATTGGATTGTATAGTCTATAAGAGCCCTCATGACTCTAAATCGATCACGGTACGTTCATTTATAACCTTTTTCAGCAGCACTGTGTTCCAACTTTTTAACTGCTATGTGGAATAAAAGGTTTTTTAGATTTGTGTGTGTGTGTTAGACCCCTTTGCCAGTCCATAGACCCTTTCTCAGAATAGTAATGGTTGCCTATGTTCATAACTGAAGAAAATGATAAATTTCAGTCAGAGGTTAGTGAAAATGATGTAATGATTTTTTCCCATCCATACTTCTAAGCTTCCTGAAATCTATTTACAAAAACTCTCTGGGGTTTATGGATCCCAGGTTCTGAACCCTTGGCATAAAGTATCAAGATTAATCTCCAGCATTTCTCACCAGCTCCCACTGAAAACACGGACCTTGCCGTGTGCCCCTGCTTTCATGGGATCCTCTTCCTAGTGGCTGAGGTACAGCATCAGTGTCCTGCCTGCCTCTTGCCCCAGATCTGTATTAGTTTCAGTCCATGCTACCCTGTAACCCTGGGGGTAATTTCCTAAGGGAAATTCCTCAGGCCTAAAAGTTTCTCAAGGTACTATTTCACTTTGCCTGTCAAGTTACATTGGCTTTGGCTGCCTTTGGGAGGGACCAGCATGGTGCTTCTCGCCACCCTTGAGGTTTTACTCAAGTTGCTGCTTCTTTGGGTGGGAAAGAGTCCTACTTGACCCCATGCCTGCCCTGGCTGGTCTTTGCACAGGAAGGATCTTGCCTTCTATAGTCATGCCCAGGTTGGTTCCTACTAGCTTCTCCTAGTGTTCTGAGCAGCAGCCCCACCTGACCTCTCCCTCCCCCTTCCTGGGTGTCACATATTCTGCATTGACTCTGGGATGAAGAGATCCTGTCTGTCTGTCTTGTTACATTCTGGCTGTCTACACTTGGATACCCGATCAGAATTCCAACAGAAGGTTTGAAATAGGTGGGGTGGATGGTGTATATATAGAATGGGGGGGGAGTGCACACCCACACATAGAGGCAGCCCAGAATTGGAAATTCTCAAGCACTGCACGGTAGCCACAAAGCTACTACATGAGAACTGTTCCTGCTGGAACAAAATACTGATAATTTTGTATTAAAAAAAATTCAGGGAAGTCTAGACCTCAGATTTCATCAGTATAGGAAAGTACCCAGATAGAAACTGCAACTTGTAGTTTTAAAGAGTTTTCTGAGGCTCTGAGAGGTCATTGACTATGCCAGGATCATAAATTAGCATGTGTAAGAAGAAGGACTTGGACCCAGGTTTTTTCCTGACTTAAAGCCTTTCTACCATGATACCAATTGCTAACACATATTATTGATTATGATTGTGATTATAATTACCATGAGTATGATTATAATTACTAACACGTATAGCTCTTTTGTTATAACATAACATAACAATACTGTGAGGTAGGCAGTACAAGTATTATTATGCTCTTTTTTTTAGATAAGGAACTGAGTTTCAGAGGGAAGTAACTTGTCCAGGGTCGCGGAACTAATGATATCAGTGAGCAATTATATAAGGCTTTAAAAATATTATCTCATTTTATTCTCACAAAAAACCTGGGATGTAGATGTTACTTATTGTCCCAATTTTACAGATGGGGAACCTGAAGTAGGCAGCAGGTAAGTGACTTGTCAAAGGTCATACAGCTAGTAAGTGTCTGAAACTGGATTTGAACCCAGAGCTTCCTAATTCTATTCCTGGTGCTTTATACACTGATCCGCCTACCTGCCTGGTATCAAGGATGGCATCGGAACCCATATCACTTGACTCCAAGCTCAATCCTCCCTCCATTTATCCTCCCTCTGTCTGAATACTGGCTATTTGATAAGTTCTTTAAATGGTCCTGGTCAGTGCTCAGGATAAGAAGGGTTGGGAGAGAACTGAAATGGAAAAAGATCTGTGGATTTAGTCCAAAGTTCTGTGTTCAAATCCTTTCTCTACTATAGGTCTGGCTATGTGATCTAAAGTGAATCACTTACTCTCTCAAAGCCTCAGCTGAATCACCTGTAATTGGAGATAATTAAGTCTTTCACTGATTATGTCCTGGAGGAATCCCTGCGGTTCAAATGAAGTAGGTTTTCTTCAGCGCCCTATTCTGCCACCTACCTCTTTGGTACTAGTGCCCTTCCCAAAGGGCACCCAGAGTCCTCTCAACTAACTAAACCTGTCCTCTCCATCAGCAGCCTACGCTTATGACCCTTCTCATCTTCCCTCACCCCTGCTTTTCAACACTTAGGTACCCCACATCCCATTCTCTCAGGGCCCTATTCTTTGCTAGGAAACTGATAAACTCATCTGTGTTTATGTAAAAATATGGGTTCCTTCCCAGGTTAGATTTCAGGTTTTAAAAAGTCCTTTTCAGAGAGAGTATCCCTAATGATGGGAAGTTTAGTCACGGTGGCAAATTATTGGGGGAGATATTTTGGGAGACAGGTGACCTTTCAGTGCTCTCTATGTCACACCATGTAGGAGGTTGCCTATGTTGCTTACATACGGGCTTGGTCAGAGTTAATAATAACTCCCATTTGTAGGTTTTACACACATTATCTTAACTCGATCCTCATAACAACTCTGAGGGAGATTCTATAATTATCCCCGTTTTATACATGATGAAACAAAGGTTCAGAGGGGTTAAGTGTTTTTCCCAGCATCACACAGATAGTAAGTGTTTGGTGTAGTATTCAAACTTAGTTATTCCTGACTGGTTTTTCCACAGCCTGCTTGAGAAACTCTAAAAATATTTGGACTTGGCCAACTTTCAGGATCCAATTCGAGTGAAAAGTGGACTTATGGTCTCCGAATCCTCTTTCCTTGACTTTCTAGAACTTGGTTATCAGACGTTCAGGAGGGAGGTTTTCAATGACTTCTCTGCAATACATTTTCAGATGATTTTCTGTTAGTACTTGGTACCATAAGCGCTGGAGAATTCAATCGGTTAGCTGATTAACAAAGCAGCCCTGATTACCTTAGTCTGTAGTAGGCTATGATGTGGACATGAGGAGCTCCCAAAGACTTCAAGGTGCTCACAGTCTTTGTTGGGGAGATGATAGCTCATGCTTGATTTATCACTGACAGTTAGGAGGTAGATAGATGTCACAGGATGCCTTGGAATTGAGAAGAACCCAATTCAAATCCTGCCACAGACAATTACTAGCTGGGCAACTTATTTAATTTCTTTCTCAGTTTCGTTATCTGTAAAATGGAGATAATAGTACCTATTGATTGAGGATTGAGCAGGGATACGATGACATAATATTCATAAAACATCTTGCAAAGCTCAAAGCACTACATAAATGCTAAATGTTATCATGATTGTTACTATTTTTTATTATTACAATCCCCAATTGCTAGGGTTTTTATTTACAACAACGCTGTGAGTTAATTGGTACAAGTAGTATTATCCCCACTTAATAAATGAGGAAACTAGTTAGGAGAGATAATGACTTGCTCAGGGTCACAGCTAGCTAGCGGCAAAGCTGTACTATAAGCCCCATGTTCTTTTTACTAAACCTCATGGATAACACATGAAACAATAAGCATAATTAAGGACAATATAAGTCAAGCACTAAGGGCTCCCTTACAGACTCTAAGCCAGGAGTGATCAAGGCCACGTGTGACCCTCTAGGTCCTTGGATGTGGCATTTTGACTGAGTCCAAGTTTTACAGAACAAATCCTTTTATTTAGAGTCATATTTTATTGGTATTTGAGGTGGTATTGGGGGGAGCTCGCGGAGTTCTAGCGTTTCTATGCTGCCATTTTGACTCCACCAACAAATCCTTTTATTAAAGGAATTTGTTCTGTGAAGTTTGGATTCAGTTGAAGGGCTGTACTTGAGGACCTAGAGGACCACATGTGGCCTTGAGGCTGCAGGTTCCCCACCCCTGCTCTAAGCACATTAGGAATTTAGGTTGGGACAGATTCCTAAGACTCTGAGAAGTTGGGAAGGGGGAAATTGGGCACAATAAACCAAATGTGGAAGGATGGGTAGAATTTAGATAGGTAGAAGGAAGGGGAATATTCCGGGTACTAAAGTATTCAAAAGAAAATACTTATTGTGATGTTAAGTCTGTAAGACCTTATTTTTATAGTCAGCCCTATGTAGGAAACAGTGTGGGAAGTTCACCGACTGATTCTGGAAACAGAGAGTCTTGTTCAGATCCTGCCTCTGATATCTATTACTTGTGTGACAGTAGGGAATCATTTAGTCCCCCCTTGGACTGACTTCCCTTATCAAAAAAATGAGGCCGCTGGGCTCTGAGGTCCCCTCCTTCTCTAGATCTCTGGCCCTATTTATCCACCTCCCTATTGATGGTTGTTAGGATGGTTTGCATCTCATTCACTCCTAATTGGATGTTGTTCAGTCTGACACTTTGTGACCCCATTTGGGGTGTTCTTTGCAAAGATGCTAGAGCTCATTTTACAGATTGAGGGAACCGGAGCAAACAGGGTTAAATGACTTGCCCAGAGTCACACAGGTAATAAGGGTCTGAGGCCAGATTCAAGAAGATGAGTCTTCCTGACTCCAGGCCCTGCTCCCTATCCACTCAAACCAACATGGGGAGTTAATATTCCTGCCTATGGCCACCAGGTGGCAGGAGAGGATAAGCTGTGCTTACCTAGTTTTCAGCATTCTAGATGGTTGCTGGTCAAGAGAGATAGGAGCTGTAAATTCACTTATTTTGTAATTAACAAAGAGAGGTCCCATCCCAAATAATTGTTAGATGAACAAGAATTTAATCATGGTGTTGGCAGAAAACTGCATCCAGTGCTGTTGAGTGATGCTCTTTCTCTATGACTCAGGCACTCTGCATCCTTCCCCTGCTTACAGCTTCAACAGCTTGCAGGCTAAGTAGGGTCAGCCTTCCCAACACCCTCCCGGTCACGCTTCAGCCTCAGCCGACATTCCCCTCAACGAGCAGAGTGTACAGCCAGCAATTGGTTGCCCCTGTGACCTCCCTCCTAGTACTCAGCTCTGCAGCTGATTCATTCTGAACTGTTTTTGACCTAAGAACTCAGAGCTGAGACAATTTGGTTAACATCCAGAAGTTAGGTGTGAGGGTGTCATCCCAGCTGGACTGAGCAAAGATGCCGGAACTTCCTCTGTGCTGACTGTGATTTAATTCATCTCAGCTGAGACCACTTGGGCCTGTGGCTCTTTCTCAGTCCTAAAGGAATGACTTGTCCTAATAGTGATAAGAGATAGAGATGTCATTTGCTGTTTAGTGCTGGCATGTGGGGTCCCAGAATCTATGAATTCTGACTCTTACAAAGGTGATCTTGCAGAAGTATCTTAATCTTGGGTCCACTATTTTAATGTTTACCAAAATAAGGCTGATAATTCAGAGAAATAGAATATTAAAACACAAGGGATATAGATGCCAACAGGTCCTTACTTTATAAATGAGTAAATCATGGTCTCAAAGAAGTGATATGTCTTACCTAAAGTCACATAGGAAGTGACAAAGCATGGTCAATAATGGTAAAAAAAAATAACTACTCACTTTCAGGTAATATTCTTAAGTTTGGCAGAGCCCATTCTCCATAATCCTATGAGGCAAGTAAGGCCTGTGACCCATCTCCAGATTCCCACCCACTCCTCTTTCTACTGTATATCACATTGCTTCAGCTGTGAGTATAGGGGCTGAATCGAATGCTGTATGGAGGGCCGTATATGTCTGTTTGGTGGGGGAAAAATAGGGGGAAGTGTGGCTTTATTTAGAAAAGTTAACATCCTAAAAAGATTGGGATTGTATATATGGAATTCTGGTTGGAGGCAGGGGGTTGGACTTAAAGGCCTTTTGACTCTCTCTACCTGAGCAAATCACTTAACTCTATTTGCCTAGGTTTCCTTATCTATAAAATGAGCTAGAGAAGGAAATGGGGCTGGACTGAATGGCCTCTGAGACACCTTCCAGGTTAAGCTCTCCTCAGAGGTGATCTTGTCTCCTTGGTGGCTCTGTTTTCAGATTTTTATCAGCCTTTTTCAAGACAAGCACTTAAAACCTTTCTTGCCCCTCCTCCTTACTTACATTTAACCCCATTTCCCTAGCATCTGGAGAAAGTTTCTCACAGACGATGCTCATTTGTCAAAATGGGATGAGACCATGGGACAGAGCCTGCATAGGCACAGATCACTCCTTCTCTTTCCTCTCCCCCAAACCCCCAGCCCCAGCCTGCTTGTTCTCTCTCTTCCACCCCAAGATGGTAACTCCATGTCCAGGGCAGAGCATGGAGGTCTCCCAATGAGGTAAGATCACTGTGAACAATGAGGCCCCTGGTTGCCAAGGCGACCACTAAATTGCTGCCATAGCCCCTCCCTTGTCTCCTCCACCTCCTCCCAGTGTTCCAGCTCTGAGGGCTGCTCCCCCTCTCCTTGCCCTTTCCCCTCAAGTGGACTCAATTTTCTCCTGACTGGGTGGCCACTTTAATTAGCTCTCTCCCCACTGCCTCCTCCACCCCCAAGGTGCTGGGAAAGGAGAGGGCTGGATGGCTACCTGGCGATTGAGAATGAGCAGAGCTGGCTGTTCACACGGAGCTGAGAGCTAGCCTGGGGGAAAGGAAAGTGATGGAGCTGGGACTTCAGACAGCCCTGGGGCCTCTGAAGGGACGGAAGTCGGGTGCTTAGTACCAGGAAGGCAGAGAAGGCCTCTGAAATATATGCCCAAGGTGCTTCCCTACTCAGGTCTACATGGATATTTCAATTCCTAAATCACAACTCTCCCCACATTAATTGCCTTCCTTATGTAGGGAGGAAGAAGGGAGAAACGAAGGCATGGAAGACAAATCTCATTCCACATACACTAGCCCTGCGTTAGCATTTTATTTGGGTTTCCTTTGAAGACTGAGCTTAATAAGAGACTTGGGGGCCTAAGAAGTATATTCTTTATCTAGGACTATTCTGTAATAATAGATCCTTAGGGCTCATTTGGCTGCCTCTTTCCTTCTCTTTCCCCACCCCCCAAATAAATTATGCCAATCGGTCCTCACAGTCAATACTAGGATGATTTGGGGATCCTCGCTGCTATTCCTAGTAGTGACCTACCAAAAGTATCCCTTGGAAAAGAAACGTCGGAAGATTTGCTTCAGAGACAGAGAGAAGGAGATGATTGTTTCCGGTGGAAATGTCTTCTTCTCTATCCAGGAATACACATAGGATTCTGGGATCATAGGATTTTGAGCTGGAAGAAACCTTGGAGAGCATCAAAAATGTCATTTGACTGAAAAGGAAACCAAGGACCAGAAAAGTTAAGAAGGAGCAATGAGCTTTTTTCTTCCTTAGGTCATGAGTACTTGACTATTTTCTGAACAGGATTTTTTTTTCCCCAATTCATTGAGTCATAGATTTAGATCTAGAAAGAAATAAGGGTTATCTTGTCCAAGTCTCCTTTTTTTTTTTTTTTTTTTTTTGCTTTTTGGAGGGGGGAAGGCAGTCCAATTGGGGTTAAGTGACTTGCCTAAGGTCACATGGCTAGTAAGTGTTAAGTGCCTGAGTTTGAACTCTGTCCTCCTGACTCAGGGGCTCTATTCGCTGCACCACCTAGCCACCCCTCCAACTCTCCATTTCACAGATAAGAAAACTGAGAAACAAAGCAACGAGGTGACTTGAGCAAGATTGCACAAATAGATTTAAGATTTTAATTCCATGCTTTTTCATTGTAAAATACAGCATCTTAATTATATGCTAATTGACAGATTGATTGATGGATCTGTTCATTCAGTCATCTAATGATAAAAGTGTTTTAAAGATAGAAATTTTCCCCTCACAACCACTTCAGTTGCCTCCAAAAGTTCTGTTACATTGTCTCATTTTTGTCATTTTCTTTGATCAGTTTTCTGTTATTTGCATGATTTGTTCTTTGATCCTGGAATTCTTTAGGACTAAGTTATTTAATCCAATTAAAGTTTTTAATCTTTTCTCTAAAGCCCTTTTTTTGAGTATAATTTGTATTGCTCTGTGATGAGTAAAGGATGCATTTGCTATTTCTGCTTTTGTGTGCTTACTTGTGAGGTTTTTATGCCCTAGTACATGATGAATTTTTAAAAGAAAAACATAATACTTTCTGTTCCTATTTGATAATAGCCAGAGATCTATCAGATCTAACTTTTATAAAAACTTATTCAGGGGCAGCCAGATGGCGCAGTGAATAGAGCACTGGCCCTGTAGTCATGAGGATGGGAGTTCAAAACTGGCCTCAAACACTTTTGACATTTATTAGCTGTGTGACCTTGGGCGAGTCATTTAACCCCAATTGCCTTACCTTCCCCCCTCCAAAAAATAAATAAATAAATAAATAAATAAATAAAAGCTTATTCAAGTCCCTGACATCTTTCTTGTTTTTCTTTTGGTTAGATTTGCCAGAATCTGAAAGGTATACCTAGTCCTCTACTATCAGAATCTGATTAACTATTTCTCCCTGAAACTCAATTAATTTTTTTCTATGTATTTATATCAGGCCTTATAGCACCAACACAATATTCATAGCGCTGATGACCACTGTAAATTTACTGCCACAGTGCTCAATTGCAAAATATAACAGACTCTCCATATAGAAAACAGAAGCAAAATACTTATTTAGACACCAGAAAAACCTAATCCCAAAACCAATAAGCCAATTCCATCATAGTAACAAAGAAGTTAATAAACCATAACAGCACAGAGATCCACAGCATCCTTTAGCCTTCCCACAAACCAACATTTACTCACAAGCCTAACTATCTCCCTAGAATGCTTTTTTCTCCTCCCTCCAGTCTCTAACTGCTCTGACTGGGATCCCAGCTTCCTGTGGGCTCTGTTCCCCCTTTCAGCAAACTCCTCCCACCACAGGTTCCATGTGACTACATTCAGCCTATTAGGAGGCAGAGTTTATCTTCACAGCAGGGAAGCTTCCTGTGGGCTCTGTTCCCCCCTTCAGCAAACTCCTCCCACCACAGGCTCCATGTGACTACATTCAGCCTATTAGGGGGCAGGTATGTCTTCAAAGCAGGGAATCTCTTCAAATTCCCTCAGGTTTTTTAAGGGGCAGGGAAGATCTTCAAATTACCATTACCATTATAGTCCTGCACAATCTACAGATGTTTTCTTCTACATTTTTCATGGGCTGCCTGAAATCCTTTGGTAGGCTACAGGTTGTAATAGTCTGATTTAGATACCCATTCTATGCATTTATATTAAGTATTGATATTAATTCATTGTCTATGGTGCCTTTGAAAACAATGCAGTTTCTTCTTTATATTGCATAATCAAGTCTATTTTTATTGGTGCCTTGTCTTTTACCATGATTGTAGCTTATTAACTCTACCATTGTCTCTATGTTTGTATATTGTTAACACAAGTTCCATTTACATAAAATAGCAAGCTCAACTCCCTCCTTGCTAGTTCTTCTCTAATATAAGTCTCTTTTCTTTTTTTTCTCTTAAAATATTTTTCTCTGTCTCCCAAGTCCTCTATCTTATTTATTCTCTTTATGACCTCTGAAGATGTTAGAGTTCTACAGAAACCGTTGTTTTTCCTCCCTCTGTTAGAATATAAACACCTAACGTTATAAAGTCCTTTCCAACTACTCAAATGTATTTACCTTCCTATATATATCTCTTTACTTCTATGTTTGCAATCCAAAGTATATACTCAGCTCTGATCGCTTCATTAAGAATATATGAAAGTCGCCTATTTCATTCATTCCCCCACACCCATAAGATTATATTTAGCTTTACTGAGGAGGACATCCTTGGTAATAAGTCTTTCTCTTTTGTCTCCTGATACATCATTCCTAGCTTTCCTCTCCCTTTATATGCAGTTGCTATGTCTTATGTGATCCTGACTGAGGCTCTTTAGTACTTGAACTCTTTATTTTGGACTGTTTGCAATATTTTGTCTTTGACATGAAAGTTCTGTATTCTAGCTATGAATTTCCTGAATTTTCATTTTGGAGTTGCTTCCTGTTTTCACTTTGCCCTCTGTTTCTAATAAGTCTAGACAGTTTAAATTTATGATTTCTTTAAATCTGGTATCTGGATTTTCATGGTTGAAGATTTGAGGTCGTCTGGTTATTTTCATTATAGCTTTACTTGACTTGTTTTCCAGATCAATTGCTTTTAATGAGAAATACTTTATATTTTCTGATTTTTTTCAGTCTTTTGATTTTTTTCTCCTAGTATTTCTTGTCTCATGTAGCAATTGATATCTATCTAGTCCAGTCTAATTTCAAGGACTCTGTTATTTGAACAAGATTTTGCACCTTCTTTGCTAAACTGTTCATTTTCCCATATCTTTCCTCTAGAATTCTAGTTTAACTTATATGATTGTTTTTAAACTCTTGCTTCATTTTTTCCAGGAATTCCAGGAGAGCTTTTGGCAAATGCACTATTTTATTTTCATCTTTGTATATGTGTGAAGTTATTCTCTTTTGGTCATGCATCTTGTCTATCTGTGGCTCCACAGTGTTGTGTGTGTGTGTGTGTATTTAAGTGATCTAAAAAAAGTTGTTTTTTTCTTTTTTCTTTATTTTTTTCTAGTCTTGTTCCTTGAATTACTATGTTGTGCTGGGTCAGACTCTTTGAATTTTTTTGGAGAAATGGTGAAACTCCCTTTGAGACTTTATATAAGATCAAGCACATATAAGATACTTTATATAAGACCTAGCACATGTAAGACACTTTAGATAAGATCTGCATAGAGCACTGTGTTTTTCAAGGGCTTCCAGAGTGGTTCCAGCCAACACACTACAACAGAGAGACCTACATGGAGGTGTGCAGGGGAAAAATCAAACAGAGGAAACCTTCATTGGGGTATTCTGATCAGGGTGTGCCTCGTTCATTATCTTCAGGTTCCTAGACCCAGACTTTTCTGACTCAAGTTTGGGTTTAGAGGGACTTAGCTGCAGACTATATGCGTCTTTGGCTAGGATAGACACTTGTTCAGGCTGTCCCCAACACACAGCTACAGACTACAGCCTTCCGGGCTTGCCCCATGTCCCTTTGTTATACTTCCAGGCCAAAGTTTTCTGATTGGATCCCTTCCCAGAGCCTATAGGTTTTTAACTCTTTATCATGCTGACTGGGTCTAGCAAAATTAATTTACTCTAATTTCTTTTTAGATTTCTTGATCATTTCTTGGTCTGTTGCTTTTTAACATTGCTGGGATAGCTGTGAGAGAACTGGGCTGCTCTGCTGCCTCTTACTCTGCCATCTTGAGGGGGGGAAAGTTCACACATTCATTTGAGAAGCAGCCCTGTGGGGTGGGAAGAACCCAACTTGGAATCAAGAGAGGCCTGAGTTTCAGTCTCATTTCTGACATTTCTTACCTACGTGACCTTAAATACGTCACTTAAACTCTGAGAATTTCAGTTTCTTCAAGTTGGGCTGTTAATATTCACCTTATCCGCAGAGTTCTGATAAAAGTCCATTTTGTAAACACTAAAGTGCTACGTAAATGTGACCTGTTATTGTTTACTGTGCAGCTAATGTTTCTCAGTCATTATGGTAAATGCTAGATGATTCATGATGTGTTGGCAGGTACATGGAGGAGTAAAGAGAGACTGTCTAAAGATTTTCAAAGTGCTTTGCTTATAGGACAGTATTTCAAGTAGAGAATAGTAAGGCACTCATAGGAGAATCCAGAGGATGCCACCCCAATCTGTCCACCTCCGAAGAGCTTGAAGAGCAAACATTCCTTATGTTTGCTCCCATACTGCTGTAATGGTGATAACTAGCATTTACATGGTGCTTTAAGATTCACAAAGCCCTTGACAAATACCATCTCATTTTATCCTCATAGCAACCTGGGGGATAGGTGCTATTATTTTATCCATTTTATAGATGAAGAAACTGAGGCAAACAAAGGTTAAATGACATGCCTAGGGTCACATAGCTAGTAAATGACCATGACCAGCTTCAAACTTGGATCTTCCTGACTCCAGGTTCAGTGCTCTATCACCCCAAGCCCCCAATTCTTCCTGTACAAACACTTGACAGTTTTGGTAGAAAAGCGGTTCCAACTCTAGGCATTGTTTTGGGTGATTTCTATTACTCAACCATTCCCCTTCCCATTGTGCCCCAAGTTTTGGGGAAAAGACTGGAGTTGATATGACAGTACTCCATCTGTCAAAAGCACCTCCTGAAATACAAGCATGACTCACTCATGATTCCTCTGTTATTGTTTGACTTTTGGTCTTTTCTGTGCCATGGTCTTTCTTGGGAACTGGCAAAAACATTGGCTGCTGGCAACTGCCCTCTTACCCAGGATTTATAATGTGCCCCAGATATGAAGCATAGCCTAGCCACATCTATTCTCTTCCAAAGTATGATCCAAGCCCATAGATATGTGTGGATTGTATGTTTTGTGGATTATCCACTGTTTTTAAATTCAGGATCAGCCTCCAATCAGAACACTCTCTGCTACCTCCCCCAGATACTGGAATACTCTCAGGCTAGAAATGAAAAAGACCTGTGCTTTAGTCAGAATGGGAATTCCCAGTGGGGGAACTTGTATCCTAGGGCATTCCTGAGATACTCAGAGGTAAAGCAACCAGGAGTTATCAGAGATGGTATTTGAACCCAGATCTTCCTGACTCCAAGGCTGGGACTCCATCCCACTATGCTACACTTTCACTGGTATATATTGACATGGTTTAATTTAATGTTTATTAGAATAAACAAAATATAATTAGGAAAACAAACTTGAAACATCTTCTCCCATGTACTTTAATACTTTAAAGTATCTTCAATCTCATTAGAAGATTCATCTCTGCTTTCTCATCCCGTAAAATTCTTATGCATGTGTTTCTGTCAATCCTACATAAACAGTCTACCCACTACACCAGAAGCCTGCTTCTAAGTCCTTTAATATTTCATAGACACTGCTGCAGAACTCAGATATTGACATCTCACCCCTCACTCTCAATATATGGCATGGTTAATGAGAGAGGAAGAGAGATAAAGTTCCACAGAGAGAGAAAGGGAAAATGAGACAGAGAAAGACATTCAGACAGGCGTCAAGAGACAAAGATGGAGACAATATCCTCCCCTTCCTTTGTCTGGAACTGGAATCTTCCAAACTGGAATTCTGCTACCACTTTTCTAAACAACCAAAGAAAAAAATCTCACTATTTAAAGTCCTCAGGACATAATTAATTTGTTTAGTAAATCTTTGACCAATTAAAGAGAAGTTCGCAACTGATTTTAAAAAAAATCTCAGCTTATTTACACATTTTCAAAACTTAATTATATCTCTTGATTGATTGAAATGGGGGTTGGGAGGTGAAACCTTATCTCTTACATCAGTATATCAATATGTTTATCGGAATTCATCATTCCCTTAATGGAGACAAGTCTAAGTGGAAGTAAAAAAAAAAGTTTGTGTAGATAGGTGTTTTACAAGTTGATGAAGAATACCAAATCTTGCATGGTCTCCTGGACTTCTTCTGACAATGGGTTTGATACAGCCTTGAATGAAAAATTGAGTTTCATACCTAAAAAATTCCTTTTTCCAATCTTCAGTACTTTAGCCTTTCATTATTACCATACCTATCCAAACTTTTTTCTTCTTCATGGCAGTGATTAGCAACTTTGCTTTTATATTGTCAATCATCTCCTTGTACTTTTTTTTTGCTTTTTGGAGGGCAGTTGGGGTTAAGTGACTTGCCCAAGGTCACATGGCTAGTTTTTTGTGTTAAGTGTCTGAGGCCGGATTTGAACTCAGGTCCTCCTCACTCCAGGGCCAGTGCTCTATTCACTGCGTCACCTAGCTGCCCCTTTAACTTTTTTTTTTTTTAATCTCCTTGTACTTATAACTTCAATAAGGCTAAGAGTCAACAACAATCTGTCTGAAGACCATGGCCTATTTTCTGGAGACGAATTACGGTATTGTGCAGCAATAATGCATCATTTCTGGAGGGTGTGTTTCTTTTTTCTCTATAACTTTGCTTCACATTTCAGCACAAATGATTCTTTATCAATGATTCTTTATCACTTAAATGTTCTCTGAAATATTTGACATCCGCACACTAAAAGTCATTACAATATCTCTAATAGTCATTGGAGTATCCTGCTTGTGGCCTAAACTTTTAAAGATTTCCTTGGAATAATAATATCCTTTCTTAAAATCCACAGAGTTAGAAGTAGCAAAAAGAGGAGTGGAACGTGTGTAATATGAAATCTAGCACTCAGCTAGAAGGAAATTAATAAAATAAATCATTAAGAAATTAAGAAACAATAAAATAAATAATTAATAAAAATTGGTTCAGTTCATTTTCATTTGGTCAAGGTTAACTGTTCTAAATCAGTCTGATATCGGTAGAGAAACACAGGTATAACCATGGCTGTCACAAAAAGAAACCATATCAAAAGTACCACTTGTCATAAGTAATTGCTCACCAATGTGGTCTTTATACAAGTCAGTTAAAAAAATATTGCACGGGGCGGCTAGGTGGCGCAGTGAATAGAGCACCAGCCCTGGAGTCAGGAGTACCTGAGTTCAAATCCGGCCTCAGATACTTAACACAAAAAACTAGCCATGCGACCTTGGGCAAGTCACTTAACCCCAACTGCCCTGCAAAAAAAAAAAATATATTGCAAAAGATGGCTCTGAGGAGAGAAGTTTATAATAAAACAATAACAATACTAATTGGTGTTTTTATAATGCTTTAAAGTTGGCAGGATATCTGTATGCATTCTCTCATTTGAGCCCCAAAACAACCTATATGGTAGGTACTACTGTTGGTGTTCAGTCATTTTGGTCATATCTGACTCTCTGACCCCATTTGGAGTTTTCTGGCCAAAAAAACCCTGGAGTGGTTTACTACTCGTTTTGCACTTGAGGAAATTGAGGCAAACTAGGTTACATGACTTTCTCAGGATAACACAGCTAGTATGTATCTGAGGCCACATTTGACCTCAAGAAGATGAGCCTTCCTGACTCCAAGTCCAGTCCTCTAACCCCTTCACCACCTAGCTGCCCAAATAAGCCAACTGAGGCTCAGAAAGCTGAAGTGATTCACCCCAAGGGTACATTAGCTGGTTAAGTGTTAAAGGCAGGAATCAAACCCAGGTTTTCCTGGCTCTAAGCCCAGCATTCTATCCACTACACTTATGACTTAACAACTTCTGTCAGACATGATCTGCAGGGTTGCAGCCAGGTTAAACCAGATTTAAATGTACAATGCAACATAGATAATGTAACTTGTGGTTTTTATAAGTCAATATGCAACCTTCAGGGATCCGTTTCTATTTGAATATGACACATTCTACCTCCTATATGGCATACTTTCGCGGACACTCCTTCGAGTTGATGCTGATCTTTTAATATTTTAAATACAGTTATACCATCAGTTATAAATGACACTAACTGTACTAACATCCAACATACATTTACTCATCTGATACAGAACAATGTTGTAAAAGATCTCATCAAATAACTTATAAAATCAAGATATTCTAATAACAGTATTGATTTAGTGCTTTCAGTTTTGCAAAGTGTATGTGATTTTCCCCTAATTATCCTTTCCAGAAAGGCAATAGATGTGGCCCCTTTGTGGCTACTCAAGAGAGATATTGTATAAAGAGAAAAAAAGAGATAAGGAAAGGGAGATAGATGAAGATAAATGCCAAGAGAAAGGGAAAGAAAAAAGTAATGAAACATCTACATAGCAACCCAAATGGAGAAGGATGAGACACGGCGAAAATTGTCCATGGGTTAAAAGCACCATTTTTGTGAGCTTTTTAGGATGTTACTGATAAAATGTTTGATCTTGTTGTGTTTAACATCTAAAATTGTGATACTACCCCCTTGGTCCTGAACTGCCAGGCTTAATGACATCACCTCTGTTTGCTTCCGTTTATTCAAATGTAAGATGGGGAAAATAATAGCACCTACCTCTCAGGGTTGTTGTGAGGATAAATGGGCATCATATTTGTAAAGTACATTCTAAACTTTAAAGGGCTATGTAAATTCTAGCAATTTTTATTTTTATTATGAGATAGCTACATCAAACTACTGCTTTCCCACTCTTGTCTTTTGGCCATGCCATTATATAAGAGATGTCTTATAGCAATATTGACCCATTTCCAAGAAATAAATTTTATTTTCATTATAAAATGATGGTTGTTTTGCACAGACTAAATTTTCCATTAGGCTGAATTGAAAATTTTTGGTGAAAGATGGCTTAATATGATGGTCAATTTGATGGACCCTCTGGACATGGTGGTGTATTAATAACATAGTGTCTTGAATAGAGAGGTCACTTGATAAATTTCTGAATTGAATTGTACTTGAAGCTTGCTGGTCCTTACCCCCCCCTTCCACACCCCCAACTACAGTTCTCTTTTCAGTGGTTAACTTTTTATGTTACTTTCCTGCCTTGGGGCTCTGCAATGTGACTCTGCAGCACCCAGGCTACATGAATATCCTTCATGCTTAGAAATTATAGACCTACTCCAAGCTCCGAGAATGTTGACTCCCTCTTTTGGGTTGGTAATTTGAAGCGTCTAGAGGTCTGAAGCCTGGAAGACCTCTTGTTAGGGATGTTAGAGCTTGAGCTCCTGCTCATTTGGGGCTTAGACTGCTTGACCTCTGAGGTCCCCTCCAATTTCTGAGGACATTTAATTCCATGATAAAGTTGGGCTGTAATAGCAGTCAGTTACTGTTATTTTTTAGCAAGTGATGTCTTCCATCTTGAAAATGCTCTACATTTAACCCTCCAGGTTATGTAAAACAAATTGGTTTCCTTCATTCAATAATTTCAAATACAAGATTATGGATATGAAGTTTACTTAGAATGAAGAATACCTATAACTGATCATTCATTTTGTAAAGAGCTCATCATGACCTAGACAGGGTAATTTTACCTCCATATTTCCTTTTCCTCTGTCTTATTACCCCCACCCTGAGTTTAGCTTATCCTTCTAAATATTGCTCTCTCTGTGGTAATTAAATTGGTTGCTAATTAAGTCTTCAGGGCTAAACATAAATAGTAAGGAGTACTGAAATGTTTCCATTCTTAAATTCTCCCTCACCCTCGTACCTCTCTTTGTTTGTGGTTTTGTAAGTCATTTAATATTTTAGTATATATTATAGAAAAGAGACTCAGAAAGCTTTTGACTTCCCACTCATTCTGTATCCATAGTATGTTATGAGAGTCAGACAAAGCAGTAATACTTGGAGTGTTTTTTGAGTACTGGTTAACACCAGTTTAGAAGGCCTTCATTGATATAGAGAGATTGGCCACCATTCCAGGTAGGGGGAAGTTGATGACCACCAAAAAGACAAATGTCTTTCCTTAAGATTAAAATTATAAGGGGTAAATGTTTCTGCCAGCTCCCACTACAAGTCTCTGCCTCTTTTTTTGCAAATTGGTCTATGACAATTTGACTAAAATGCCTTTGCCAAGCATGCCAAACACTAGCATTACTATTCCATCACCACCCACAAGAACCCATTCTTACATTTTCAGGACAAAGTGGGGCTCAATCTGTTTCTCCTACCAAAGCCCCTAATCTGATCCTTAAAGGTCCTTTTTTGTTGTCCTGGAGTGGTATAGGACAGGTCAACGCAGTGCCCCACCTCTCCAGGTTATGTTCCTGTTTCACTATGCTCAGTAAACATGCATTTATTAAGTGTCAGGCATTGTGGTAAGCACTAGGAATATAAAGACCAAAGTGAAACAATTCCTGCCCTCAAGGAGCAAAAAAGAAGTAATTTACCTATGAGTCCCAGACCAAGATCCTCCCCACTATGCCAAATTGCCTTGGTCATGTGCTTTTCCATAACTCAGCTTTTTTTTTTTAAGTATACATTACATTTCTCCACCAAAGTTCTTCTGATAACTTATCAAAGCTCAGATATGAGAATTCTCAAAGGCTTTGCCAGCTGAGCTCAAGCTCAAGCAGGTCCAGAAATCTAAGAGTGTGGGCTTAATGCCTTACTTGTCTTCCAAAATTCAATCTAATTAAATTCAGAAAGGTGTGTCACTGAAAAGTTGTCTCCAGTGCTCTGAGGAAAGAAACAAACAACCCCCCCCCAAAAAACTCTTGAAGACCCTTTACTAAGGCAGAAGGTATTGCTCTCTGCAGCAGTGAAAAGAGTGTGATTATAAAATCATAAATCTTTTGGAGTATTGAGCCAAGTACATGAGATGATAGAATGAGAATAACAAAGTAAGACCAGATTGAACTCTTAGAGATTGGGGGCTATACTCAGATTACTCCCCCAATTCAGACTCTATGAAATCTCTGCTACTTAATTTCAGCTCTACAACCAACACTTCCCCCAGAATCTTTTCATGGCTAAAAATAACAGTCTATAACTCAAATCACCATGTCTTGGAGTCTGTGTTTGTGTGCGTGTGTGTGAGTTTTGTTTTCCCCTCAAGCACGTACTGTACATCAGAAAATATGGGCACATTTTAAACTGCATTCAGCATTCATTCAACAAATATTTCTTGAGTGAATAATAAGAACAAGTATAAAGAAAGAAAAAATTCACAATCTCCCCAATCTTCCACTGCTATCACCAGGTTTTTGCTGGGTAAAGAGAATGGAGATTCGTATCCTCAGTCCTTGAAAGTTTTCTCTTACCCAGGGCAGAAGAGGATGACTCCTGCCTTAGATCTAACAGTGGGAGGGCAGCAAGACTGAACTTTAGCTGTGTGACTTGGGCCTGGCTGGTCATAGCTCTCAGAAGTTAGGAGCTGGAAACTCACAGGGAGGAAATATGTATAAACATGGAGGGGAGAGAAAGATGGTACAGGGCCAGCAGGCAGGAAGGCAGAGCCCTGGGAAAGGGCCCGGGAAACGGAGATGTGTTACTTTTATCAGGTGTGGAGCTGGCAAAAACAGTTTGTTCACCGGGAAATGCCCTGTATCCCTACCAGCAATTCCCTGATCCCCCTTTCCCTTCTGTCCTGAAGGTGGGGGTTACTGATTAGATGAACAAACACTTCATAATAATGTGCTAGGTCCAGGGGGAGAGAACACAGTGTTCATGGTTTAATGCCATTGTAAAGGTTTTACAGGGTGCTGGAAAGGGGATTGTTTCCAGGAAGTTAAAGATGGAGCTTCAACTTTTTTTTCCCCCAGTCTTGGACAGGACTCCCAATTCTTCATGCTTAGATGACTACCAGGTTTTGTTTTAGTAAATCTCTAAGTGATTTAATTTGCATATTCAGGAACTATATTTGTTTATTGGATTCCAGAGCCCCTAACTACCAATGAATAGAAAAAGTCACTTCTTGCACCGTATTGTGGTCACACTCAGAATGCAAGAGTTTAAGATGGAGGGTGCTGTTGGACCTGGAAATGCTAATGCAGAAGCTCCCATCTTCAGCTACAAAGGAAGCTGTGAAGAGGAGGAGTTGATATATGGCAGCAATTCCCATGGGGAAATGGATAGGTACTAGGGAGTAGAAAGGTTGCTGGTATGAGAGTTTGTTGGATTCAGAGATGGTAATGCTTGGTGGTATTCAGTAGGTGGATTGGAGAACAATGTGAGGGGATCACTGGGTAAGGACTCAAGTTCTTGCAGGGGAGACTGAAAGGTGCTGAACTGGTCTTGAGTCTCCTTCCAGGGGGCTGTGAGGAGGGATGTATTCATAAGTGTTTGTGCTGATTCAGGTTCATGAACTGGTTGCTTTAGTATCCCCTAACACTGGTGAACAGATGATCGTGATGTTGTAAAGCTAGATCTTGTCCGTCTCTGCTTCCTAAATTCAGGGAACTGAAGAAGCCCAGCAATGGAAGGAACTTCAGTGATGACCCAGTCCACTACATTCATTTTATAAATACAAGACATTGAAGCTCAGAGATGTGAAGCAATTTGCCCAAGATCACATTGCTAGGCCTCAAAGTCAGGTCTATTGAAGCTTTGATCTTTCCACTAACACCAAATTATGCCAGTTACGCCCATTTCCCATCTCCTGTCCCCAGTAAACACTGCTCAGGGTCAATGGGAAAAGTATTAAGTTTATCTTTCTTACTGTTTGCATTCTTTGAATTGTCCATCCTTAAATCATTGGTTGATACCAGTCCTCCCACATGTAAACAGAAAAATTACAACTATATTTGCATAAAATTAATCTTGTATGGAATATAAACTTCTTGAATGCAGGGCTTTTCCCCAACCTTCCACTACCACCTCTCATTCCTCTTTCCCCAATACCTAGCATAATGTCTTACAAGAAGAGGTGCTTCATAAATGCTTGTTAATTGGTTGATTGACTAACTTGATAAACCTACTAGGAAATTTTTAGATTACATTGTTCTTATTGTTTCCCTGAAGGTTGCTGCTTTGATTGCTCAATCCCCTCATCTTTGGCTACCCATCAGTGAACCTTATTTCCAATAATAACAGTGCAACAAAAAAGGAGAGAGATGTACAGAGCCAAAGAAAAGGGGAAAGGGGACCCAGAATTCATTTCCAGGACCATAGTTGTCCTTGGGCCATAGGTTAGTGAACTTGAAGGGCAAAGAAGAGTCATGTTCCCATCCCCCAAATCTCAAGCCTGGTAGATTCTGAGCCTTCCATCTCTCAGCCACAGCAGCTATCTGGGAAAAAGGGGAGATGAGGTGGAATTTTGCTAATTGGATTAGGTATGGTCCCTAAAGCCCTCTCTCCTTACTCTTAAGTTTTCTTGTTTCAGCTATTTTGATGGAAGCTGACCTTCTGCTGACCTTGAAGTGCCATCTTAAGCCCTGGTATTAAATTAGCTTCTTTTTAGCTACCACTTCATTCCTCTATCTTCAGCTATTTCAAATAGGGGCCCCTTACAGCATGGGCTAGGTATGTACCCCCAGTGTAATGGCAAGCCCCAATCACTTCTCAATCCCAGCCTCGTTCCATGCTGGGCAGCCACAGAGTTCTCAAGTATCTGAGTGTTAATCCATTGTTGCTTTTCCTCATTTTATTGGCTATTTGTGGCCCCCCCTAATAAGACTGTCATGTGTACTAAATCATTCAGAGATGGTCCTCCAGAGCAGGACTTGTTTTTCCCTTTTCTTTGGGGGAGGGAGGTCGGGAGAGGGGTGGTTATCCTTGTATCAAATGCCGAGATTAGAATAGTAACTTGTCAGTCATCAGAAAATAAAACCAATTCCATTTGGAATTCTTCTCCAACTTTTTTTTTTAGCACATTTACCTTGCATCTGTTTTGAATGACCTAAATAATAATGGCTGCTTTTAGTAAATGAATTATAAAATCAGAATTACTGCAAGATGCAGGCATAACTTCCTCAGAGTTTTCCATTTCCTTGTCCATCTTGGTTGGTATCCTATCAACAGTGAATTTTCAGAAGTTGGAGAGAGGAAGGACTTTGACACAAGAAAATTCTATTATTTTCAACCCAAGAAAACACATGTCTCTTTACATTCTTTCTTGGCTTAGACCAGAGTAATAACAATAACAATAATTGATATTTCTATAGCACTTTGGGGTTTATAAACTTTTTTACATACATCATTTCATTCTAGATTATGGTGAAATAATAGGAAGAGTTTTGGCTCTGTATCCAGAGGAGCTAAGACCAAACTCCAAGTCTTATGCTTACTGTGAGGCCTTGAGTAGATTACCCAACCTCTTTCCAGCTCCATTTTTTTTTTCCATTTTTAAGACTAGGGGCTTGGTGGGCAATGTCTGACGCCCCTTCCAGTTACAAAGCTAGAAATCAATTGACAAGCATTTTTTCAGTGTCTACTCTGCACCAGGCACTATCCTAAACCCTGGAACACAAAAACCTAAATGAAAGAGTCCTGTTCTCAAGGGGCTAATCTTCTATGGGGAAATAGAAGAAGATAAACACATACATATGTAATGAAAGAAACAACAAACACCAAGGAGACAGGTTTTTTTCCCCACGTTATAGCTTTTCTCTCTTATATCTTTCCTACCTTGTTTTCATTTCAAGGCCACCTATAGCCAGCTAAAGAAGCTGCAAAGCTATGTCAAAAAAGGGTAATTATGAGGGGGGTTTTTGGTACATCTTAGATATAGAGAAAATACATTTCTTCCACTAGGAACAATCAGGTGGTGCAGTGGAGAGAATCCCCAACCTGAAGTCAGGAAGACTCATTTCCCGGAGTTCAAATCTGGCCTCAGACACTGACTAACTGTGTGACCCAGGACAAGTCATCTAACCCTGTTTACCCCAGTTCCTCTTCTGTAAAATGAGCAGGAGAAGGAAATGGTAAACCATTCCAGCATCTTGGCCAAGAAAACCCCAAATGGGGTCATGAAGAGTCAGATGTGACTCCACAGTGGCAAGCTCCTTAAGGGAAGGGACAGTTTTCGTCTTTGCCTTTGTGTCCCTGGTGCCTAGCACAGTGCTTTGTATGTAGCAGGTGCTTAATAAATGTTTGTTGAATGAATAAATAAAATGAGGAAATAACTCTGAGAGAACTCTAGCATAATCATGGAAACATGAACTGCGTATAATATAGTATGAGGTGCTGTACCAAGCAAATTAGACATTCTCTGATTGGGGAAAAATAATGGTAGCTCATGTTAATAGGGTGTTTGAGGGTTTGTTAAGTGTTTTTCTTAAAACCAAATCTGAGGTGAGTAGAATGAGCATGTCCATTTTACAGATGAAGATATTTCCATACATTTGGGGGAAGGGGAGCTACTCAAGACACCCTTTACAATTCTGAGAATGCTGCATGTGCTTGGATATGTGTTTGTGAGAGGGACGAAGAGATACAGAGGCAGAGACTCAGGAGACAGACCCAGAGATAGAGAGAGACAGAGTCAGAGATAAAGAGACTAAAAGGCAGAGACAAAGATAGAGAGAGAACAACCTGTTTAGACACTGAATTACCTCTCACAAATTCTAGAGGGCTGTTTTTCTCTTCCAGACTGTTACTTCCCAGGGTAGCCCAAACATTCATCTTTTAAGACCACATACCCTACCACAGATCTCTGTAAACAGGAAAGCTTTGCAGCTTGTCATGTTCCCTACAGGTTTCCTGGGGCTAAGAAGTGAAAACTGACTGATCCCAAATGTCCCAGTGAAATCCTTTTAAAGTGTGCATTCTGGAAGGAAAGGGGGTGGGAGTGGGGTCATTAGGACGGAGGAGGCTAGGGGGTAAATTCTTTAAAAAGTGATTTTATTTTTCTTTCTCAGGTGCTTCTTTGATACGGGGTATGAAAAATGGGAGTGTAGAAAATTTTGTTTGCACCTGGAGAACAGACTCCACTCTCTGAACTCTTATCTTCTCAGTCTTTGAATGTGTTTTATTTTCTTCTAGTTTGCATGTGTCTACTGATGTTCCTGGAACTGACTAACAGAAGCCCTTGGTTGACCCATTCTGTGCTGAGGGGTCAGTGCAGATGACCAAGGCTTTGTCTTTGTCAGCAACTGGTGTTTGACTGGAAGAGTCCAGCCTTCTCTAACCCTCCAATTACTAGTTTCTCGATATTTTTGTTTTATCCATCTGATACATTGGATAGAATATAGAGTGCTTCACCTGGAGTCAGGAAAATCTGACAAATTTCATTTTGGACACTTATTAGCTTTGTGACCCTGGGCAAGTCACTTAACCTCTCCCAGCCTCAGCTTCCTCATCTGTAAAATGGGAGTAGTAATAGCACCTACTTTTCAGGGTTGTGAAGATCAAATGCAATAATATTTGTGAAGTGCTTTGCCAGACTTAAAGCGCTACATAAATGCCAGCTATTACTATTGTTGTTACTTTTAAATATATTTTTCTTCTATGGAATATTCCAATTTTTTGTTCAAGGCAGTATGATGTAGTCAGAAAAACGATGACTTTGCAATCAGGAAAGACGAGTTTAAATTCCACTTTTAACACTTACTAGCTTATGACTTGTTGAATATAAGCTCCATGAGGAGCTATTTTACAGGTTTGGGGTGGGGAGTGTATCCCCAGTAAAAATCAGGATGGCCTAGTGAGAAGAGAGCTAGTTTCAGAGATGGGGATATCTAAGTTTAAATCCTGCCTCTGACAGACTGAGTGACGTAAGTCACTTACCTCTTAATACCTCCAGTCAACTTTCTAATACTCCTAACAGAGCAGGTGTTGGTCTGCATTGGTAGAGGAAATTTCCTCACTGGGAGTTCCCCTATTCCAATGAAATCACAAGTTCAAGTTTTTAAAAATCTCCAGAAGCAAACACAGTGACTTGCTCGTAGTAAGTGTGCAAATATCTGTTGAATCTAATTGAACTTGTCCCTCTTCTCTGACCCTCAGTTTCCTTCTCTGTAAAATCAAACTATTCATCAACAAGCATGTATTAAGTACCTGCTTTTGTCAGTCATTGAAGAGGGAAGTGAGGTTAAATCATACCTATCGCATCTTCCAGATAGGGTTATTATGAGGGTCAAATTTTAATACTAACATACCAAGCAAACAGTGGTTATTTTAACAATTAACTTTCAATAGAACATCCCTTGGAAACTCTGAGGGTCTTGTATAAGCCCTTAGTAAGCAACCTGAAGGTAAGGGCTGTTTTAATTGTGTCTTTATATTTCAAGTGTTTCATAGGCCTGGCATTTTGTAGATGCATGTTGATTGATTAATTGATATAAGGTTATCTAGTAATATTTCACACTTTCCAAATAAAGACCCAAGGACTAAAGAGAGCAATTGAGTTACCCCCCACCTTCCCTCTCCTTCGTCGAGACCCTCTGCCTTCGAGATGCAGTTTGGGCACCGTCTTCTGTATGAAGCCTTTCTTTGTCCCTCCAGCTTCTGATGCCTCCCTCATACATACGGTACACTATGTAGTCCTTATACTTCACATACTCTTTCTAATACCCTGTTTTGTCTTTTTGTTGGATTGGAAAGATGGTTTAATATTCAGTTAAACTACTTATAAATGCACAGAACCATGTCAAGACCATGAACAAAATATCATGTTGAAGAGAAAACCATTCATTGTTCATTCTGGGTTTGAGTTAGAATTTATACTTACTTTGGACATAATCTGGGAAGCCTTCCTTTGGGTCACCTTTGAAGAGGGCAAGTTATTAATATGATCAGTCCCATCTAATAACAGTAAAGGGACACAGAGAAAAATTGGCCTGCCCTGTGAACGTATGTGAAAAAGAGAATCATTATCTTTTGTTCTGAGTTTGTTCCATTTCTATTGAAGACACATACTTTGATCTGATAAATCTCACCATCCTCCAATAATTAATAAAATCAATTCTCAACTCGTATATTCTCACAATAAATAATGAACCCCATGGAGGTCTGGTGAAGCCTACAGACCCTTTCTCAGAGAAATTTTGTAAATGCGTAAAATAAAACATAGAATCAAAAAGGAAATCAATTATATTGAGATATAATGATCAAGTTTAAGAGACAAAACACGTTTAATAGTTAAGAACTCCTGTTTTAGAAAGAAGTAGAGAGTTCTTACAGCCCCAGGTTTTTCTTGCATATGGAGTGATCTCTGGAGTGATTTGCAGGTCATTTAACCTGTCTCTCTTCAGCCACCCTTCTTCATAAACAAGGATAGCAATCTGTGCTACCAGATCTCTTTGCTAAGGCATCTTAGACTCGCTGAATGAAAAGCCCTAAAAAGACTGAGCAGTCCTAAGAATAACAAATGGGATCGTGGTGGCTATTTCGGGGAATGGATGGCTTTGTGCCTTTGATGCCGCTCTTGATCTCCATTGATGTTTGCGATTCTTGCCCTGCCGTTACCTTTCAGGCTTCCTATTCTGAGTACTATTCTTGGGCCGTGGGCTTGAGAGAATGGAGCCCTCAGGACTGGAATGCCTTGCTTGAGAGGAATGTAGACTGTCTGGCATGGTGGAGGTTAAATAAAGTTTGCCTTGGCGGCTCCTCTCTGCCATTGGACAGGTGACAAGTCACTTGGGTACAAGAGTGATGGCATAAACTACCAGGCGGTATAGACCTGTAAGTCACCACACAGTAGGCCCTATGTGAATATTTCTTCACAGCTCCTTCCCCCTCCTAAGTATGGGTAAAAGGAACAGGATAGTTCCCCTGTAATTCACACCTGAACCGGGTTTTGCCTCAGTCTATACTGAGAAGACTATACTGATAGGAAGCTAAAGTAGACCATATAAACAAAGATTTGTTCCTTTCTAATTCTCAAATTCTATTATTTCTCCATAGTTAGAAGCTACACATCATTCTTATGTTATAAAGCTAAGCTTTTGAATGTTTGTTCTTATTAGGCCATTTTCAGTTACATTGTACTCTTTGTGACCCTATTTGGGGTTTTCTTGGCAAAGATACTAAAGTGGTTTCCCATTTCCTTCTCCGACTCATTTTGCAGATGAGGAAACTGAGGCAAGCAGGGTTAGGTAACTTGCCCAGGGTCACAGAGCTATTAAGTGTCTGAGGTCAGTTTTGAACTCAGGAAGATGAGTCTTCTTGACTCCACGCCTGGCCCTCCATCCACTGTGCCACCTAGCTACTCCAAATAAAGTTTAGGGAGCATTAGCCCATGAGAATGGTATTTCCTGGCAAACGTATATGTCCATGAGGTTTTCTTGGCAAAGATACTGGAATAGTTTGCCATTTCCTTCTCCAGTGGATTAAGGTAAGTAGGGGTTAAGTAATTTATCCAGGGGCGTGCAGCTAGTAAGTGACTGAGGTTGGATTTGAACTCAGGTCTTGTGGCTCCAGGCCCAGTGCTGTATCCACTGAGCCACCTTTAGGATCTTTAGGCACAGCAGTTCTGTGACCTATATGACAATATAGGATTGGAATGTTTCCCAATTGCTTGAGTTTGGTTAACAAAGGAGAGAGAGGTAGGTGATCCCCTCTATGATTGCTAGGTGCTCTTGGGTTCTTTAAGCACAAGTAAACTCTTACAGGATCATAGATTTTGAGATGGAATAAACTTTTGAGGCCATTGAAATCAACACACTCACTTTACAAACGAGGAAATCAAGGGCAAGAGGTGTCACATACCTTGCTCATGGTCACACAGCTACCGAGTGTCTATGGCAAGATCTGAATCCAGGTCTTTCTGGTTCCATGTTCAGGACTCTCCCATTATCACCTCTCTTATCTGTGAAGAAGATGTTTAGTTGTTTCTGTGGGTGAAAGCAAAAGAAAGTTGAAAAGCAGTTGCAGTTACATTAGCATGCAGGACAGTAATGAGTTTATATGTTCATGAATCTTCCTGAGACTTCTTCTCAATTATCTGGCCAGGGCCAAGAATGAATGACCTTTGGTTATTCTTTCAAGTGAGTATCAAAGACCCTCTAATGAAGATGATTATGACTCTTCCCCTTGGAATTCACTATGTGCATGCTGACTTCGAGTCTATAGGAAATATATAGAAAATGCGTATGATCCTAACAAAGGAGGAAAAGCCCCAGTTATTAATATAGCTATGTTTGAATGTATATTTCTAGAAAGCAATTGTCTTCATTATATTCCCAAAGGATGGCACTTGTCGTTACAAAATTCTGAGAAGCAAGCATATCTTTGTTCATGACATAAGAAAGGTCATAGAAACTGGTGTTCCTTCTTCAAGTCTCCCCACTACAACCCATTCTCCATTTGTTTATCATTTGTCCTTCATTCTGTTCTCAGAAGATCAATGACTTCGAGAGGGTGATGTCTTGACTTGCATGTGAATTGGACTTAAGTACGACAGAGCTATGCAGTCATGACTTTTCTAAAGGATAGGTCTAATCATCATACACAAATACACACACACACACACACACAAACACACACAAACACTGTTCCAATGACTTCTGATTTCCTTTTGGCTCAAATTTAAATTTCTCTATTTGGCATTTAAAGTTCTTCATGACCTGGTCCCTTCCTTCCTTTCCTTATACCCCTCCACAAACCTTCTACAGTGACCTACTTGCAGTTTGTCAAACATGACCCACTGCCTATTTATGCCTTTGCAGGGCTGTCCATCATTTTTAGAATTCTCTGCCCCCTCTATCCACCCCCTAGTTTCCCTGGCTTCCTTCAAAACTCATCTTAAATCCACTAACTGCTTCAGTCCTTTCCAGGTCCTCCAGCCACTAGAGCCTTCTCCTTTCAAGTTACTGTCCATCTGCTTTTTATGTATGTTGTTATTTACATGTCATTAGAGTGTGAGTCCTTCAAGATCAGGAAGTATTTTGTTAGTCAATCAGCAGACATTTATTAAGCACTTACTATATGCCAAGCACTAGGAATGCAAAGAAATGCAAAAACACTCCCTGGCTTCATGGAACTTGGATTCTAATGGGAGATTCCAATCTAAATTACTGAGGAAGGTCAGTGCAGTTGGACCAGAGAGTTTGTGGAGGGGAATAAAGTGTAAGGAGACTGGAAAGGCAGGAAGGGGCCAGAGTATGGATAGTTTAAAATATCCAAAAGCATAGTCTACATTTGATCCTAAAGAAAATAGCAAGTATTGATGTCCAATGAACAGGGATGGAACCAGGAGGAGAGCATATGGAGCAGAAGGGGAGTAACATGTAGAAGGCAATCAGAAGTCAATGGCCTGCCTTGATTCCATGTCATATGAAGATAGATTGGAAAATCTGGGAGTACTTGTACTGGACAAGAGAAAACTCAAGGGGAAGATAATTATCTTCAAGTATCTGAATGACTGTTAAGTGGTAATGGGTTTCTACTTGTCTAGTTTGGTTCCAGTGAACCTGGTTTTCCAAGAACAGTGGGCGGATGTTGCAAAGAGATAAATTTAGGGTAGATATCAGGAAAAACTTCCTAACAATTGGAGCTATCCCAAAGTGGAATGTCCTGCCTCAGTAGGTGGTAAATTCCCCTTTCTTGAAGGTCTTTAAGATGGATGACCACTAGTTGCCTATGTCATGAGTTGGATTAGATGTCTAATGAGGTCCCTTTCAGCCCTAAAATTACTTGGCTGTAACATGGATGAAGTGACAGTTACCAGGAAAATTAAATTACTCATATGATACTGCCTTAGAGGAGAAACTCAGTCATCATCACTACACTGCCTCCTGGAAGGTGGCCCAGTAGGAAATAAACATTGTATGTCTTCACAGAGAAAACATTTCTAATAAAGCCCTGTGAAAGATATGTGAAAGAATGAAAAAGCATTTATTAAGCGCTTAACGAAAGATTACACTTTTGCTTGGTGCCGAAGTAGAACTAGTGGGTGAAAGTTACATGATGATTATTTTTTGTTTGTCCTTCATTCTTGAAGAGGACCATAACATCAGGGAGGTGATGCCATGACATGCAGATGAATTGGATTTAAGTGAGGGAGAACTCTGCAAAGTCACCAGCCTCACTTTCTTCTCCAGAGCCATCTGGGTCCAGTAGTAAGATATAGATCAGGATAACTGGAGATGGCCCCGGTACACTGGAAGACCTTGGCCTTATTAAGCTAAAGTCTTTCCCAGATCTCATTTCAAGTCCCCACTAAAAGTCTATTGCAACTGGTATTTCCTAAGCATCTTTTTAGGGAAGCATTTTCCAGTGTCTTGTTTGGAAATCATCTTACTACCTTGTTCGGTAGATTTTTATCTCATTATACCATGGAACTGTTTTTTTAATACTGATCCACCTGTTTTGTTTAAGTTGTAAGTAGAATGACCATTTATTCACAGGCCTGATCCCAACACTAATCAGCACAGAACCTACTCCATTTTTCTGATCTGGACCTCCTTAAGTAGATTGGTGGCCTTTCAGTCCCAAAGGCTCCCATATTAATGCCACACTTAGGGCAGACGGCCAATCAGCTTTAGCCCTACTTCAGTTTAGAATTCCCAGATTCAAGCAATCCAGCAGCTTCCACTTTCCCAAGCACAGAGATTACAAAAGCATGCGATCAGAGTGTTTCTAATCATTTGAGTTGTCCAAAAGTCACTGGAGGTTTTTGGTTGGAAGATTCGATCCGTCAAGCATTTCTTAAGTGCCAACTGTACAGTGCTAGAAGAATGAATGATCAGTTGAGTAAGTTACAGGAAGGAGTAGCGTTTTAGGTAGTAGTTAGGTCTGATAACCTTGGAGGTCCTTCCTAACTCTTGAAGAGTCTTATTTTACTCTGGTAGCAAATTGGAACAAAAGAAAGGTAAGGAATTGAAAGGGGTAGTGAAGAAAGAATCAATAATACTTGGTGACTGATTGAACTAAAGGAAGAAGAGTGCAAGGAAGAGAAATTTAGGTAAATATGACAAATAACTTCCTGACTCTAAGGTTTGTAAACTCATAAAACAGTAGCAAGAGAAGATATGAATCTCTTTTTCTGGAGATTGTTCGGATAAGACTAAGTTACTCCACTGGTTTAAATAGAGCCTTGTCCAAAGGCAGGAACATTAACTGTTTTCTTAAGGCCCTGGATCTAAAATTTGGTAACCTTGCTGAAGTGAGGGCTCTGCCCACCCAAAAACTGTTGGGATTTCGTGATGTGTTGTGGTGGAACTGTCTCAAAGAATTCATTCAGACCACCTCTAATCCAAGGGTAGGCATTTATTAAGATTGGAGCTTCTCATGAAGTAGGCTAAATTCCAAGAGGAACGAGCAACTTCAGAGAGAGCAAAATGGATTTTTATAGGGTAAAGATGCAATTACATAACAGGAATCATAAATATTACAAAAGCAGAAGAAGTTTGTTAAGGGATTAGGTAATGGAGGAGGGGTCCCATCTATGGTTTGGTGGTTAAACATTCTGTTCATTCTGCCCTCCAACTGGCTAACTATTGTGGTCCTGTCTGGTTAAGACAAATAGGTATTGTGGTCCTGTCTTGGGTTAGATGGATGATATGATTGTGATTGAATACAAGAACACACCTGTTTCTGTGGGAATGGGTCTGGGGCAGTGACTAGATAGAGGCAGTAGCTGGGTTCCCATCACATCGACACACCTGCTGTTTCTGTGGGAACTAAGAGTTCATGGACACACCTGTTGTTTCAGTGATGCAGTGTGACATATATGAAGAAGTTAGGACATCGGCAGGGCAGGGAGGGGGGAACACTGGGTGCTAGGTAGGTACAGTGGGGCCTGTAATGAAGTTAGAATATTGGGGCTGAGAGTAGCTTCATTAGGATTCCATCAACCTCATCTTATTTACTTATTGGAGGCAATTGGAAATTAAGTGACTTGCTCAGGGTCACACTGCTGGTAAGTGTCTGAGGCTGGATTTGAACTCAGGTCCTCCTGACTCCAGGGAGGGTGGTGCTCTACCCACCTAGCTGCCCCTGTAACCTTACTTTAAAGAACTGGCTTGTTTCTAAACCTGAAAAGAAAGCTGACTTTAGGAGATGAAGATTGATTATACCCCAGCTTCCATTTTAGCCTCCCTCTCCTTACTTAGGTATAGTTTCTTTGATCCTCAGCTATCACTCAACTCATCTATCTATGCAATAGTCTTTGGCCTATCAGTCAAATCGGTGATTATTTATTTAGCATCAATATGCATATAATGTGCTGGGTGGAGGTAGTACATACAGTGAATTATAAGACATAATCCCCACCCTGAGGTACCTCACCCTGTGCCCAGTGACATCTCTGTTAAGAGTAACCTCACTTCTGCTCCCACCATGCCTCAGGCTTGAAATACCTAGATTGATTTATATGCTGGCCTCCCACCTTGACTTTACAGTCCTCCTCCCTACCCACCATGATAGCAAGAATCTGAGCCCTCAGCTCAGAAAGGGCCACAAACCAGAGGTTTCTCATCCCATCCTGACATGCATTCCTCACTTCCTACAACAAAGCCTTCATTAAAATTCAGGAAGGCTCCTCTAAGATTTTAACAAGCATTCTTAAGAAGGCTTTTGAGGAAACTTAGGGTCACTTGGTGACTTTTCGAGTCAAGGAACCAGAAATGTTTGCTTGGCTGCCCTTTCCCTCCTCATAAATGTTTCTGCAGTAAGCTAAAGGGTGAGAGAGCAAATTGTTCTTTCTGCTGAGTTCATGTTTGAGGATGCATTTCCACTCAGTCTCCGCGTAACTATTTGTGTGCTAAATGCTGGAATAAGCCATGGTTTCCTGACCTTTTTCCATCCCTGTAATCCTTGCCCTTCAGTAAACCTTCCAATACCCCTTACTCAATATGAAAGAAAATTCTAGAAAAAATGTAATTTGCCATGCTCATGCACATGAGAAATAACATAGACTAATATTTTGTGATGACAACTCCATTTGGTAAATAACGTTTTAGTATCAAAATGTTGTTTAATGTTTATCAGAATACAGCCAAATAAATTAGAGAAACCATAGTTCCATTCCTTGTTCACAAATAGTTTTATTCTTGGCATAGTTTTTGAAGTATCCGTATGTCATGTTCAGCCTCCTGTTTGTTTATAGGTGGCACAGAGGATAGAGTCAAGAATAAGAAAGACCCTCCCCAGTTGATAGATGGTCAAAGGATATGAACAGGCAATTTTCAGAGGAAGAAATTAAAGATATCTCTAAGCATATGAAAAAAACTCTAAGTCACTACTGATCAGAGAAATGCAAATCAAAACAACTCTGAGGTATCACATCTCACCAGTCAAATTGGCTAACATGACAAAACAGGAAAATGATAAATGCTAAAGAAGATGTGGGAAATTTGGAACACTAATGAATCATTGATAGAGTTGTGAACTGATCCAACCATTCTGGAGAGCAATTTGAAACTATACCCAAAGGGCTATAAAAATGTGCATACCTTTTGACCCAGCAATACCACTTCTAGGGCTGTATCCTAAAGAGATCATACAAGTGGGAAAATGACCAGTATGTACAAAAATATTTATAGCAGCTCTGAGGAGCTGACAGACTTCATAATAACCTGTTGAAACTTATATAAACTGATGCTGAGTGAGGGGATCAGAACCAGGAGAATATTGTACAGAATTATAGACGTATTGTATCTGTGATGACTGACTTTGATAGACTGGGCTCCCCTCAGCAATGGAAGGTTATAAGACAACTACAAAGGACTCATGACTGAAAAGGCTGTCTACATCCAGGGAATGGATCATGGAGGCTGAATGCAGATTGAAGCAAACTACTTACTCTCTCTTTTTTGTTTTGTTTTGCTGCTTCTTTCTTGTTTATTCCATTGGTTATAATTTTTCCTTACAACTTTACTGATGTTTAATGTGAAGGTATATGTAGAACCTATATTAGATTGCATGCTGCCATGGTGGGGTGGGGAGAAAGAAAATTTGGAACTCAAAAACTTATGGAACTGATTGTTATAAACAAATGGTAAATAATTTTTTTTAATTTTAAAAAAGAATAAGGAAGACCTGAATTCAAATCCAGCTTCAAGTCTGTCTGCCTCAATTTCCTCATATGTAAACTGGGATAATAATAGCACCTACCTCCCAGGGTTGTTGTAAGGATCACATGAGATAACAATCATATAGCATTTGACCCAGTGCCTGCCACACAGTGGGCATGTAATAAATGTTAGCCATTTTATTATTGCTGTTTCAGTTTTGATTATGAACAAGATTGAGAATCCTGCTTTTACAAAAGTAAGTTATAATAAATTTGAATGTTACAATAGAATAATTATCATTTTTACCAAATATTTCCCATATCCCCTTAACAAGCTGTAACCCTCAGGGATCTGATTGCCCCAGATTGGGAACCCTCTACCTAAGCTGACGACTGTCTGTAAATACACGGTTCCTGTGCTCAAGGAGCTTACCACCTAGTTGAAGAGATTAACTTGCCCATGTGAAACAAGTGGGCGTAAAACGGTATAGAACCAGGTGCCAAAAATGAAATGCAGACACTAACTGCTGTTGAGTTCTGAGAGAGCTATCGTTATGGGCTGAACTAGTTGGGAAAAGCAGAACTGATTTAACTTCTATATTCACTAAGCCCAAGAAAAGGAAAACAAACCAACAATTTGTATAATCAAGGCAGTCACGTGAAATGTCTGTATATTCAAATGCTTGTTTTTTTGGGGAAATACTTTTGGCCCATCTGGGTCATCCCTCTCATCTCTTCTCTGCCTCCCTTTCCTCCTCGCCCCTGGCAGGTGGCTGGAGGTGCAGGTAGCTAATATGACCTCCCCCCAGCGCTGGGTCCAGTATCTCCAGCTCTTGCAGGAGTCCATCTGGCCAGGAGGCACTCTGCCAGTGCTGCCAAAGCCACTGAGAACACAGAAACAGAAGGAGGCTACTGAGGAGCAAGCTCTACAAAGCCTGATGGGAGTCCTACCGGGTGAGCCAGCCAGCACACAATCAGCTAGCCAGAAGGTTGATATTGACCCTGCACCCCCTCCTCATGATTTAGTTCCAAAAGCCTTAGAAGCTGCTCTGTCCCCAAACTAAAATAAAACAATATGGAGTCATTAAAAACCCAGTCAAATGACATATGTTCAAATTCTAGCTCTGTGACTTATGACCTGTGTGACCCTGGGCAACTTAGTCTGCTTCTCTGGGTCTCAGTTTCCTTATCTATAAATGGGGGCAGGGTGGGAGAAGAATTGGACTAGATGGTCTTTTGGTCCCTTCCAGCTCTAAATCTGTGATCTGGCTTAGAAATTCAACTTTGCTACCTGTGTGACCTTGAACAAGGAACTTTTAAATCCTCTGAGCCTCAGTTTCCTGATGTATAAAATGAGGGGGGCCAGATTAGGTAAATTCTAAGGTTCTTTATATAACTAAATCCTATGACCTATTGACCTATTGAACCTCCATTCCCTTTCACTAGTAAGAGAGGGAATCAAGAAAAGGTTCCTGTGTCTTTTTCACTGAGGCTATGCTAAGAGGAAGACCTAAGTGCAGAACAGAAGCTGCATGAGTTTAGGGTACAGGGCTGAGCACTTTGGGGAAAGTTCACAAATATTTCTCTGTTTTTTTCTTTATCAGACTTGGTAGTGGAAATCCTTGGAGCAAGTAAGTGCCGCCTGAGCTGGGGTTTGGTCCTGGAGTCTCTGCAGCAACCCCTCATCAACAGGTGAGATGAAAAGTGTATCCTGAATGTCTGCTCAACCAATGGCAGCAGCTGCGCAAGAGCTGGGAGGTCAAGGGGTTTAGGGCAGAGAGTTTGGGTGATACTTCCTCCTGATTCTAGCCCCCTAAGAGCAAGATCAGACAGCTTACAAGAAACTAACTGGGGAAAATCCCAAGATCTTAGACACGAAGGCAGAGAGTTGCTATCCATGTCCTACTACGATCAGTCTGAACCTAGGCCAGCCTCAAGCACGCTATCCTGCAGACTACTGGACAAACAGACCTTTGCTGACTGGGGGAGTCCAACCTTTTCCTGAAGTATTAGGCGAGTCTCATCTTCTGCTCATTCTTGGGGGAAAAGAGAGAGACTCAAGGAGAATACTGATATGGAAAGAGATTATAATTGGTTCATATTAATGTTTCTACATGAGTAGTCTGACAATGGCCCTCTAGAGAGAAACGCTTATTGGAGAAGAATGGTGGGAAAATGTCTGGACTGAAAAGCAAGAACTTTGAGTTCTACTTCTATATTTACATCTTACTAGCTAGGGAAACTTGGGTAAGCTTTGAGCAATGTGCTTAACCTGGGGTCAGCAGATTCCTTAGACAGATTTCTGTGAACTTGGGTGGGAAAAAAATAACATCTTATTGTCACAAAACTAACTGAAATTCACCCATTTCCTTCAATTTTTTTTTTTTGAGAAAGGGTTCCATAGGTTTCCCCAGACTACCAAAAGCGTCCATGACACAAAAAAAGGTTTAAGAACCACTAATAAAGTAGAAAGAGAACTGTTTTCCCTTACATTGAATTAAAACTTTCCTTTCTACAACTGTCATCCACTGCTTCTAGTTTTGTCCCCTAACGGTAATCAAAATAAATCTAATGTCTTCCATATATGTGCCTTTTAGGTACTTATAACTCCAATTTTTATGGCACTATAAGGTTTGTAAAGCTATTCATTCCCAAGAACCCTGTTAAATGAATAGTACAATTATTATAACCCCCATTTTATAGATGAGGAACCTGAGGTTCCAAGATGTTAGTTACTTGCTGATGATCATATACCTAGTAAGTTTCCAAAACAGTATTCAAACCTATGTCTCCTAACTCATAAGTCCAACATTATTCTATACTGAACAGTAATGACCCTTTCTAAGTTTCTTCTTCAGGTAAAATAATCCATAGTACCTTCAACCAGTCAGTTTTCATGTAGTATTGCTTTAAATCCTCTCACAATCCTCTACAGTCATTCATGTTTGTCAATATCCTTCCAAAATTTTGGCACTCAGAACCAAACACAGTAGTCCACTTGTGAACTGAGCAGAGCAGTACAGGACTGTCAACTCTCATTCTGAACACTCTGCCTTTCTGAACGGAACTCAAGATCACAACTTTTGTTGTTGTTGGCCACCATGTTGCACTGTTGACTCTCTTATCTTGTAGTTTACTAAAACCCTACTGTTTGTCGGTTCGTTTCAGGCACTTAATTTATTGCCTCTGGGATATCATCCTGGAGTTCCTGGATCTCAGTGCCTCTGCTGAGGAGTCTGCCACAACCACCCCTGCTCCAGACACACCAAGTAATCCCAGGAGGATGGGGATCTCCCCATGACTGCTGAGCATTCCTCAAATATTCTGGATAGATCTAGAGAAAGAGAATAAATTTCCAAGTGGTAATATTCAAGATATCTCAACAACCTGGGAAAATAGGATGAGAAGCCTATGCTCTCGGAAGATATATGGTAAAAGCAATAGTGAATGAGAAAGCCTTGTGCCATAGCTCCTGTCTCCAGTCACCAATTCTGTTTTTAGTAAATGATCATCACCCAAGTTTACAGTTAGGGAAGAATATGTCACCTGCATGCCCATCCATTTCCATGGTTCCTTAATCTCAGTCGGGTCACTAATAGTGGGTAAGGCCTGATTTCTTTAGAAAAAATTACTGAAATTGAAGAAAGGGTAGAGTCATACATCCTATCCCATCCCTTTCTTTGCCAGTATCTACCATGAAACTTTGACACCTATCACTTGGCCCTGTGCAACTTCTTTGCCACTTGAGTTCTGGGAAAAACAGAGGAAAACTGCTGCCAAGCCCTCTTAGATAAGAGACTGTCTGTCTCTGGGACCTTCTTTCCTCTTGAAAGGAAAGGAAAATTAGGGCCATGCTATCAAGTAGTAGAGAAAGTATATTCAGTTACCCTACTTGGCTTCATCTCTCACCTTAGGAGAAGAGAGAGAATCTTTTGATTCACTGCTGTTGGTTCCTTGGCCATATCCTCATGCATAAGCCTTAGGAGAGAAGACACTAGATGGACAGCATCATTCTTTCTGTCGTGAGCTCCCATTGAATCCACTCCTCCCGCTCCCCTCCCCTCCCACATCTTTCCTGGGAAGGCCTATCTATCAGGGGGGTTTTGTTCATTTTTTCTCCTCAAAATTTGGGAGGTTGCTCAAGTTCCATTTCACTGAACCAGAAGCATAAGAGGAAGGGAATCTGCAGCTTCAACTCGCTGGACCAGCAACTAAGGAGAAGAAAGAAAAATCTTGCACAAAGTCAAGGAAATATAGGTTCTCCTTATGCTGAGACATTTAAGGAATGGAACCAAGAGTCTATGGGGCTATATCTTCACCCATTTCTAAAGGTTACGCTTCAGGTACCTACACACACACACACACACACACACACACACACATATATTTCTTTTGATTAAGTAAAAGGTGCTATGATGGACTGCACCATGTCAAAAAGAAGAAATGAGTGATAAAAAAGGGAAGATTAGAAGAGAAAGGAGGCAAAAGGAAAAGTTCCAAAGGAAGGGTTATAGATCTAGAATTTAGAAGGGTAAGAGGTTATCTGTTCTAACCCCCTGATTTTATAGATGAGGAAATGGAAGTGACCTATCAAAGGTCACCAAGGGAGGTAGTAATAGGATAAGAACTAAGCAAATAGCGGAGGGAAGGGTGAGTGATAAAGCCAAAGCAGTGGGAAAACATTGTTCTTCCCCCTTAGCTTGGCTTGTGCCCACCAGCATCCCTGCATACATCAGATCAGTAGAAAACAACTTTCTTCTTTATTATCTGTAAGAACATCCAACTTGGCTAAGTCTTGGGAGCTCTGTATGAGGAGGACATGAAAGGACATGAAAGCATATCGAAGTTATTAGGTAGAGAGTGTATTGCACAGAGAAGTGGGAGGCTGTGGAATCTCTTTTGGTGGAAGTTTCAAACCACTCAGATTTTTGAACTGACTGGGATTGTTTTTAGATGAAATTATGCCTGAAGTCAAGGAGGCTAGATGAGATAACTTCAATACCCTTCACATAGTAGACTCCTAATAAAGGCTTATTGAATGTAATTGAATTAAGGTCCTTTCTGGGTTTAAGCATATCATGACTGCTAGGGTTTTTCAGTCTCCCCAAGGCCTCTCCCGCCCAAAGCTATCTCATCAAGAGGTAGCTATAGTTGATTCCTTGGTGTCTATAGGGCTATGGGATGGGCTAGGGCATTCATCCTGACTCCCTGGAGCTTCTCCTCCTACAGTCTTTCACCCAGAGGCCAACATTGCTGCTTTGGAAAGTTGGAGGTGTCCCATCTTCTGCTTTTCCCTTTGACACATGCTCTTGGCCACCTGTCTTACCATGCTTCTCTGGGCAGCCAGCCACAAGTTGGGTGCATGTCAAATGACTAGTTCCAGCTTACACGTGGCACAAAATCAATAAATAACTGGACAGACCATAAATTGCCTGTGGTTGTAAATTCCTAAGAATCTTAAGTCGCTTCCAGCACTGGGTAAGGCTTCCTTGGGTTCCACCTTATATAAGAAAGGCCTGCCTCCTCCCCACCTGCCCCCAAAGAGACAAACAGTCCCTGGGCCCACTCTTTGCCCAGGAGGCAAATGAATGAGAGTGACAAAGGAAAAAGGCCATGGGGCTTCTCCAATAAACCAGCCAGGTTTCAGGGAGCAAGTTCAGGCAGCATGGGAAGTCTTGTACCTGGGAGAGATGCCACAAATATGCAGAGCAGACTAGTCCAACTTGGAGACTGTCTTGCCATGTGCTTTTTTTTATTGTTTGCTGCTGGGAACTATGTTGCAGAAGAGCAGGAACTGGGGAAATTACCCCTATCCTAGACTTTCTCAGTGGAGAAACTATTAGGAACCTCAATAGTCCAATTCTCCAATTTTACAGAGGAAAGAACTAAGGTCTCGTTTCTCATTCGTTAATTCATTGATTTAAAAAAAAAAAAGAATTTGAGTGCTGAGGTGCTCAAGGGAGTCCTCTCTGGGCCTGGAAATATGCAAAGCATTTTGGGAGGTGCCCAGCTGAGGAAGTTGCAGAGGATCACCTCCATCACCACCACCACCATTACCACCACCACTGCCACCACCATTTACCTCCTATTTCTGCTCCCACCCCTGGTTCTCCTTGCAGTGGAATAGATCACAGCTACCAATGAGAGTGGGGTATGGTAGAAAGAAGGATGAATGCAGTCATGAACCTAAGTTCAAATCCTGGTTCAACTACTTACTAGCTACTTTGGGCTAGTCATTCACCTCACTAAGCCTCAGTTTCCTCATCTATAAAAGGAAGAAGGCAATGAACTAGATAACTCATAAGTTTCCTTGTAGTCTAGATCTATGATCCAAGAACTTTGTTGTTATTATTCAGTTTTCAGGCATGGTTGACTGACCCCATTTGGGATCTTCTTGGCAAAGATACTGGAGTAGTTTGCCATTTCCTTCTCCAGTTTGTTTTACAGGTGAGAAAACTGAGGTGAATAGGCTTAAGTGACTTGTCCAGGGTCACACATCTAGTAAGTGTCTGGAGCCAGATTTGAACTCCAGAGCTCAGTGTACCATCCCCTGTCCCACCCAGCTGCTGCATCCGAAGGCTAAGCTTCATTGTTTCTTCTCTAGATCCCATTTTTTTCATAATGGTCCTCAGCCCTATTGAAGACCATGTCTCCATAGTCCTCAGCCCTATTCCTGATCTCTGCCTCACAAATTCCACCCACTGCTTTGTCAATAAGGTGCAAGAGATGTGTTACCCTAGGGAAATAATTTTCATCTAATCTGAGCATTCTGAAATTCAACAGCCCCCTCAGAAACTGTGGTTTCCCCCGGGCTGCTATGCAAGAGTGTGAGGTATTTTCACCATGCAAGCAAAGTAGCTAACCCTGTTGGAAGCAGGAACTAATGGAGGAGAGGTATTTGGAGAGAAAGTAGGGACTCAGTTTGTAGCTCAAGGTCTATCTATGTGAGCATAACCATGTCTTGTCCCCTGTGCTTTCTTCTGAGGTGCCCAAGGATGTGGTAGTAACTGGCAACTGTAGCTTTGGATTGGTAGAGAGCAGAGTGGGAAGATTGCAGGGACGTTGCTGCGGACAGGGATTTCATTGGCATAGGAGGTGATCAATCCATTATCCAGTAGCCCAAGTTTCCTCCTTCACACCTAAGTTCTGCATCGGCCAGTAAGAAAGTACCCACACGCCTAGAAGAATGGTTGGGAATGATTCTATTCCAGTGACAGGTAGAAAAGGTCAGTGTATTTAGCATATCCTGACATCTGAGGTGGCAGCTTCACTTAGAAATACACCGCTTTTTCAGCCCTCAGTTCATAATGCCAACACCCATCTCTTTTCTGGATGGGATGATGACAACACTGAGACAGGCTGCAGAGAAGGGAAGGAGGGTCAATATACCCTTATCAGCAAGTCCAAATTGGGTCTCTTGCACTTCTTCATTCCAATACCACTCACTTGAGATTCTGGTTAATGAATCATCTGAATGCTTTGTTTTGTTGTTATTTGGGGGTTACTTAAAACCAAGGAGATGCAACGGAAGCATAATTAGTAAAGGTTTTCACTTTTCCATATCAGATCACTGTTTGCTAACTTTGAATCCCCAAAGAGTTTTTTTTTAGGCAATTAGGATTAACTGACTTGCCCTAGTAAATGGGGTCACACAGAAAGTATTTGAGGTCACATTTGAACTCAGATCTCATGAGTCCAGGGCCAATGCTCTATCCACTGTACCACCTAGATACACACACATACCCTTTCCCAATCACCCCCAAACTAGATCTACTGCTCTCTATCACTCAGTATTTGTTTATAGAATACAAAACTAACTTTGACATTAGCCAAACTATAACATGATTAACAAGACAAATCCACAGTTGAATTTTTAAAATTGCATTTATTTTCTGTCTCTCCTTTCCTGGGTGTCCCAAAAACCTTAGTGCAGTTTAAACTTTAATAAGTTCAGAAATTTAATTGCTCCAAATTTACAAAAAAAAAAATTTGAAAAGGTTAATTATGTAAATTGTTAACTACTTATATGTTCCTCATTAAAATTTAACATAATCACTTCCTTATATCACTCTGATTTTTTAACTTTGCAAAAACTTTCATCTGCTGCTCAGTGACTGAAAGAACTTAGATCAATCAAAGAATGAGGTTTTGATGTATCAATAACCATTTTGATGTGACCCCACAAGAAAAGTCTAATGGAGATAGGTCATGTGACTAAAGATGACCAAAGAAGAGGACATCCCATACTGATCCACAAGTCTGAAAGTATCATCCAGAAACTATCGAACCCTTAGTACATCTTCTTAAAACATTATTATTTGGAAGTCGCTGAACAAAATAAGTATAAAAGAAATTTAAATAAGTCATTTCAAATGACTTTTGCTAAGTTTATAGCACTTATACTTCTGAAATTATTAAAGCTTAAAACTTTGCCAGGACTTTTTGGGCTACTCTGTGTGTGTGTGTGTGTGTGTGTGTGTGTAGGTCTGTGTGTTGTACATACAAATATATTTATGCATGCACCTCCATTTTGCACTAAGATTTCTGGGACAGCATATATATGTTTGTATATTTATGTGTGTTGTACATACAAATATATTTATGTATTCTCTATTATGCACTAAGATTTCTGGGACAATGTGTATATAAGCGTGTGTGTGTATCTGTATTGTGCATGCAAATATTTCTACATGTTCTCCATCATGATGTGTAACTAAGAGCTGCCTAAAATTAAGTGCAGGAGCAACAACAGGTCAAGGCAAACTATGATATGAAGACTAATGTTCTTTACATGAGGCCAAGCCTGCTTACCTTGGATTGAGTTGGATTTAGTGATCTGAAGTCAATGACCCACATTCCTTCCTGATAACCTGCCAGTCACAAGCTCACATCACCCATTTTACTTTGTCTGTTTTTGAAGTATCATCTCGTCCCTATAGCCATGAAGATTATTTGTGACTGAGCAAGATGGCCCCATTTTGTGTCTCACCATTAGTAAAGAGGGACCCTTTTAAGAAAATAAATATTCTTTTGGAGTTTATATCCTTTACAAATCCTGCCCATCTGGAGCCCCAATAAAAGCTGAAAATGTGCCAGTTCCTATCCAGCTTCATGTGGTTTGTGATGAAAGTTTGTCTTTTATTGTCTGTAATTCCAAATGACTCAATAATAGTCAAGGCTGCTTTTACTTGTGCTTCACCTCCCTTTAAGAGACTTAAGAATAGACCTCTGATCTTTGTTTTAGGATAAAGTCTCTCTTTCAAACTAAAAGACCATGTTTGGCTGGGGAGGTATGTGTCTCTAGCATAGTAGCCCATAGATAGCCATGGAACCAAGTTAGGCATCTGGCTCCATACCCTTAGCCCAGGTTGCTAGAAAAGGGAAATCCTCCACTTAACATCAACTGTTACTTGAGTTTATTCCAAAGACAACCATATTAGGGGTATCAAAATCTTTAGACCTTAGGCAAAGAGAGTCTGAAAAACAATTCCATAAAAGACACAGCTTTGCTCGAAAATGAAATATATTTTTTAAAAAAAGATAAAGAAATTTAATTATAACTTCCAAGAACAGGGACATTTCAATTGACATTTTGAAAAATGTCAAGCCAGTAATACAGATACAAATCTGGTAAAAGTCAAAGTAGCAAGCCCATGGATTACAAGTTCAATATATAATTCTATTATTCATTGATACACTATTTTATCAGTGAATCTACTAATAGTACCTACTAATAAATTATGTTTCTAAGTAAACAATATGTAATTCTATTGAAATGACAACTGTATTATATTAACAATAGCTAGCTTTTGCATCATATTTTAAGATATGCGAAGTGCTTTTCAAATATTATTTCCTTTAATCCTCACAACAACTTTGGGAGATAAGTGTCATTATTTTACAAATAAGGGAATTAAAACAGAAGTTAATGACTTGCCTTGGATCATATAGCTGTTATGTATCATACAGCTCAGTTCTTCCTGACTCCAGGTACAGCACTCTATGCACTGAGCCACCTAGTTAAATTAGCCTAGCCTACTTTTTAAAAATAGCAAGAAGCAGCATGGGGTAGTGGATAGAGAGTAGCCCTCATATCAGGAAAATCTGACTTCAAGTCCTGCCTTTGAAATATACTGACTGTGTGACCCTAGGCAAGTCACTTAACCTCTTGGAGTCCAAGGTAATCATCTAACAACAGTAATCGATCTGCATGGCATGGGTAGAGGGAGTAATCTTCTGGGATCTCTCTCCACAGGTCTAGTCAAAAATAAAATCTAATGAAAATAGAACTTAATATATACACCTGAATACTAGCTCTGACTCATTAAATATAATATAGTAATAATATATAGATATACCTAGAACACTAGTTCCGACTTGGCTTTGGTGAGGGTCTCCTCAGCTATCATCCAAGAAGGAGCCGAGTCAGCTTCTGAGAGGCCAATGGATCAAGCTGGCCAACAGGGGTTACATTTTTTTGGACCTAAGATTTAACAAAGAATGTCAGCTAATAGAAAGGTTGGGATCTTCATTGGTAGATAGGTGTGTCTGGGATGTACTTCTAAATGTTTAACAACTGGCTCTCCAGGGGGAAAAAGGTATGCATGACATGACTTTTAAATTAATTGCATTATTAACATTTTCTGTATCATTGTTTTATGTCTAGACAATCACCATAACCATAAATGAAGACCTGATATGTTTAGTCATTATTAGTCATGTCTGACTCTCCATGACCTATTTGGGGTTTTCTAGGCCAAGATACTGGAGTGGTTTGCCATTTCCTTCTCCAGCTGATTTTACAGATGAGGAAACTGAGGCAAATGGGGTTAAGTGATTTGCCCAGGATCACACAGTAAGTGTCTGGGGCCAGATTTGAACTCACAAAGATGATTCTTCCTGACTGCAGGTCCAGGACTCTATCCACTGCATCACTTAGCTGTCCTGCTCCTTATGTAGTGTTTGCCAATTTCCAAGGTGTAAATGCTCACATTGAAAATTTAACAATCAGCTCTCAAGAACAGGTGCCAACTGATTCCAGGAAATCCCTGGTTGTATCTCACATCAGGGAAATTGTGGATACTTTAATTATTATTATTAGCAATATTATTGTTATCAAGGAGAGGTGGTATGCTTGAGTTCCCTGAGTGAAGAACAGTTAAAAGACCACTTGTTTTTATGTAAAAGTAGTTTGGATCACAGATTTTTGAGTCATGCAGGGTAATTGTTGAGGGTATTGTGGTAGCCGTGAAAGAGGGATGATAGGATCAGAGATTTAGATCTGAGAGAGACCTTAGACCTCAGCTAGTCCAGGGGTGGGGAACCTGCGGCCTCTAGGTCCTCAAATGTGGCTTTTTGACTAAATCAAACTTCACAGAACAAATGCAGCCTTGAGGTCACTGGTTTCACACTCCTGATCTAGTCTAACACTTCATTTTCAGATAGGAAACCCAAGGGCCATCCATTAGAAAATGAGCTCATCATGAGTAAGGATTGTTTCATTCTTTGTACCTGTATCTTCATCTCCAAGCAGAGTGCCTAGCATGCGGCAGGAACCTAAAAAATGCTTGCTGGTTAGTCAGTTGAGCTAGAGAGCTGACCAAAGTTGCCTAGAAAGTAGGTAGAAGAACTAGGGTTCAGATCTTTCCCCATTAACAAGGAAAGCCAGAGGAGCAGCTTTGTGACACAGTAAATAAAGCATCAAGCTTGGAGTATGAAAGTCCAAGTTCATTTGGCTCCAAACACAAAGAGAAGATAAGAGAAGGAATATTAAGTACCGTGAAATTCTAACCATTGTGTAAGGGTCTTGAAGTGAATGCACTCCTGTTTCCATCTCTACCCAAAGCCTGCCCATCCTTCAAGATCGAGCTTCTGTGAATTCTTCCCTGACTATTCCAGCCCACACTGATCTCCTTCCTTGGACCTCCTTTCTAATATAGTTATACTCTCACTTAGTGCCTCATGTCATCAAAATGGTAAGCACCTTCAGAGAAGAAACTAAGTCTTCAACTTTTTTCCTCTTGACCCACTGACACCACATTAAGGATTATTGATTGGTTCTTACCCAGTTTCAAAGCACCTAGGTTAGGCCTGCAGAGATAGAGAGCTGGCAGAGGGTGAAATGTAACTAGGCTACACAAAGACATGTGGACTATGTTCCCTAGAGAAGAAGCCTGCATCTCCCTGATTTCCCCTCCAGAAAACAATGTGACACCAGAGAAGGCAGCAGGGCAACAGTGAGGAATTCTTCAGCCAAGATGGCAGCTACAAGAAGGATCAAGGGAATATGAGGCAGGAAAATAGCAGCTTTGGGACTTAGTACAAGATGCTTGAGGAAAGCACAAATCCAGACCTATTCCCCTAGTTCAGTGTTGTCAAGCCCAAATAGAAATGGGGTTACTAAAATGTTCAAAAGGATCCCTGTGGATTGCATATTCACCTTGTTATTAAAACACACTGTCTTTATTCATTTTGTTAAATATTTTGTATTCATTAAATACTTACTAATTACAGTTTAAACTGGTTTTCTCACACTGGGGGAACTATGAGCCACATGACAGTCTGTGTCTGCCACATCTACTCTAGAAGGTTGACATTGTTGCTTGCTACTCCTTGGGTCCAGGGTTTGCTCAGTCCCTGAACTTCTTGCAAGGTCCAAGGTCTGGTATACTCTAAGAATTTCTCATTGTGTCTAGTAGACCTGGTCCAGGAATTCTGCTTGCTCAGGAACTCTTCCACCCTTTCACTGCAGCTCCATCACTGTCAATGTTCCATCAGCTCATGGGTTTCCCCAGGAGATCCTTCTTCACCACTGCTCTGTTCTTATCTCTGCAGAAACCATGGTTTCCACCACTTCTGAAATCTGGATGTACAGACTTCCCCTCTAGGCAACCAAAGAGAGCCTCTTATCTATGATTTAGCTCACAGTTCAGGTTCTCCGTCTTTCCCTTTTAAAGTCCTAACCCTGGTATTCTGAAACTGAAATGAGTAAATCAGACACTCTTACTGTGGTGTCAGTGAACCAAAGATTACCCAAGAAATGGACAGTCCACACCCCATTAAAAAGCCATTACCAGTGACAGAATAAAAGCTTATCCTTTAACATTAACCACCTTGACCAGGTTCCTCCTGAGCATAGTCTCTACATATGTTCAACAAAGGGAGGTTTATGTGTTTTTCATGAGCCTCATTAAATGAGTGTGCAAGGCAGACTGGGAAGGCAAGGAACTTTAGAGAGCTCTGTGTCTGAAGAGGTTATTCAAGCTTCCTCTCACAGCTAGTTAGAACAGGTTACATGTTTTTAAAAAATTCATTCTGAAGTTGTGGCATCCTGTGTGCTTAAAATAATCTTGTTCTATAATTGTGTAGTTTAATAGCAAGTGCACAGGAAAACTAAAAAGAAAATTTACTTTTCATTTATTATTATTGTTTAATTAAAATATAGTAGTCCCTGTAGATGGGAAATTGGCCCACATATTGTTCTCTCATTCAATGTACTAGTGTTTTGCTTGGACAGGAAGTTTAAAAAGTTCTTTTTATGACCATTTCAATTTCATCCAATATGCATTTGTTTCCTACCATCTGTGAGGACAAAAAGAAAAGGAGTTCACACCTCTCCTGGGAGGTGCCAGTGTCAGAACAAAGACCATATCTTTTAACTTTGCTAACCTTGACCAGGCTCCTCCTCACACATGTTACACATACACAGAACCCTCCTACCCCACAGCCTGAGCCAATTCCCAGGGAATACAGTCAAAGCAAAGACATAGGAAAGGGAAATGATGCCACCTCTCTCTTAAGCCTGTTACCAAATTTCACCCTAGATCCATTCCTGACTTCCTGTGAGGAAGGTCAAATATTATTTTCATAGCTTTTCCAAGAGCCATTTGCTGAGATGTCATGAAGAAAATCCTTTGAAGTGCTTCCAGGAAGCTTTTTTTTTTTTAGTATGAGGAAAGGGAGTGAATACTCCTTCCTTTAAACGATAATTATATCCTTCCCTAATTTTCCTGATGTCACAGAAGCTGAAATGGAGCAGAGCAAGTAAGAACACCTGTCATAAGAATGGAATTGAGGAAACCTCAGCAATCCTGAGAAGCTGCAGGTGGGGGTGACTGCCACTTAGAGGGGAACACACCTGTTTCTAGTTCATCAGTAGCTCTAGGGTGAGATCAGGAGGAAGGCAGAGATGGAGTGACAAGCAGAGGGGTCTGAAAATGAAAAGACATTTAAAATAGAGGTTGAGATTGGAGGGATAGAGAGAGGGGGGAGGGAGGAAGGGAGGAAGGAAAGAAGTAATGAAAGAAGGAAGGAAGGAAGGAGGAAAGAGGAAAGAAGGAAGGAAGGAAAGATGGAAGGAAGGAAGGAAGGAAGGAAGGAAGGAAGGAAGGAAGGAAGGAAGGAAGGAAGGAAGGAAGGAAAGAAGGAAGGAAGGAAAGATGGAAGGAAGGAAGGAAGGAAGGAAGGAAAGATGGAAGGAAGGAAGGAAGGAAGGAAGGAAGGAAGGAAGGAAGGAAGGAAGGAAGGAAGAAAACTTTACACAGTTAAGTGCCTGCATCATTTTTTCCCCAAAAATGTCTGCACAAGAAGGATCCCATCTGCTGTGGGGTTTCCAGTATGAAATCCATTATTCTTGAGCCAGTGAACATTTGCACAACACATGAGGTGGAATAGCCACTGCAGCCAAGATCCGTTCCATATACACCCCAGGGAAGATTGGTCCCTCTCCAGCATCAATCTCACTGGGATTAACCACTTACTCCAGTGTAGAATTCTGGGTAATGAATCCCAGATCCAACTGGAGACTGTCTTCCAAAGAGTCACGTGCACCTTGCTTGTAGGTAAACCCTAGCTGGATGCATCTCAAAACAACTATGGAAGACAGAGGACAGCCTGGCCATATACCAGAGCTCCAGGGCACAACTGAGCCACTTGTGAACATAAAGTGAGCAGAGTCATAGAATATTAGAATAGGAAGGTGCTCCTAATCCAACCACTTCCTTTTATAGATGGCAGAGAGTGAGCATTTTGGGATGAGTCAATTCAAGGTTTGTAAACAGGTTCTAGTCCTGATTTGTAGGTGTCTGCTCTGCACAAATATATACATTTCTGGAATGCATGGTATTTACAAGATAAGAACTGGTCTGCAGGGGTGACTGTGTGGCTTGTGAAAAGACATACTATGTGTAAACTTTTTTGGCAGACCCAGGCTTGCATGCCTCTTCTTCAACCATCTCTGGAGAGGAACAAGGCAGGAACATACATTTCAACAGGTTTAGAGTTATGCATAATGAGTTTGTGGACATGGGAGAATGCCCATTATAAGGATGTGATTTAATTGAAATGAACAACAAATGATGTTCTGCAACTTGTCCAAGACAAAATATAATGTAAGAGTATCTGCCTGTTGCATACACACTTAGAGCCTGCCCTTCCCAGAGACAGAGTAAGGAATTCAGTCAAGGGGAAGAAAAAAGCAAAGAATGATAGATTTAAAGTTGGAAGGGCCCTTAGAAATTAATCTCCTCAATTTACAGATGAAAAAACATGATAAGAGATATTAAGTGACTTGCTAAAGTCCCACAGACAGTAAGTGTCCACGGCAGAATCTGACTTCCCTTCTTCCAAACTCTAACCCCAACTACTCCAGCCACTGTACCAAGAGAACATTACTTTGTTAATCTAAGTCTGCCACCTGGTTTTCTGCAGACCTAGAAGAGACCTCAGAAGTCAGCCATAGCAAACCCTACCCAAATAGTAAATGCCACTAAAACCTTCTTCAGGCCAACATTAATTTCTATAAGCTTTTTTAAACCATCATTGTTTGTAAAATTACATCCTGACCTTGCCTGGAGTCTACTCCCACCCACAAAAACAAATTTTCCTTGAACTATTGTTTCTATTTTCTCACACAGAGATCAAGACAAATGTCCAAGGGAGATACCTCTGCTCTTCCTGATTCAGTCTTCCCTTTTTTCTGGTATTTCCTATGATTTGATACTTATTTCTCTAAAAAGTATCTTCTCTACTCATCACATGTGGACTGGTTCTTTCCTTATCTACCTACTATTCATAATCATAATCATAATCCTCTCAACAGGGCCTTTCCTGGGCTCTGTTAACTTTATAATGAATGAAGTGAAAAGAATACAAAAAGTGACTTCAGACTTAAGACAAATTCAATTGGGCTGGAGGGAAGATCTTGGGCTTCTGAGGGGGCAGATACCTCCCTGTCTATGGGAAAAGAGATCACTGGGTATGCAGAGTACATTCAGTCCAACCTTCTCATTTTATAGGTGAAAAGACTCAGGCAAATGATGTAAAATGACTTGTCTACAATTATGCAGGTAGTAAGAGGAGCAGAATTTGAACCCAAGTTCTCTGCCAATGTGAAAACTCAATCGATTAATAGACATTAAGCACCTACTATGTGCCAGGCACTGTGCTAAACACTGGGGATACAAAAAGAGGCAAACGACAGTCCCTGCCCTCAAGGAGCTTACAATCAAACTCCCTCGACCAAAGCAGTTTAGCAACTACTCTAAGAGAGTTACTCCAGGGACTCAAAGGTTAAGAGACTTGGCCAGGGTCAATCATTCAATATATGCCAGAAGTGGGACTTAAAGTATTTCTGACTCCACCTGGGCACTGTGCTATTTCCTTCTTTCAGTAATCTGGGTGGTTAGTGCGTGTAAGGGAAAGGAGGGGAAATGGGTAGAATAAGGAAGAAAGGGTAAACTGTAGCCCAGGTCACATAGTTCTGTGTTGGGGACACAATAATTAATTCATTATTGAAACACCAAATGAAAGAGGAAAGAGAAGCAAGGAGCTACTCTATTATTGTTGTTGCTTACAGCCTACTAGCAGCTGCCGTGATGCCAAAGTATATAGACGCACTTGGCAGTTAAGGAATAATAATGATCCATGTGTAATTATGAGGCTAGTGCAGGCAGGTTATGCACTTGATGGGTTTTCCCAGATGACTTTTGAGCTGCTACATAAGCAACAACAACCTTTTTAAAGTTCAAATCTCACAAAGGGTTTAAAGGACTCGGCAAGAGGAAGCCCTCACTGGCCAAGGTTCTGAAATCCCAGGCATGACATAAAATGCATTCTAACATCACTTAAAGTAGAAAAATCACTTATTACTGCTCTCGAGTCAGCACATTTCCACTTTTGGTGTCATGATCCTTTTTATTTATTATTATCAGATAGGGAATCTGTCCTGTGGCTGTATAGATCTTACTTTAGGACAAAAAAAAATGTGATAAGAAAACAGCTTCCAACCTTTTTCTGAATCTGAAATTTCATCCTGCTGCCTATCCCAACTTTCCCCAGTTGGCGATAAGATTGCACGCCTAGGGTACCTTTTCAGGGAGCAGGAGCCCGTGTCAATGGGGTTCAAAGAATCTTTGTGGGAAGGGGGTTTCTTTATTCTCAGTAGTTGCTCAGTTCTCCAAAGCTGATGGTCCAGATACTCCAGTATCTAGGTCCCAGATCCTATGCAGGCTGGTCACTGAAGGCAGGTCTAGGGCCAGCACAGCTACCTGGTACGCCACTCTCCCCTTTCTCTCTCCTTTTTTCTTTTGCATTCTAGTCGTGTGACCAGAAGTCTCTCCAAGGGCAAAAGAAGAAATTAATGAATTTCACATTTCCTCTCTTCAAAGAATTGTCTCACTAAACTTACTTGCCCAGTAAAAACTTCTAAGAGTATACATATATATATATATATACTACCACCACCACCACCAAAACTTCTATCACTACTGCTGCTGCTGTTACTCTAACACCTACTTCTAAAAATAATAGTAGTAGTATGTATATAGCATTTAAGGTTTGAAAAGCACTTTTTACATGTTATCTTGTTAGATCCTCAAAATATACCTGTAAGGTAGGTGCAACTATTAGCCCATATTATACATAATGATATCGAGGTCAAGAGGTTAAGTGACTTACCCATCGTGATGCAACTATCGAATGTCTGGGGATTGGATCTGAACTCAAGTCTTCCTGACCTCAAGTTCAGCACTCTATCTACTATGCCCACCTATATTTATCTACAGATGTGAGCATACATCTAATATATATATATATATATATATATATATATATATACATGACTATATTCATAGGCATGAATACATATAAACATATGTATAGGACTATTAATTATGATAATGCATAATAAAGCACTTATTAAGAACTTACAATGTGTCAGACACTGTCCTAAGTGCTGAGCATTTAATTACAAGCAAGAAAGTCTGCCCTCAGGGAGCTTACATTCTAATGGGAGAAGATGACAGAGAAATGGAAACTAGCAAGGGATACAATACGTGCTCAGTAGCATGATTGGAAAAAGTCCAGGAAATAAAGTAGAGGCAAAATCAGGTGAAAGTACATCTCTAAGATTCAGCATCACAGAGGAAGAGTCCAGAGTTCTGGTGGCAAGAAAAAGAAGAGGATGAGGAAGATGGCCAGAGGAAAGGCTGCATGGTTTACAAATGGCTTATAAATCTCTTTCATAGAAAATCTAACTACAGCTAGGTGGCAGGGTGGACAGAGCACTGGTCCTGAAGTTAGGAGGACCTGAATTCAAATCCCACCTCAGACACTTGCTAGATATGTGACCCTGGGCAAGCCACTTAACCCTGATTGCCTCAAAAAAACCAAAATACAAAACCAAAGAGCTGGAAAGTAGTTACCTGATGCAACACATACCTTACTAACCTCCCTATACAAGATCCCTGACAAGAGGTCATCCAACTGTTACTTAAAGATATACAGCGAAAGGGAACCCACTATGCTTGATCTGGAATCAGAGGATTTATTTCAGATTCCAGAGCTGAAACTTAGTAGTGACCTTGAATAGGTCCCTTAGCATCTTTTACCCTCAGTTTCCTTACATGCAAAATGAAGGGACAGGCATGATGCCTATCAGACAGGTAGAATTTCAAATCCCTTTCATATTTTGAATAACCTTGGTTTTTAATTTTTTGTTATTGATTTTAAACTTCCAACTCTACCTTATTTGATTCAGTTCCCTCTTATATTTTCTTCTTTTCTCTTCAGACTAGTCAAAAGATTAGTAAAGGGCTACTTGGTTGACTTTCCTAAGAATTCCATGTGCTTTTCCTGCCCTCAGGCCCATAGCTAACCACCACTGTCCTCAAAGCCCAGAATTCACTATAACTATCTCCCACCATCTTGGGGAAGAGAACTGGGTTGTGACCAAAGGCTTCATTCAAGGGTGAGTGAGACCCAGTTAAAAAAGGATCACTAAATGGCATATCTCTTCCTTTCCCCTCTTCCTCTTCAAATCCTTCTTTTTGAATAAGTACAATTCAAGTGTGTGTATTTAATGTGGAAAGTCCCTTGCTAAAGAAAAAAAGGGGGGATCAGCTAGGTGACACAATGAACAGAGTACAGGTCTTGGAGTCAGGAGGACAGCCTCAGACAACTGACACTTAACTAACTGTGTGACCTTGGTCAAGTCACTTAACCCTATTGCCTTGCCTTTCCCCCTCCTAAAAAAAAAAAAGAAAAAGAAAAGTACTTTCATTGTGTGTTTGGAGTTTGTTCAAACTAATATCAAATTCCAGCATTCCTACTGCTCTATCTTTGGGCCCTTAGCAATTTTCCTTCCTTAAGCCATCCTTTCTTTCTTTTTATGTAGTACATTTTAACTTTTCCTTCTCCTGGGGGCTTATGATGGTTGTTGTTCAGTTGTTTCAATTGTGTCCAACTCTTCATGATCTCACTTGGAGTTTTCTTGGCAAGAATACTAGAGTCGTTTTCCATGTTCTTCTCCAGATCTTTTTACAGATGAGGAGACTGAACCAAACAGGGTTAAGTGACTTGCCCAAGTTTACAAAGCTATTAAGTGTCCCAGGTCAAATTTGAACTCCAGGATATGAGTCTTCTTGACTCCAGGCCCCAGAGCTCTATTCACTGCCCCACCTGGTTGCCCTTTCATGATGGTAGCACAGTGAAAAGAGTATTAGACTCAGAGGCAGGATCCTTGGGTTCAAACTCAGGCTCTGGCATTTTCTCAGTGCAGAACTAGAGGTCAGTACCTGAATTCTCTGAGCCTTGGTTTGGTTTTGCTTTGATTTTCTCATGGAAATAGTAAAATTTGAATGTCTGCACGGAAGGCGTTATTTTAAAGAAAGTGCTTTGAATATACCCATTTGAAGCTTATCTTTGTATAAGAGAGTGAGGTGCTGGTCTAAATCTAATTTCTTTATGTTGCTGTCCACTTTCTCCAGTAGTTTTTCCTCAAAAATTGAGTCCTTATGCTAGTAATTGGTCTCTTTGTGTTTATCTACTACTAGGGTGCCTGATAATTTGCTTCTGTATGTTGTTTAGTTAATTATTCCACTGATAGATCTCTGTTTTAAGCAGTACCAAATTATTTCAACAATTATGACTTTGTATACAGTTTGAGATCTGGTACTACTGGGTCCCTTCATTCCCATTTCCTTTTGCTATTTCTCTTGATTTCTTGATCTTTCCCCACCCCCAGGGAATTACGTTTTTATTTTTCTAGCTCTATAAAGTAATCCTTTGAGGGGCGGCTAGGTGGCGCAGTGAATAGAGCGCCGGCCCTGGAGTCAGGAGTACCTGAGTTCAAATCCGGCCTCAGACACTTAACACACACACACACACAAAAAAAAAAAACCTAGCTGTGTGACCTTGGGCAAGTCACTTAACCCCAACTGCCCTCCAAAAAAAAGCAAAAAAAAAAAAAAAATAAAGTAATCCTTTGGCAATTTGATTGGTCTGACCAATTTGCAATTGGCATTGAATAAGTAAATCAATTCAGGTATTTTTTGCCATTTTTATTATATTAGTTCATCCTATTCATGAGCAATTAGCTTTCCCCCCAATTATTAGGTCATTTCTCTCAATAGAAATGATTATTTCTCTCATATTAATAACCAATTATTGATTTAGAACTGAGGGTTTTCCCCTTTTCTATTTCCTTATTCAGAAACCAGCCCCTGTAGGCTATTCAGCCAGTCTTTGAAGGGCAGGGCTGATGATGAGATGAAATCTTGGGAGAAACTTACCCCACTGGGAAAGTTTATGTCTGATCAAAAAGTAAAGAGATTTTAGTCTCAGTGCATTCTGGCCCACAGCATTCTAGTCAAACAGGTCTAAGGGAAGTAGATCGGCTTTGTCTAGATTGCCTTCAGTATATATAAAATATACACCATGTCCTAGGTAGGGGTGGTCTGGATAGAGATAAGTCTCTTTGTTTAAGACTAAGTCATCAGAGTCAGGTCCTCCTGGTCCCTTATTTGAATAAACCCATCTTTCATTATAATAGTCATTCTCTCATTAATTATTAATCAATCAGTGTCTATTGCTTCCTATTGAGAGCATCCACTCTTCCAAGGATGCACAAGCACCAAGAGGCCCCCAAGATTAATCTTTGATTTGTGAGGGATGGACAAATGACTGCCCTTTTATTAATTATTATCTAGCCATACTTTTTTAAATTATTAATTACTCAGAAATTATATCTCTTGAATATACTATTCACTATACACTATAAACTGCTGTTTTTGGTTCTATTTCAAATCAACCAATAAACAAGTATTTATTAAATACCTACTAAGTCACACATCAAGAATATAGATAAAATGAATGAAACAAACCCTTTTCTCAATATTACATTCTAACAGGGGAAACATCAAATTTGCATACAAATCTATAAATACAAAGTAGTTTGATACAAGGTCATTGGAGAGGGAGGGCCTAGCAGTTGAAGAGATCAAGAGGGCCTTCATGTGGAAGGCAGCATTTAAGCTGTGTTGTGAAGAAAGAAGGATTACATGAGGGGGAGATAAGGAAAGAGTACATTCCAGACTTGGAGGATGGCCAGCCTGGACACAGGAAGTGGAGGGTCGTATGTGAGGAAAAGAGATAAGGCTAAATCTGTTTAGATCTGAGTACAAGAGGAATAATGTGCAATGAGGCTTGAATGATAAATTATGGACCATTTGTGAAGGCCTTTAAAAAATAAAGGAGCCAAACTGCCTGAAGGAGTTATTCAATGCCAAACATTCAAATTTCCAAAGGATTGATTGTATTTGATCTTAGAGGCAATAGGGAGCTTGTGGTTGTTAAATCATTTTTAGTGGTATCCAACTCTCTGTGACCCTTTTTAGGGTTTTCTTACCAAAGATACTGGAGTGGTTTGCCATTTCCTTCTCCAGCTCATTTTACAGATGAGGAAACTGAGGCAAACAATATTAAGTGATCTGCCCAGGGTCACACAGCCAGTAAGTGTCAGAGGCTGGATTTGAACTCAGGAAGAAGAGTTGTCCTGATTCCAGGTCTAGCTGTCTATCCACTGCACCACCTAGCTGTTCTAATAAGGTTTTATTGAGTAAGGTGCACCTGAGAAAAGACTGGAAGATGGACTAAAGTAAGAGACACTTGAGGCAAGGAGAACAATTGAAAGGTTGTTGAAATAATCAAGGCAAGAGGAGAGAGAACCTGAATGAAGGTGGCAGCTGTGTGAGTAGAGAGACATTGTAGGGGCAGAGATATCAACATCTGATAACTAAATGGATATGTGGGGTTAGAGAGAGTGAGAAGTTGAGGATAATGGTGTCCTTATGAAAATGGAAAAGTGGGAGAAAGATGGTGCCTTTGACAGAAATGTAAAGTTTTCATTATTTCACTTGTTAACTAATTTAAATGTACTTATAAAGCACTTACTATGGACCAAGCACCATGCTATACACTGGGAATTCAAATACCAAAATGAGGCAGTCACCATCCCCAGGGAGATTAAATTCTGGTAGGGGATTAACTACATCACAGCATAATGGCTAAGAAAAGGGGTCTTGGTCTTGAGGGTTACAGGGATGTTGAATCAATCAACATTGGACAGTTGATTGACATACTCTTTCCAGAACCAGTACTAGAACTGATTTGATTACTGTTCCCAGAGCAGAAGATGGAATGGGAGGAGTGGGGTCTAGAGAAGGCACAGTAGCAGGGCACGTAGCAATATGGCCCAAGTCAATGGCAGTATATAATACGAAGTGTTGTATCTTAAAGTAGTAGATGAATATGAGCTGTGATAGAAGACCCAGAACTAGGACCCAAATCTCCCAAGTCCCAGTCTGGTGCTACATCCACCATGCTAGAAATGTCACCCTCAGTAAATAGCAACAATAACCTTTTCTATTAAGCAAAATGTAGCTAATACATAAACCTGTGCAGTTTCCTTGTTAATAACTATTTCTCCATTCCATCACCATCAATTATGTTTGTTTTTTTCTTGATGGCCAAAGAGTACTTTTATGAATCTTGTCCCAAACACTGCCCTCACCTGGCCTGTCTTAGCCCCCTTATTCCAAGTTCTAGAGCCAGGGAACACAGAAACAGCCACAGAAAACCCAAGAGGAAGGGAGCAACTTTTCTAGTGCTACAAAAATCTTGGAGACATGGGTGTGTTTGTTCACTGTCCAAGCTCCATCTCAGGCCCAATTCTAAATTAACATCTGTTACATTGGACAAGAACTCTTAGAGTTTTTTGCAATTCCTGAAAATATACAACTTACTCTTTCCCATTCCAATCCTTTACCAGGGCCAACCTTACGAGGAAGTGATTGCCCATGTGGGGCTTATAAATATTTCCCACACCAGCCTGCCCCTAATGCCCCAAATCCCATAACTCATTTTGTGGTATGAAAAAAATTGTCTCTTGCAACATTACTTTTATTTTTTTTTAATTTGTAAGCAGATGACCATGCAGCTTAAGCAACCATTTATGTGACATAATCAGTAAACTCTAAGTACAGATATAAACAGTCTTGTGTTGGAATCAAATAAAACTTACAACAAAGTTAATCTAGCATATATTTAATGATGTGAATCATCATCATTGTGTCATATGGTAATTGCCCATAAATGATTTCTAAAGTAGAAGGACCAATAGACATACTTCACCTGCCCTAATAGTAACTTGAATTTATATACAGTGAACTGTTTCCCTCCCAAAAATGCTATCAAGTAGATGGCACAAGTATTATGATCTCAAACTGAGAGACAAGCAAGCTGAGACTCAGAGAATTAAGTTACATAGCAAATAAATAGAAGTAGGTTTTGATCCCAGGTCTCTTGACTTGAGGTCCAATATTCTTTCCATTATATCATTCTCCTTCAGACAGTGCAGTTACTCTGATTTAATCCCAAGTTCCAATGGGCAAACTGGCTGATCTAGTAGGACTCACACAAGGGGAACTGGAACCTGAAATGACTTAAACAAAGTTTAGAAAGTTTATTTTAAGATAGTCCTTAATAAGCTGGAGTGCATCTATCTTAGAGAAACTAGGGTTTCTAAAGAACCCATTGTTGCTAGACTCAGGAGGACTGGGGCACTTCATCCTCTCCTTCTCCTCTCCTTCTCAGCTTTGGATCCATCATGTATAGCGTAGGTCTAGTTCTAGGGAAGCCTGACCCATGAAGAAAAAGACCTGGATTCTTTTCTTGAGCACCTTGCCTTTTTGTTCTCTCGGCCCAAGAGTACCAGAGAAAATTGCACATAGCTTAGGTTCAGATCATGTCTAGAGTCTCCCCCAAAGTGATGGAATAAAATGATACTCAGAGTATAATATCCATCAGATATAAGACAACTTTGTTTCCTGTTTAAAAACAGGAAATGATTAATGCATAAGACATGTGTGTACACATCATCAGAAAAACTTAAACAAGCAACAGTAACTTATAACTACTGCTATACTTTCCTGGGAGGTTCCAAATATAATACAGTTTGTTGAATTGCTGAATTACAGAATTTCTTCTCAACTTTACACTGTCCAAACAATTCCCTCCAGATATGTATGCAGGCCTATCTTGTGTTGGCTTATCTTCCTGCCAATAGGTGTCTTCTCCACCAAGAAACATTATAGTCAACACAGAAAGGGCCTTCCTGTAGTAGAGCAGACACTGATTGAGGACACCTGACATTTCCTTCTTGCAGCCTCTCAAGACGGCCTTCAGGGCTGACGTGTTCATTTTAGGATCACTGCTCAGTCATCTATACTTAGGAGATAAAAAAAACCCAACAAAAACAAAACAGAAGAGACCGCCAAAATCCAGACTTTGGATTTCCTGGGCAATAACTGTGATCTAATCCCCTTGTGCTGCCACCAACAAGATGCTGGAGTGGGGGGAAACATCTGCCACGTCTCCCCCACATCCCAACTCCCTCAACGTATCTAGAGAAGGAAAGCTACTTGCCATAAGGGAGGCTGAGAGAACAGACAAAATCACTTCATTTTTAAGCTCTACTGAGGCTGGAGATCTTCCTGATTTGATAGCTAATCCTATCAGATGTGGCTTTAATGAAACCTTCTCCTCACTTCGATCATGGGATGGAGGAGCAAAAAAACTAGAGTTTGTTGTAATACCCTAAAGCAACAAGTACTTGAGAAGCCAACAGGTATTTCCCTGGTAGTGGCCAGGACAATGCAGTGTGTACTCTATGGAATGCAATCTCTTTTAGATTATCATTAGGCGGAGGAATGGAAGGTTTTAACATGAAGAGGAAACGCAACCTTTGTATTTAAATATGACAACACAAAAAGCATGATAGCATATCAAAATTAGACTGTTGAATAAAAGAAATAGAAAGGCAGACATTTCGTAAGGAAGAATTTCCCAATTATTAGGGTTCAATTCAACAAGCATTTATCAAGCACCTATGTGTTTGTACTATGTACAAGGCACTGTGCCAGGCACTGGGGATGAAAGATAAAAATAAAATTTTCCCTACCCCCAAAGTAGTTGGGAGGTGGTTATTGTTTGTCCTTCATTTTTTAAGCGGATAATGACATCACTTGCATGTGAACTGATTTAGTGAGACAGAGGTGCACAAAATTGTCAGCCTCACTCTCTCTTCCAGAGTCATTAAAGTCCAATGGCAGGACAAAAGTCAGGATGACTGGTGATGGCCTGGAATGCAGTAGATGACCTTGGTGTCTTCAGCGGATGACCAAGGTCTAAGCACTCCACAGCACCTGCTTCAGTCACTTTTGTGGCCATTGGAAGAAATTTTTTTCATCTGCCCCTTCTGCCAAGGGAGGTCTGCACATGTTTAAAGTAGACACAACCACCACCACCACCCCCGACTCACCAAAGGGTATGAGGGCTTTTGGTTACCCTCAACCTGCTTTAGTCCATCTGCCAGAATGGTTTGCCAGGATGTGGCTGCTGTCCATGCTACAGCTTCCTGGAGCCACAGGTGGGAGTTGAGTGCCACTTAGACACCAATGGTAGATGAGCAGCCCTGAAAAGAACTCAGCAAGCCCTCCCACCAGAAATTCCAGTCCTCCTTGAACATCCCATGCATCCCAATTGGGAGGTAATCTCAGAGGAAAGGCACTGGCTTTAAGGAACTCTTGTAAAGAAACTGGGAATATTTAGTGTGAAGACAAGAAGACAAAGAAACAACTTGGTAGGCATCTTTTAGCACCTAAAAGTTACCACATGGAACAGAAATAAAATTTGTTCTACTTATCCCCAGAAGACAGAACAGTAGGAATTCAAAGAGAAGCAAACTTAGATTTGATAATAGGAAACTCTCCTAATTATTAAGGCTATTCAAAAGTAGAATAAACTTATTTGGAAGCAATTGCTTTTCTATCACTGGAGGTCTACAAAACAGAGGTTAGATGAGCATAAGTCATGGAAGTGGTAAAGGGGATTTCATTTAATTTGGCTTAGGGAAGAAATGGCATAAACTCTAAACTGGGCATCATGCCACACAAGAGAGTAGGGGGCATGGGGATGAAAGGCAAGATGACGGAGTTTCCTGTGGGCTCTGCTTCACCCTTCAGCAAACTCCTCCCACCACAGGCTCCATGAGATTGCATTCAATCTATGAGGAAGCAGGGTTTTTCTTCAAAGTAGAGAAGGTCTTCAAATTCCCTTAGGCTTATTAAGGGGCAGGGAAAATCTTCAAATTCTCATAACCATTACACTTGTTTTCTAGTAAAATGTTGGGAGATATAATTAAAGAGAGAGGTGGGAATACCTTGAAAAGTGAACAAAAAGGACCAGCATGATGAACAAGTTATGACAGAATGGTCTTGGTTCCTTTTTTTGACTGCCAGAAAAGGGAAATTCTGCAAATAAGATTTGCCTAAATCTTGAAATACATTTGACAAAGTCTCAGGCTTTTGTGGGAAATATAGAGAGAAAGTATATTAGGTGCATATGGAACTAGCTGAATGGCAGGACCCAAAGAATAGTCCTTAATGGTTCAATGTCAATCTAAAGGGAGCACTCTAGGGACAAAGGCTTGGGTAGAATGCTTATGGAATTTGTATAGCTTAGTGTCTAGGGAGCACAGTGGTTGATAGTGGGGATTTAAAAAGATCTTGACAGGCTAGAACATGGGACTGAATGAAATAAGAAGCAATTTAATGGGGATACATATAAAATCTTACTTTTAGGTCCAAAACGTAAGTTTTAAAAGTGCAACATAGAGAAGGTATGAATGAAATTCAGTTCATGTAAAAAAAAATCTGAAGATTTTGGTGGACTGAAAGCTGAGTATAATCAGTTATATAAAATGGCTTCTAAGAAAATGAACATGATCTCAGTCTACAAGGAAGGTATGGTGATAGCCCCACTGTGCTCTCTGCTTTTATTAGAGCATCATGTTCAATTTTTGGCACCATGTTTTATGAAAGACATTGATCAGCTAGAGAATATTCAATGGAGAGTAATCAGTGTTATGAAATGCCTGCTGGATGTCTCCACCTGTATGTCACAAACCCATCACAAACTAAACCTGTCCAAAATGGTGCTTGTTATATTTCCTTACAAACACAGCCCTCCATCACTGTTTCGCATTTATATTAATGGCACCCACCAACCTTCAATTAACCCAGATTTGTAGTCTTAGAATTATCTACAACTCTTGTTCTTTTCAAACTGCATATCCAATCAATTGCTAAATCCTATTGATCCCGCATTCACAACATCTTTCATATCCATCTCCTTCTGTCCCTTTACAGAGCTTTTACCTTGGTGCAGGCCCTCATAACATCTCACTGGAACTACTGCAACAACCCAAATTGTTCTCCCTGCCCCCAGTATTTCCCTTCTCTGATTCAATATCTACATCACCGCTGAATTTATCATTATTATATATAATATTAAAATAATAATTTCTCATGCTAAAACACAAATTTGACTGTGACACTTCTGAGGTGAAAGGCATCAGTCATTCTCTGTTGCTACTAAGATGACATCATACCAACTCTGTGAGCCTCACATTTGAAGCCCATGGCAATCTGGTTCCCACTTATTTAGCCGTATCATTTTGCTCTACTCTTCATTCATTTTCCATTCCAGTCAAACTATTGCTCAGGCATAGCATTCCTCCCCCTTATTACTTTGAAGAAATAGCCCTCCATGTCTGGAACGCACTTACTCCTTGCCTCCATCTTGTAGCAATCCTCAGCTCTTTCAGAGACCAGCTTGGTAACTCCCACTACACAAAGCTTTTCTGGCTTCCTCCAGCTATTATTCTCCCCCTCCTAAAATCATATTTTATTGTTTTGTACTCATCTTCTATTTACTCTTTTGTGTGTATATTATGTTTCCCACTTACCCACCCACCCCTGCCAATAGAGTATCCAACGTCAAGGCAACAATTTCAGTTTTGTCTTTGTTTTTTGAATCAAGTATGATTGAATAATACTGAATTGAACCAAGTTGCTGAAGGTCCTTTAGTTCATGTCATTTAGGATCCAGTGAAAAAACTCTTAATGTTTAGTCTGGAAAAGATTTAAGGAGAACATGATGGTTTTCTTCAAGTATTTGGGAGGCTGGGAATTAGACTTTTGTTTAGCCCCATAGGACAGAATGGGGAATAGGAGGAGGAAATTGCAAAAGAGAAAATTTAGGTTTTACATAAGGAAAAATTTCCTAACAATTAGAGCTAGTCCAGGTAGTAGGTTTCCCTCACTGGAAGTCTGTATGCAAAAGTTGGAAGACCACTTGTCATGTATGTTGTACGGAAGATTTCTATTGAGGTAAAGGTTGGATAGGATGGCCTCCCTTCCAGCTCTGAGATTCTGCAATCCTGGGACTTCAAGTGACATAAAAGAGTCAATAAGCATATTGTTTATTCCACAAATAAGCAGAACCAGGAAAATAACACACACAATGATTATAACAATATAAATGGAAAGAATAAAAGCAAAAATAAACCACTGGATCCTCAAAAATTACAATGGACAGTATTGGCCCCAAAGAAGAAATATGAAAAAAGTGTCCCTGCCCCACCCACTTCTTCCCAAAGGTGGGGGACAATGGATATGGAAAAACACATATAATATCATACTTTTTCAATATGTTGGTTGGTTTTGACAAACTCTCTCCCTCTACCTTTTAAAAAAATTATTCATTACAAGTAATGGCTCTCTGGGAGAGAGAAGAAAAAATTCCACACTGGGAAAGTAGGTGATAAAAAAGCAAAGGATATCAAAAAAACACTTGAAAAAAAACCCCATCGACTTACAATATCAGACAGGATAGCCAGAGATCTTGGTCTCCAGATAAGAACCAGAGAAGGGAAGAAGGGGGCAGAATAGAACAATGCCCAATTCCTCCAGACTCTTCAAAGGACTGGATCACGGCATCTCAGGGTCTGATGAGGATATTAGGCTTTTCTGCAAGAGCATAACAGAAAGCATAACATGTGAGAGGGAGAAGGGTGTCAAAAGAGGAAGAGAGAGACTCACTTTACCCTGCTAAACAACTTCACTAATTGTTGACTCTCACCTCCACTGCAATATTCATTTTTACCCCTCTCCACAGATCTATGACCTCTAGCTCCTACAAAATTCACCTTCACAACAAAGTCTTCCTTAATTAAACTCTTGAAAGGAGATGTCTATCCTTCTTTCTACCTGTTTATTTCTTGTCTGAGCCTAAGCAGTGAAGGTGGCTAGTAGATAAGCATGTTCTTGTTGTCGTTGAGTCATTTCAGTGGTGTCTGAATTTGGGGTTCTCTTGGCAAAGATACTGGAGTGGTTTGCCACCTCCTTCTCCAGCTTGTTTTATAGATGAGGAAACTGAGGCAAAAAGGGCTAAGTGACTTGCCCAGGGTCACACAGATAGGAAATGTCTGAGATTTGAACTCAAGAAGGTGAGTCTTTTTTCAGGCCCAATTCTCTACCCACTGCTATGCCACCAAACTGCCCCAATAGACCAGCATAGAATGGTTCTAATATAATAATGGTTCTAATAATAGTTCTTATATAATGGGAAAAGCTACAATCAGACCCAAGGATAAGAAAAACTTTAAAAATTAGATATTTAGAACTATGGATACATATGGATAGAGAGAGAAACTGGACTTGTGATTTCATTGGTACAGGAATCTCCCAGGTGAGTAATAATCCTCTCTCAAAGCAGGTCAGGACCTTCTCTGCAATATAGAGTCTTAGAAAGCTACCTAGAGCAATGAGAGGTTAAGTGACTTACCCAGGGTCACATGGACAGTATTTATTCAAGGTGGAATTTGGACCCAGGTTTTCCTGGCTTTAAATCTGGCTCTCTATCCACATTTAGAATTATGGGGGCAGGAGGGAGAGGAATACAAATGATCATAGAACTAGACCTGGAAGGAAACTCAAAAGGCACTTAATTGAACCCTCAATTTTATGGACTAGGAGACTAGGAGACTGAAGCCAGTGAGGTAGTGACCTTCCAGAGTCACAAAGCTAGCAAGTATCAGAAAAAGGATTTGAACTCAGATCTTTTGACTACTTAGCCATTGCTTTTCCCACTCTATCAACATATTGTTGGTTGTTTTTTAAAACAGTGTAGTTCAGAGAAAGGATCTGAATTTGTAAAAGTTAGGGAAGAAATTTCTTGATTCTGATCAGCTTGGAGAACTGGAGCCCAGCTGACATCCAGAACTCATTAGGTTTAGTTTCTTTGCTATTGGGTAAGACAGGTTAGGCTCAGTTTCTCTGCAACCACAAAAGGACATTTATAAAACCTCCACTCATCTGGCTTATGAGTATAAGAAGACTATTGCTTTGCTTAAAAATATTATTTGTCTCATGCTGAAAACTGGGAAAAGTTTATAACCATTTGAAGGATGCCTCTGCACCTTTCAAATTATGTACTGTTTGTTCCTGTAATAGCAAACCTTAATTGATATCCCCCGGTATGATGATAGCCCATGAGGCAAGGATACAGCAAATATTTTTTGGATGGTAGCAGTGGGAAAAGGTATGCTTGCAGAGGTGTTCTGGAGCCTTCTCAAACTGGCTCTGGGAGCCTATTGTTAAATTTTCAGAGTCAGAATTTACACTTTGGAAATCAGCAAATGCTAGAAATCAGAACTTGATTTATTGTTTTGTCAATTGTCCAGACTTAAGAAAGTGATGGAGAAAATCTTAATAATGCAGATTAAACTTAACAATGTGTAATGCTTTTTTTTTGGTTGCAAATGGTTTCCTAGCAAATTCCTGTGTGTTTGGGGCCCCAAAACTCCCCAATAAGCAGCCTTCACTGTTGGCTAAGAGTGAACCCAGAGCTACAATCTGGAATTAGTCCAGTCCTTCTCTCAAAGAACCAAATCACAGGCCTACATGCTTTAATACAGGGTGTTCCAAAAGTTTTAGCACAGGTTTCAGCTATTAAAGTTTAAAACTGTACTAAGACTTTTGGAATCTGGACTGCTAGGTAGTACAGTGGATAGAGCATCAAACATGAAGTTGAGAATAATCATCTTTATGAGTTCAAATCTGACCACAGACACTGACAAGTTGTGAGACCCTGGACAAGTCACATAACCCTGTTGCCTCAGTTTCCTCACCTGTAAAATGAACTAGAGAAGGAAATGATAAACCACTCCAGTATTTCTGCAAAGAAAACCAGTAATGGGTTCACAGAGAGTCAGGCACAACTGAACAACAACAAAATCCTTTTAGAACCCACTATATAAGGATGCAATCTATTGGTACTATACACACCAGTGGTGGTACATATGTGCAGACAAGGTACTAGGCCTCACCATCAGCTTTGAGAATCATCCTATTTCTCAGTGGTTCTGGTCCTTGAGAAGTGAAACATTAGTACCCATGGTGGTTCTAAGAGAACCAGGCTTATACAGCTAAGCCTGAGGTGCAATTGCAAATGTAGGGTAACCATGTTGTTATATTCATTAGGGTAAAAGAATACAGAACCTTTTTAAAATATGCTAATTTAAGATCATCAGCTCTTAGGCACCTTGCAGATGCATGTATCATAGTAAATTCAGTAAAGATGCATGCAGGGTTTGATAGAATCTTTTCGTGATCCAAGATGAGGGGCCTTGGGGATGGATTTATCAGTTACCACAGCTCTTTTGGTCAACCAAAAAACCTCAACAAATTCATTTCCTCCAGAGCATATCTAGGGAAGACCCAATCAAGAGATGTGTGCGTGTGAGTGTGTGTGCGTATGTGTGTTAGAGATTATATAAGGGAGTATGTGCAAAGAAGAAAGATGGAATTCTCTTTTGGTGGTTAGATGGAAGCAGGGTACTCTGAGACCCTAGGAGGAAACATGCCTGGTCCCAGGATATAATGTTAACCAGTTAACAGTTAATAGAGTTTAGGAAGCTTGTATAGCTGGGTAGAATTATTTTAATGGGACTCTTTGGGGGCATCTGAGTTTCACTTTCATTATTTATGTAAGTTTTCTGGAAAAGACATTGGAGGTCATCTAGTCTGACCCACTCATTCTCCAGATGAGGAAACCAAAACCAAAGAAAATAAAATGGCTTGCCCGTGACATCACAGGTAGGAAGTGACAAAGCCAGGATTCTAATTTGGGCCCTTGGTCTCAAAATGCATAGTTAAAGTCTGGAGTGTGCTATAAGGCACAAAAGAAGGAAAAAAGAGTGGGAGGGGCAATGCCATGGTACCCAGTTGTGACATCAGGGTTCACCTTTGCATGCTTCAGGACCATGATCCCCAGAAGATGGAATCATGAGCAGAAGTTGTTTCTGCTACAAAGAGATATCATAAAAAGAAAGACAAAGATTACTCAGTCATCTCAGGGAAAGAGATGATTCCCTTGGAAGTTAAGGACTCCAGGGCCCATGGCCTAGAGTTGGAAACTTCCATTGACTCCATCTATCAGTTGGCACTGAACTGGTATGAATTTCTCTACCTCTCCATGATACTGAAACCACTCAGAACTTCCTGTTTTCCCATCAGCATCATAACAGTATTCCCAGAACAGCTGACAATTTTATTTGCATTGGCAGTCAAGGACAGATTATACATAGACTCAAAACTCTACAAACCCACTAGAGCAAAAAATTTTCAACATACTGGGGAGAATATCTTGAGTACTCTCCCAAATGTATTTCCATAAGTATGAGTTACGCTTGTCATATGTGCTTTTCAAGTGCTTTTCAACTCTCATACTTCTGGGATTGCATAGTCTTTCAGGAGAGGTTTTGTACTAATTATTCTTACTATATCTTATAATGGTGCCTTAGTAACTATATCTTTCTAAACCTAATTGAATATGGTGGACTAATTTATATCAACTGCTAATCCTTACTAGCTATAGAACTAGAAAGCCAACTCTCAGCCCCTTAGGGATCCAAGAGCAGTCACATGGCAATCACATTCTGGGGACCTGGCTTATCATTGCAAGTGAGAGTTAGGATAGTCATTTCATGGTCTCACTGTTTCTGATTCTTCATTGACTGTGATATTTCATGACCTGTCACCAAAGAAAATCATCAGCAGAATATTGGGATTAAAAAAGATGGACCGTTGTTTCAGGGAGTAGTTTGAGCTCTTTAAGGAGCTTTTTAATTTCTCAAAGGTCATCTAGTCAATCTTCCTTCTCTTCCCGACTAATTGTGGGTCCAACTTTTCCTTTTGAGGCATCCATCTAGAGTGTGGATCCCCACAAAATGGGAGAGCAGCAATGAATCTGAGACAGGGTCTTCAGTAGGCCTTAGTCCTCAACCAGGTCGACTCTCTGCTGTGAGACTAGAGCAGGGAGAGGAACATCATTAACCCTAAGCCGGTGGGGAAAAAAGGGATCCAAGAGGCTGCCCCAGACCCTGTTTCATAGCTACTGCAGCCATCCCCTCAAACCTGCAACTTTCTGAAGGGCTTGTTGCCTCAGCAACCAGGGAGACCCAGGCTCTAATGCCTTTTGAGACTCACTGTCTAATCTGAGGTAAAAATGTCACCAGAGCAGGCCCCAGACTGGCAGCTCTTAACTACAGCCCATCTCGTAAGCACATATCCAACATCTACCTCCTGGTTGCTAGGGTGAAAGGACTTCTTTATCTCCACAGGAAGAAGCTGATGAAACCGAGGCTTCTAAGAGGGTGTGACTTTATTGTTCCCTTAACAGACATATTCCCCCCACATACACAGCTCTACCCACGGTTAAAGGGTCCTTTTTTATTATGATGTTTTGTTTTGTTTTTAATTCCTAGCTGAAGTGGGAGGGAACAAAGCAAAGGGAATTGAAAAAGGCCTCCTCTCAGTGGGAAGAGGCCACTGCCCTCAGTGTGTGAATAGGGAGGTCAAGCAGGGGATTAGAAATGTCAGCTTCATGGGAAATTGTTGATATTTAATAGATATAATTGATTACTTCAGCTCAGATACACACACACACGCATACACACACACACATACACACACCACCACCACCACCATCCACATCCAGGCCTGTTCCCAATCTGTCTGGGAGATGCCTCCACCTCCAGGAAAGTCCAAAGTGCTATTTAATTGTCCCTGTGAGGAGATAGTCTACTTGTAAGTTGCTCTGGATGTGGGAAGAGCCTCAGAGTCCAATTGCTTCCTAACAGTGATAAGGAAGCTGTAAGGCGAGGGAAATGAAGTGACTTATCCCAAGTCATACCAGTATCCAACAGCTATGGAATCTGAACTTAAGTCATCTGTTGTTAAATCCAATAAGGGGGTCTTAGCCCAGGCTCTGTCACACTAAACTGCTTTATGGACTTGGGCTCATGACGTTGTGCTTCGGGCCTCTATAAAACAAGATGACAGCACTCCAAGATCTCTGAGGTCTCTCTCTCTCAGGTTCTAAATTTCACCTTGATTTTTCTTTAGATGTTTGGCAAGATTCTGTGCCCTAATTGATGCATTTTATAGTCTTGCCTTGAATTGCCCTTGGCTGGAGAATTGCCTTTTTTTCTGTTATTCCAAGTAACTGGAATGAAAAGTCTATAAGCATTAGAACCCAAGGTCCCTACTTGTGGTGCTTTGTGGTCTATCCCTTATTCCCTTCTTGAAACATGCTTAAGCCAAAATGGTTAAGGACCCTGGACAGTTTATAGGTAAAACAGTGCCCAAAGTCTCATGGGTAATCAGAAATAGGTCTCAGGCTTCCTGGAAATGAAGTTAGTGGGTTTTTTTATCTCTAGCCAAGCCGTGAAATTCCAAGAGGCCTAGATTCTAGTCCTAACTAGTTGTGAAACATTGGTCAATTCCTCCCCTTCTCAAGTGGGGATTATAGCCACCTTAGCTACTTACCAGGATAATACAAAAGGATGAAATAGTAGGTGGAAAACAGGCTAGAAAACAGGGGTAGGGGTGAGTTGAGGGAGGAGATTATATGCAAATGCTGTGGGGGGTCATCTTTAGCATCATTTGGGGGCATCCAATTAGAAAAGTTAATGAGACTTTAGAGACCATTGGAAGTTAAAATATCCCTTCATCTTCCAGAGACCTTAGCCAATTTGACTTTAACAAAGAAAACAGAGAGAAAAAATAAGAGTATGGTCTTCAGTTTTAAGAGAGACCTAAGAAATGTTTAGTCCTTCTGAAACAGGGCTGGTTAACATATGCCCTGGGATGCTCCCTTCTGGTATCTTTGCCAGCTTGTAAAGGCAGGCTTTAATGTAGTTTAGGGTGGTTGGCTTCTTTTGCAATAGGTGATCAAAATCATTCAGAACAGCTTCCTTAAAGCCTGTGCATATCATACCTCCTGTCAACGGCTTCAAGTTTTAGTTCCTACAACTTACACCCCTCAACCCCGGCTAGTTCTCTGTCCTTTCTTTGTCTATCCAAATCTTGCAAATCCTTGCTTCTCCATAAGGCCTTCTATAATGACCCCTAAACACCCTGACTTCTCCTTCTGTGAACTCCTATTACAACTTGCAAGTATACACAGTGTCTATTATTGATTCATCTGTTGATCCCTCCTCTTCTTCAATTAGATTATAGGCTTCCAGAGAAGGGATCATTCCATCCACATGTGCATTTGTGTTCCACAGAGCCAGAGAAAATACTAGGCATAAAGCATGTGCTCGATAAACACTTGCTTGTTTGATTGATAGCTACCCACCAGGGGAGCTAATTCCATCCTGGCCACTTAGTAGAAAGTTCAAGTTGATGGATAGGTCTGCCTGGGCCCTTGGATGACGTTCAACCTGATGGTCCTTAAGCATGTGCGGAGGCTGCAGTAATGGAGCGAGTAAGTATCTCCTTACACTGTGGAACCATTGTCATCTCCCAAGGAGCCTCAGAGATCTCATTCCTTCCTTCCTTGGGCCAAACACTGTGTGCACAGTAATATATAGATAGATATGATGCCTCGGCTCGTCCTCCTCCCTAGAGCCCAGACCTGAGTACTGTGTGCAGCCTCCTTCTACTGAAAACAAGGTTTGAGGCAAAGTGAGTGTCAAGTACAAGGACTATCCAGTGCCGAAGATCTGTTATAGGAGAAGTTGTATTTGAAGTAGAGCGAGAATGACGGGCATGAAAATAACCTGAAGGGTATCTCTTTCTGATCAGATTCCTTTCCCTGCAGGGTCTGTGATTTTTGAGCCTAAGAATGTCCCTTCTGTCTCAGGTTTCCCTGCCGTCCTGCTGGTCCCTGTATTGCAATGTGAGCACCGGCCGATGAGATCTGATGTTACTGTGTCACCAACCCAAAGTAGAGAGACATTATCTCATAGGTGGTGGCAGCAAGGCTGGCAGGATCTGCTTCTGGCAAGCAGAGAACCCAGAGTCCAGCCTGCGGTAGATTGCACTTCCATGGGTAGTTGGATGGGCAGAGACTTCTAGGACCTTCACACCCCTGGCTCCATACAGGCCTCTCCTCCACGAGGGAACCAATGAATCCTCAGACCTGAGGACAGGAACAGGAAGACAGACTAAGGTTCAAGGAAGCTCATTTTGTGAACGAAGGGACTCGTGCATGGTTCACAAAATGAGCCCCAGTTTGGGGGGTTAAATGTGTCAAAGCACACCTGTAGGAGACATCTTTCTTTTGAGACTGGAGAGATGTACAACTGCAGAACAAGATGGAGCCAGAGAAAAGAACTGCCATTTGCATGAAGGATCTCTTTCATTGTCAAGTCCTAGTGAGAAGGGTCTCACCACCTCAAAGGACAACTAGGCATTTCATGGAACTAAGAAATGCTACAACTAGAGACCAGATGCATTCAATTCAATTCCACTGAATTTAGAGAAAAAAATAATAAAGTACCTCTTGTATGTCAGGCATTAGAAAAGGTACAGGATATGTCCACTATGAAGATGTCCTGTATAATCACACCTACACAGCCTGTATTGAATTGGTTTCCTTCCAGCGGGGGTGCGTGACAAGGGAGGAATCGAAAGAATCTAGAATTTAAAGCTCTGTAATACCTGCAACTAGGAATTAAGATATATAGGGGCTGGGGTAGGGAGACCCTCCCTGCCCTACCAGAAAGTTAGAGAGCAGAGCAGGGAAGGGCTTTACAGTGGGATAGCTGTTTTGGGGTTGGGGTAGGGGAAAGACAGGGAGAAAATTTGTAATTCAAAAATCTCATGAAAATGAATGATGTAAACAAGAAACAAATAAAATTTATTACATAAAAAAAAGAAAAGGTATAGGAGAGAGAAAGGCAAAACCAGAGTAAACCCTGCTCTCAAGGAACTTATAGTCTACTGGGGAGAAATGTGTTCAACAGATAAATAAATACAAGGTCATTGCATCTAGACTAGGATTATCAGAGTTCATCTAGTCCAAAACTAGATTGATTGAAGGATTGATCTCTCAGATGAGAAAAATGAGGGTCATGGAGGTGATCACATAGAAAATGGCAGAGCTGGGATCCCCACACAGGACCTCTGACTCCAAATCCAGTTCTCTTTTCACTCCTTGCAAGCTTAGGGCTCTTTCCATATTATGCCATCCTGCCTCAACTTTTGTTTTACCTGCTGACCTCATGAGAATGTGAGCTCCTTGAAGGCAGGCAGGCACTGACTGTGTTTTTAACCTTTCTTTGTAACCCCAGAGCTTAGCATAGTGCCTGATACATAATAAGCATTTAATAAATGGGCAGCTAGGTGGTTCAGTGGGTCTAGTGCAAGGCCTGGAGTCAGGAAGATTCATCTTCATGAGTTCAAATCTGGCCTCAGATACTTACTAGCTGTGTGACATTGGGCAAGTCACTTAACTCTGTTTGCTTCAGTTTCCTCATCTATAAAATGAGCTAGAGAAGGAAATGACAAACCACTCCAATATCTTTGCCAAGAAAACTCCACAAATGGGGTCACAAAGAGATGGATACAACTGAAAACTACTCCACAGCAACAAATACATGGTTGTTGTTGAACTGTGGGGGTGAGCCACCCTTTTGGTACTTTCTAGTAGGGTGGGGCAAAGCTCCAGTGACATAACCCTCTTCTTCAGGAAATAGAATAAGTCTCCCCTCTCCTTTCCATATCTCTCTGACCATTGTTATCTGGCATTAGAATAAATCCAGACTATTGGCTGTCCTGTTTCCACTACTTATTCCTACATCTTTTTCTCCTAAAACTTCCTTGGAGAATCCTCTGTTCCAGCCACAGTGGACTCCTCTCTATTCCCCAAACCTGCTTCATGCATTTTTGTTCCTCTTTTCTCTATTTCTCCCATCTGGAACATTCTTTGACCTCCTTTCTTTCTGCTCAGCTCAATCTTATGCTACTTTCAAGGACCAGTTCAAGTCCTGCAGACTCTGCGGTCTGGTCTTTTCTGACCACCCCCAGTCCACTGTGGTGTCTCCCTTTTCCAAATACCTGTAAGCATTACTGACCATGTCCTTTTGTTGGGCACTTGGCTTATGTGGTCTTGTGGTAGTTCTTAAATCTTCATACTTAATAACTAGACTGTAAGCCCCTTGAGGGCAAGGATCCTGGTTTTTATATATATGTTTTATCCCCAGTGCCTAGTAGAGAGATTTACATACAGTAGATATTTAACAAATGATGGCAATGATACTGCCTAGAGGTCACCATGCAAATATCCCAGTATGATACTCTAGTAAGGCAGAGGGTCAGAGTTGGCAGGGACCTCAGAGCCATCTAATCCAGCCCCTGTGTTTAACAGATGAGGAGGCTGAGGTGAAGAGGTGTTTAATGAGTCACCCAAAGTCACACAGATGCTCAACCACATAATAACATTATTCTTCCTATTCGGTCATGAAATGTTCCATCGCAAGCATCCAAGGAGTCATCATGTGGGGCTTTTGCATGTTACATTTCAGACTGCACTGGTCAGTATTGGAGGTTCTGTGCTAAGGTAGGTAGCAGTTAACTAACCTAGAGCAAAGATGCCCTAATGCTGTACACCCACCTGCACCTGCCACTGATTGGCGGCTTCCTCCCCAAGTTCAAGATCAACTTCCCCAAGCAGGAGATTCTGCATGATTGACATCTACTACTTCAGAAGGAGCTTTCCTCATCTGGAAAATGAGGCAGTTGGGTTAGATGGCCTCTGATGGCCCTTCTAGCTCAAGAATTATGAACCTATAACCTTTTATAAGTTGTTGTTGTTGCTGTTATTTTAGAAAGAAAAGCTAGTTGTCTGGCATATGATCTCTGTGAAGACAGATTTCAAAGTGTTTTGAACAACATCCCTGAAGAAACTGCAGTTGAACTGGGCAGCACACTAAATTTTCAGAAGAATGCCTTTGGGCACTGATTCATTAACTCTCCCCACAAGCCTATATGCTAGGCAGGATTTGGCATGACCTTGAATAGAGGAGAATGCTGATTCACGAAATAGTTAACTGACCGTGACCCTTCCTTGCCACTGCAAGCCCAAAGCAAAGCTGGTGACGCCTCTGGAGCCTGTGAGCACAAACCGGTACCCTTTCTTTAGGGGGATGCTGCAGAAGGATAGAGCTATTAGATTCACCCTTGCTGAATTGTTTTGATACACTGTGGGTGTTCCATGCTCTTCAGACAATATTCATCCCAGATGTTCTGTTTTAGCCTCCCTAGAGGGTTCCAGGAAAGTACTGCTGAACCATCTCCCAGCTGGCCCATGAGGGTTACTTCTCTCTCTCTCTCTCTCTCTCTCTCTCTCTCTCTCTCTCTCTCTCTCTCTCTCTCTCTCTCTCTTCCTCTTCTCCTTCCCTCCCTCTCCCTTTCTGTCTCCCTTTCTCTTTTCTCTCTCCATTCTCCTCTCTCCTTTGCTTTATCCCAGCAATATTGTGTTTGACAGGAATGGGGACCAACAGTTTAAAAACAACAATCTCTTGGCAAGACAGGATGGCACGAGATTTGTCCCAAAATAAAATAAACCTTTTAGAGGAACTGTGTTTCAAGTTACCGCTAGCGTTCTCAAGACATTGTGCTTCTTTCAGGACTGACACAAAAGTGGGGGCTGGGGCCAGGCCAGAGACCTTTAATGACTTGCCAAAGAACAGGAAAAAGTCAAGTGAAGGCCTGGAGAAATGGGCTTTCAGAGGCCTCTGCCCTGGGACTGGAAGGTCAAGCTGAAGGCATTGCCCTAGAGTACTGCTTGGGTCTAATGTAATGGGACTAAATGGAAAAGCCCAGATCCACCCCGGGGGAAGTGATTTGTTCTGAGTGCCTAGCCTCTAGCAGCTAAATCATTTGCCTCTTGTTAAAATGATTTGTATACTAATGGGGTTGGGAGGGTTCAGAATCAAACTCCAACTCAATTTTATTTTCCTCTTATTCCTCCCATATTATCCCCCTCCCTACCCTCACACATTTTTTTCTCCTGCTCCCTCACTACAACACTCTTTTCCCATGTTCTCCAACCTCCTCCATCCTACTGCCATCTATAAGAGGCTTCATGGATACGATCACATATGTTAAATGTTACCTGGGCCTGATACAGGTATAGGTTGGGCATGTTAGCATGGAATGAACATAGGACTCCCCCCTTCCCAAACCACTATAAGGCACTGGTTGCACACTATAATGGAAAATTATCCCCAGACTGCTGTTCTTGCTAATGTAATAACAATATCCTTATAATGCTTTAAAGTTTGCAAAGGGCATGATCTCATCTGAGCCTCACAACAGATCTGTGAGTGTTACAGGTACTAATTTCAGTATTGTCACATGTCTTGCTGATTCTGAGTCCAGCACTCCCTTCACCAAAGAGCCCCCAACCCCATAAGTAAATCATACACCCTTCTAAAAATCTCTTTTTCCCGTCTATATTTCTGCAGGTAGACTTAGGGACTCATATTGCAAATGACCACAAGAGGGGGCACACGGCCACTTATTTTAACCTTTAGAGGAAAGTGTTCAGGCCAGAAGGTGGTGCTGTTGCCTTACCCACTGAAGTGGCTGGGCTCCTACACTGTTGGGTGGAGATATGAGTGTCCATGCACAGAGCACACAGCATCCCTACGTGCAGAGGGTGGTCCCTGGAGAAGATGTTGCTTCTGCCACACCCAAACAGTCTCTACCCCACCCTGAAAAACCAAGCCAAGGCCTGAAAGCTGGGTGTGGGAAAGAGGAGAAATAACTTGATGGGGTGGGAAGAGTATTGAGCCAGGAATCAGGGGACCAGAGTTCTAATCCTGAACCACATATTGCCTAAGGCGATGTCATATAAACACTATGTTATCTTTCCTTAAAACAGATAAAATAAGATGATTTAAGTTGAAGTTTCTTCGGGTAAAAAAAATAGATTGTGTTAAATGCACAGTTGGCATTATTTTTTTTTTTTTGCTTTTTGGAGGGCAGTTGGGGTTAAGTGACTTGCCCAAGGTCACTTGCACCTTACTATGTAAACTACTAAACTGAAGACATCCAGCTGCAGAGGGAAGGGATATTTTGCAAACTACGCCCCTGGACTTCAGGCAGCAAATTGTAGTGGGAAGAATAGTAGACCTCAAATTAGGAGTCCAAATCCTGGCTCTGGCAGTTGTTAAGTCAAAAAGCATTTTATTAAGCACCTCCTGTGTACCACGTGCATTCAACTAGGTGGCACATGGATAGAGTGGCCTGGAGTCAGGAAGACCTGAGTTCAAATTTGATCTCAGACATTTACTAGCTGGGTGATCCTGAGCAAGTCATTTAACCTGCTTGCCTCAGTTTCCCCATCTGTAAAATGAGCTAAAGGAAATGGAAAATCACTCCAATAGCTATGCTAAAAACAAAACAAAGCAAAAACAAAAGTGGGGTGTAGGAATCAGGGAGAGTTGGACACAACTGAAAATTAATAACCACAAATGTGCTAAATACTATGCTAATCTCTCAGCAGCTGAGTCAGTCAAGTCAGCAACCATTTATTAGGCACCTACTGTGTGACTGTGCATGGCCTAGGGGTACAAAGAAAGACAGTTCCTACTGTCTCATTCACAGTTCACAGGAGTCCACGATCTGATGTGGAAGGCAACATGGAGACAACCACGTAGAAACAAGCTATTTGACGCATCTGTTAAAAATGGGAACAACGATGCTTGGATTATCTGGCTAATGGTGTGGCTGTTAGTTAAATGCTCTATAAATAGGAGCAGTTATTATTGAGGCAGCCAGAAGATTCAGTTAATAGAGCACTGGGCCCTGAGTCTGGAAGACTCGTGTTCAAATTCAGCCTCTGACACTTACTAGCTGTGTGACCCAGCCACATTACTTAGCCTCTGTCTGCTTAAGATGGCAGCTAGGTGGCTCAGCAGATAGAACATTGGGCCTGAAGTCTGGATGACCTGAGTTCAAATCTGGCCTCAGATACTTACTAGCTGTGTGACCCTAGCCAAGTCACTTACCCTTTTGACCTTAATCCCCCGGAGAAGGAAATGGCAAACCCCTCCAATATATTTGCTAAGAAAACCCCACGGACAACAAGGTCCAGCCAGAGTAGAACACAGCCAAACACAATTATTACTGCCCTTTCCTGTTCCTGTCAAGGGCAGTCTCATCCTTCTAGACACCGAGGTCCACAACTTTGGAATCATCCTTGACTCTTCACTCTCACTTAATCTGCATAGCCAGAATGACACCATCCTTGTATTGTCTTCTTGCATTTACCTCTACACTGTCTAGCCACGTTTACTACCATACTCAGGCCCTGATCATCTTTCTAACACACCCTTCCAGTATGGTTCTAACGGGTCGCCCTGCCTCAGTCTCTCTTGCACTAATCCATCCTCCACACGGCCACAAAAATAACCTTCCTAAGGCAGGGCTGACCCCATCATGGTCCTGCTCAAAAAACTGAATGGGCTCCTTATTCCCTGTAGCACAAATTATGGAGTATGGGGGTTAGCACTTAAAGACCTTCACAATTTGACTTTGCACACTTGTTTTCAATTATCCCCTTTTGGAGAGCCTGCTTTACAGACAAACTGGTCTACTCATTGTTCCCTGATTTGGTGCTCCTTATCCCATTTCCAAGCCTTTGCGCAAACTGTTCCCCGTGCCTGGAATCAACTCCCTCCTCACTTCTACCTCTCCTCATCATCCCTAGTTTTCTTTCATCCTTAACTCAAAGTGGCCTCTCTCTCTCTCTCTCTCTCTCTCTCTCTCTCTCTCTCTCTCTCTCTCTCTCTCTCTCCCTCTCTCTCTCTCTCTCTCTCTCTCTCTGTCACTCTCTCTTTCTCTCTCTGTCCCTCTCTATCTCTCTGATTCTGTGTATGTGTCTCTTTCTCTCTCTATTTCTCTCTGTCTGTCTATCTCTCCCCCTGCCTTTTCTCCCAAATCCAAATTATCTTATATTAGCTTGCCTGATTAGAGGTTATCCCACATCCCTCAACCACAGGATGGAAAATGGATCTAAGTTTTGGGAAAGAAGGTTGAGTCTGCTTGATGCTTTAGAAAATGGGAAGCCAGAAGATGCACCCAAAGCTTGATACTGATCAGTTAGGAAGGAGAGCTGGAAGACATGTATGTGTACGTGTCTGTGGACTTGTATGTGCATTGTGAGCATGTGAATGTTTAAGGTTAGGCTAAGGTACAGAGTAATGAAAACAAGCAGGGTGAATATTGATCATTTTAATATTCATTAAATTACTTTTGCAATAAAATAATAAAGAAAATAAACATCTGCTTTTTAAGGCAAAGAATTCAGGTGCTTTTTGTACCCCAAATGACCTTTACTTACTCTCCACTCATGAAAATCCTTTTCATTCTTCAAGAAAAAGATCTATACTCAGCAGCTCCAACTGCTTCCCAATATAGTCAGTCATTGACCCTTGACAGCCAGTTTCTGACCCCACCACTAAATTGAAACTCTTTTTTCAAAGGTTAACAATGACCTCTTTAATCATTAAATCTGTTAGCCTTCTCAGGCTTTATCCTTGACCTCTCTGCTGTCTTTGACACTACTTACTCTTACCTTCTGGATACTCTCTCCTCCCTTGACTTATCCTGGCTCTCCTACACTTTCTGACCATTCATTCTCTGTCTACTTTGCTGGGTCAGCATCCATCTCCTCCTCCCTAAGAATAGGAGTCCATCAAGGTATGAGGGTGCAATGGTAACAGATGCTAAAATCAAAGTGGAAAGGCTTTGAATATGGTATGGATTATATACTTTGTGTTTGAGGACCTAGCTAAGTTCAGAGAGGTTTGTCACCAGACTGATCATAAAATGCTGATTTCTTTTCCCCCTTGCCATAGAAACTCTCAAAAACCACTCAGTATTATAGAGGGGTTGTAATCTGCTTTGGTGTTGGTGGTTACAGATCCTTAAAGTACTTTTTATTTTGCTAATGCCTTTTGCTGATGTACGTATATGTATGTATATATGTGTCTATATATATATACATGTATACACATGCACACACGCGCGCGCGCGCACACACACACGCGCACACACACACACACACACACACACACACACACACACACATAGAGGCATATACCGCCATCATCCAGTGCGTAGTCCTTACCTATGTATCCAGGTACACTCTGGCTCACTCTCCCAAGGCCAGGCTTGCTAGTTCTCCCTCTCAGGATTCTAGATACCTTGACGGAAGGGAGCTATAATTCTTCTCTCCCATCATCTAGTCAATCCTCCGCTGTCTTTTTTGTTCTTCCTATTGTTAAGGGCCAGTGACTAACAACCCATTTCATTTCAAGCATTTAACACTGATTTTTTACAAAGTTGTATTCATTTTAAAGATATGGCAATAAGAAACATAAAACATTTTCCCAAATGCCTGAGGGCATACTCTCCCAGAAGAGAAACCAGCTTGGTCTGGGGTGGGGGTGGGGGGGGGGGTTGGGAGGTTTAATTTTCAGTTTCTACATAGCATCGATTCTACCAAGTAGTGTGGTAGTGTATGTGACAATGACTTAGAAACTGGATGCTAGATCCGAGTAAGAGGGAAAACTCCAAGATGATTTGTGAGACTTTAACAGAATAGAGAGAGTGGGAGAGTGGTAGTACCATCAGTAGAAATAGGAAAGTTTGAAGGCACAAGAAATTTTGCAGGAAGGAAGATAAAAAGTTAAATTTTCAATATGTTGAGTTCCAGGTATCAGCAAAATCCACAGATAGAGATGTGTGTCAGACTATTGGAGATATGAAGCTGAAAGTTAGAGTTGGAGATGGAGATTAGAAAGTCATCTACCTAGAAGTGATATCTAAGCCATGAGATTGGATGAAAGCTCCGGCAGAAAGCATGCAAAGAGATAAGAGGGCCAAGGACAGGACCTTAGAGGATACCCACACTTAGTGCTTGGGAGGAAGAAGACAAGTCAAGGAATGAAAATGAAGATCAGTCAGAAGTGGTGAAAGAGTCAGAAGCAAGCAATGTAATGGAGGTCAAGAGAGATGAGCATATCCAGAAGAGAGTGTAAACACTATCAAATGCTATAGATAATTCAAGTTTCATGAAGACTGAGACAAGACCAGTGAATAAGGCAACTAAAAGGCCATTAGGGTCCTTGGAGAGATATTTGAATAGTGTATTAATAACATGGCTAACCTGGGCTAGTTTTTATGAGCTGTGTCAATGTATTTCAAGTCTAAAAATGTTCAGTAGCCAAAAACAAACAAACAAAAAACCTTGGAAAATATGTATTTGTGAGACCAAAGTAGCAGTATGAAAGAAGAAATTTTGATGGCTCAAAAGATGGGGATGATAGACCTTGGTAAGGTTCTGCTGATAAGAGACAATAGGTAGACGTTAGTTATTGTGGAACTAGAGAATCTCAAAGTCTCAGAGTCTAAAGGAACATTTAAGGCGACTAAATTGTAAGTTCTTGGAATTGAATGCAATACTCTGAATGTAGTGGGACCAATCCAGAGTGAAACAAGATTATCACCTTCCTCTGGATTTCGTGACATTATGTGGACATCACTGTAGCAGGCAAATTGTTCTTCTGTTATTTTTCACTCTCACTACATAATTCTCTTCCTCTTTTCTGATTGTTCATCTTTTATTCCAATGCTGGCATAATGCTTCATTAGTAATATGCTGCAGCCAATTTATTCCTACCATCTACTTCTCCTTTACTCTCTGGGTAGCCCACAACTTAGACCAGCATTGGAAACTGTGGTGTGCAATGATTTTTAGTCACATAGCATCACTGGAATAATTTCTGTCTTTTAAAAATTAAACATTATTTTTCTAGTAGCATAAATTGATTTGTTCTCACCCTCCTGACCACTGAAAAAGAAAAACAAAACCTTTGTCCCAAATATACATAATAAAGCAAAACAAATCCAGACATTCACTATTTCCACAAATATACATCTCATCCTGCACCCTGAATCAATCACCTCTCTTTCAGGAGTTGGGTGGCATGTTTCAACACTGGTCCTCTAGAAACATGGTAGGTCATTGCATTTGTTGGAATTTTTTTGTCTTTCACTGTTGGATTTTATAGTGTTGATTTTGTGTAAATTACTCTCTTTTGTATTTATTTCACTCTGCATCAGTTCTAACAAGTCTTCTAGGTTTTTCTGAAACCATCCTTTTTGTCATAAGAACATTGGTCTAAAAAGATTGGACCCCAGCTTTAGGAAGAAGGTCAGGATTACTAAAAGTGTAGAAGAACTTATCAAATGCTATCTAAGGTAAGCAACCCTAACTCTAACCCTAAACTTAACTCTAACCCTAAATCTAAATGCCTCCCACCTCTTGCTTCCCAACTCTAACTCTAAATTGGCCTCCTGACTCTAACCCCAACCCTAACCTTAAATGTCACCCAACTCTAACCCTAAATGTTCACCTCCTGACTCTAAACCTAACCCTAAATGCCTCCCACCTCTGGACTCTAATGCTAATCCTAACTATAACCTGAAAGATAACCAAAAATCTAAATGGCTCCATACTCTAATCTTAAATGCATCCCGGCCTCCTGGCCTCCTGGTCTACCTCCTGGCTTTAACTCTAACCTTCCAGGTTCTAACTCTAAATGAGCAACTCCCAAACTCTAGTCCTAAGCTTTAAAGGCTCCTGCCTCTAGACTCTAACCCTAAACAAAAACCTAACCTTAACACTAATGCTAACCCAGTTATAACCTTAACACAAACCCTAACCCTAACCCTACCCTTAACCCTAAACCTAACCCCAAATGTCTCAGGCCTCCCAACTCTAAACCTAACCCTAACTGTAACTCTAACAGTAACACAAACTCTAACCCTAAACCTAATCCTAAATGCACAAACTAACCCTAAACTTAAACCTAAGCCTAATGCTAACCCTAACCCTAACCCCAACCCAGCCCTAACCCTAGATGGGCAACTCCCAGACTTTAGCCCTAAGCCTAAAAGGCTCCTGCCTCTAGACTCTAACCTTAAACCAAAACCTAACCCTAACCTTCCTTCCCTCCTGACTCTAACCCTAACCCTAACACTAACCCTAACCCTAACCCAAACCTAGAATTCAAATTGTGTTGACTGCCTAAAACCTGAGAACACAGCAATTTCTTTTTATATTGTATATACCTTGGACAGATATAGCAAATAAATAATGAATTGGGTTCAAAACTGACTAAAAGGAAAAGGTTAGTGTTAGGGTTAGAGTTAGGGTTAGGGTTATGGTTAGGGTTAGGGTTAGCCTAAGGGTCGGGAGGCAATTTTAGCATTAGGGTTAGGGTTAGGTTTAGGTTTAAGGTTAGAGTTAGGGTTAAGGTTAGAGTTAGGATTAGGTTTAGGGTTAGGTATAGAATTGAGAGGGTTAGGGTAAGAGTTAAAGTTGGGAGACAAGGGACAGGAGGCATTTAGGGTTAGCATTAGGGTTAAGGTTAGGGTTAGGATTAGGGTTAGAGTTAAGTCATGGTTAGGGTTAGGGTGCAAATTTAGGGTTAGGCTTAGAGTTAGGATTAAGGTTAGAGTGAGGGATAGAGTTAGGGTTAGAGTTGAAAGGCAAGCTAGATGGTGTAGTGAATGGAATACCAGCCCTGGAGTCAGGAGGACCTGAGTTCAAATCCGGCCTCAGACACTTAACACAAACCCTAGCCTCGTGACCTAGGGCAAGTCACTTAACTCCAATTGCCCTCCAAAAAGCAAAAAAAAAAATCAAAAAAGGCAGTCGTACAATTAGGCTTAGGGGTAGGGGTAGGGTTAGAGGTAGGGGTAGGGGTAGCTTTAGGGTTAAGGTTAAGGTTATATTAAGGGTTATGGTTAGGATTAGAGTCAGTTTAGGGTTAGGGTCAAAGTCTGGGTTAGGGTTAGAGTTGGGAGGCAGGGTTAGGTTTACGGTTAGAGTCAGGAGGCTGAGGGCGGGAGGTGGGCATTTAGGGTTATTGAGGGTTAGGGTTACTGTTATGATTAGGGTTAGGGTTAGGGTTAAATTTGGGAGGCAGGAGGCAGGAGGAATTTAGGATTCGAGTCAGCAGGGTTGGGAGTTGGAAGTTGGGTTAGGGTTAGGGTGAGAATTGGGTTAGGGTTAGGGTTTGGTTAGGATTAGGTTTATGGTTAAGTTTAAGATGAGGGTTAGGACTAGGGTTAGGGTGAGGATTATAGTCAAGAGTTGGGAGGCGTTTAGGGATGAGGGAGGTGAGAATTTTAGAATTAGATCATCCTCTATGTCAGTAGCAAATCTATTTGGAATGTGTAAGTTTTCTTAATTTATGCCTCTCTTGATATTAATAACCCTCTAGAGGGTCATTGAAAATGTTATCTTTGAAAAATAACTGAAATAACTAATAACTAGAGAAATGCAAATTAAATCAAATTGTCCATTCCACCTTACACTCTTCAAATTGGCAAAGATGACAAAGAGCAAAGTGACAAATGTTGGAGAATATTGCTTGAAAACAGGCCCCCTAGGGTATGACTGATCAATCTGGGAACTGTTATTCCATTCCGCAAAACAGCTTGCATCATTTCAAAGGAAATAGGAGACCCCTATTAACTAATGTAGAGTGGCAAGAGCAGAAGTAGAAAAATGACAGATAGAAAGATTATAATATAGAGAAAAACAATTTTGAAAGACTTCTGAAATCTTATCAATGCAATACATTCCCAAGAACCAAAGATGAATCTTGCCATCTGACTCCTGACAGAGACGTGATAGATTTTTTTAAAAATAGAGATACTTATATTTGCACAATATGGATCAATATGGAAATTTGTTTTGCTAGACTAGCTTTATTTGTTGTAAGTTTCCTTCTTTTTTTCATTATCAAATTGAGGCAGGCAGTAGATGGAAGAGATAATACATGCTTGTATTCACAAGCAATTTTTACATCTAAGTTTTCTTTAAAAAAGAATTGAATTGCATCCTTCAAGGAACCTTGTATGATTTAGACAGATGTGTGAAGATGACTTTTCAGAGCTTTTAATGTGTTATTTTGAGCTACTAAATTAACCACACTTTTATAATTACCAAATAATGAGCCCTCTGGAGTCTGGGGTGGTCTGGGTCTTTTAGTTCATTGTGGGATCTAAAGATATAAAAAGACCTGGCTTTAAATATCTTCTACAAAAGTCTACAAAGCTTTATGAAGGATGCCTCTCATATATATGCAAAATATTCTCATAAAATATTTATAGTAATGGGAAAGTCAGCATATACTTTAGTACTTGGGGTTTTTTCCCTTGATTGTCTTTTCCCCCAAATATTAGTAAGATCTATGATTTTTACTAAGAATTTAGTATTCTCTCCTTTCCCAAATATACTGCAAATTGATCTCTCCATGATATTAAAGTTACATCTCTGATAGCACAGATTTGTCTAATCCAGTTTCTCTTCCCGTCTTTGTTGTCTTTAGCACTATTTCTATTATAAAGTTGAAACTAACCCATTACTGTCTATCCTTAAAGGGTAGCCATTTGTTCAACTAATTCCAAATGCTCCCTGACTGTATTAACTGTCTAACCTAGATCTCTCCCTCTCGATCACAAGGACAACAGGAACAATTTGTTTAAATACCATCCTGGGCATATACTATGGCTACTTTACCCTGGTCTACTAGTTTAATATCCTTGATAAAAAGCAAATGATCTTAGTCTGGCACAATCTGTTTTTAATGATAAAGGCTCCTCTTTTTAAACATTAAAAAACCATTCTTTTAAACATATTTTAAAATTTTGCCAGGAATCAAAATCAAAATCACTATCCTGTAGTTTGAATATATCCTTGTCTCTCTTATTTGAAATACAGAATGATGTTTGCTCTTCTCCAATCCCAAGACACCTCTCTCATCCTCCACAGTCGTTTGAAGTTCTCTTACAGTAGTTCAGCAATCATACATCAGCTCTTGTAGCATCTTGGGATGTATGTACATCATCCAGGCCTGGTGACTTGAGTTCATTGAAGGGGCATAACTATCCTTTGCTATTGTCTTACTTATCTTGGGTTTCAATCCCTTATTACCCAAGTCTACCTTTTGCTATTGTCCCACTTATCTTGGGTTTCAATTCCTTGCTAAGCATTTTTTCCCTACTTTTTTCAGACTGAAAATTTGCCTGAGCTTGCCAGGGATTTCAACCTAGAGCCTCTCATGCCCTAAGCAAGAACCAGACCATAATCCAATAAGCTCCATTCAAGGGGATAAGAAGACAAAATTCAATTTAACTCAACACAATAAACACTACTGAGATCCTACACCAGGTGGTAAAGCACTACTCTAATTTTTACAAGTTTGTTAAGGCCAGCCTAGACAGGGCATCTCAATGCAAAGGTTTACGCTTGGCCTCCTTGGCTGACTCACATGACCCTGAGCAGAGAACCACACCTCTGAACACCACGACTCCCACATCTCTAAAATGCATATTGCACTCCAGGACAGTGATGCCCTAACTCATTAAGGATGATACCCAGTGAACAGTGGGGCTATGAGGCTGAGGCATATGTTCTATTATACTCTTCCTTCTGTGCTTAATTTTCCTCGGAAGTATCTCAGTGGTTTGAGCAGGCAGTAGTATATGGGGAATGACAGATAGAAGGTAAGCTGGGAGTGGAGAGGACCCTGGAAAATTCGGATAAAGTCACTCCAAACATTGTGGTCAAACAGAATTTTTGTGGCCTGATGACTTATAAAAACTATCTTCAAGGATGTATGTAATAACATCTTTCCCCTCCTGACCACAAAGGATTAGCTAATATGAGTAAAGCACTTGGCGAGGCTCTTAAGAAAGCATCGTGTTATTATTGTTATTGTTCTCATACTTGTAGATATCTCCCCCTTGAGATGCTAAATGGATGTGTTTAATACCTGCTTGGCTAATGCTTTCATTGTAACAACCAAAACACAGAAACCAGGACTTAGCGATACTTGACTGTATTTTATCCCCAGAATTTGAGTTGGGAAAGATCAGGTTAGTGGTCTTGTATTTTGTTTTCTCTGTTTTACTTCTCAGCTCAGAGAAAGGTCAACATGTCATACCTGAAAAGGGGTTTCAGAGAAGGGAGAGGAAAAGCAAAAGGGTGTGGGGGAGGGACAAGCTCGGAATTCTGTTTCTTCTCTTTAGATTATTCCTGCTACCACCTGCTAGTGATCTGAAGAGTAAACTATGCCTTTGTCCCCCCCCTCACTAGGGAGAGTTTCCAAGTAGGAGTATCAGACTTGATATGTCATAATAACACAGTCTTGAATTATTCTGTCAAAAACATATAATTAACCAGATGATTTTCCTATCAAGTAAGAAATGAACTCAAATAAAGAAGAAGACAATTAAAAAAGAATACACGGTGCCATAAATTTGGGACTTTGTTGGTATCCATACTCCTTCCAATGGTGGCAGATGGCAGCCCCCCCCATGCCTGATCTTGTAAGGAGTGTGAAGATAAGGAAAGAGAAAGTTTTAATAAATCTGTAATGTTCCCCAACAATGCAGATTATAGCCCATACCCTCCTTCTCATCTTATGAAACTCTAGTTCATTCCCAAGGAGTCCACCCAATATGGTAAGGACTTTCCCAATGACCCATCCATTGGTTATCTCTCCATGTGACTGGTTCACATCTTTTTTCAGTCACCCACTTCTCCACGATATTTTTATACCACTTCTAAATTTTTCTTCGGCATTATGTTAGAACCAATTCACATTCCCAATGCTCCTCTTATTGCCATTTAGGGGACCAAAAATACTAGTTCTTCAATAACTGCAGTATTATATCATTTGCAGTCAGACAGAATAGCCTGAACAACATAAATATTTGAAAGATGTGGTTTTGCTTCAGGATTAACTTTTGTGTCATTGAAAACACCATGCGATTCCCTAAAATGCAGTCCAACCCACTCTATTCCTCCTATTCATTTCTAGACCCAGATCATTGTTCTTCTCAAGCCAAGAAATATGTGCTTGCAAGGGAGGTGATCAGGATTTTCCTGATTAACTTGATGAGGTTAGGGGAAGCAAGATTTTCTTTAGAACTTGGATTGCATCTCCCTATGGTGGATGTGGGGCACACCCATTTGTTCATCATTAAGAAAATAAAAGGCATCTCCTGTGCATTGGGTATGATTTATTTATTGGGATTCAACCGGCTATATATTGTGGGTGTACATACTTATAATATATAAATAAATGTAATATGAATGTTGCTGTTTAGTCATTTCTGTTGTGTCTGACCCCATTTGGGGTTTCCTTGACAAAGATATTGGAGTGGTTTACCATTTCTCTCTCCAGTTCATTTTGTAGATGAGGAAACTGAGGCAAACAGGGTGAAGTGACTTGCCCAAGGTCACACAGCCAAGTATCAAAAGCTGGATTTGAAATCACGAAGATTAGACTTGCTGATTCTAAGCTCAATGCTCCATCCACTGTGCCAACTAGTATAATATATATATATATGTGTGTGTGTGTGTGTGTGTATACATATATGTGTGTGTATACAAATATACACATATATACACAGTGGATACATGCATGCATATATGTATGTTGTGTTCCCAATTATACAGAAGTACTCCCTCCTCTAGCCCCCATCTTTTACTCAGGAATCTAGCACTCAGAAATTCCCATCTCTTGGCTAAAAGATCCTCTTCTGGAGCCATATGGGTTGTGAAAGCATGTCCAACTTAAATGGTCATCTCTAATTGCCTTTGCATGACTGGGTAGAGGAACTATTGACCAAAGAACCCTAGATTCTAGTCTACCACTATCATTGGCCATTGCCATCTCTTGGACTAATGAGGGTCATAGGGTAGTCAGTTAGTACCTTGGGGGAGACTATGCTGAAATTCAGGCATTGTCCACATCCATACCTACTTCTCACCAAGACCAAAGTTTTCATTCAAGTCTCTGGTCTCAGATCTGATAAAGACCTCTTAGAAAAAAAAAAGATGGAGTAGCTTTTTTTTTTTTTTGCTTTTTTGGAGGGAGGAAGGCAGGGAAATTGGGGTTAAGTGACTTGCCCAAGGTCATAAAGCTAGTAAGTGTTAAGTGCCTGAGGCTGGATTTGAACTCAGGTCCTTCTGACTGAAGGGTTGGTACTCTATTCACTGTGCCTCCTAGCCACCCCCTCTCCCTCTTTTATTAATCTTCACAGTAAATTAATCAAGAACACTCCATTTCATCCCCATGGGAATGAAATCAAAGTCTCAAACAAAGCCTCACCTCTATTTACATTTATCAAGGTAGTCAGGGAATTCTTCCAGTGACTGAACTCCATAACTCTGAGCTTACCACTCAAATGTATTCCATAATCTGGACAATGGGCATTCTTCATCTACCTGTGTCAGACTCCCTACCTCAACAGGGGGTAAAATAAAAAAACAGAATCACTATTTAAGAGTCTTCATGAGCGAGTCAGTATTTTACCGGGTCCACTATTTCCAGCAATATCCAGTCATGCTTCACTTGACTCCTATTCCCCAGCTATCACATTGGCACCCAGACCAGAGACAGTGCCCTGCAGATTTTAACTCTTTCAGCTCTAGAATTTATGCTGCTGGGGTCTCTCTCCGGTAAGTTCCTTGCCTGGTCCACTCTTCCAGGCAAGCTTCAACTGTTTCACTTGACTCTGCTTTTCAGCCTTCTTTCTCTTCAATGTCACCTCTCCCATCCCCTCCCCTACACTCCAGTTTTGGTATCCTGATTAAATCAAGTCTGACCTTACTCCTAAAGAGATGTGACAGTCTTGACTTCAGTCACCATCTCTGCAACTTTCTGGCCAACTTTCTATGTGTTGTCTCCCTTTGTTAGCCTAGTAAACTCCTTGAGGGCAAGAAATATCTTTGTTTTTTGTATATGTATCCCTATCATAGTAAGCTCTTAATAAATGTTTCCCCCTCCCCCTTTTCCTCCCTTATAGCTCTCACTTAGGTAGCTTTAGAAGGTCTTAAGATAGAAAACAGAAAAGGTGTATGCTTGCCCAATGTGTTTGTCTGTGTTAGGGAAGATGACCAAAATGGGGTTCAAATCAAAGCAGGATTCCCTGTAGATAGATATTATCTAAATGTTCTCATTTGCAGGTAACATTGTGTTTGTTGGGTCAAACTCTGGAAGGTAAGTTTTTCATTTTGTTTTTTTTAATAGTCTACCTCTAATCCACTTATTTTTTTTATTTATTTACTATTAGTTTACAACATTCAGTTTCCCAAGTTTTTGAGTTCCAAATTTTTCCTCCTCCCCCCCTCCACGGCAGCATGCAATCCAAAAATATTAGGTTCTACATATACCTTCACATTAAACGTTAGTCAGTTATAAAGAGGAATTACGACCAATGGAATGAATAACAAGGAAGAAGAAACAAAACAAAACAAAAAAGAGAGAGAGAGTAAGCAGTTTGTTCAAATCTGCATTCCGACTCCACAATTCTTTCTTTGGATGTAAGATATCCCTTTCTATCATGAGTCCTTTGGAGTTGTCTTATAGCCTTGCAATGAGGAGGAGCCCAGTCTATCAGAGTTAGTCGTCACACGTGCAATGTGTCTGTAACTGTGTGCAAAGTTCTCCTGGTTCTGTTCTCCTCACTCAGCATCAGTTTATATAAGTCTCTCCAGGTTATTACGAAGTCCATCTGCTTCTCATTTCTTCATACACCACAACTTGTTCAGCCATTCTCCAATTGACAGGCATCCCCTTGATTGCCAATCTTTTCCACCACAAAAGAAAAGCTGCTACAAATATTTTTGCACATGGAAGATAAGTTTTTACTCCTAAACATAATAACAGTAATAATAGAATAGAATAACATGACACAACACGACATAACCTGACATAACCTGACACAACATGACACAACACACCATAACACGGCATGACACGGCATGACACAGCATGACACGGCATGACACGACACGACACGACACAAGATATGATATGATATGATATGGTAAATATAATAACAGTAATATTTGCAACAGCAGCATAATGTTGAGGTGATTGCTTTAGAAGCTGCTTGGCAATCCTAATTGCTTACATTTAGAACATATTTTATGGTTTCACAGTATTTATATTCATTACTGCATTTAATCTTTGCAACAACCCTGTGAACGGAAAGCGATGGCGGTCCTGTTATATCTCTTTTACAGATGGGGAAGCCAAGGCTCAGCAGGGCTCTTGTGAGGCTGAAATGAGATAATAAATGTCAAAAGTGCTACAATAAATGCCAGTTAGTATTAGAATTAGGATTAATGCTGTCGCTGTTGCTGCTGCCATTATTGTCATTTCTGTTATTGTTAGCGTACAGTCACCAGGCCTGCAGTCTGGTGATGACTTCATTCCCTGACCCTTCTAATATGCCCTTGCTAAGCTGAGGCAGTGTTTATAGAACCATTAACAAGGGTGTGCTGGTTAATGTTTAACAACCAGACTCTCTGGGGAGGGGGGGAGGGGAAAGGAGTGAATACACACTTTAAGTTAAATGTGAATTATTAACACTTTCTTAAGTTTAGATTATCAACAACAACAAAAATAAAATCAAGCCCTGATTTGCAGCCAATTTCAGAGGTGTAAATGCTCACCCTGAAAATTTAACAACCGGCTCTCAGTCAGTTAAAGCTGACTCCAGCACCCCTCTGGTTAAGTGATTTCCCCACAGTTGTATAGTTAGCAAAATAATGAGCTGGGTTCAAATAGAAATGTCATATATATATATGTATGTATATAATTTCAAACAAGCCTTTGCAAGGGCATCAGAGTATAACAGTAGGATAATGAAATCATATATATATATATATATATATATATAAAGGCTTGTTTGAAATGCGATTCCTATTAAAAAAAAAAGATTAGGAGTCTCCAAACAGGGTCAGCTCACTCATACAAAAGTCAATTAAAACTGGTTCCAATAAAGAGTGGCACTGCCAAAAGGACTTCCTGACCCTAAATATTTCCTACACTGGTCTGCTTCATTGCCTTGAGTTTAGAGCCATAGGTTCCTAGAATGGGCGATACCACCCTGAGCAGAGGACACTGGAATGATTGGGGGGGGGGGGAAGGGAAGTAGTAGCCTCGGGTGCAGTTGGGGGATTAAGTAAAAATAAGGCAGCAGTGGAAGCACAAGGAAAGAAGAGAAGAAAAATTTGAAAAATCATTCGTACAAGTTTCATCTGTTGTGTAACAGATTTAAATGAGTAGTGATTACATCATTTTCCAAATAAACACACAAAATGCAAATTATAACCCATCAAGGATCAAGTTCACAGACAAATCTTTTTTTTGTTCAAGGCTTTTTTGGAGGAGGAAGGTAGGGCAATTGGGATTAAGCAACTTGCCAAGGTCACATGGCTAGTTTTTGTGTGTGCATGTTTGTTAAGTGTCTGAGTCCGGATTTGAACTCAGGTCTTCCTGATTCCAGGGTCTCTGCTCTATTCACTGTGCCACCCAGTTGCCCCACAGACAAGTCTTAAGAAGAAAATATTGGCAGGTGGTTGTGCATCATCAGGAAGGCCAGCATGCATCGGCAAGAATCTGTGCAGATAATGACTTGTTTACAATATAATGTTATGTGATTACATGACACAATATTGCACTATCAAAATTTCAATTCGGGGAAAAAAATCCACAAATTTACACTAAATTATTTAATTTAAGATGCGTTTTTTTTTAATCATATTTTTGAAATTATGCAAATTTTAAAAACACGCCCGTAAAAGTGTTAAAGAAAGTAGATTTCCAATGGGACCCTGAGTAATTTTTTTTAAAGGGTGTGGAAGGCTGAATAAGTTTGGGAACCTCTGATTTGGACTATATGTGGTTCATTCCTTGGGGTTAAATAATCTTTCAATTTCATTTAATCTATTTAATTTATAGAGCACCTACCATTTACAAAGGACTGGGCTGGAGATGCTGGGGTTCAAAGATTTGTATGACAAAGGCCCTGTTTTCAAGGAACATACACTATAATGATGTCTTTACACGTACACAAATAATAACGGGGGCAGCTAGGTGGCGCACTGAATAGAGTACCGGTCCTGGAGTCAGGAGTACCTGAGTTCAAATCCGGCCTCAGACACTTAACACAAAAAACTAGCCGTGTGATCTTGGGCAAGTCACTTAACCCCAACTGCCTTCCAAAAAGCAAAAAAAAAAAAAAAAAAAAAACCACAAATAATAACGATGCAAGGGAGATTTCAGTAAGAAAAAAGAAGTGGTCCAGGAATAATGCTACGAGAAAAGAAAGGAAGGAGAGATCATTTTCACCTAAAGTGATAGTAAGGAGTCAGGGGAAAATACATGGAAGAATTAACACCTGGAAGGGAAAGGATCAACCTTAACCTCTTCTTCAAGTTTGCTTGGAGTCAATCCCGACTCTCCAAATACAGTCAAATCACGACTCTCAAAACTCACACTGATCACCAAGGTATTACAATCCTACACAACTTGTACAAACAAACTGAGACCAGGGACAGCATGACTTCATCAAGAACAGGTCAGACCTTGATAACCTTACCAAGAAAAAAAAAAAGGAAATGAGGTTATCAGACTGGCAGATCAAAGTAATGTTATAAATATAACACACTTGGATTTCAGCAAAGTGTCTCAAGAATATAAGTAGATTAAATCAAAAGTGGTTGAATGACTGGACTTAAAGAGTAGGGAATCATGGACAGACATCAGCCCTGGAAGGAAATCTATAATAAAGTGCCTTGGATCTGTTCTCAGCCTTCAACAGGATGAATGGGGAAGAATTAATGGCTCACAACTGCCTTCAAATATTTGAAAGACTGTCATCTGGAAAAAGAATTAGACTTGTTCTTTTTAGAAATTCAGAGAGCAGAACTAGAAACAATGCAAAGACATTTCAGAGAAACAGATTTTGGCTCCACATAAGGAAAAATATTCCCCCCACTTAGAGTTGTCTGAAACTGAACTAGGCTACCACAATAGGTACTGAGTTCCCTGTCACTGAAGGTATTCAAGGGAAGGCTAGTTGACAATTTGCCACTGATGTTATTGAGGGGATCTCTAATCAGGTTAAATTGGACTAAATAACCTTTGAAGTCCCTCTCAGCTATGAGATTCTGTGTGAGATATTAGATGACTAATGGCCAAAAACTGTGGTAAAAGTTGTCTCAAGTACTTCAAGTTGGTATACAAGTTCAGGGGTAAATAGGTTGTCTACATCACTGATGGCTCAATCCTAAATGTGTAAAAGAACTTGGATTTTTTTTCTTTTGTAGTTCCCAAAAATAATGGTAAATTGGATTTAAATTACTATTGGGCTGAATCTTGCCAGAATCATCTTCTGGCTTTCAACATCATGAGTCTGCAGGATCCAGAAAAGGGGAAAGTCAAGTTAGGTTGCTTTGGCACTCATATGTCATCCAGATGGAGGGTGGCAGACCTGGAGTACTGTATTTAGTTCTGGGCACCATATTTTAAGGGAGAACATGGATAGGTTGGAGTTTTTCCAACAGGAGAGTAACAATGATGGTAACGGGATTGGAAACCACACTATATAATGATTGTTTGAAAGAACTGAGATTATTTGGTCCAAGACATGGAGAAGGGGGAAAGGAAAGCAGGGGGAAAGACAGGAGAGGAATGAAAAACACTGTTCAAATATTTGAAGAGTTCTCATGGTAAGGATAAATTAGATTTTTTTTCTGTTTGACCTTGGAGATCAGAACTAGAACTAATTGCTGGAAGTTACTTCGTAATATAATGATAGACTTCCTAATATTAGATAGGGCCTAAATATGTGATTGTATTTGGATAGGGAACTCCAGAGTGAAGAAATTCCCTTTTGCTAAGGCAGGTCATCACTATAGCTGAAACTTAGAGTCAAAGCGGCCTAGAACATTGAGAGGTTAAGTGAACCCAAGCTTTTATGTCCAGGTCTCTATCCACCTTCTCACTGCCTTTCTTTAGAGCTTTCGGCACAAGATTTGGGCTACTTTGGAAAGCAGTGAGTTCACTATTCCTAGAGGTCTGCAAGTAAAGAATAAACCATTTCCTGCAAATGTTGCAGAGGAAGTTAATGTTTCAGGTAGAGGTTAGGCCTGTGGGAAAGTGGTATGTTTGAGAAAGGAGGAGAAGAATTAGGTTTTTGTTGCTTTAGTTTGTTTTTGAAGAAAGGAATTATGGTATTAAAAGCTAGAAGGTCTTGGGGATGATATTCAAAACCCAAATTCAAAGCAACAAAGAGAAGCATATCAGATCTGCTTGTCTTTCTTATTTTATTTGTTGCTGATTCTAGCACCAAGTGTGGCTTGGGGCAATGGGGAGAGTAGCCTCGGAAGTATTTGTGGGCTTAGCCATGACGTGAAATTGTCTAATTGTATAATTTGGCACCTAATTTGTTTTGGAGTGTCCGGTCTTCTTAGTTCTTTAGTTTTCAGTCCAAGACCATCTTGTGAAATACTTTGAACTTTGATTCAGGCTGAACATGTAAGACAGCTGAGTGTGAAAAACAAGAGCTGTGCCATATAACTCAAAGAAAAAAAATAATTTTAAATAATTCAATAAAGCCATAACTGGAACAATATGTGAAAGAGAAAGCAAGAAACTGAGCAGCTCACCCCCTCAAGGAGTCTTGCAGTCTTCCAAGGCTGGGGGAGCCAGCGGGCAAAGAAAGGGACTCCAGTTAAAGACCCTTAAGCCATGATGATATGATACAATGATAGCACTTTCAAAAGAGCCAGTATATTTATTAAGCACTCAGTGTGCTTATTTCATTATAAAGAATACCAAAGGAGTAGAAGACATGAACCCTGACTGGTGTTATGAGAAGCAGCTTAGTGTAGTTACAGGCATGAGAGCCTGGGGAAAAGAATTCTGACCTTGGTTGGAGGTTCTGCTCCCTAGAATGCTGGGCCTGAAGTTGTGACGACCTGAGTTCAAATCCATCCTCAGACATTTACTAGCTGTGTGACCCTGGGCAAGTCACTTAACCCTCTTTGCCTCAGTTTCTTCATATGTAAAATGAGCTAGAGAAGGAAATGGCAAACCACTCCGGTATCTTTGTCAAGATCCAGAGGGGGTCACAGAGAGTCAGACAGGACTGAAATGACCCCACAACAACCTATACACCACTCAATAGCTAAACTACAGTAGGGTGGCCCTTTAAACTCTACAAGCTATGATCCATCTATAAAATGGAAATCACAATAGTTTACTTTACCCCAGGGTTGCTATTTGCAAAGAGCTTGGCGAATTATCAAGTGACAGTAGTAGTGTGAGGTTCTGGGGTGATAATGTATGCAAAATGCTTTGCTAACTTTAAAATGCCATGTAAATGTCAGTGATTCTTACATTTGTGTGAGCATTTTTAAAAATTATTTTTGGAGGGGGGAAGGCAAGGCAATTGGGGTTAAGTGACTTACCCAAGGTCACACAGCTAGTAAGTTTGTCAAGTGTCTGAGTCCAGATTTGAACTCAGGTCCTCCTAACTCCAAGGCCAGCGCTCTATTCACTGTGTCACCTAACTGCCCCAAGCAATGATTATTAAAATAATACAATCCTAGCACTGAAGTAACAGTGATAGCAAACAGGGGAGATGGTATGATATATTGGATGGAGGACCAGACTCAGGGTTAGGGACACTTGGGTTCAAGCCCCACATCTGCTATATGCTGACTGTGGGACCCAGGGGAAGTCACTTAACCTCTTAGTATCCTCAGGCAACTCTCTGAGAAAGTATGTTGTTGGGAAGGTGCTGACCAGCTTTGGTAGTGGAAGTACCTCTCCGGCAGCTCCCTTCAGCCCAACAAATCACAGAAAACAAACCAAGCAACCAACCCCTGACTCGTGTTTAGCATCTTATCTTTTGCAAAGGGCATTAGAAATACAGTCTTACTGGCATCCTCACAATAATTATGTGAGATAAGTTTATAGATATTATAATACCAATTTTACGGAGGAGAAAACTGAGATTTAGAGAGGTTTATAGATATTATAATACCAATTTTACGGAGGAGAAAACTGAGATTTAGAGAACACCCATGGTGCCACAACTGTGAGAGGTGGGATTAGAACATTAGGACTCTTTTCACTTCAACTTGTTACTTAACTTTTTTACTCAGATTTTTTTTTCAATGAGAGAAAAAGAGACAGACAAAAGGGCCACCCAAAGGGATTCCTTGAATCGTTTATTAAATTTTCACTAGGAAATTTTTTAAAATCTGAGCGAAAAGAAAATAGGAAAAATCTTGTAAAGTTTCAAATTTCCATCTTCTGGGTTTGGGAAAAGGGATCTTAGAGGTCATCTAGCCCACCCATCCTGCCTTCTGATATCCCCTATTGGTTTCCCAGCCTCTACTTGAACACCAGAGACTTCCTCTAGGGTCTCCATGTTGCTAACCAAAGCAGGAAGTCCACTCATCAGTGATGTGAGAAAGAAAGCATACAAATTCTCTAGAACTAGCTCCAAAGAATGAGCTGAGTTGTTTTCCTCTCTGGGCACATTATTACCATTACTCACTGTATTCTTCATCATTAGAAACTGGCTCCTTTGGCGTTTGGCACACTGTAACTTCCTGCTTCTAAGAAAAATGTGAAAAAAAACGTCTTGGGAACTGTGACAGGCATCAAACCACTTCACCAAACAACATTTGGATAAAGAAAATATGAGAAAATCTGAAAGATGTGGATTAAATTCTCCTAAATATTTGTGGGTTTGAAGGGAGAGAGGAAAAAAGATCCAGATAAAAGCAATACCCTGGGTTTTCTGGCAACCTCTAAGAGACCATCTTTATCCCTTCGGGTCATAAGCTCATTTGGTCTCTACCATCAAGGTAATGGCAGCTACCATCACCATATTACCTCAAGGGAAAGGACCTTAGCTATCTACAAGGAGCTAATCATTAATGATGACCCTGAGGTTCAGAGATGGACCAATAACAAATGTGTCTACTTTGTTCTGCTCCATAAACACATTTTCCTACAGATCTGCTCCCTCTCTGTGATGGAAATCTTTTGAGTTGCTCTCATACCATGTTATGGCCATGAACTTCAGCATGCATCCTGCCCACAATGGAGCCTATGTATCTGCACAAGCTCATAGTGGGGCCCCCTAATTACAGCCATTCATTAAGCTGTCAGGAAGTACTCCCCCAATCAATCAGGTCTTTATCAGGCCCTGGCTGCCAATGGGGTGAAGTTGGCTGTCAACGTCTGACCTGCCCTGAGCCCCTGGCATGCATTGCTCCCTACAGATCACTGAGGCCTTTGTGACTCTGAAGGCCAGACAGCCACCTGGCCGCCCTCAGCTGGGTCACCTCTCCCATGACAGGGCCCCAGAGGGCAGAGGCAAGAAAAGATATTTGGCAGCATAATCAGCATTGCTGCTCCTAGATAGCACCCTCTCCTATGTTTTATCTCTTTGGCCTTTTGTGCATTTGATTTGTGTACCAGCTATAAAAGACTGGGAAGGGCCTGCGTTGGATGAGGAGTCCTTGATGGAACAGGGCAGGATCTTGTTTCAGAAGGGAAAGTTTATGTAGGACATTTCTTCTAAATTACCTGGGTGACTTCAGGCAAATCACCTTCCTACTCCAAGGTTCAGTTTCCTCAGATGTAAAAAGAAGTTAAATTAGATCATCTCCAAAAATCTTTTCCAGTTTTGAATTCTATGACAACCTCTATGAAGTATGGCCAACAACTTTTGGTTTTCTTCATTGTGTTGAATCACCTGATTCAAGCCAAAAGTTTTGAAGTGAAGTCTTTAGAAATAAGGAGTTCTCTTCTTGAGCACAGTGGAATAGAGCATTGAAGTGAGACTGGTCTAAATTCTCACTTATTTTATTCAGATAAGTACCTTTGGGAAAGAGTAAAGGAAACATAAGACTTGATCCTTGCCCTCACTGGGTTTATCTAGCTGGGAAAAGAGAACATGAGTAACCCTAATCCTGAAGCACATCGGTATGGGACTCTCTCCTCACTGAATGCCTTGCACCTGCATGAGGGCCAGGGCCCAGATGTTGAGAGAGGAAAAGCTCCAGCCTTCTTCAGTCTTATTCAGCACTTTCAAGCATCGAGTCACTTCAAGTGCTTCTGGCTTCCATCTCCAAGAGGAAAGATGGAAGAGGCCAATCCCACTTCAGTTTGCTGAAGAAAAAGACTCAGGGAAGATGAGAGGAGTTCATAGTCTCCATCATCATGTCCCTATCCCCACCTTGCTACATCAGAAACTTAGAGTCTCCCTTTGTGCAATAGCAAGGACTTTTTCTTTTGTTTGAGTTGAGTTACCTTGCTCACAATTGTAGGAGATCCTTCACTCCATATTTTTTTATATATTCTCCTATGTATATCTTCTCTGATTTCAGTTTTGCTGCTGATTTGGATAAATGAATTTTCTTTAATAATTGTTAAATGTATGTTTATTGTGAAACTGGTATTGCCTGAGAAGTGAGTCAAGCTTTCAATTTAGAAACTGGGGTCCTGCTTTCCCCCAATAATGACCCCACAAACAAGTTAAATTTAACCTGATCATATCCCCTAGACTAGCAATGTTTAAAAGCACAGATAGATATAATTCTAGCCTGGTACTCCCTTTTTCCAAGGAGAGCAGAGTAGCCTCTGGATCCAATTTACTGTTCCTTTTCTTGGCAGAAATTAAAGTCACCCTTGGAGAAGAAGGATTGGGGAGAAGAGGCTAGAGATAGCTACTGTGCCTGCCTTTGAGCTACACAAATGGGGGGACAGCCCTCCCTACACATGAGGCCCTCTCTATACACATAAATACAACAATGACTTAAGAACAAAGTGCTGCATGACTTCTCTGCCCAGGTTCATATCAAAGCCTACCAGTTCCATGAATATTTGCCTAATTTTATTCTTCTCCACCCTACACTCTTAACTCTCCTGGTCTTTCTACAATGTCCCCGGAAACCTCTTCATGCTGGATGCTCACTCCACCTCTGTACTCTGCTCCTGGACTTCCAACACTGGAAGAAAGCTCCTTCCCCTTCAGCCTTTCCCTTTAATTGACTGGTTCCTCTGAGAAACTCCATTTTCAGGAAGAGGGCTAGTCCAGTCATGTCTTCATTCCTTCCCAGCCTATGCTTCCAACTGTCTGGTACTTTTTCTATAATGCAGCTAGCTCCTTCATCTCTTCCTTCCTCTCCCCTTCCTCCTCTATTCAGCCCCATTTCATACATCATTCCCCTTTAGACTGTAAGCTCTCTGAGGTCAAGAACTTTGTGCTTGTATTCCTAGTGTTTAGTACGCCCCTGGTGCATAATTGGTACTAAATAAATGCTTATTAACTTGACTAACTCTACCCAGCAATGGAACTTCTCATCTCAGAATTCTTGTGTTTCTATCAGTCTCATGATCTGATGACTTTGTATAGTCTTATAAAGATTGATAATGTTAATATATATATATATATATATATATAACCCTCTTCATATTTACAAAATGTTTTACCTCAATTATCTCTGCACAAGACATTCGATCTCCCAATTCTAGACAGGTTCACTTGCTATATATCCCGTGCCTGGAACTCTTTCCATCATCTGCTTCTTGGCTTCCTTCAACTCCCACAGTAAATCCCATCTCTACAAGAAGCTTTTCCCATTCTTTCTTAATACTAGTGCCTTCCCTCTGTTGATTATATCCAATTTATGCACATTATTATTATCTATGTTACTTATCTATAGCTTGCTCAATATGAGACCATGGTCCTGAAGTACCCTCTCTCTAGGATCACTTACTTAACTTGCACTAGCCTCAGGTATGCACAGTTTATTAGCTCTGGGGGCATAATTTCAAATTGCTATCCAAAATGGCTGCCTGTAGTATATAAATGCACCTGTTTCCCCATGATCCTGCCATCGTTTGTCATTTTCCATGTTTGTCAACTTTGTCCATCTAATGTGTATGGGGTGGTATTTCAGGGTTGTTTTAATTTTCATCTACAAGAATAAGATCCATTCCCCAATTGATAAATGGTGGAAGGATATGAAGTGGAAGGATATGAAGAGGAAGATTCCATGGATTGATTAAGGATTTGTTTGATACTAGCTTAAATCTTTGATTGATTTGTCTGATCCAATGGAAATGTCTTCCTTTTCAAAGGAAGAAACCCAAGCTTTCAATAGCCATGTGAAAAGTCCACTAAATCACTAATAATTAGATAAATGAAAATTAAAGTAACTCCAAAGCACCACTTCATACGTATTAGAATAACTATGATGATCAAAAAGGAAAATGACAAATGATAGAGGGACTGTGTGTTTTTTCTTTGGGAGATTATTAATGGCTTGTTCAATTTTTTTTTAAAATAGGGTTATTTATATTGTCTCTTTCTTATTCTGTTAATCGGGGCAATTTATATTTTTGTAAGTATCCACAAATTTAATTTAGATAGTTTTATTGGTATGTAATTTAGCTCAATAGCTCCTAAAATATTTTTAATTTCTTCTTAATTGGTTGGGAATTTACCTTTCCCAGTTTTAACTGTGGTAATTTGATTTTTTTAATATCCTTAGTTCATTGCTTATCTATTTTCTTGTATTTTTAAAAACCAATGTCTAGCTCTATTTACTAATTCAATATTTTTTTACTTTAGTTTTGTTAATCTTCTTAGATTTTGAAGATTTCTATTTGATATTTAATCAGAGGGGGGTTAATTTGTTGGTTTTCTAGTTCTTAGTTGTATGCCTAATTCACTAATTTGTTCTCTTTTATTGACAAAAGTGTTTAAAGATATGAGATTTCTTCTATGTATTCTTTGACTACATTCCCAAAATGTTGATGTGTTGCCTCATTGTTGTCATTATTTTGCCTAAAATTGTTTCTTCCAGTCTACTTCCAACTTTATGTTAGGAATGTTTGGGATGAGCTTTTGTCTTCTTGAGTACTTCTGCTACTTTCTTGGGGTATTGAGTGTTATATATGTCAGGGATAGCTCAGGCTAGTGATCTACAAGCTTTCGGTGCTCCCAAAATGATATGATCCAGAACAAAGTCTACTCATTGCCCTCCTGGTCTAAGATATGCATGTTTCTGACTAAGGTCTGGATCTAAGCAAGACACCTGTTGGTTTGCCCCTCATTGAAGGTTCCAGTAGATTGCTGTTGGACTCAGCTACTCTTGGCCAGCTCTCATGTTCTGTGGATTTAGAGCAACCTAAGTGCCAGATCTTCTTTGGTTTGAGAATCATGCCCCGGTTATTTCACTGTAAGCTTTAGCCTTAACTGGATATCAGAAATGAGTACCTCCTCTGCTCCTAGGATCAGATTCACATTTGTTTCTGAACTTGTTCATCAGCTCAAAACACAGCTAGGACCCATGACCATAATATTGCTTTTCTTTACTATATGCAGGTCACTTCCTCAGTCTTCCCTAGATCTCTGATCTGGACAGGACTGTCAGATGGTACCCACTGTCCAAAGGACCTTCAGAGATTCCTTAAAACCTCTTTCTGCCTGTTGGAATACTCTGCTAGTTACTGAGCAGACCCTGTTCCACAATGTCCATAGACCTTTCTGTCAGTCTTTCTATGCAATCTTAGGCTGGAAAAATGACTCACTGTGATTTTTTTTTCTTGGATACCTCTATGAGGACTCAGTCTGGTGCCTTTTCTAGATCTTTGAGGAAGAGGTCTACTGTGAGAACTGCATTGTGCTTTTCTTCCTGCTATCCTTGGCTCTACCTTGTTTCCAACATATTTTACAGACACCAAAGACAAGTACCAAGGCCAACCTCCACCAGTAGAAGCTGCCCCCAACAATTTAATCTCTTGGGCGTATGGGACATCTGAATAGATTAAGACTTTAGGTGCTAGGTTGGGTTTATAATAGTTTATCCCAAGGTATAATCTTCTGAATTTAGACATTATAAGTCCAAAGATTCACCAGTTGATTCAATTCAACAAACATTTATTAAACATCTACTATTTGCAACATACTATTCTAGGTGCTTGAAGAAACAAAGACAAAAGAAACTAATCCTATCCTCAAGGAGTGCATATTCTACTAAGCAGGGGTTCCTGCACTGTTTTGTGTCACATACGCACCTTCAACTGGTGAAGCCTCTGGATCCCTCCTCAGAGTAATGCTTGTAAATGTTAAAGATAAATAACATATGATTTCAAAGGAAAGGGTTCTGACACTCTACTGAAATTGCTCTCTTCAAAGTGGCCGATGATGTCTTAACTGACAAAGCAGATGATTGTTCTTCCAATGATCATTCTTCTCAGCCTCTCTGCAACGTCTGGCATTGCTGATCACCTTCTCCTCCATTACATTCTCTTCTCTCTAGGTTTTTCAAACATCATTCGCTCCTTATTCTCATCCTACTTGACCGCTACCTCTCACTCTCCTTTGCTGGATTCTCTTCGAGATAATACCCTGTAACTTTAAAGAGGTCTTTGTCTTGGGCCCTCTCCTCTTCTCCCTCTATACCACTTCTCTTGGTGATCTCATCAGCTCCTGCAGACTTAATCATCATCTCTATGATAACAATCTTCTCTCAATCTCTCTGCTGACCTCCACTCTTGCATCTCCAACTTCCTTTTAGAAATTTCAAGATGGATATCCATTAAAACATCTGTAGCACCTACATGATATTCACAGCACCAACAGTGACTTTGAATATGTTGGCATAGTTCTCAATAGCAATATATAACAGACTCTCCATGTAGAAGATAGAAGCAAAACATTTATTCAGCCACCAGAAAACCAAATCCCCAAATCAGAAAGCCAAATTCATTATAGCAACAAAAAAGTTAATACACCATAACACAGCAGAGAGCTACACCATCCTTTTGCCTCTCCACAAACTAACATTTACAAGCCTAGCTGTTGCAGCAGGGGGCAAACATTTGCAAGCCTAGCTGTCTCCTTGGCTATGATCTCTCTCTCACCATCTAGTTGCTCTGACTCCCAAATTCCTGTGGGTTCTGTTCCACCCTTCAGCAAAATCCTCCCACCACAGGCTCCACTTGATTACATTCAGCTTCTTAAGGGGCAGGGAAGGTCTTCAAATTTCCTTGGACTTATTAAGGGGCAGGCAGGGAAGATCTTCAAATTACCATTACCATTACAACATCTTAAACTAAACATGTCCTAGACAGAATTCATAATCTTTTCCCCAATCCTACTCTCCCCTCCCCTACCTTTCTTATTACTGTAGAGGCCAAGTTCATTATTTTTCCCCTGAACCTTGCCTTCTTCTGCCTTCCCTGTTACTGAAGAGGACAACACTGTCCTCCCAGGGACTCACAACCCAAAAGTCATCCTCAAATCCTCATTATCTCTCACTCTCCCCCCCCCCCCCGCAGCCTGCATTTCTCATCTGTGGCCAAGGCCTATCAATTTTACCTTTACGACATCTTTCCAATACACTGCCTTCTCTTCTTTGACACTGCTTCCACTATGGCATTGGTTTTCATCACCTCACTCTTAAACTATTACAACAGACAACTATTAAGTGGGCCTGGCTCAAGTTTCTCCCTGCTCCAATTCGTCCTCCAATTCAGCCAGGTGCAAGTCTTGCAAATGTCACCCCATCCCTCCCAACACACACTCAATAAACTTCAGTAGCTCCTTATAATCTCCAGCATCAAATACAAAATGTTCTGTTTGGCATTCAAAGGCCTTCATAACTGAGCTCCCTCTACCTTTCCAGACTTCTCAGACCTTATTATTTTTTTCAAACTACTGATTTCTTTTAAATTTTATGTAAAATCTCATCATCTATAAGAAGCTTTTGCCAACCCTCTCAATTTTAGTACTTTCCCTTCATTATTATCTCCTATTTACTGGAGAGGCAAGGACTATCTTTTGTCTTTTTTTTTTTTGCATCCTCAGTGCTTAGCACTGTATGGCACATAGTAGGTGCTTAATAAATCTTTATTGTTTATTTTTGTTGGTTGATTGACTGATTGAAAAGGTCAAAATGTTACAACTTACAAAGGGACCAGGTCTGTATCTCATTGTCTCTGTTATCTGCTCTTTATTGTCTGTGATTTTTGTCAGGTTTATCAAGGTATTTGATTAATGAGAAGTTTTCTAATCAACAACCCCCAAGTTAAATATTTTTTCAAACTCACGGTCTGGAAAAGAATATTCCTTTTGTAAAACCTCAGTTAAAAAGCATATATTCTTTTCCTGAAATCAAGGCTACCCCAGAAAACCAGATACATATTGTTTCCATATCTGTATCATACAGAGTCTAGGCTAAGAAACAAGATATTCTATTCCTATGAATGCATTCTCAATTTAACTCATTGTCAAAACCCCTAGAATCTTTCCTTGTTAGGGAAGCAATCACCTTTCCCTGACTTCATAGAAACCTATCCTTACTGCTTCTCTGGTTTTTAAGCCAGGTAAAAGTGACTCTCATTCTTTCTAGTTGTGTCCTTCAGCTAGAAAAGTCTAGAAAAGTAGTAATGACTGACATTTATTTACTATTTTAGGGTTTGCCAAGGATTTAGCATACAATAGTTCATTTAAGTCTTACCAGGACTCTAAGAAGTAGGTCTGGTGGCTGCCATTATTTCTACTTTATATATGAGGAAACTGAGAATCCAGAAACTGAAATGATTTTCCAATGGAAAGATACAATAATGAAGTGTATATATAAGATATATCCAGAATAAAGAAAAGAGGAAACCACTAGCAGCAGGTTCCTTCCAGAGCTTTGACCAACTCTGCTTTCAATACTCTTTAGTTTGTACTGATGACTTATCTCCACAGGACATTCTCTACCAAGATCCCATACTAAGACTTCTTATCTTCTCCTACAGTCTTTCAGACCCTTTTATGTGTTGTCTTCTTCCATTAGAATGTAAGCTCCTTTAGGGCAAGGACTGTCTTTCTCTTGTATTTGTATTCTCAGCACCTGGCACAGATAAAGTGGTTAATGTTAATGTTGATGTTGATAACTTGACTATCAGGTGTTGTTTATTCTTGGTTTATGAAGGGGACAGATGATTTTGCAGGTGATATTTTGACTTACTCCTAAACTGGATTTAGACCTTTGAGATATTCAGTTAAATAAGCATTTATAAGTTCCTGCAAGGTTCCCATCACTGAACTGGGCACCTGAGGAAATAACAAAAGAAGAAAAAGACAAGGTCCTTGGCTCTGAGGTGTTTATATGTGGTTGGGGGAATCTGTTTTGTTTTGACTTCCTTTCAGAGTTGATCTTGGCTTATGAAAACAAAGAAGCAGCTGGTACTACTTCAGGAAGGCAACCAAAAATTATTTGTAAGAGTCCATTTATGGAGAGATATGTTTGTTTTTCCAACTCTCCTGATTAAGCTGTTCACATGGGTTTTGAAATTTGCATAATGACAAGAACAACTTCCAGTTTCTAGGGAAACTCAGAGACTTTACAAAGAACTCTCCCAGGGGTATTTAGAATCCAAAGCTCTGACAGCTTCTCCCAGAACAACTTAGCCCAGATGTTGAACACAACATATACAGACAGTCAGTTCAAACAAGCTGCCCAAATGTTCTGACCCAGGGCTTCCGATGGAGTCTCACCTATCCTCAAAGCCCATCTCCTGTGTGCTCTAGGAGTATTGCTATTCTCCACACAATCTTCAAGTCATAGTCTCTGCCCCCGACACACACACACACACACACACACACACACACACACACACACACACACACACACACACGACTGCCTGCTTGATTTATCATTCCCCAGCTGCACCGTCTTAACTGGAACCTGCCTGTGGCAATGAGATTTGGTGTAGCCAGCCTTTCTCCAAAGGCCAAACTCCACACAGCTGCTCAGGATGACCCATCTTCAACTCTGAACAACTGTCACAAGCTTATGTTAGTGGTGTTCCCTGTTTGCAGAACCTAGAAGGAGATTGCTGTACAGCCAAAAGAAACCCCAGGAGGAAAGAGTTATGAAAATATGCATGCATGTGTGTACATATACATATATACATATACGTAGGGGCAGCTAGTTGGTGCAGCGGATGGAATGCCAGGCCTGGAAGCAGGAAGATTTATCTTCCTAATTTAAAATCTGGCCTTAGACTCCTATTAGATGGATGACCCTGAGCAAGTCACTTAACACTTTGCCTCAGTTTTCCCATGTAAAATGACCTGGAGAATAAAACGGCTAACCACTCTAGCATCTTTGCCAAGAAAACCCCAAGTGGGGTCACAAAGAATTGGAACTGACTGAAACAACTAAACAACAGCAACAAATATATACACATATATGTGTGTATATGTATATATGTATACTCATATTTATATACACACATGCACATATATACAGATACATACATATACACATCTATGTGAAAGCCACATAGAGATAATAATTAAACTGATGGGAGTTGATGAGGTCGGCAAGTGAGAAAATGTAGGGAGAAGAGGCTTTAGTGAACCTAAATGGTCCACCAAAGTCACGTAAAGAAACAGTTCAAGGTAAGAAAATTATCTATAACCATGGGGGGGAAATGTTTCAAGTCATTACTAATTAGAGGAATGTAAATTAAAGCAATTCTGAGATTGCACATCATACCCTGCAGAGCAGCAAAGATGTCCCCAAAAAAGGAGGGAGATTACAAATGCTGGAGGGGCTGTGGTAAAACAGCCATGTTGATGGACCATCGATGGTGGACCTTCTGGAAGGTAATTTGGAATTATACACAAAAAGTTATTAAATAGCTCATGAGCTTTGATCCAGTCATATCGTTGCTAGGCCTATACTCAAAAGAGATCAAGGAGAAAAGGAAAAATCTTTTATGTGCAACAATATTTATGGCAGTTCTTTTTGTGGTAGCAAAAACTATCAACTAAAAAGATATTCCACTGTTGAGAAATGGCTAGAAAAATATCATTTTATATGAATGTGATGGAGGACTAGTGTGCCCTAAGAAATGGAGAAACTGATGATTTCAAAGAGACATGGAAAGACTTCTATGAACTGATGCAGAGTGAAGCGAACAGAACCAGAAAAATAATTTGTACTAGGACATTATTATGAAAAAGAAGAATTTTGAGGATTTTTTATGAACTGATGAAGAATCAAATTAGAACCAGAAGAATTTATTCAATAGCAACAATGCAAAAACAACTTTGAAAACAATTTTTGAAAGCTGTAGGAATTATAATGAATACCACAACCATTCATGATTTTAGAAAACCAGTGATGAAACCTGCTATCTATGACAGAGAGGAGATGGATTTAGGGGGCAGAATGAGACATTATTTATATGTGTATGTGTCTACATATGTATTTGTAGATATATAAATTGTGTGTTTATATGTACATGTAATTATATAGTTACATTGCACATGCACATATACAATATATGTGCACACGGGCATATAGGCATGTTTGTATATCATATACATGTATCACCTGATTCTATATCATTGTATATATATATATAAACATATAATACATATATTTATATGTGCATAGAAACAAACTATATACAAGGTTTTATATATGTATACATAATACATGCATACATATACACACATATATAGTTATATACAACCATTGAGGGCATTTGTTTTACTTGACTGTATAGTTGTTAACAAGAAATTTGATTGTTATTTTTTTCTCTCTAATGTGGTGAGGGATGGTAGAGAGAGAATAAATTTCTGTTCATTTAAAAAAAATAGAAGGGGAAGGGATACAGATGTGAAATGTTGCATGCTCTTCCAGATAAGGCCACTATATTATTCATTTTACTTAACTGTTTTACTTTGTTACAAAGCTTCTTGAAGTGGGTGTAATCTCTGAGTGTTTGTAATTTTAGGATAAAATTTATCAATAAAACTTTTTAAAAGGCTTACTCCCAGAAGTGTTTATATATGCATACATTATATGCATACATACAATACAATGTACCTATACATACATGCATGCATCATATACTCTATGTGAAATACACACAGGTGCATGTGTGCCTTAATTTCCACCGGGCTTCAGTTTCCTCAATCCTACGATGAGGATGTCAGACTAGAATAGATGACTGATTGCTAAGACCCTAACATCTCCCTCAGCATTATTCTACCATACCTGGGAGTGGGAGGTGAAGAGCAATTCTTGCATGCCCAGTTACTCTGTCGTCCTATAAGCTATTGTGAAGAACAGTGGGGCTGCCATCCCTTAGCTATGAGAGAAACAGCCAAAATATTTGGAGCCTCCTCTTCCAACCAAACAAAATGCTGTGTTTGGCATTCAAAGTCCTTCTTAACCTACCCGTCTCCTACCTTTCCAGTCTTCTTACACCATTCCTTGACACATATTCTTCAATCCAGCGACCCTGGCCTTTTGGCTGCTCCACCAACAAGACACTCCATCTCTCACCTCAGCATTTTCTCTGGCTGTCCCCCATGCCTAGAATGCTCTTCCTCCCTCATCTCTAACCAGCTGGCTTCCCTGGATTCCTCCAGGTCCCAACTAAAATCCCATCTTCTGCAGGAAGCCTTCCCCAAACTCTCAACTCTAGCAACTTCCCTCTTTTAATTATTTTTAAATTAAATTGTTAATTAATTATTTTAAATTCAAATAATTATTTTAAGCATTTGTTCATCTGTACTAATCCTGGATATACTTTGTGCATATTTGCTTACTAGTTGTCTCTCCCATCAGATTGAGAGCCCCTTGAGGACAAGGATGGGCTTTTGCCTTTTCTTTTATCCTCTGTGCTTAGCACAGTGCCTGGTATATAGTAGGTACTTAGTGTTTATTTCTGTCCTGATTAAAAGACAAAGTCCACACTTGATGCCACCTCAGCATTGTAATTTTGGGGGCTTCCAAAGAAGAGAAGGTGTCTCTTGTTGGGCTCAAGAAAAGGGATAAAGAGGGACTAAGAGTAATGGAAAGGAGACTTCTCTGCTCTCTTTGAAGTTCACGAAAGGTTTCAAATCAATGTAACCAATACCTAGAAGAGGTACTTGCAGAACTTGAATTGGTATGAGAATCATTCAACTTTGTTGATGTTTAGATGAAAGACCTTGAGTTGAAAAACCCAGTGTAATCCAAAGAGAAGAGAAGGAATCAAACTGGCCAGACTTATACTTTCCCATTAGTTCAAAAATACACACACACATACCCCCCCACACACACACACACATAAACACATATATAAAAGTCTTCTGCCACCAATGGTCCTTCAGTGTGTGGTTCCATAACCTGGGTACATTTTTGTTCATCTGAACATCTGGGATCCCCCCCAGACCCTACCCCTTTCCCAGGTCCCTATCCACTTGACTGGAGCCAGCTCCTTGTAGCAAAAGTGGGTCAAGGAAAGAAAGGGGGAGGCTTCTTGTAAGAAGGCCAGGCCGCTTTTTGTCTGAGGATAGAAAGAAACTGGGTCTTCTCCTATTGTCTTCCACTCCATGAAATGGGGTCACCTTTCATTCCTGGGGCAACAATATGTGCCTATACTTAAAAAAAGGATGGCACCTGCTTCAACATTTCATCTCTTTCTCCACCCTAAACATTCTCTTAAAAAAAAACTGCCCATTCTCTGGGGGAGGATGTTTCTGGTTGTTGTCCTTCATGCTCAAGGAGGATCATAATGACATCACTTAACAATCTCAAGGTATAGTATGTCTGCCTGTGACTGATCAGATTAGCACATGAGCTCAGAAGGTTCTACCACAGGCTGGGCACAAAGAGTCTATAAGAACATTTGGAGTGGAAGTGGCTCTAAATTTGCACATCTCATGTTTCTTTTGAGCTACTGCAATTCTGCTTTGTTCATAGAGCACAGAGCCTTCTTTGATGCAGGCATCCCATGCTGGGAGGTCCTGCACCAGTGTCTACCATGTGTCAAATGAATTCTAAAGTTTTTCAGAGAGACCTTAAGAGTGTCCTTGTATTGTTTCTTCTGATCTCCAGGTGAGCACTTGTCTCAAGTGAGTTCTCCATGAAACAGTCTTTTAAGCAAACGTACATTTGATATTCAAACAATGTGACCTATGCATTGGCTGAGCTCTCTGCAGTAGAACATGAATACTCAGCAATTTAGTTCAAGAAAGTACCTCAATGTCTGGTGAGGATATTGGAAGGAAGTGGTGTAAACAAGAAATATTTGTGGTCCCAGATACTAGAAGAGAGACCCCTTTCTCATTCTTCCTTTTGCCAGGTCCAGAGATTTCCAGACTAGAACCAGAGGTCTATACTACACTTGGAATGGGCAATCCATGGCTGCTCTGCAATGGGAGTTGCCTCACCTTGTCCAATTTGCATCTTTCAATGAATGAATGAATAGAAGACAGCTCCCACTGAAAACCATAGGAGCATGCCCTGCCCCAAGTCTAGGATGGTTTCATAACCTCGAAATTCCCATTACCCTCATTTTTAACACCCTAAGGTCAGTGTACCTAGCAGATAAGGAAGTTTATTGTTAGAATACCTGGCCTGTGGGTATCCATTGCTGGAGAAACAAGGAATGACCTGGTCACCTGAGTCCTTTTGGGTTTCAGATCCAGGAGTAACCAATACTACATGACACTCCCAAGTAACTATCTCCACCTCTGTTTCCATAGACTCTCCATTTCCTTTCTGAGTATAGTCCCTACCTTTATTCCTTTATTCTCCTTGGGGTTGAGCAGTGCCCCTGGTGAGGCTTGGATTTTATTTTAGTATAGACAAAACAATTTTTGGTTCCTTCCTGGTTTTTAAAAAGCCCCTTCAGACCAAGGGCTTTACTCTTGAGGGGATTTATTGGGTTTGGAAATACTGCGCCTATTTGAGCCCTGCTCTAAATGACCAGTTAATGTTTTCATGTTTAACATCCCCTGGGACATAGTTCATCATTATTCCATTTTCTTTCTTTTCACAGTGTCCCAAAAAGAGATCCAGCATCCAGAGTAACCATTACAGCAACCCTAAAAATAAACACTAGTTTGCCATTGCAAGGGGAACAAGGACCTGGGCATATGGGCAGAAAATCAAAGCAAAGAGTGCGAGTTTCCCCCACTTTACCCCCTCTAGTGTTACTAAATACCTCCTTAAGATTTATCGGAGCTTCAAGATGATTTGTGTAGCCCTAACATTAACTGCCAGGGGTATGACAGGAGTTTATTCACTCCAACTGAAGTATCAGAGGAGATTCCAAGGTTTCATTGAGGGTAGGGTGGTTGTGGAAGATGAATAAATGAGACTGAGGGGAAAAGAATCTTGACCTGAGAGGCACTTTTGTGTGCCAGCCCAGGCATAGCAGCAGCCCCACTTAACAAAGAAATTGAAAATGTATTGATTAGTCCTAAGCAGGGCAGTGAGAGTCCCACAAAAGAGCAATTCCAACTAGACTTGAGAAAAAAAAGACCCTAGAAGAAGACAGTTCTAATGTGTGCCAGGAACAACTCAGAGAGAAGCCGAGTGATAGATTGTTCCAGAGGCCCACGGGATGGAGCTTCCAAGACAGAAAGGAAGAGCAGCAGCAGAGTGGTAGCCTAGAGGACTTGGGGTATAGCCCATTGTCAGGGGATGTAGGCTGAGAAGTCATCCAGCCCAAACACAAATACAACCAGAAGAGCCCAGAGGAATGAGACTCTGTGAGAGATTATATACTTTTCTTTGTGAGAGAAATTTTCTTTCTTGTTGTGTCCTTAACTGTCTGTCTTAATTTAAAATTCTATTTGAGTCCTAGTCTGTTGGTACAAAAAGCACTTGATGGAAACTTGTGTATTTGCATAATTCTAATTACCCAAATTAGAATGTTTTACTCTTAAGGAGATTTATTGCATTTGGAAATACTGGGCATATTTGACCTCTTCTCTAACCTACCAGCTAATTCTTTTCATGTTTAGCTTCCCCTGAGACATGGCTAATCATCAGTCCACTTTCCATCTTTTCACATAGTGTCCCAAAAGGAGATCCAGCATCCAAAGTGGCCATTAATTGCGGCAATCCCAAAAAGCAAAGGGGCTCCATGATGACCTCAAGGCTCTTCATCATCGACACTCTCTCTTGAAGACTCTCCAAGTTTATCAATGTTCTTCCTAAAATGTGATTTCTAGAACAGAACACTCTAAAAGTGGTCTAATGAGGGCAGAATACACTAGTCATTTTTACCTTGCTAGTTCTGAGCCTGTCTTGTTCTTAATGCAGCTTAAGATCATATTACTTTGGCTGACTTATTATACTGTTGACTCAGTCAACAAACATTAGACTCCTATTTTGTGACAGACTCTGTGCTAAACACTGAAACTACAAAGAAAAGCAAAAGACGATTCATACATTGGTTTTAGAAATCAGAGTACATCCCTAAATTTAATGTCCCTTTACTTATCTTCCTATTCCTTTTTAATTCAATTAATTTCAAAGGCTATTTGCTAAGTGCCTGATACATACATTCAAGGTGTTATTCTTCTCAATTAGAAGAAATACAGAATAACCCCTGCACTCTGAGAGCTTATGATCCGCAAGGGGGATGACGCAACATCTATGCAAGTGAGAACTTCATATGATAGCCGTCAGAGCAAAGGAGATAACTGTTCTAAGAAAATTTAGGGACAGATTTTTTTCTGTTTGGGGTGGGAATACATTGGGAGAAAGCGTAAGTTCATTTCAGCTATGGAACCATTGGAAATGGCTCCGTGAATACATAGAAATGGGAAGGAAAGGGACAAAATCAGTGAACAACTAGAAAGTTCAGCTTAGCTAGAATACCAAATGTAAAGAAAAGGAAAATGGTAAATAAAGCTAGAAATGTAGGCTGTGGATATGTTGTAGAAGGACTTTAAATGCCAAACTGAGCTTGGTTTTTTACCCTATATCATATAGGGTGCCACTGAAGATTTTTAAGTAGGAGAGTGGCATAGTTATTCAAGTTCTTTAAAGATTATTCTGGCTTCTGAATTAAGGATGGACTGGAGATGGTAGAGACTAGAGTTTGAATGACCCATTAAAAATCTATTACAATATTCCAGATGAAGAATTCATGAGGCCTGATTGAGTGAGATGAAAGGGGTGGGGAGAGAGAGAGAGAGGGAGGGAGGGAACGAAGAAGAGAGAGAGGGAGAGGGAGAAGGAGAGGGAGAAAGAAAAAGAGGGAGAGGGGGGAAAGGGAGGGAGGGAGGGAGAAATGGAGAGAGGGGAGGGGAGAGGGAAGGAGAGAGGGAGGGAAGAAGGGAGGGAGGGAGGGAGAGGAAGAGTATTACTTTGAGGTCATATTTGAGTGTTTGTATTTTCTTAACCAAAAGGATCCCAACTCTTTTTAAGAGGAAGAGGCACCTTTCTGAAGCCTTTAAGTCTCCATAGCCTTTAAATTGAGGGGATAAGGATGGGTCCTTGAGTGAAAAAAAGAATAGGGTATCACCGACAACTTCCCTCTCTCCTGCCTGGGAATCTCAGCTTGGGAGGAAGTGGTAGAAGAGGGGAGGATGGAGGGATGAAGAATTTCAGAGTTATAATGAACTATTCTTCCATAAAATCAAACCCATGCCTGAAATGGAATTGGCTCTATAACACACCTGACAGGTGTCTTCTTTATTTGAAGACCTCCAGTGAAGGAAAACCTGCTACCTCCATGGATGGCCAATTCCACTTTTGGACAGCTGCAATTGCAAGAAAGTTTTTCTTTACATCAAGCTTGAATTGCCCTCTCTGTTAACTTCCACTCATTAGTTCTTAGTTCTGCCTTCTGGGGCCAAACACAACAAATATAATCCTTCTTCCACAGAACAACCAGAAGTTGTAAGCTTGGAGACACATCATATGAGATCTACATATGGTAGTTAGTCCACATATCTACACTTTCCACGAGTCAGGGACTCCTCTCTTAGCCTAGTCATAGGAGGAGCAATCAAGGGAGCTGGGACCAGAGTTCTAATGCAGCCTAATTCTATCAGGTTGTCTTACAAAGTATTTTGCACTTCAATGTTTTTGAAAGCCACTTCAGGGATGTATTCAATAATTAGAAGAACAAAGAATGAAATCTTCCTGCCCAACTCAGCCCAATTTTGCTTCCCTATTAAAGTAAGTATATAATGAATGAATGCACTCCAAATCAGAAAGGGATGAAGAGCAACTCTTCCTCTATTTACCCAAGTCTGCATTTACTCTTTTCTGTATTTTATCATCCTTTCCAGCAGACATCACTCTTTTCCACCTTTCCCTCCTCTCCCTCCTGTACCCCTTTATGCCCTGCCACAGTTGGTCTTCCTCTATCCATTGGCCCTCCTCCATGTGTACATATAATGTGCAAAGATGAGGAAAGAAGAGAAGTTGGGGCAAGTTCAGTCAGAATGAAGTGTAGAGGAAGGAGGGAAGGCAGACGTGTCTTCTTATTTCTATAGGCCACCCAACTCTCATGCCAAGCAGGTCTGCTAAACGTAGAATTTTCCTCAGTGAGCACAAACCCGGCTAGATACTTTTATCTTCCTGCTCTCACCAAGATATAGTACCTTGTTTCTAAGGAGGAAAGGAAAGCTTATAAACAAGACTGCAAAGGCATCTTAAGACAACAAATCGCTCATAAAAATGGGAACATTCTGATGAGTTAAGTGTAAATGAATCAGAAACATATGGATTCAATCTATTTTACAATGCCCAGTGGGATTCTAAACGAAGGGCAATGATGCATCTGGGATTCTTCCAAACCCAGGACAGTTAGAGCTGCCCAGGCCCAGAAGGCCAGGCTGGTATTCATGTCTCTGAGCAGCGTGGGGAAGTGGAAAGAGTGCCATATTTAGCATCACACAATCATTCACATGTAGTTCAACTCTTACTTCTGCCCTTTACTAGCTGTGTGACTGTGGGCAAGTCACTTAACTCCTCTGGACTTTGCATTCCTCAGTTGTCAAATGGGAATAATAATGCTTACGCAACCTAACTCATAGTGGTGTTGTGAGGAAAGTGCTTTGCAAGGCTTAAAGTACTATGGAAATGTTGGTAGTATAATTATATTTATTATTATTTGTTATTATTATGATCACCTAAGAAGCCAACCGGGATGAAGTCTCTAGAAGGTATAGGGTTTACTTCATACCACAACAAAAGACCATATTTATAAAGTGGCATTCCTCTTAGAAATTCCTTTTTGGGAATGTCTTACATGGCATGGGAGTTGAGACACCAGTTGGTGGGTTTTCCAAAGGAATTCAATCATTAGAACTCTAAGAGGGTGTGAAGCAGCAACTAAAAGCTTCAAACTTCCCCCCAAAAGTTCTTCTCTTTGAATATAACTGTCTACGAAAAAATTTACTTAGGTCCTTCTTTCTATCATCTGGTCTGGGACCCTTTTGACTCCTGGCCCTGCGGATGAAGTGGTAACTGTTGGGCCCTCTTTGGCGTACATTGGTCAGGAAATGAACAACAGAACATATTCAACAAAACAGGAAACAATGGAAGGAGGGAGAGGGAGAAAGAAAGGGGAGGGAAAGAGATCCAGACTCATCAGTCTGGTTGGGTTACATCAGCCATGAAAATAAACACTGGCCAGTGGGCCCAGAGCCCAAAGAGATCAGGCAGGTCTAATGGAAACCAGACAAAGAACAGGTGTGTTTCCTTTGGAGTGACATTCTCAAGCTCCAGCTTTGTGGTAGCTACACCTCACCTGCCAGGTGATGAGAGGGTGGGGATTAGGAGTAGCTTCTGTCCCCAAGGACCACCATCCTCTCCAGACTTCCTTTTCCTGGCCCAGCAAAGTGAGAACCTACCTCCTGGGCTACCCTGATGAAAGAAAGCCCAGTCAGCCCTGTCCATACTGTTTACCATTCACTCTCAGAGGAGTTGCCATGGAAACGGGTCTCTCCTGTCCACCACTGGCCCAAATAAAGGTTGGGGAAAGGGGGAGGGAAAACTAAGAAAAATGAGCAAGTGGAACAATATTCTCCCCAAATGCTGAACTTAAATTGAAATCATCTGTCCTCCTAGCCCAATCTCCCCCATCCCACAGCCTACACCCAGGCAGCTGTGAAAGCGGGAGGGGCAGAACCCTTCCTCGCTGACAGGATGGAATGGCCAGGGGTAAGGTGATATGCTGAGAAGAAATTCACTTAGGAGGCTGCTGCTGAGCATTGCTGCTTTTCTCAGCTCCCCTACCCCGCTGTCATCAGCTTTCATGTCATTGCATGGCCCTCAGCAGCATTTATCATGGGACCTTTGAGTCTTCCACCTCCCACCCTCCCCTGTCAAGTCAATATGGGGATGGGAGGGAGAAGAGGATTCTGGGATAGAGCTAAGTGGCCTGCCACATCTGATCTTTCTTAGGTGGCATAGGTGACAACCCAGTGGCATGATCTCGGGCCCACCAGAAGGTCCGTGTCTCAAAAAGGTTTCCCTGCTGATGACTGGAATTCTACCCAACATAATTAAATTCTGTTCAGATGAAAATGTCATTGGGAGGGGTAACATTTTGAGTTATCAGTCATCCCATCCCCCTGAACGAAGGATCGAAAAACCCATTTAGATTCATAAGGAGAAATAATAAAACATGAAAGGTATGGGTGACCAAAAGGTAAGAGAAGAGAAAGGGGAGGTTAGGAGCACCAAATATAAGCCTATCCACGTAGAGTCTATCCATGTAGCTTTGTTCAATCACCAGGCTTGCCCATAGGATGGTATACTGTGGCACACTGGAAGGAGCTATGATCTAAGGTCATTTGCCAGAACTTCCATATTGTTTCTGTAGTTGTTTTAGTGAGATGTGTCAGAGGAAGAGGGAAGGTGGATAGAGGGAGAACCAGATGTGGCACTTACGGTCTGTAGGACATTCTTCTTCCTCCACAGATCAAAAAGGCCTTCAGAACCCCAGAGTTCCTCACTGTTTCCAGGGACTTCATTTCATAAACAAAACTTACTTTCACTAAAAAGACTTCATCTGTATTGAACATAGAGCTCCGGAAGAGTCTGACTTAAGCTAGGTAAATGCCAAGTTGATCATGGCCTACCTCTTTGGTGTCTCAGTTTTCTCATCTGTATGCCAGCACCAAGAAAACAGACCCAACAAAAGTAACATAAAAAAGTCAGCTTCTTAAAGATGTCAAAGTCCCAGGACAAGGAGCACAGTTTTAAAGCACATTCTTTAGTAGGGTTTACTACTCCTCATGGATAGCTTCTACTTTAATGAAACCAGGCACTCCTGCCCCAAGACCTGAATGCCCCTGGTCCAAGCACCAGATCTCTTCCAAAGCTTTAGTAGTAAATAAGCATCAATTATTGTTTATTTCAGTTATGTAATGTCATTTGGACTTACCTTGGCAAAGATACTGGAGTGGTTTGCCATTTCCTTTTCTGGTTTATTTTACAGATGAGGAAACTGAGATGAACAAGTTTAAGGGTCATCCAGCTAGTAAGTATCTGAGGCCAGATTTGAATTCAGGAAAATGAATCTTCCTATCTTCAGGCTGGGCATTCTACGCACTGCACCACCTAGCTGCCCTATTAATCACCTATGACTTACCAGGCACTGTGCTAAGTGCTGGGGATACAAAGAATGGCAAAAGATGAAGACAACCCCTCCTTTCAAGGAGCTCAGTCTAACATGAAAACAATTGTGTGCGAAAAAAATACAAACAGGATAAATTGGAGATAATGAACAGCGGGAAAGTGCTAGTGCTGGGAAAGTACAATTGGGACAGGCTTCTTTGCAGAATGTGGAACTTTAACTGAGACTTGAAGAAATCAAGGGAAGCTGGGCCGAGGCAATGAGGGGGGAGAGAGTTCCAGGCATAGGGGATCACCATGTGCAAAATGATGGGAGTTGGGAGATGGAGCCTCTTCTATGGGAACAGCATGGAAGCTGATGGCACTGGATCACAGAGTCCTTGGGGCTGAGCAAGGTATAAGAAGACCAGAAAGGTAAGAAGGAGCCAGGTTATGGAAGGCTTTGAGCACCAGATAAATTTTATCTAGCTATTTTATTTCCTTTTTGCCAAAATTTACTTTCTGTCAATACTTTAGAGCAGCCTGCAGGTGTGCAGAAAAGATTTTTAGGAACTTTACACACAGTTGGTGCTTGATAAGTGTGTGTTGAATTGATTTGTTGTTATTGCTGAATGGGAAGCAATGAAGAAGAATAAAAGAGAGGTGGGCTAGGGACAAAGAGAGAGGATGAGGGGGAGGGGTTCTCTTTTCCAATTCAATTATTTTCATCCTCAAAATTACTTCTGTCAGCTGGGCCAGTGATCCTCCAGCTCATGTTCCACTGATAGTCTGTGCATTGGGGGAAGCCAAGGTACTTGGCAGACAAGTAGTCCAGTCCCAAGACAGAGCCTCCAGTGTTCTTGGAGTGGGGAAGTACAAGCCTGAGAAAAATGGTGACAGTCCCCAGAGTCATAGACTTCTAAACTGGAAGGAACAGGCCCTAGGCCACCATCATGTTCAGTGTCCTGTGTTGAAGTGTTCTGTGTGTGGTAAAGCAGGCAGGGGTAAGTCAATGGTCTGTGCCCTTTCCTCTTTGGGTTGTGATGGCACTACTCTCTGCTCATTTTCCCATCTAACCATTCTTCAGTCCCTTTGCTACATTACTAGTCATATTTCATGTCCACTAACAGTTGTTATTTCCCAAGTGCTGTTGAGGACCCTCTACTATTTCCTCTCTCTCTTGGTGATCTCATCAGCTCCCACGAGTTCAGTTAGAATCACTATGCAAATGATTTCCAGATATATATGTCCAGCCCTATGTTCTCTCCCAACCTCAATTTCCACATCACCAACAGCCCATGGAAATTTTGAGCTGGATGTTTTGTAGGCATCCCAAACACAACATGTCTAAAACAAAATTCACCTTTCCCCTCAAACCAGCCCCCTTTTCTGAACTCCCCTATTGATGTTGAGGGCATCACTGAAATTCCATTTAGTCACTCAGGCTGCCAACCTCTCTCACCCTCACTCTCACTCACACCCATATACAATCAGTTGCCAAAACTTGCAACTTCTGTCCCCATGTCTCACATATGTCATCTCCTCTTCATATTCACGGCTACCATCCTAGTTCAGGTCTTCATCCCCTCTCACCTCCTAACTGCTGTAGTTGCTTCCTGTTTGGGCTTTCCACTCCAGACTTCTCACTCTGATCCTGCCTGCACTCACTCATAGCCACCAAAGTGCTCATCCTAACACTAACCTGCCAAGCACCCCACTCCCTTACACAGCAAACTCCAACAGTTCCCTCATGCCTCTAATATCAAATATAAACTCCTGTTTGGCAGATTCAGCTATTTGCAACCTGATCCCCTTCCTACCTTTCCAGTTTTTTTACTCATTAGTCCCCTCCCCACTCTCTGCAATCCAGACTACTGACTTCCTTCCTATTCTGCGCATGCCACGTTCTGGCTGCTCTCTGTGGGGCTTTGTATCAGCTGGCCCTCGTGCCTCATTTTGCTCTTGCTTCAATTCTTCATCTCACAATACTTTGGTTTCTTAAGGCCTTTGCTTACACCTCCTTCTACAAGGAGGATACTCTAAGAAGCGGCTGCTGGTGCAGTGGAGAGAGTGCCCAGCTTGGAGTCAGGAAGGCCCAAGTTCAAATCTGACTTCCAGCCTTTACTAGCTGTGTGACTCTAGGCAAGACACTTAATTCTATCTGCCTTAGTCTCCTCAACTGCAAAATGGGAATAATAATAGCACTTACCTCCCAGGGTTGTTGTGAGGCCCTAATGAGATAATAGTTGTATAGTACTTAGCGCAGTATTTGGCACATGGTAAGAGCTGAATAAATTATTATTAATCATTATCAATAGTACCTCCTCCCAGGCTTGTCATGAGCATCAAATGAGATTGTATTTATGAAGCGCTTCACACACAAAAGGTGCTCACTAAATGCTTCCTCCTTTCTTAGCTCCCTCCCTCCCCAAACACCCCTGTATTCATAAGTATGCACTCTGTGTATGCTCATATATGTACATATCATCTCCCCCATTAGATCACAAGCTCTTTGAGGGCGAGAAAGGTTTTGCTTTTTCTTGTAACACCCAATTCCCAGCACAGTGTACGAGTCTGTTGCTCTGTTGTTTCAGTCATGCCTGTCTCTTCATGACCCCATTTGGGGTTTTCTTGACAGAGAGAACAGAACGGTTCGCCATTTTCTTTCTAACTTGTTTCACAGATGAAGTAATTGAGTCCAACAGAGTAAAGTGACTTACCCAAGGTCACACAGCTAGTACGTATCTCAGGCCAGATTTGAACTCAGGAAGATGGGATTTCCTGACAATAGGTCCAGCACTATCCATTGCACCACCAAGCTGCCCATTATTAAGAGACTTAATAGTTATAAGAGCTTAATAAATTATTGAGTTTTGATTGATTAATTGGAAGTCTAGACTGAATGTGAGCCTATCAGTTGGTTCTATCTGGCTTCGCCAGGGGTACTCATCTCTTTGCATGATGGGTTCGCCTGTAGGCCAACCCCAGTCATCTTCAAAGTGCTTAAAACACCTTCCCCAAGACATCATACTACTGACATAACATTTGAAATCTTATTATCTGTGGCCAATTTGCTCAGCTTCAACTTGGATAAACATATGTAAATGGATTGTTATGTAATATGGCAGGGAAATAGAAACACTAAATAAAATGTGGTCCCTACCTTCATAAAACTAAGTCTAATAAAGTGGTATTGCACATATATATAATATATATTTAATATGATATATTACATATTAATAGTATATTAATTAATGTATATTTAATATCATATGTTAATATTACAATATATTAAATATATATTTAAAACTATAATACAAAATAATTAAGTGAATGAAAAAGTGTTCACTATGTGCCAGGCCCTGTGCTAAGCACTGGGTATACAAATAAATGTACAAGTGAGCTGGACAGTCCCTGTTCCAACAGTTTACCTTCTGACGGGGGAAGACAACAGATCAAGATAGCTAAAACGGAGAATGGGCACACAAAATGCTACATGGCTTGGAAATGGACAGGGAGTGATTGATAGGGTGACTCTGGCTTAGGTAAAATGAAAGATTGCCTATCAGAACCGAGGGTGCCAGGGACAGAGTCCAGGTCCTAGTGGGAAGGGGATGAGATGGATGACCAGAGAGCAGACGGCGTGTTTTTGAACATGTCTGGGAATCACCCAAGAGAGACCTGAACCAAGTACTATGTAAAATCTGAGGGTCACAGGGTACTTGAAGACTAAAGACAGCAGAAAACCTTCATGGAGATATAATATTGACATTTAAATTGGCCTTGAAAAGAGATAACAATGTTAGTCAGTCAAAGAAATGTACGATAAAGAAAGAAAGTAGGCTGGTACCACGGTACCATGAGAATGAGAGAGAATCAGAAGACAGGCAATGTGCTCCACTGGTATCCTTAAGATGCCAGGAGAACAGAGAAAGGTGTCCAGCACACTGGGCACACCCCCTATGATGAAATGAAGAGGAGCTGGAGTGAAGAAGAAGATGAGTCACACACACAGGGTTGAAAGGCATGGATGGGTTCCATCTACATCACTGGAGGGAATAACCACATTGATGAGATCACAGATCCCTAAGAGGACTTGTGTATTTCAAGGATGGGTAAAATTTCAAATGGGACTGTCCAACTGCTTCGGCTCCCCTCCTCCAGCAAATCTAGCCAGGCCACAAAGCAAGCTGCACTGCCTGGACCCTGTCCTGTGAGTATTCATCTGGCAGGGTCACCTCTCCTTAACATTTTCAAATAGGTCATTTGGTATATTAGTGTGAGCTTCCTGAGTGTATCATCCTGGGGATTTTCTGGAGGGTATTAGCTATTCTGTTTCTCACTCCATTGGTTTGGGATGCTCCAGGGGCCTTGATGATGTGCTACAGAATGCTTTGCAGAACTGAGCTCATGAATGTTTGCAAAACACGAGCCTAGGACTAAGAGGGAGCCGGCACTGGCTGAGGTTGGAACTCCTGCATAGGGTGTTAAGACACTCGCTAAAATTAGGCAGCCTTCTCAGATTGGGCTGGGAAAGGATGATGTCACATTATGAGAAGGGAGATGAAGAAGATATGGCATAAAGAGAATTTCTTTTGGGGGCAAGCAGTGAGAACCTGCCTACAACCATTTAGAAACAGTTGTTGGGGAGCTGAAACAGGATATTGATTGAGATTGCTGAATCTCCTTTCCTAAGGGGAACTTTAAAAACCAAGTAGATTCTCATCTTTCTTGGCATATGTAGTCATGCCTGAAGGTAAGAGGTTAGAGTAGATGACCCCCAGTAGTCCTTTCCAATTGAATGGTTCTACTTTAGAATTGTGACCTCATGCGGGAGGAGTACCTTCATGGTACCTCTCCTTCCCCATCTGTGAAATGGGGTGGGACGCTCTGGCACCTACCTCCTATGGCTGTTAGCAAAGAAGGACAAACACAATTTGCAACTTGTACTTACAGGACTCTCAAAGGAAAGTTATTTCCTTCTTTCTCTGTAACACCCCTTCGGTTTTCAGGGCTTGTCTCCAGATTGTCCAGCCAGACGACCACTCCTCAGGCTTCTTCTGGGCCAGGGAGAAAATACTGTTTGGAAAAATCAAATCGTTTTGGCAACTCTGTCCAAGGAGGGGGATGGGGAGAGGGATGCCAAAGGATATTCCTTTGCATAAGGAACAAGGAAGAAAAGTAGACCTGCCTCCACCTCCCTATCCTGGATGGCTCAGCTCTGCATCCTGGCCAATTCTGTCTTGGAGATGAAGCTTGCCCTAGAATGGGTCCAGAATTCAACCAGGCCAAGAACCTTTCCTGGACCTAAACTCATAGGCCACCCAGAATTGAGCCAGCCTCCAGTTGGGAAAGGATGTGATAGAGAAAGTGTCAATCACACCCCCAAGCTGGTTTCCTCCCAACCAGTCCTTCCTTGGTGTACTCCGTAACCAGGCAGCAGCAAGCTCAGGAAACTGAACAGTGGCTTAGGACAAGTTCCAGGAGGTGGCAGTCTTGTGTAGTTGGTGAATAAGGTCTCGCCTGGTACATAGATCTGGAGTCAACTGCCTTTTGAAATGGCCTTCAAGGACAACTGTCCTGCCAGTTAAAAGGAAGGAAAAAACTCTGGGCTTCAAAGCAGAAGGCAGCAACCCAGCAAGACCATGCTAGAGCAAGGGGGTGAAAACAATTTCTCCTTCTGCAGAATTCAGTCTCTGATCTTCTGAGTGACAGCTAGTAGGCTAAGTCAAACCACAGAGAACAGGTCAGTACAGCAGAAAGCTTACTGACTTTAGGGTTAGAGATTGTTGTTGTTCAGTCATTTCAGTGGTGCCTGACTCTTTTTGACCTCATTGAAAGATACTGGAGTGACTTGCCATTTCCCTGTCCAGCTCATTTTATAAATGAAGAACTGAGGCAAACAGGGTTAAGTGACTTGCTCAGGGTCACGCAGCTAGTAAGTGTCTGAGGTCAAGTTTGAACTCGAGAAGATGAGTCTCCCTGATTCTCAGCCCAGTGCTCTAACCCCCCAATCAGGGTAGTAAGCATCAGAGTGCGGCTTTTTAATCCAGGTCCTCTGACTTTTTTCACTGTAGCATGACAATTCTCCATCTTTAAGTCTTTGAATTCTTACCCAAAAAAGGAAGCTTCCAGGATTTCTAGGCCATTAGAACCACTAAAACCCTCACACTGTCATCACTATTCCATTACCTTGGAATTGGACAGATGCCTGATTGCTCTGGGGAGGGGGAGGGTGAAGAAAAGGGAAGGCTCTGCCACTGATTCACCGTTACCTGAAGCAAGTTACTACCTTGCCCTGGGCCTCAGCATCTTCATCTGTAAAATAGCGTTTGGCTAAATGGTCTCTAAGGTCCATTCTTTGCTCATAAAGACAATGCCTTGAGTTCTTCCAACCCACTCTCACCCCCACTTTGCTTATTCCCTGAGGTTGGAACAGCATTAGGTTGCCTACTTCTTGTTGTAGTTTTTGTGGGTTTTAAACAGTAGAAAGAAATTTCTTGTTCACAGAATCGTTATCAAACAACTCAACTCAACCAGGGGCTGGTTGAATCTTTCCCCATTCTAAGCAGGTTCTCAATATCTCCTGTTCATGGATGTCCCCCAATCCTTCCTTGTATTCTTGTGGTAGCCATCCTCACAGAAAATGGTTGTCCTAAGGGAAAAAAAAATCTTGCAGAGGAAAGAGAAACAGTAAGTAAGATAATTAGAATACGTGTTCACCAGTCTTCAAGCGTTTGGAAAGATGATGCAACTTTTACTGGTGAAATAAACCCAGCCACTAGGTGGCGCCATAGTGTACAGAGCACTTCACTTGGAGTCAGGAAGACCTAAGTTCCAATTTGACCTCATATGCTTACCTAGCTTTGTGATCCTGGACCAAGTCGCAAGAAGTCTGTCTGCCTCAGTTTCCTCAACTGTAAAATGGACAAAATAATAGCATCTACTTCTCAGGGTAGTTGTGAGGGTCAAATGAGATCATATTTGTAAAATACTTGGCACAGTGCCAGGCATATTTGTGGTTCTTACTAAATACTTTATTTCCTTCCAACCTTCCCAACAAGTGATGCTGACGAGCCCTCAAGGCAGAAGTTTAGGAAGAGGGTAGAGTCTGAAGTCCAGAACCGGAATGATTCCTCGGCTCCTAACAAGAAGACCTTAGCAGTGTCACCTGCACAACCATGGAGATGGAGGGAAGACATCAGCAGCCTGAATAGCCTAAGCTCTACGCTGTCCCATATCGTATGATAGTACCTAGAACATGACATTCGAAGCCCAGCCCAGTCACCTTGGCTGTGGGACTCTGGGAGTCTCAGCCTCAGCATCCTCTGCAAAAAGAGGTGAATCATACCTGTGTTACCTTTCATGAGTGTGGCATCAAATAAGTCGAATTGCTCTGTAAATTTTGCAAAGTATAATAATAAATGTCGGTTACAATTATTGATCTGATTCACCCCCCCTACTCCTCTGCCCAGTTCAATTCACCTTTAGGTTGGGACTAGGAGTACGTCTTGACTTAAGACCAAGCATTAATAGGTTAATTTTGGCTCATCACCTCTGATAAATTCACAGACCCCTTTTTCTTTAGTTAGCTCAGAATAGGAATATTGCTTCCATTTGTTGATAAGGGGAGAAGGTGAAGGAAGGAAGCGCCCATCTGTAACAAACAAGCCTAGGGGGTCTCATTAATGACTCAGGCACCAAAGAATGCCAAGCAAAGAGGAAATAGAAAGGCAGGACACTTTCCCTTTCTCTTCAGTCCCTGGCACATTTCTTCAGGACCCTGGGCACGTACTCATGTTCATAGCCGAGTTGATCATTTTCACAGCAGAGCTGACATAAAGCCATGCCTTGGTGGGGCTACCCAGGGTGTGTCCTGGTTGAACAGAGATCCCTGGTGCGAACTCTGGCAGCAAGGCAGGCATCTTACCCTGAGGCCAAGTGCTGTTGAAAGCCAGGAGATGCAATTGATCTGTAACAGGAGTGATTTGATTTGGGTTTTTTTTTTCAATTTTTAAAGTAACTCTCTGGCAGCCAATGATATATAAACTCTGCAAGTTGCAGAACTGAATATCACACATGGAAAAATAACTCCCTAACCCTCCCTTCTCCACCCCCACCCCTGGAGATAAACTATAATAAAAAATTAACAACTGGCTCAGCTATTTTGACAGATAGGGAACAACTTTCTATAAAGGACCTTTGCGCAATGTTACTGCCAAAAAACCATTCAAAGCAGGGTCGTTAGTGACTTATCTGCCTCAAACACCAGCAGAGGCGTATTTCTCTGGGAGAGACTCCACCAGTCGATGTGTTCTTGGTAGAGAGCAGCTGTCTGAAGCTACAGCACAGGTCGGAAACGCTATGTGCACCCTAGGGCATAGCACTTAACTCAGGATTTTGGTTTGCTCCTCAGGTGTGCCAGACAGACTGACAGCCTAAGCCATGGGAAAGCAGACAGAAGCCCTGAATCTCCCTCTGGAAACAGCCTAGGTGAAAGCTCCTCTTCTTTGCTTATTAAAGGTGGCAGGGACAGATTTACAGAGAGAGCAAAAACTGAGCTAGTGCCCAAACTATTCCTAAGCCTTTGGTGTTGAGGGGAAGGAGGGAGGGGTGGACCGGGTGTAGGGGAAGGGAGGAGGAGGAATTCTGAACGACTCAGCAACAGCTGAGGCCCCTTCTGCTCCCTATCCAGCTTTCCAGATCACAGCAGGTGGCTGGGTGACACCTCTAAGAGTAGGTGGCAGTCCTTAGAACACAGGAGGAAGATGAGAGGGGGAGGGTTGAGGGAGAGAGATGGGAAGAGACAGAGACAGAGAAGGAAGGTCAGAGTGGCAGAAGGGTGGTGAGTTTTCCCCTAGGCTGTTTTCTCCCAGAGCTTTTGCTACATCTACTAGGTCCTTATAAAAGAGCTAGGTCTTCCAGAAGGTAAATTAAATTTGTAACTTAACTTCATCCATATCTATTGACCAATCTATCTACTCAGAGACACATTTATTGTCCAAACGCTGTTACCTGCTCAGTTCAAATGCATGAAAATATCTATTCCTGCTTCCTTTAGAAAACCTTGTCTTGAGGGTGGCTAGGTAGAGCACCGGCCCGGAGTCAGGAGAACCTGAGTTCAAATCTGGCCTGAGACACTTAACACATTTACTAGCCTTGTAACTTTGGGCAAATCATTTAACCCCAATTGCCCTCCAAAAAGCAACAACAACAACTTGTCTTCAGATTTAGCCTTAATGTCTTTTCTTATATTCTATATTCATCTGAAAACTACCACAGGAACCTTCATAAGTAGATAAGGTAAACATCTTAAATAAATATAACTAGATATACATACATATATGTTCATATATGGAACATATATGAAATTAAGAAGTGTGTCAGAGTCTCCACTCTTGAGCAAGACCAGTGTCCCTACTTGGGAAATTGTTTCTTCTTGCTTATTTTAGGCATAGTTTATGCTGCCAGGCACAAAATTGCTCATTTATGACTCCTGTGAATAGACATTTAGCACTAGCATGCTTAAATCCCCGAAGACTCACAGGACAAGCAGTGGAAACTGAGGTGGCGTTTGTGTGTTTGTATATGTGTATATATGTGTGTGTGTATATATATATATATATATATATATATATATACATATATGTACGTATGTATGAATGTATGTATACCTACCACCTCTGACTTCCTGACTCTGTTTGCGGTTTGCTTGGCAGAGATACTGGAATGGTTTGCCATTTCCTTCTCCAGCTTGTTTTATAGATCAGGAAACTAAGGCAAATAGGGTTAAATGACTTGCCCAGGGTCACACAGCTTGTAAGTGTCTAAGGCCACATTTGAACTCAGGGAGATGAGTCTTCATTCATACATACATGCATGCATGCATGCATACATACGTACACATACACATATATGCATGCAGAATAGGGTCTGAAGTCATAGAAAATAAGTTGCTAAGCTAAAAGTAAGATAATGCTGTATTGTACTATGATTATTTGGCATATATATACACACACAGAGAGAAGAATATGTATATTGTACATATGTATAAATGTGTACATATATGCATATGTATATATGAATACTGATACAGATATGGATAGGAATATAGTTATGGGTAAGGATATGGATATAGACATAGACACAGACATTGACATAGACATGGACATGGATATAGACATGGATATAAATATGGACACGGACATAGATATGGACACAGACAAGACATAGACGTAGATGTAGACGTGGACAAGGACGTAGACATTGATCTCCCAGTAAAGTAGGCAGATGAAATTCATCAAGTGCCTTATGGTCATGGGACAAGAAGTAAGAACCATTTTCACCCTAAGCCCTAAGTCAAAGGTGCCTTTACCATCCCATTCCTCTTTCTCCCCTCTGGTAGTTGACAGAAGATTGTCCCTCTGAGCACACCACTGTGTTTCTGGAGGATATTTGTTGTGAATTTGTGCTTGAAGAAGTATTTATTGAGTTCTTACTTGTTCCAAATACTGTGAGGGTGCATACAAGAGCTGATTTCTGGGGTCCCAACTGGTATAAGCTAATGGGGTATATGATATGTGATGTCAAATAATCATTACAGAATAATCTTTACTTTTCACTTGGCTACTTACTTTCTGAGTGACTTCAGGCTTCATTCTCTGGATCTTGGTTTCCTCAGCTATAACATTTGGAAACTGGACTTAATGATGTCTAAGGTCCCTTCCAGATCTAAACCAATCAATAATGAAAACACCCACTATTTACCAGGTACTGTCCTAGGAATACAAAGGCAAATGTGAAATAATCTTACACTCAAGGAACTATATTCTGTTGTGGGATAATACCCTAAGGACCATATAAATAATACAAGCAAAGTATTGATCTCTTTGGATTTGGATGATAAGGATGACTTTGGGTGACTGATGCCATTACAATGGACTGAAGAGGCCTGAAGGATGAAGTCTCTTGAAGTATGATTTCAAGAGACAAAGATTGGGGAGAAAGTGAGGAAGAGAGAAGGTATTCTGTGCACCAAGAATAATAGAAAGTAAAGAAATATAAGACACATTTCATGAGTAGTGAGCTATCCAATTCATCTGGCATGTATGGGGAAGCCACCTCTATTTCCATCGGTTATCTTATGACTTCTTTAAGGATATGAGCATATCTTTTCATGAGAGTCATATACCAGCAGTTTTACAAGGATACTCTCAAGGTCTCTCTGAAGAACTTTGGTATCTATTCTGTGCCCTAAATAAAGAACAAGAAACATGCCTTAAGGGAAGCACTGGTCTTGTTTAAGAGTGAGGACTCTGGTATGTTTCTTAATTCCTCTCTTTTTTTTTCTTTTTTGGAGGGGGGAAGGCAGGGCAATTGGGATTAAGTGACTTGCCCAAGGTCACATAGCTAGTATGTGTTAATCATCAGAGGTCAAATTTGAACTCAGGTTCTCCTGACTCCAGGGCCTATGCTGTATTCACTGTGCCACCTAGCCACCCCCTCTTAATTCCTCTCTTAATTCTAGTGCCTTATTACTTTCTATTTTTCTGTATATAGCTTGCTTTGTTTTTGTTTGCAAATTGTCTCTGTCATTAAGCTCCTCAAAGGAATTAAGCTTGTAAGCTCCTCAAGCATAGGAACTGTCTCTAGCCTCATTTTGTATACCCAGTTTTTAGCACAGTGTCTAGAAAATAGTAGGCACTTAACAAATGTTTATTGATTGATAGATGGACTTCACCATCGTTGCTACAAAGGCTGCTGAAGGTGGGAGAAGAACAAATGGGGCTGGATTACTCAGAAGCACAACCAGAGTACTGCTATCATGAAGAAGCAGACAATAGTAGCTTCCTATTTTAATTAATTTTTGCTTTCTAAATAGGTGATAAGCTCTACTGAAGGATTCTAAGTGCCTTTGAGGTCTTCTAAATTCAATACTGTGGCAAATCACTAATTTACTCTACCCTTCATTAACTATACTCTCACTAAAAAGGCAATGTGTCTATCCCCACTAAATAAATGGTCAACATGAACAAATAGTTTTCAAAAGGAGATTTGTGAACCAAATGAAATGACTTAATGACTTAAACCAAATAACCAAATGAAAACAAGCTATCTCTTACTAACAGTAAGAGAAATGCAAATTAAACCAACACTGATGCTTCACTTCATTCCATGAAAATTGGAAAAGATGGGAAAAGCCAGTGTTGTATGGGACATAGTAAGTCACAGTGATGAACTGTTGGTAGAACTTAAGTGGTTCAACCATTATGAGCATCAATTTGGAATTATGCTAAGAAAGTGACTAACCCATCCACACACATCAACCCTGCAATACCTGCACTAGGCATATTCTCCATGGAAATCAAGGAGAGAAACAAAGATCCAATATACCCCCAAAATATTCATAGCAGCACTCTTCTTGGTAGTCACGAAATGGTAACAAAGGGAATGTCTGCCATTTGGCAAATAGCTAAAAAAAATGCTAAAAGAATGTAATAGAATACTATAACACAATAATATATAAAAGCATATTAAGAATGAGTAATATGAGGAATTCAGGGAAATGTAGGAACTGATACAAAGCAAAATGACAGTACCATGGGAACGATATATACAATAAATAATAAGCACTACATAAACTCTTAGTGATGGAAAAAGCAATGAAAGTCTTAGAGAATAGATCAATCAACAAGCATTTATTGAGTACTTATTATGTGCGAGTCATTTTACTAAGTACCAAGGACACAAAGAAAAATTTAAAAATAGTTCCTGTCATCAAGGAGTTTATATCCTAAGACTGGAAATAGCATATACCTAAATATATACAAGATGTATGCAGAAAAGATAAAAAGTAGCCTTAGGGGGAAGTCAATAGAATGGGGGAAAGGCCTTCTACAGGAGATGGCAGTTAAATAAGGTCTTTTTTTTTTGCTTTTGCTTTTTGGAGGGCAATTGGGGTTAAGTGACTTGCCCAAAGTCACACAGCTAGTAAGTGTGTTAAGTGTCTGAGGCCAGATTTGAACTCAGGTCTTCCTGACTCTAGGGCCAGTGCTCTATTCACTGTGCTGCCTAGCCACCCCAAAGGTATCCTTTTTTTTTTTAATTTTTTAAATTTTTTATTTATTTGTTTGTTTGCTTATTTATTTATTGCTTTAAACAAAGTCTTAAAAGAAGTTAGAGATTCTAGGTGGTGGATGTTAGGAGGGAGAGCTTCCAGATATGGTGATAATCAGTGTGAAAGGCCAGATAGGAGGTGAATCATCCAAAATTCAGAACACTAAGGAGTATAGTTTGACCCAATTGAAGAGTATATGAATGGGAGTAATGTGTCAAGAGACTAAAATGATATGAAGGGTTCAGACTGTTAAGAGCTTCAAATACTATCTAGGTAGGATGTTATATTTGATCCCAAAGGTAATAGAGAAGCATTGACATTTTTGAGTGCATTAACATAGTCAGACCTACACTTTAGAAAGATTACTTTGCCTGCCATGTGGAGAATGGATTTGGGTGAGAAGACTTGAAGTAGTCCTGGCAAAGGGTGATGGAAGTTCAAAAGTAGGGCAGTGGCTGTGTGAATTAAAAAGAGGGAATATGTACAGATTACATTAAAGAGAAAGAAATTATGAGAATTTGCCACTAATTGTATATGTGCAATAAAGAAGAAGGAAGCTGAAGATGACATTCTTTACAAACCTTAATGACAGAAAGGATGGTGGAAGACCTAACAGCAATAGAAAAGTTTAGAAGGGGGATGTGCTTCAGTAGAGAAATGCTAAGTTCTGTTGTTTTACATTCAGAGCTTGAAAGGCCTATAGAATATCAGGGCGGAAATGCCCCAGAGGCATCTGGCAATATGGGACTGGAGCTCAGGAGAGAGTCTAGGTTTGGACAAATAGGTCTTGAAATCATGCACATAGAGGTGAAAATTGAAGCCATGGGGAGAATAAGAAATGAAGACATAAGAAGAGGACCTAAAACAGAAGATATAGCTGTCAAAATAGAAAAACTTGAATTCAGGATGACAAATCTCGCCAAAAACAAAACAAGAGGGAATAACTGAAATAAGAATGCAAACACACAGAATTAAAGGACAGCATTCAAAGAAAACACGATCTCCATGAAAGTGAAATATATTGCTCTCAAAGACAGAATGCATAGAGACACTTTTAGGGTTATAGGTCTTGCAGAAGAACATGACAAGTCAAAAACCCTGAATATCATTATGAAAAATCAGATAGGAAAACTGCCCAGAATTTTAGAACACAGAAAAAAAAGTACTGATAAAAAGGACCCACAGAGGAGAATAAAAAACTTGAGGAAAAAATATCATTTGATTATGAGCTTCTTGAGGTCACACTGGTTTTATTTTTTGCCTTTCTTTGTATCCCCAGTACTTAATGCACTTCCTTAAACATAGTAGGCATTTATAAATGCTGCAGACTCCAAGAAAAATAATAGTTAACCTTAACAGGTCTACTGATAAACAACAAATTCTACAAATCACCAAAAATAAGACCTTCAAATATAAAGGAAAGAAAATCAATTCTACAAGACTATTTTGCGTCCATCAGAAACTACAGGAGGAAATAGAGTAATGTGTTCCAAAGATGAAATTTGAAATCCAGAATGTCAGATGCTATAAACGCAAATCTAATTTAGCCTAATTAATGAAAAAAGATTGATGTTCAATAAAAAGAGGTGTTTGAAGCATTCCTAGAAAGAAAACCTGAATAAATTATTTGTTTTTCAAAAAGATCATTGGTAACTTTAGAAAGGTTGGTTTCAGTTGATTGAGACCAGAAGCTAGACCACAGATTGTTTAAAAGAGAGTAGGAGGAGAAAAAGTAGAAGCATTTTTCAAATTCAGTTTAGAAAAGGAGAGACTTTGAATAATAGTAGGAGAACAGAGTAGGATCTAGTGAAGGTTTGGGATTTTGTTTTGTTTTAGGATAGGGGATGTTTGTGTATATTCATAGGTGACAGGGAAGGAACCTAAAAATGAGAAACTGAAGATTAAAGGGAGCATGGGAATGTTGGTAGGTACAATCTGTTGGAGAAGACAGGAGGAGATAGGATTAAGGGTACAGGTAGAGAAGCTGGTCTTGAAACAGATAACTCACCTCATCATTAGAGACTATAGTGAAGGAACTAGAAGAAGATGTCAACAGATATGAGTTAAGGAGGGGAAAAGAGGGAGCTCTTGGTGAATAGCCTCAATTTTTTTTTCAGTGAAGTATCAGTTGAGAGCCCTAGCTGAAAGGTTGAAAGGAAGGAATGTTGTGGGAAGTTTGCAAAGAGAAGAGAAACTTGGAACAGCTGCTGTGGTAGGATAAAACAGTGAGGAGTAGAATTGGTTTGCTGCAGTAAGAGCCTCATTGAGATTAGTGAGCAAAAATTTGTAGTGCCCCAGGCAACATGGCTTCATGTCTTGCTCTTATAAAGGAACAACGGATTCAATAGTAGAAAATAGTATAGGATTGAACTTTTTCACCAAGAGATTAAGAATGGGAATGGAGGAGTGTAGTCAGAATACTGTAACCATGGGATGTTATGGTGGCATGGAGGGACTGAAGGTCACAATGGCAAAAAGGAAGGATTAAGAGGAATGAGTTATGGGGAGAAATAAAAAGATAAAAAATTAAGATGGGATAAATAACATTCAGAATTTTTTAAAGGTAGGATTTTATTTTTCCCCACTTAATAGTATTTTATTTTTTCCAATTACATGTAAAGATAGTTTTCAACATTCACTTTTATAAGATTTTGAGTTCCAAATTTTTTTTCTCCCTCCCTACCCAAGATGTTTTGCAATCTGATATAGGTTATACATATACAATCATATTAAACATATTTCCACATTATACATATTGTGTAAAAAGAATTAGAACAAAAGGAAAAAACTATGAGAAAGGAAAGAAGAGAGATAAAATAATATGCTTTGATTGGCATTCAGACTCCATAGTTCTTTCTCTGCATGTAGATAGCATTCTCCTTCATTGGTCTTTTGGCATTGTCTTAGATCATTGTGTTTCTGGAAGGAGCAAAGTCTATCAAAGCTGATCCTTGTACAATGTTGTTGTTGCTATATACAATGTTCTCCTGGTTCTGCTCACTTCACTCAGCATCAGTTCATGTACGTCTTTCCATGTTTTTCTGAAATCTTCCTGCTCATCATTTTTTATAGCACAACAGTATTCCATTACATTCATATACCACAACTTGTTCAGCCATTCCCCAGTTGATGGGCACCCTCTCAGTTTCTAATTCTTTGCCACCACAAAAAGAGCTGCTATAAATATTTTTATACATGTGGGTTCTTTTCCTTCTTTTATTATCACTTTGGGTGCAGACCTGGATTGCTGGGTCAAAGGGCATGCACAATTTTATAACTGTTTGGGTATAGTTCCAAATTGCTCTTCAGAATGGTTGGATCACTTCACAACTCCACCAACAACATTCAGAATTCTTCAACATGGATTTGTAACACTTGAAAGTGATTGCAATATCAAGGGTATGACCATCTCTCTATATAACTAAGGTGTCATGCTGGAAAAAGTCATAGGAGTTGAGTAGTTTAAGGAACTTTGAAGTTTGGGTACTTTAGAGAATAGCAATAAGTATGCTAAAATGAATTAGAACGAGGGCAGAAGTTGTAGAGGAAGATTGTGAGACAGGCACTGAATTTATTGAGACTAGAGGGAGAACAGAATATGGCTGCAAGAATCTGAATTGGGTGATAAATTGAAAGGGCTCTTTTCCCATCTGTAGTGAGCAGGATCTAGCCTTATTGTGGCCCTGTGGGTGTCAGAAAGTCTAGTGAGGAGAATGATGATGTGTCTAGCTAGAAATGGTCTTCATTCCAAGTATGAGGAACAGCCAAGAAAGAAATGGAGAATTATGTGTAAGAAAGAGTGAATAGATGAGCCAACATGACTAGATCAGAGTTAATCAGAAAGGTCCAGGTAATGAAGGGTGTTAGATGCAAAATAGGAAAAAAATATATATATATATTTAGCTCTAGCAATAAAAGGGAACCCCTGGAGTTAATTGTGTAAAAGCGTGACATGATTTAAACCTGCATTTTAGATAACTCACTTTAATGGGTTATGGGAAGTATAAATTAAATCTGAAAGAAACTTAAGACAGGAAAACTATGGTAATTTAGGCAAGAGATGATGAAGGCCACAACCCAGTATTTAAGTAGAAGGAAGTATACATCTGCAAGAAATAATAGTAGAAATAGAAATGACCAGATTTGGCAACTGATTGGTCATGTGGGATGAGAGTGAGAAGTCAAGGATAATGCTAAGTCTGTGAAGTTAGGTAATGGGAAGGATGGAGGTGCACCTGATAGTAACAGAGAAGTTCAGAAAAGTGTTTGGTCTGTGGGAAAAGAGAATGAGTTCTATTCTGGATGTGTTGAGCTTCAGATGCCTATGGGACATTAATTTGAGAATCTCCAATAGACAGTTAATGATATAACACTAGAACTCAAGAGAAAGACCAAGGGCCAAATATATAGATGTGAGTCTACATATATGTGTTTGTGTGTATGTATATATATATATATATATATATGTGTGTGTGTGTGTGTATGTATTATGTTTATGTATATACATATAGAAAGAAAGAAAGAGAGAAAGAGAGAGAGACAGAGAGAGAGAGAGACAGAGAAAGAGAGAGAGAGAGAGAGAGAGAGAGAGAGAGAGAGAGAGAGAGAGAGAGAGAGAGAGAGATTGAACCATGGAAGCTGATGTAGTCACCAAATAAAGGGTATAGAGAGAGAAGAGAAGATGGTCCAGGACCAAACTTTGAGGAACACCCAGAGTAAGTGGATGTAACATGAATAATGAAGGAAAAAAAGAGACTGAGAAGGGTCAGAAAAATAGGAAGAGAGACAGGAAAGAACAGTTATCACAAAAATTGATAAAGGAGTAAACATCCAGGACAAGATTATGGACAACAATATCAATGCCTATAGAGGACAAGATCACTAATAAACCTGAATAGAGAGATTTCAATTGACTGATGGAGACAGAATCTGCCAAACTGCAGGTTTAGAAGAGGAAAGGAAGTAGGATTCCAAATATTTTAGGCAAAACAATGAAGCAAAGAGCATTGTCATCAAAACATCACAGTTAAAATGTGCATAAGTTATAGAAGGGTCTCTTCTAGCCCTCTTCCATTATCTGTGCAGAATCCCTGAAGCTCAATATTGAAACAGACTATTCTAAGTCATATCTAATCAAGAATTCCATTTAGAGCATCAGAGTCATGTGGTCATTCAGTCTTGATTTAAAGGTATCTAGTGACAAGAGAATCATATCATGGGTAATCCCTAGCTTTGAAGAGCTCATGATTACAAAGGTTTTTTTTTTTCTTACATATGATTAAAATTTGCTTCTCAGAAACTTCTACCCATTGTTCCTAATTCTGCTTTTCAGACCCAAGCAGACCAGGTCTAATTCTTCTTCCATATGACAATACTTCAAATACTTGAAGATGGTTCTCAAGCTACCCCCATTCTTATTTTCCCTCTTCTAAACTAAATATTCCAAGTTTCTGTAACTAATCTGTATATGGCATTATTCCCAGTGCTTTCACCATGCTAGTCCCCTATTCAAGGCACATCCAGTCTAATGCAACAAATATTAAGCCCTGGGGATACAAAGCAAAATAAAAAATAGTCCCTGCCCTCAAGGACCTTACATTTTTCTGGGAAGCAAAACAGTAAACAAACATGTAAGTTTAAGCCGATTATTTAGGGAGTGAGAGCACCAACTAGGCTGAGGCTTCTTAGCCTTAGGGCTATGAAATAGTTTTAAAATATTTTAATAATGGCATTTCAACTTAATTGGTTTCTTTTGTAATACTATGTATTGTATGCATTTAAAAACATGATTCTGAGAAGAGGCCCACAGGCTTTAGAGCTATAGGGCTCCATAACACACAAAAAAAACTTAAGAACCCCTGAAGTAGGGGGATTAGGAAAAACTTTCTGTAGGAGGTGGCATATAAACTGATCTTGGAGGAAAGCCAGGGATTCTATGAGGTGGAGGTAAGGAGAGAGTGCACGCCAAGTACCGGGCTAGGCGGTACAAGGCACAGACACAGGAGGTAGAACTCCAATATCAGGAAACAGCAGGTAGGTCAGTTTGGCTAGATTACAAAGTGTGTAAGGGTCAATAGTAAGAAATATACCTGCACAGGTATACTGGAGCCAGATGATAAAGGGATTTAAAAATCAAGCTAGAAAGTTTCTATTTTATCCTGCAATAGTGCTTCCTAACTTTTTTGTGCCATGGATCCTTTGGCAGTCTAGTGAAAACTGCCAACTCCTCAGAAGAATGTTTTTAAATAATAAAGTACTAAATTTCAGTTAGAAGTTAGTGGAAATAAAGCTGTAATTTTTTTCACCATCCAAATTTGTCAGCCCCCTGAAATCTAGCTATGGCCCCAATCTGTGGACCTCAGGTTAAGAACCCCTATCCTAGAGCCACTTAAAATTATTAAGAGAAGTGATATGATCAGACGTGTTTTTGGATGATTTTTCTTTTGGCAGCTTATTGGAAGATGAATCGGAAAAAAGAGAGATTGGAAGCCAAGAGTCCAGTTAGAAAGTTATTGTGATAATCCAGGCAAGAGGTGATGAGATCCTGAACTAGGGTGGTGGCTGTAAGTGGAAAGAAGTGAATGAATTCAAGATTTGTCAGGGAGGTAGAATCAATAAGACTTGGCAATTAATTGGCTATAGGAGGTGAAACTGAAAAGTCTTGGATGGTGCCAAGGTTGTGAACCTGGGTGGTACTGTCAACCAAAATAGGGAAACTAGGAGGAAGGGGAAAGTAAATTAATTCTATTCTGGACACATTGAATTTGAAATGATGAGGGAAAAACCAAGTTACCAGTATCCAAAAGAGAACTGGTAATGTTGGACCAGTCTCAAAAAAAGATTATAGGTAGATATAAACTCCAACAGTCATCTGCTTAGAGATGATATTGATCCCATGGGAGTTCATCAAAAGAGAAAGTGTAGACAGAAAAGACGGCCCAGACAGGTAATTATGAGACACCTGTGCTTAGGAGTCAGGTCCTAAGGAGTAGTCAAAAAGGTAGAAGAAAAAAAAGTGAGAGCAAAGACATATTCTACTTTGTCAATGTCTTTCCTGAAACATGGCATCTATAACTGAGCACAGCTCTCCAGATGTGCTCCAACCGGGGTAGACTATAACAGCACGATCATCTTATTCATTCTGGACACTATGCTGCTCTTAATAAAACCCAGGATCATCCCTCTTCTAGTGTATATATCACACTGCTGACTTAGATGCTTTTAGAGTTGACTAAAATCCTCTTCTTCCCCACATGAATAGTTGCCTCCCTATGACATCCCATTTCTGGCCTTTTTACAGTCTTCATCCCCCTTGATCTTTGTGTCTTTTGATATGACTGATCACTCCTGCCCCCTAGATAGAATCTCCTCCCTTGGTTACTATTATATTTCTCTCTCCTGGTTCTCCTCATTTTTTTTGGAATTCTCCTTTTCAGTGTCCTTTGCTGATTGATCATTTATTTCTTTTCCTCCTAAGTGTGGATGTCCCTAATATTCTATTCTAAACAATCTTCTTGTTCTATACTCTCTCCTTTGATATATCTCATCTGCTCCAAAGCAAAATAAAGCAATTATAAATTTAAAGATAGATGGATAGATAGATAGATAGATAGATAGATAGATAGATAGATAAATGGATGGATAGATGGATAGATGGATAGATGGATGGATATTTGGATGGATGGATGGATGGATGGATGGATGGATGGATGATCCTGTGTTTGTATAGCTACTTTCTTAAACCTGGGTTTAGGATTTTATTTTATACCTATTAAAATGTCATCTTATTTGATTCAGCCCATCTCTCAAACCCATTAAGATCTTGGCAGATTTTTATTCTGTAGTCCAATATGTTAGCTATATTTCTAGATTTTTTGCCATATGCAAATTTGATAAGCTTGCCATCTGTATCTTCATCTGCTAAACTAGTAGAAAGAGTAATCCAAACTTACAGTTAACATTTCCTCTACACCCTCTCATTCCCTTACACCCACCACGCCATTGAAACTTCTCTCTCAAAGGTTACCAGTGATCTTTTAACTGCTAAATGTGATAGCCTTTTTGCAGTACTATATGGATGACAATTCCTTTGCCTATAATGGAGTTTTTTGTGCTCAGAGCCCCACAATGCTGAAAGAAGGGAGTTACCATCCACTCAGGGAGAGCACAGTCCCAAGAGATTTTTTCTTTCTGGGATGAGGAAATCAGAAAGCAAAGACTTGAAAAGGGAAAGCAAGAGAATGAACGTTGATAGAAAAAAACACAGAAGTAAAAAAAGTGCGGCTATCATGAGGAACGCCATGTGGGAGGAAAGACAGAGAAGCAAGCTGTGTGGGCTGTGTGTGAAGCAGAGAGGAAGGGCGACCATACTAGACAATACTGCCGTATTGTCCTGAGCCCTGGAAGGCTGATGAGAGCCAAGCTGAGAGGTTTTGGCAGATTCTAGCCTGCCCATAGGAGCATTAATATCTAAGCTTTTCAACAAATACTTAGCAAGTGCCTATCATGTGTCTGGCATTTTGTACAATGCTAGGGATAAAGACAAAGGCAAAAACAGAAAGAAAAAACCTGTCCTGTCCTCATGGAGCTCACATTCTATTAGAGGAAACAACCTACAAACAACTATGAGCACACAAGAAATAAACAATATAAACTGGAGAAAATCTCAGAGAGAAGGCAATAGGATCAAGGAGAACCAGAAAAGGCTTTTTACAGCTCTCGTTTTTTAAATCTTTTTCTACTGCGCTGAGTTTTGAAGGCTCAGCATCCTGAGCATAAAGAGGAAATTAGGTTACACTCCCCCTGGGTCCTGTGCGTATGCGTGTGTGTGTATGTGTGTGTGTGTGTGTGTGTGTGTGTGTGTATGAGAGACAGAGAGGGAAACAGAGAAACAGAGACAGAGAGAAGGGGAGAAGAAAAGGGAAGGGGGGGAGGAAAGGCACAAAATAATTCTGCTAGTTGAGTCTCTTATTTACATTGCTTTTATGTCTTCTTGAATGCTTTGACTATTAGATTTATGGCTCACATAGTCTATAAATAGGGTATATGTCATGAGTGAAAAGTATGACTATCAGTAACAGAATTTATTACTCAGAACAGCCCACAGTGAACCTGGGGAAAGTAGCAAGGAAGGGGCTCCAGAATCTTCAGGGATCCAGTCACTATATGAGCTCTCATCCTTGACCTTGCTTCACTTTTCCATTCTACATTAACCACCACCTCCACCAAGATACTCTGTCCTCCCTTGGCTCCTAGAACATTGTCTTCTCCTTGTTATCTTCCTACATATGTGACTATCTCTTCTCATTTCTCTCTGCTGGTTCATCGTCTGTCCATAAGTGTGGGCATTCTCCAAGGTTGTCTTGGATCTCCTTATATTTTCTTTCTTTGTATTTATTTCCCCTTAATTGTCTAGTCATGAATTCAATTATTCTATGTAGATAACTCCAAAACCTACATTCAGCTCTTGTCTAGGTAGTGCAGGGGACAGAACACAGACCTGGAGTCAGGAAGTCCTGAGCTCAAATCCAGCCTCAGATACATATTAGCTGTGTGATTCTGAACAAGTCGCTTAACTTGTTTGCCTCAGTTTCCTCATCTGTAAAATGGAGATAATAATAGCACCTACCTCCCACGGTTGTTGTGAGGATCAAATGACAAAATAATTGTAAAATGCTTAGTACGGTGCCTGATACATATTAAACTCTATGTAAATGTTACCTCTTGTTATTATCATTATTATCTTTTATCTTGAGCTTTTTCATTGAGTGTCCATTTGTTTCCCCTGAAGAATTATACTCAGTTTTGCTGGGTAGATGATTCTTGGTTGTAATCTTAGCTCCTTTGCCCTCCAGAATACCATATTTCAAGCCCTCCGATCCAATAATGTAGAAGCTGCCAGATCCTGTGTTATCTTGGCTGTGGCTCCACAATACTTGAATTGTTTCTTTCTGGTTGCTTACAATATTTTTTTCTTGACCTGGGAGCTCTGAAATTTGACTATAATATTCCTGGGAGTTTTCATTTGGAGATCTCTTTCAGGAGGTGATTGGTGGTTTCTTTCAATTTCTATTTTATTCTCTGGTTCTAGAATATCAGGGGAGTTTTCCTTGATAATTTCTTGAAAGATAATGTCTAGACTCCTTTAAATTATCTTTCCTGGTTCTGTTTTACAGGTCAGTTGTTTTTCTAATGAGGTACTTCACATTTTCTTCTATGTTTTTTCCATGATTTTGGTTTTGTTTCTTGATTCTCTTGATTTCTTTATTTCTCATTAAGTCATTAGCTTCCATTTGTTCAATTCTAACTTTTAAGGAACTATATTCTTCACTGAGCTCTTGTATCTCCTTTTCCATTTGACAAATTTAACTTTTTAAGGAGTTGGGGTTTTTTTGTTTTATGTTTTTCATTTTAACTTCAGTTAATTTTTGTGCTTCTTTTTCCATTTGGCCATTTTTTCTTTTTAAGGCATTCTTTTCCTCATTGGCTTCTTGTACCTCTTTTGACATTTTACTTAGTCTGTTTTTCACAATGTTATTTTCTTCAGTTTTTTTTCTGTTTCCTTTACCAAACTGTTGACTCTTTTCTCATTATTGTCTTCCATCATTCTCATTTCTCTTCCAAATTTTTCTTCTACCTCTCTTACTTGACTTTCAAAATCCTTTTTTGAGTTCTTCCAAAGCCTGAGACCAACTTATATTTTTCTTAGAGGCTTTTCATATCAGACAGACCTGCACAACATACAGCCCATGAGCCACTTACAGTCCACCATAGTGACCCATGGGCAGTATGTTGTACAGACCTGTTTTACCTCCTCTACATTTTTGGCAGGCTGCCTGGAATCTTTTTGTGGGCTGCAAACAGTGCATAGGCTGTAAGCAACTGTGGGCCTAATGTACAGGCCTGATGAAGGAGCTTTGACTTTGTTACTATCTTTTGACTGTGTGTTTTGACCTTCCTTGTCACCATAATAACTTTTTAAAGTCAGAGTTTTTCCTGTTGTTTCTTCATTTCCCAGCCTATTACTTAACTTTTAAGTCTTTGTTAAAATAGTGCTTTGCTTCCAGGGTGGAGGCTTCACTGTCCCAAGCTCCAGGAGTTTTGTGCAGCTGTTTTCAGAGATACTTCTAGGGACCTGTAAATTTTCAGTTCTTCCAATTTGATACGATCTAAGCAGAAATGTTTACTACTGTCCTGGTCTGTGAGCAACCACAAGCACCCTTTTCTACTCTGGAACTGTGAAAAGGGTTACTTCTCCACTGTGGCTGCAAGCTCTGGTAGTACTCCTTCTCGGCCTGGGACTGCCTCCCAGGTGCAAGTATGGGAAAAGCAACAGAGTCCTGACCCAAGTTCCAACAAAGAGACCCCTGTAATCTCTTTCTGACCAGTTGTTCAAGACCCTTACCATCTGCAGGCTGAGAATTATGGAAGCAGCTACTGCTGATGATGATTAGTTCACTCCCAAGGCCAGCTCCTGGTTTGCTGGGGCCTGGTCTGGGCTGGCACAACCTGGTCTGGACTGTGCTCCATTCTCACCTATGTGCAACAGACATTTCCTTCTGACTCTCTAAGTTGTTTTTGGAGTTTGTGGACTGAAAGGTCTGGAAACCACCACCACTGCCACTGGTTCAGTCGCCATAAGGCCTGCTCCTGGTTTGCTCAGGCCCAGTATGCATTGTATTGCACCCCTATCTCTCCCTGGTACAACAGAACTTTCCTGCTGAACTTCTAAGTTGTCTTAAGCTGGAAAATTGTTTCACCCCATCTTTTTGTAGGTTCTGTTGCTCTTAGAATTTGTTCAAAGTCATTGCTTAAAGGCATTTAGAGGGGCTTGGGGAAGAGTTCAAGCAAGTTCCTGCTTTTACTCCACCATCTTGACTCCACTTTCTACAGTTATTTTAAGTGAGATTTATCCTTCTATCTCTTGTTGCTAGACTTTGTTGGGAAGATACAGAAATGCTTATGAGTTATGTGATTCTATTTTATATCCTGCAACTTTGCTAAAATTGTCAATTATTCCAACTAGTGTTTGAGTTATTCTCTAAGTATATCATCATACCATCTGCAAAGAGTGTTATTATTTCCTTATTGCCTATTTTAATTCCTTGATGTTCTTTTTCTTGTCTTATTGCTATAGCTAGCATTTCTAGCACAATATTGAAAAATTTTGAAGACAATGGGCATCCTTGTTTCACCCCTGATCTATTGGAAAGGCTTCTAGCTAATCCCCATTATAGATGCTTTTGATGGTTTTAGATAGATATTACTAATCATTTTAAGTAAAACTCCATTTATTCTTATGCTTTTTAGTATTTTTAATACAAATGGATGTTGCATTTTGTCAAAAGCTTTTTCTGCATCTCCAGAGATGATCATATGATTTCTGTTGGCTTTGTTATTGATATGGTCAATTATGCTGATAGTCTTTCTAATATTGAACCAACCCTGTATTCCTGGTATAAATCCCATCAGTTCATATGGTCTTTGTGATACATTGCTGTAATCTCCTTGCTAGTATTTCATTTCAATTTTTGCATCAGTATTCATTAAAGAAATTGATTTTTAGTTTTCTTTCTCTGTTTTGGCTCTGCCTGGTTTAGGTAACAGCACCATATGTGTTGTAAAAGGAATTTGGAAGGACTCCTTCTTTGCCTATTTTTACAAATAATTTATATAGTATTGAAATTAATTGTTCTTTAAGTATTTGGTAGAACAAATTTGTTCTGGGTATTTTTTCTTAGGAAGCTCATTGATGGCTTCTTCAATATCTTTTTTCAACGTTAGGGTTATTTAAGTATTCTATTTCTTCTGTTAATCTGGGGCATTTATGTTTTTGTAAATAGTTACCCATTTTTCTTAGATAGATTTATTGGCATATAATTAGACAAAATAGCTCCTATTCACATTGAGTTTTCTCTAGTGGTCTAACATATTTAACTTTTCTAAAATTTTATTCACTTAACTTCTTTCTTGTTCATTTTTTGTTAGATTTATCTCGTTCTGAGAGGAGAAAGTAGAGGTCCCCCCATTAGTATAGTTTTACTATTTCCTCCTGTAAGTCATTTAACATCTTTAAAAATTGGGATGTTATTCCATTTGGTACATATATGTTTAGTATTGATATTACTTCATTGTTATGATGTTTCCTTTATTTTCTCTTTTAATTAGATCTATTTTTGCTTTTGCTTTGTGTGAGATCATGATTGCTCTCCCTGCTCTTTTTTTACTTTAACTACAATATAATAAATTCTGTTCTATCCATTTACATTTACTCTGTGTGTGTGTGTGTGTGTGTGTGTGTGTGTGCGCGTGTCTGTTCCAAGTGTGTTTCTGGTAAACAACATGTTGTAGGATTCTGGTTTTTTATCCACTCTGCTATTTGCTTCTGTTTTATGGGTGAATGGAATCACGGGTTTGCAACCCTTCACTTCCTCAGTATGTTCTATGGGTGTGTTGGGGTAGCTATAAAAGGACTGTGAATTTGGTAAGGTAATTTTTTTTCTTCATCTATCTTACCTTTCAAGTATTTATAAGTTAGCACTCAGATAAGAGATAAAATAACTTGTTTTCGTCTATTTACAGCATCAGAGGCTTCTTTTCTTTGGAGGCCTTTTCCTCTCTCCAAAGAATAACTCTTCAAAGTACAAAGGTTTCTCTTTAAATTTAAATAATAGTAGGATACAGATATATCTACCCAAATCTATGATATTTCTTGTTTCTTGCAATCTGGCAAATTCACCAGGTAAATTCATATGTCACTCCCTGAGTGCTTCTTCCATTTTTCTTAAAAAAAAAAATATGTCACACATGTCATCATCACCACCACCTCATAGAAGTCCTTGTGACCAAGAGACTCTTATTTTAATTAAAATTCTCATACCATACTTTCACTGTCATCTTTCTTGTCTCAGTGAGGACCAGAAAAGAGTGACATAGACACAAAGAGATGTGGTAAACACTCATGTTTCTCTTTTATGAGATCAATTTTTATGAGTTTTCAGCAATCCCAGTGACAAATAATAACGTCTAGCTTCATTGGAAACAGATATCCTAACCATGTAGCATCACCACTGAAAGAAGAATCTTAGCCTTCTTGGAGATCCTAAAATTGAAAAGACCCGAGAAGTCTCATTGATCCATAATGTCTGTTCTTGGATGATTTGTTTCTGTACATGACTGTCCTTCCACAACAACATTCAATTGAAGACTGGAACCAATTCAATGAGGTGTCAATGTGTCACCATGGCAACAACAGGGTTACATCATGTAACAGAATTCAGATGTTGCTGTCTGTGGGAGGATTTTTTTTCTTTAACTCACAGGGCAAACATCAATTGTCTTTAAATAGCAAAATGCAATTTAAAAATATCTCTCCATTCAAGGCTCTTGGAGTAACATCATATGTTTGGGGAGCATTTTGTATGTAGACACTTTCCCCTGTGACATGGTTTCAGGACATGGAGGTTTCTTTCCTACAAAAATAAAAGCAGTTCTTCTAGGGAGACTTTGGTGTAATTATTCATCTCTACTCCAGTCACTGCCTGCTGCCAAGAGATGTTTTAAAATTTTGAATCCGGAATTCATATTTTCTTATAGCAACAGGTATTTCCAGGCTCAGCATGGTCTGGCTTGCTCAGCACTTGGACAAGAGATCTATAAGGGAAACCCAGGTGCACAGGAAATAAGATTGATGGTTGCAATGGGTGACATTTTCCCCCTCCAAGTCAAATGCAAACCCAAGACATTAACCTAAGGTAGAGTCGTAGAGTCAATATTGGCTATTCATTCACTCAGTAAGCATTTATTAAGTGTCTGACCACATACCAGACACAAAACAAGAATGTGGGTTACAAAGACAAAACAGGTCCCTAATCTCAAATAGCTTCCATTTTGTTTCCTTTTGGCTTTCTTTGATGATCAGTCCCATGATGCACTCTTGGAAACAATTTTTCCCCCAGGTCACTTGAGGAGTTCTCCTACCAGCTAATTTGATTGTAGTATTGAGCATGGATGTATCCATAAACCAACTTCTTTTCTTGTTCTCCCTTCACATAATCAAACTGATGATTCCTGAAGTGGGAATTCAAACTAGTTCAGTTCTGTTGACTATTAGAAGTTAGGCAGATAGTAAATGATTTATTAACCAACTGAATTTAGGCAACTACCAATTAAACTCACTAGTCATAACAGCAGAAGTTCTTACGATGTAACTGGGAGAGATTGAAGTGGATGCTAATCCTCCTGGACAATCTCTTCTCTGAATTATGATCTCTGATTCCATTGTCTTATACTGTCTCTTTTAGTATTAAAATTCCTTCCTGCACAATTCACATCAGCATAAATCCTTCCCACATTGCCTCACCAGCAATCCTTTGAGAAAAAAAAATGGAGCTTCTTTGTCTCTTTTTACTAAATTAAAAGCCACAACATATTTATTTTTAATCCACTGTTTTTCTGTAGTAGTCTTAGGTAAGATAAAGGGGATGAGAAGGCGCAGGATAAATGAAATGCCCACTAGAAGTCTCTTCTTTGTCCACAACCCTTATTAGTGTATTAATCTATACTTCCTTAGCATTTTTCTATCATTGGTTACTCTAATACTAAAATTATTACTTAAAATGCCATTTTTAAATGTAGTTTAAATGTGGGCAAAAATCTTATGTTTTTCTCATTTTTGGAAATAAGAACAGAAAGCATGAGAGGGGGTATAGCTTGTAGGGACCTACTAGAATGTAAGCCAATAAACCACACAAGCAAGTTCCTAGAGTAAATCATTTCCATTTTGATTACTAGCTTTCTTACTAGAAACCATTTTTTTTTCTAAAGCACGTGTAGCAAAGACATATCAAGGCCAACTTAGGTCAAAATTACTGATATCCAGGCTCTCTATTTGCCACACCCATTTAGTCACCATCTTTGGAGAGAATGCTGTAAGACTAAGAGAAGAAAGTAGGTTGATGAGTCTCTCTCACATACAAGTTAAGGTGGAGTGGGCCATGAATTTTTATTGGTTTGAGTATTCTGTGCCAAAATGGAGGCTGTTTTCTCAAAGATGTAATTGAACAGAAAAATACCATTTGGAATGGTGACCTGAGTCTCTGCTCCAGTTACCAGTGATAGCTCAACTCAAAATAATCAATACTTGTTATCATCAAGAAAGTGGTTTCCAAAACCCATGTGAAAAAACTATTGGGTTAGAAGTGTGAAACTACAAAACAGATTTAGTACAAGGGGTGGCCATGGAGTAGAAATTCTACTTCATAGCTAAATTCATAGGAAATTTCAGTAAAGATATACCAGTTATACAGCCCTGACTTTATCCCTCACTACTAATCTAAGGATGCCATTCATTGAAGAGAAGAATGTTCCCAATTGTTTAGCTCTGGTCAGGTGTTTGATAGAAGACAATTTTGTTGCTTTTAAATGTAGTTAGTATTGATAGTTAAAATTAAGTACTGAGGATGTCTGTGGGTTTTGTGCATCCATACCCTCCCTGGCTAAATTAAAGATAAGAAAATATGTTGGAAATTGTGAGAAGGTAGGCATCATTTTCCATGACCTCTCTGCTATCAAAGTCCATTTTTAAATACCAGTAACTACAATTCATGAAACACCATATTCTCAGAAGATAAAATCTGCACGTTGCTTAAAGGGAATGGAAAAAAAAATACATGATTAATAGAAGTAAGCGGTAACATCTTACCATTGTAGTAAATGGCTCTAAAAGTTGCTGAGTAGTCCTTTGTCATGATGCCGTTCGGCCAGGGCTGAAGATACCCTGTTGCCACTAAGAGTAGCTAAAGTAATCTTTCTACATTGTACTAAAGGCTCTGGTTTCATGCATAGCAGGGGAAGAAGGTGCTTCCAGGTTGTTTAGTCACAAGTGATCAGAGGTGGCATCAGAAAAGGCAGCAATATGGATGCAAGTTATAAGGAGATCCTCGACTAAACTGGAGCTGTAGGAGACAGAGGAACTCTGGAAACCAGCTCAGAGATGGGGATGCAGAGCTAGAGAGAGAGAGTCAAAACAAAGAACCCCAGAGAAGAAGACTGCTATCACGATATTAGCCCTGGAGTTGGCAATAGTAATTCACTCAATGCAGCCAGTCATTAACTTGACTGGTTGGTTTGTAAGATCAGCAAAAGAGGCAGAGACTATGAGGTAGGTAGGGAGAGAAGGGAAGTAGCATTTACTGGAAAGTATACTGAAAGGGTTTCTTTTTCCTATCACCAAATGCTTATAAGGGAACTGAAAACTTATGGCGGAGAGCGAAAAATAAGCCCAAGTCAGATGTTTTCAGGACCTGAGTCCTGGTTGGAAACTGAGTCATTATTGAAAATTAGTGAGGAATGCTTAACCAAACAAGGAGGAGGGGGAAAAGCAATCACAAAAGATAAAAAAGATAATTTGAATTACATGAAATCTAAAAAAATTTTGCATGAACAAAAGAAATGCATCTAGGATAAGAAGCAAAGCTATTGATTCAAAAATGTTTTTGCATCCAGGATCTCTGATAATGGCCTGATAGCCAAACTAGGATGTAACACAAATAAATAACTAAGAGTCCTTCTTTCTTAAATAAATGGTCAAAGGATATGGACAACCAGTTCTCAAAGGAAAAGTTGCAAATTATTAACAACTATGAGAGATTATTCCATATCAACAATAATAAAAGAAATGTATAGTAAAAAAACTGATTTTACCTTGTGCCCAGAAAGTTGGCAAGAAAAAGAAGAGATGGGAATAGTTAATGTTAAAATGGTCCTGGAGAAATAGGCACATTAATACACTGTTGGTGGAGCTGTGAATTAGTCACTATTCCGGAAAGCAATTTGGAATTTTGCTAATAAAATGACTAAAATGTCTATGCCCTGTGACTTTGAGAATCTATTGCTAGGCATATATCCCAAGAAGGTCAAAGACAGAAAGAAGATGTCATATACACACAGATACTTATAGCAGTACTTTCTGTAGAGGCAGAGAACTAGAAACAAAGTATATGCATATCAAATAATTACCAAACAAATTTGGAACATATATGTAATGAAATATTTATAGGACCAAAAAGAGATAATGACTATGAATACAAAAAGAGAGACATGGGAAGAAGTATGAAGTGATGTAAAAATAAACAGACATATAATAACTACAGCAATGTAAACAAGTAGAATAGTAACAACTAAAAACCAAATGCTAATTGTTCATGATCTTTGAAGTTCCTAAATGATCAAGCTTGACTCAGAAGAGGAAGAAAATGTGTCCCTCCCTATCTTCCTTGCAGAGGTGAGAGACTGCAGGTGTGAAACATTGCATATGTCATAATAGAAGGCTGATGTATTTGTTAGTTTTCTTGAACAACTTATTTTCTTCTCTCTGTCTTATTTTTCAAGAGGAATGGTTCTCTGGGAAGAGAAAGAGATTTTTTTTTTTAATGAAGGGGATGTAAAAACAAAAGATATCAGGATCTTTTTTAAGAAAAGAAAATTATAGAGAAGGCTTCAGGATTGAACACAGCCATGTGAGCTGACCCAGTTATGGTTCTGAGTCATGAGTTATGTCAGCCATAATTTACATGAAAATGGGGCCATAAAAGATATCACATGCATGTATAAGCAGAAAGGGAATTGGGCCAATCGTGTAACAAAAACCAAGTCATAATAGATGGAGCCTGAATGCTACACTTGAAGTCTTTTAAACTCCCAAAGTGTATACTAACATCCACAAAATCATTTTTTAAAAAATCTAGAGGAAAGCCTCTGGTGCACTAAGGTAGATCTTTCATGAAGGATTTCTAGGAGGATACAGACCAGAATTACACAAGAAAACAGAGAAGGATTGTAATATGCATTGGAGAAGCTAATATACAAACTGATGAGATTTACCATAGTATTCTATGTGTCAGTACTGGGGCTTCGAAAGAAGAAGGATAGCAAGGAAGGAATGACAACATGATAAACCCACTTCTTTGTTTTCCTTGCTTGATTCCTAACATGCCAACATCAGATGTTCTCATGAAGTTTCTGAACTGCTATTTTCCTGTTCTAGCACAACATAGCCCAAACCTGAGAGAATGAAACCCTGATAAGTTGAAATCTTCTTCCCTGAACCATCTACCCATTTTCTTGGTTTTACCTCCAACAAAACAAGTCTAATCCCTTTTTTATATATTGGCCCTTCAGATACTTGAAAGAAAAAGATTGTGTCCCAGCTCCTTTCGGCAATACTTGTGTAACTTTTTTTCAAGTTTCCCCCCCCCCCCCAGATTGCCTTCTTCTGAATACAGTTCAGTTGATCAATGTCCCTCCCTAAAATTTGGGGCCCAAAACTGAAAAAAAAAATTCCGGAAGCGGTTGGACCAAGACAGATTTCAGTGGAATAATCGCTTGTCTAGTCCTGGACTTCACTTTTTTTTTTTAATCACAATCTTACCCTGTTAAACTTTCAGGCTATTAAAATCTCTTGCATCCTTTCTCCATGAAGATTGGCTAAGCCATGTCTATTCCATCTTGTAACTATAGAATTGATTTTTAGTACCCAAATATAGTGATTCTACATTTATTTTTGTTAAATTTCATTTTATTAGATTTGACCAATTGTTCTAAGTAATTCTCTCCTCCAACATATTAGCAATCCTTCCCAGTTTTGTGTCATCTGCAGATTTGATACAAATGCCATCCATGTTTTATCCAAGTCATGGAGGGGGGGGGGGGAAGGGGGAAATGAACATGTCCAATAACTGGGACCTGGTATCAATCCCTTAGTTACTACTCTTTGGGTCTGGCTATTTAAGTGTTTCCAAAACCACCTAACTGTACTTTGACCTGAAACCCATATTTCCATCTTGTTCACTAAAATATCATGAAATAGATTAGGTAATATATGCTACTGATCTATCTAAAATTTTCCTAGAAAAATAAAATTGTTATTCTAGAATGATTTGTCTTTAACGAATCCATCCCAGCTGCTTACAGTTGTCATGGCATCCTTTTCTACATGCTCACCTTCTAGAATTCAAGAATAAAGCATTCTAGAATTTTGCCAGATATCAAAGTAAAGTTCATCAGTCCATAGTTTGAATTTTTTCCATTTTGAAAACTATCACGATAGTACTTGTTCATCTCTATTGCCGTGATCTCTCATTCTCCCCAGTATTTCAAAGATCACAGAGAGCCATTCTCACCTTCCTAATTCTTTTATTTTAATAAAGGGGAAAACTCTCATTTCCTTACTGCCTGTCAGTTCCCTTTGTTGTTTTGAGCCCTGGAGGAGGTCAGCTGGTCCTTATGTAGAGGAAAACCAACAAATCAGTACAGATGTTATTGTGAATGCTTCACAGTCTAGGGATTGAGGATGTAGCCCTGCCTGATATCAGATAGCAGAGAGAGGTGGGGAATTCACAATGGAAAAGCAGGAAGTAATATTACATGAAATCAAAATATCAATGTGTTCTTTGTACATTAGGTGTATTTTTTTCTGCTTTTCCTTTTGTAACCTTATCACTTGGTTTCTTTTTTTTTCCTTCCTCCCATCCTTCCTCATTCCTTTTCTCATTCATTTGTTTTCCTAGGGTTAGTGCAGGACAGTCACTGTGTTGTTCTAAGTGACTAGATTTACAATTACTCCCAGATCTACCTCTATCTCACATTACTCTCTACATGACTCTAATTTCCCTGAAAGAACATTTTGAGCAAGTAATTGATCCACGCTAATTTTGGGGTTCTAGGAAACCTTCTCAACTAGTCATAGGTTCACATTGATGAGGTGCAGCTCTGGGAGCCCCCTTGAGCTCTCCCTGAATCTCTGAGGTATAGGCTTTATATACCCTTTGAGCTCTCCTTGAATCTTCCCATGGTCTTAAGTTGTGGCTCTGCCCAAGTCTTTAGCCCTCCTTTGTTCCAACTGTTTCCCACCCTTGATGCTTCTGTTCCCACCCTTGGACTGTCATGGTCCACCATTGTCTATGGTTTCCAGGTAGCCTCAAGCAACTTCCCACCCTTAATCACTCATTACTGGAGTCTGATGTCATCTGACTCCTCTTGAAGACCCTCCCCAAACTCCTCCTCTAGACCACCTCTAGATTCCTCCCACAACCTTTCTGTATATAATATCCCATCTTCTCTCCATGTAGGGTGAGAGCACCATAGATTGACCTAGCATAGAATGGCTCCTTGAGAGCCATTAATAAAGTTTACTTTTCTTTGCCTGAGAAGATTTAAGTCGAATTCTTTCAGCAGGACCCAGAATGTTGGTATTTTGGGGTCTCAGGCAACCCTAACCCTCTTTGTGGGTAACCTCTTCAACATGATCTTAGAGTTAGAAACTGCTTGAAGACAAAGATCAAACCCCTCATTTTACACATAAGAATCTGAGGCTGAGAATTAAATGGGTAAGTATTGGGTATAGCTGGATAAGTACCCAGAGTCAAACAGCTGGTAAGTTTCTAAAGCAGGATCTGAGCCCAGGTCTTACTGCTTCTAAGTGCAGTACCCTATCCACCATTTCATACAAGTCCAGTGGGAATGGGGTTTCTCCTACTAGAAATTGGGGCACTACTTCCTTTATTCCCTAGCTCCTCTGTCAAACAGGAATTGTTTTGAATTGTTAGCATTGATTCTTCTTAATGCCCTGACCGTATCATTTGATGTGCCTTCAGTATCAGGACTAGCCTGAAGACAGGCAAAGAAAGAAATTGCCTTCTATCTAGCATGATTTCCTGGGGTTGAAAAACCCTACTTCCCTTCTCTGAAATTCTTTTCACAGGACACAAGGTCTTTAATTCCCATTTCACAATGAGAGATGACATAAAAGGGCAAATGCCCCTGAGAGTGGGAACTCAGTGACTTTCATTCAGAGCTATGGAACCAATGACAGATCATTTCTAAAGAGAAAGTTGTAGCATGTTGAAGAAAGGACCACAAGGACAGGAGATGGCTGAAGGAGGGGCTGCTTCTCCTTGATTATAACCTTGTATAGAGATTATCCTGTTTTCAGAGGCATACTTGCCTGGTTCATTTTGCCAACTGCCCCACCCCCAGCATTTCCTTGAATTAAAAAGGAACTTAGAATGGGGTCTAGGGTGGGCTCTACCTAACTTTGTGGAATAGATGCTATGAACTAGAAATAACTCCTTCTCTCCTACCCACACATATCATGGATTGAATTCTAACCTCTTTTCCTGAAGACAAAGTTATCACAAGCAAATGAGTTTGCAATATGCTAATACAGAGAAGATAATGAGGCCTGAAATCTGAGCAACAGCCTGACTTCCTGGGAGTGGGGTGATAAGAAAGGCAGTGATAAAAACAAGAAAAGGGAGCTTTTAGAGCAGTTTGGAAAGCTCGAGAAATGAGAAACTCAGCCTGCCATGTGAAAAGTGGTTGAGTCAGCCACATAAAACCAGAAAGCTGGAGAAGAGGAGGAGAAGAACAGCTCAGGGCCCACTGAGGGCATCAAACTGTGGAAGGAAGCCTGGTTTAGGGAGATTTCTATGATGAGCAGAGCAACGAAGGCTGACTTGGGAGAGATCATTGTTGACTTGGAACCCAGGAGTAGATGCAACACAGGCACCTCAGATATTTATTATCTCTATGACCCTGGGCAAGTCATTTAACCTCTGCTCCATTTCCTTCCTTATAAAAGGAGGTTAATAACTGAATTTACCTTGCCAAGTTGTTGTGAGTCTCTAATGACATAATGTATATAAAGCACTTTAGAAACCTCAAAGCATATGTAATGATAGTCAATATTTATATAGAGCAGCGGTTCTCAACCTGTAGGTCGTGACCACTTTGGGGCCGAATGATCCTTTCACAAAGGTCACAGGGGTCACCTACGACCATCAGAAAACACGTATTTCCAATGGTCTTAGGAACTTCCTCTATCCCTCTCCAGGAGGGTCCGCCCACATGCAGATACACACACGTACAAGTATTAAAGGGTCACAGCATTAGGAAGGTTGAGAACCACTGATATAGAGCTTTAAAGTTGGCAGAACACTTTTATATACTGTATCTCTAGAATTCTCACAACGATCCTCTGAGACGATTATTTTCCCCCATTTTACAGCTGAAAAAAATAGAGACTGAGGAAGTTGAGTGATTTGCCCAAGGTCATACAGCTAGTATGTGTTTGAGTCGGTATTTCAGCCTTAGAGCTTCCTGATTCTGGGTCCAGCATTCTATCAAAATGTGTGTGTGTGTGTATGTGTGTGTATGTGTATACACATATATATACACACACTCACATATATATGTTAAGTAATAGTAGTAGTGGTGATTTGGTGGTGGTGGTGGTCATAGTAGTAGTAGTAGTAGTAGTAGTAGTAGTAGTAGTAGTAGTAACAGCAGTAGTAGTGGTAGTAGTACAAGTGATGGCAGCAGTGCTGGTGGTGGTGGTAGTAATAGTAGTAGTCATCATCATCATCATCATCATAGTAGTAGTCATTATTATCATAGAAATTGTAATAGTAGTAACCAGGAAAGTTTCAGAAGAAATAGTTCCAACTTGGACCAAGGATAAGAAAGCAGAAGGTGCTGCCATCCATGTATGGGCTGCCATAAGACATAGTTCTTAAGTTGAAGACTAAAGCACCTGAGACCTTTCACCTCCACCTCTGATGACTAAAACCAATCAAACTTTCTCCAGTTTTGTGATTAAGATGGAGATTTATCCTTTGTACAGAAATCGTCCTGTAATATCTATGCTCTTCATGCTCCAGACCTTGAGTATCTCATTTTAGGTCTGCATGAGTTAAAATGTGCCCATAATACCATAACATTGCTGACCTGTTTGACTCTTGCACAAAAGCCTCTAAATCTCAAATCGTCCAGAATAGACTGGGACAGTTACCAAGAACTGCAATTTAACTTTTCCCTTGGCTCTATGGAATCAAAGAGTTATATTATGACATGTTTAATTAAGATAAGGCCTTAGTAAAATTCAGCTTTCTGCAGTGGCAAGATCACTAAACAGCAGGAATACCTGGGTTCAAAGTTCACTTTATAAAGTGTTTTTTAAAGATATTCTTGCTTTTGATGTTATCTTCTAGTCACAGTGTTTATACTTTTGATGTTTTCTCAGGTGAGCTTCCTGAATTTTTTTGATGACCTTCAGTGACAGGGAACTCACTATTCCCTGATCCCTAAAGGCAGTGGGTGACCTTTGGAAGAAAAGGGGATATGATGGTTATAATTACTAGGAAGTTGTTCTTAAAATCTACTGGGGTTATTGGAGACAGGATCCATAGCAATTGTACTAGATGACCTCTAAGTTTCAACTTTAAGATTCTAAAATTCTGTGATTATATGACCTTCTTTGTGCTCGTTTTTTGAAGACATTGATATTCTTAGACCTTGTCTTGGATTAGGAACAAAGGAACATAGAAACTTGGATCTGGAAGGCTACCTTAGAAGTCATTAATTTCAGTTTTCCAATGAAGAAACTGAAGGCCACAGAGGTAAAGGTGCTTGCCAAAGGTAACACAGCTGATTTGTTCTGCCTGTCCCACATATCAGATTCTTAGAACTTGTTTGCACAGTTAAATCACAGTGACTCCATGCTGAGCAACAGTGTTTGGCACATGGCACATTCTTACTAAATGTTTGTCCAGTTGAATTGAATGCCCTTGTTAGCCCATGATTAATAAAGGGGAATGGATTTGGCCAATCCCTAGTGGACTACCTTTTGCTTTCCAAATTTTCTTGACTTCTGTACTTCCTAAGGGGGGAAAAAGGAAATCTGGATGTTTCTCATTAATTAGATGAGCTATATGCTGACAGGATTTTGAAGGTATTGTTGGAGATGCCATTTCAGATGAATCTTGAGGGATAGACAGTATTTTAACAAGTAGATGTTAAGGTTGTAAGAACTGAATACTGAGGGACAACATGAGTAAGAGCATAGGGATGGGAAAACACAGGGACTGAAAAACTACTAAGAAGCAGTAAGAAATCTGAATTTAGCTGAAATATAGACTATATACTGATGATAGCTTAGCGTTATATTACATTTCAAGCTTTACAAAATTCTTTCTAATACATTCAGTCATCATAATAGCCCTGTCTGTCAGAAAGTGCAAATTTAACTATCAGAAGGTGTTCCTGCCTGCTTACCTGATCCTCTCAATGTTCATCTCGGCACTTAAGCCCTTTACCCTACAGAGAGAATAATCAATGGGGGATGAATCAAGAGCTTTCTATCAATCTCAAAGAACTGGTTTTACCCATATCATATTTGACACTTAAAACAAGCCAACTAGGCAGATGTGCAAGTATTATTATCATCCTCATCTAACACTACAGATGAAGAAACTGATACTTGAATTAATTAACTTGCCCAAGACCATGTGGCTAAGATTTGAAGAGCTAGGATTTGAACTCAAACTTCTGATTCAAGGACAAATATTCTTTTCACTATACAAGTTGTTATTCAATCGTTCAATCGTGTCTGACTCTTCACGACCCTTTGGACCATGGCATACTGATACATTCCATGGGGTTTAAGACACTAGAGTGGTTTGCCATTTCCTTCTCCAGTGGATTAAAGCTAACAGAGGTTAAGTGACTTGTCTAGGGTCACCTCATAGCTTCCTGACTCTAGACCCAGTGCTCTACCCACTGAGCTACCTCACTGCCATTTGCTACCTCTCATATAAGAGATTAGTGGGAGGTGAAAGTAGAAATGCAGGATGGAATCGATGTTGTAGGAGGCCTTAAATTCTAGGCTGAAGAGTTTGGATTTAATTCAGTAATCAATGCGGAGTGTCTGGGATTATGTCACACTGGAGAAAAGGAAGAAAGTTGGTCTTCGGGTTTAATAAGTCACACTGAAGAAGGCAATGTATCACTTTTTTTGTTGTTGTTCTAATGTCATCATTGATAGTAGCTTGATGACATTTTTAAACTTTTGTTTATTTTTAGTTTACATCATTCATTTCCATGAGATTTTGATTTACAAATTTACTCCCCATGTTTCCCCTACCCACCATCCCAAAACAGCAATCCCATTGTATACCCCCTCCTCCAATCTGCTCTCTCCTATATCCTCCCCCATCACCCCTCTGACT
>CM053596.1:136913101-136999383 GCA_028646575.1 Pseudocheirus occidentalis | reverse complement strand
TAGGTGTTATAGCCAATGGAGTGAACAATGAGAAAAGAGAAACAAAAGCCGAACATTGAAAAGAATGATAGCATGCATTGCTTCAGTCTCCATTTAAACTCTGATCTTTCTGGATCTTTCTCTGAATGTAGACATCTCCTTCCATCCTGAGACTTGCATAGTTGTCTTTTAACTGTGTGATGCTCAGAAGCGTCCAGTTCAAAGAGGCTTTTCTTAAGGGAGAAATTAGGATCTCTGAGGGAAAATAATCAGAAACTACAACTCGTTAAGGAAAGGCTTACCATCAAGTCTCATCTTATGTAATCAGAAGGAATCTAAAAAAGCCTGGAAGAAGGTTGGGTTTTAGCTAGAAACTAGGACAGCTGTTGGAAGCATTTTGTATGGGATAACAAATTCCCTTTTGCCCATAGGTCTTTACTTTCAGCACAATATGGTATTCACAGATTTCTCTGTTCATACACATCTATCTAGACTGTATCCTTGTGACTAGGGAGGTTGCCTTTCTTTAGTTGACCTCTCTCTCCCAAACCTACAGATAGGATACCTTTTCTTCTAGAGCTTTTCGTCTATTTTGTGGATTTTTAGCTTGGCTAAGGTTACACAATCCTGTCAGTGATTGAACAGGACTTGGGCCCTCAGCCCCCAAGCTGCCAGGGAGCTGCATTAGCTCTCTGAGCCTGAATGAAATGGAGGCCCTCACTCTGCTTACAGGTCAGCTTCTTTGGGGGTGGGAGTAGGGTTCAAGGGGCTGGCTGTTTTGTATCTTCTATTTGTCTGTAGCTTCTATGTTCCCTGTTGTTATCTTTGGCTCTGTTGCTATGGGCGGTGGAGTATTTTTCGTCCTTAATAATCGCTTGGCTGCTGGAGGACCTCATTTCTCATTGTATTGGTGGAGGATTAGCTGAAATGTTGGAGATATTTCCTGTATTAAGCAGGGGGTGGGGGTGGGGGTAGTTTGTTGGGCTTGTGCCTTCTTTTAACATAGCGTCATGCATTTTATTATTTTTTTTTCCCTTTCTCTCTTGGAATGTGCTGAGGCTGGTCATTTGCATCCAGAGAACCTAACCCCTCCCTGACACTTCACAGCTCCCCATCCCTGTTCCGGGTACCCTGGCCTAAGCCAAGTTCATTTCTTGAAAGAACTGGGCGGTTCCCCAGCTGTCAAATGTCTCAGTTGCTTTTTAGAGTACTTGGGGCTCAGCAGAGAAAGTAGCTCCCCAATTTGCTTTCTGACTTGATTGCCAATAAACCCAAAAGGAGCTCAAGGGGAAATATCAAGCACATGTTTCAGATTCATGGCCACTTAACTCATCAGCCTTCTTTAGGAAGCATTACCTCAGCTCCAATTAGCCTTGAACCAAGAAGCTGATCTCGCCTAAATGTAACCTAATACCAAGTTCCAAGCTTTGGGTAACACTCTGAACCCTAGAAGGACCAAATCTAATTCTCTTTACTGAACTGTTCCTCCTGGTGACTCAAACGTCCTAGATCAAAAATCATCAACCAATAAAGGGGTTAAACCAAATGATTTCTCAAGTCTCTTAGCTCTAACTCATGATTCTATTATTAATTTTTTTTTTTGCTCTTTGCTTTTTTTGGAGGGCAGTTGGGGTCAAGTGACTTGCCCAAGGTCACATGCCTAGTTTTTGTATTAAGCATCTGAGGCCAGATTTGAACTCAGGTCCTCCTGACTCCTGGGCCAGTGCTCTATTCACTGCGCCACCTAGCTGCCCCATTATTCTATTATTATTTCCTAGTCGAGACTCAACTAGAATCCGGGTACTCAGAGTTGGTTTCCCAACATCAACCCTGCAGTTTTGACTGTTCTTTTTGACAACTCAAACAATTAGTATTAATAGAATACCTTCAACTCTGGTGGCACCTTTTAAAAGAAAGAATATTCAGTCTGAATTTAAGATAGAGGTGGCATTAGGACATTTGAAAATGTTGATGAACATGTTAAAAAAAAACTCAATATAAAAGTCAGAAGACACCTTCAAATACTAGTGGAATCACCGTTACCTGATTCTGAGGTGTTAGATAAGGAAGTTCTCACTCTATGAATATGAATTAGTTTATAAGCCATGTAAGAAAAATCTGTTCTGTTGTTTTATTATCACAACATATTTTAGACCAAAAATTGTGTCCCAATCTTGTTTATGCATCACATTTACCCAACTCGGCTCTGGCATTTTACAAAAATCAAATCCACTTTCAAAGGACAAAGATTTACCACCATTGAGCATATTTAAAAGTATGTAGGTTCTAAAGCCAGTTTCAAAAGAATTCAAAAAAGTTCTGATCAATGGCAGCACATTTGAAAGAAGTATATATCTTCCTACAATGACTACTTTGAAGGGAAGATTTACAATGTAAAAGAATATTCTAATTAGAACCAGATGACTTTTGAGTTATGACTCCAATACTTACTTGCTGTGTGCCCTTACCAAGCTACTTATCTTCTCCAGGACTCAGTTGTAGAATCTGTAAGATGGAAATAATAATATTTGATGTTGCAATCACAGGAATGTTGCAAGTAAAGTGCTTTGTAAAGTCATAAAATGTATAAATGTGAACTGTTATTTGGATGGGAGCCAATAGTGTGAAGCAGCATCCAAGAAAGCTGACACAATCTTAGAGTATTTCAGTAGAATTGTAACAGAACCACAGAAATAAGAGTCCATTATATCTAGAGTATTGAATTCCGTTTTTGATTCCACAATTAGAAAAGGACCATTGGTAGACTGGGATGGGTCCAGTTGATAGTGTAGAGAACTGACAAGAGCAATATAAGGCTGTTTGAATCAAATCAGCCTGTTTAGCCTAGAAAATAGAAGACTGTAGGGATAGGAGGAAGGAAAAATAATGGTTGCCTTTATTTGAATGAGAGTCATGTGGAAGTAAGATTAAATTACTTCTGACTAGCACCAGAGGACCGGTAAAAAATGGGTCAAAGTTACAGAGAGGGAAATTTTTGGCCCAATATAAGGAAAAACTTCTAAATAATTAGAGTTACTCCAAATGGGACAAATTCCCTTAGAAGGTAGTGAGTGGATTCTCCATCACTGGAGGCCTTTGAGCCAAGACTGAAGAATCATTTCTCAGGGATGCTGTAAAGGTGATTCCTGTTTGAGCATAGGTTGGAATCAATGGCCTCTGAGGTACCTTCCAAATCTGGGGTTGTGATTCTGTAAAATTAGGGATTTTTAAAAACTTCAGTCACATTACACCTCATATAATGGGGATAATAACATTTACCTCTCATTCTGCACAGTGCTTTTGGAAGATAAAGTGAAATCCCAGATGTGAAAGAGTTTAACATGTAGAAATATTATATGGATGCAAGGCACAAGGATCATAATTGCTGTTGCTGTTAGTTGATAGATTAATACACTGCTTCTTCCCTCTTTGTCCCAAACTGCAGAGATTTCTCCTCTAAGGTTTAAAATTGCTTTCTGCGTCCTTCCCCAGAAGTGGTAGGTTTGATTGCTGACTGAATTTCATATATTCATGCAAAGAAAAGGCACATATAAATGTAAGGTATTACTCATAGATTCACAGTGTGTTTTGTTACTGTAAGTCCCACCCAAAATATGAAAACCAAATTTCACTCCAATTCTTACATCATCACCAACTTTGACATTAGCTACAGAATATAAAAATTAGTTGGAGATTGAGGTCAGAGGTCAGAATTAAGAAGTCAGAAAAGTTTGCCTTTGGTATGTTCCACATCTCAGAGAATCGTAGAATTTAAAGCACCTGAGAGGTTATCTAGTTCAATATGCCACTCCATGCAGAAACTCCCTCTACAGTTTCCCTGACATGTAGACATCTAGTCTCTTCTTGAAAACTTCCAGTTAGGAGGGGAATGATTTCCTATCAAGAAGTTCAATGCAAAAGGATTAGAGATGGAGTTAGAGGACCTGATTGGAAATTCTGGCTGTGTCACTTACTACTTGGACATCCTTGATCAAGTTTCTCCATCTCTCTGAGCTCCATCTCTCCAGTTTTATCTGTAAAATAAAGAGATTAAACTAGTTGTCTAAGGCCACTTTTACTTATTTTTTAAGCATTTTCCCCCAGTTACATGTAAAAACAACTTTTAATATTCATTTTTAAAATTTTGAGATCCAAATTCTTTCTCCCTCCCCATTCCCAGCCCCCCGTTGAGAAGGCAAGCAATTAGGTATAGATTATACATGTGTAGTCATACAAAACATATTCATAATAGTCATGTTGTTAAAGAAAACACAGATAAAAAAAAACTCAAGAAAAATAAAGCCAAAAAAGAGTATGCTTCAATCTGTAGTCAGACACCATTAGTTCTTTCTCTGGGGATGAATAGCAATTTTCATCATGAAGCCTTCAGAGTTGTCTTGGATCGTTACATTGCTGAGAAAAGCTAAGTTATTCACAACTGATCATCTTACAATATTGCTGTTACTTTTTACACAGTGTATTTCACTTTGCATCAGCCCATGCGAGTCTTTCCAGATTTCTCTGAAAGCATCCTGCTCATTGTTTCTTATAGTACAATAATGTTTCATCATAATAACATACCACAACTTGTTCAACCATTCCCCAATTGATGAGCATCCCCTCAATTTCCTGTTCTTTGCCACTGGAAAAGAGCTGATATAAATATTTTTGTACATATAGGTACTTTTTTACTTTTTAAAATCTCTTTTGGGATACAGACCTAGTGATGGTATTGCTAGGTCATCATGCATAAAAGTTTCATTTTTCCCAAGTTTCTCCAACATTTGTCATTTACTTTTACTGTCCTATTAGACAATCTAATAGTTATGAGGTAGTACCTCAGAATGGTTTTAATTAGCACTTCACTTAATAGTGAGTTATTTTTTGATATAGCTACAGATATCTTTGATTACTTAATCTGAAAACTGATTTATCTTTCTATCATTTATCAGTTGGGGACTCTTATTTTTATAAAATTGACTCACTTCTCTAAATGTTTGAGAAATGAAGTCTAAGGAACCTTCTAACTCTAAGTCTCTAATCCCAAATCTAGCACCTGGCACATAGTAGGCACCTAACAAATGCTTGTTAAATGAAATCCATTGCATTTTTGAACAGCTATAATTTTACAGCCAGAATCTGAGCCCCGTATAACTATCTCTGATCAATCACAGTTCTGCTTCCTGGAGGTATACAGAAATGAAGATGATGATGATGATGATGACAATAACTTACATTTATATCATGCTCTAAGGTTTGTGAAACACTTTACCAATATTATCTTTTTTCAGCTTCATAACAACCCTACTATCATTATGCCCATTTTACAGATAAGGAAACTGAGTCAGAGATTAGCTGATTTGCCCAAACTCACAGAGTTAATAAGTATCTGAGGCCAGATCTAATCTCAGATCTTCCTGATTCTATGACCAGTGCTCTATTCATCGAGTCACCTAGCTAAATATTAATCATCATATTATTTATTAGTATAAATAATATAAAATAACAATACAAATATAAAATATAAATAATAATCATTCTTCTGGGTGATAGCTATCATATCTCCTACAAATTTTCTCTTATGCAAACGCCCTTAGTTTCCTTATTCTTCATAATACATGATACTTCATAATACACTCCCCACCCTATACCTCACCATTCTAGTCACCTTCTTATGGATATACTCCACTTTCATTCATTCAAAAGCCCCGACAAAGTCATTCTACAATGTTGAGCCCAGATGTGATCCAATCAGTTGAAAGTATCCTGTAACTGTCATGTCCCTTGTTCTAAACACTAGACTTTAATGTAGACTAATGTAGGACTACCTTTTTTTTGTAGTCATAGAAAATTTACTAGAGGAGTTAGTCAAATAAACCCCCTAAGTCTTTTTCAGTTAGAATACTGCTAAGCAAATTTTATCCATCTCGTATTTCTACATTTGCTTCTAAAACAGGGGTGCAGTCTGGAACAAAACTAAGTGCAGCAATCCGCATTTGCCCCTCTTAAATTTCATCTTGTTTGTTCCAGGCCATAGTTCCAAACCTTTGAGTTCTTTATATGTATGACAGATGGATGGAATCAGCATCCAAGACATATTAGCTATTCTCCGTTTGGTGTCATCTATAAATATGATACATCCAAGTCATTGAAAAATTGTCAAATAGGACTAGACTAAGGATAGGATATAGTACTGTATATGGCATTCCCCCAGCATTCCCCCAGATTGATGGCAGTGTTCTTTGGGTACAATCCTTCAAATAGACATAAAGTGACTTAATTATATTACTGTCCAACTCACATTCCTCCATTTTGTTTGTGGGAACATTATGGGATATTATTGAATACCTTGCTGAAAGCCAATACATTATATCTGTATATGTGGCATTTCCTTGATCTACTACTCCAATTATATTGCCAAAGAAATAAGAATCATTTGACATGACTTGTTCTTAATGTATCTGTGTTGTTTTCTAATAATAATAATAATGACTGACATTTACACAATGCTTTAATGCATGCATAGTGCTTTTGCATATATTATCTCATTTCATCCTCACAATAACTCTGACAGTTTGTCCCTGTAGTGTGTGTGTGTATAGCATGTGAAAATATGTAATATGCAATATTATATAATATATTAAAATATATAATTACTATATATTAATATGATTGTTATAACTATATCACATGTTAATATGACATATACACTATATTATATATAATTATATGATATTATATAATATATTAAAATATATTAATGCTCCATATTATTAATATGATTATTATATTATAATTATATATAATTATACATAGTATTATATATGAAAACATACACTACATGGAAAAATTGGCACTCAATGAAGCTGTAATTTACACAGGGACATACAACTAGTGTCTAAGGTGGAATTCAAGTTGAGGTCTCTCCTAACTCTAACTTCAGTTATCTCTTTATTATACCAAACTTCATGTCAATTAGTGACCATTTCTTCCCTTTCTAAATACTCCCAAACTGTTTAATAACTTTTACTCTAATTTTTCCAGAAAAAGATGCAAAACTCATGATTCTATAGTTTCCTAAAATGGACTTTGGCCTTACTATCTTTAGCCTCTTATTCTCCCATGTGTGCACATACACATGCACATGCACATGCACATAGACACACACACGCATGCACTTTAGGGTAGGGGAGTGCTGGAGTCAGAACAAACTGCCTCTCTTGAGAGCTGATTTCTTAATTTTCAAAGTGAGAATTTATACCTCAGAAATGAGCAAATGTCAAATCATGACAATTTATTATTTTGATGACTGAAAATGATAATAATGCAGATTAAATTTTTAAATGTGTGATACATATATGGGGGGGGGACCAGATGTTAAATATTCACGAGCACAACCCTGCTTTTTCATCCCCTTCCCCCAGAGTCTCAGTGCATTCTTACTGGCTGGGCAACATCTAAGGCTTTTAGTAGATACAAGCTCAATATTAGTTGAGTTTAACATGACAGCTCAGGAACAGCTGAGAGACCTCAACTTAAATTCTACCTTAGACACTAGTTGTATGTCCCTGTGCAAATTACAGCTTCATTGAGTGTCAATTCTTCCATGTAGTGTATATTTTCATATATAATACTATGTATAATTATATATAATTATAATACAATAATCATATTAATAATGTAAAGCAATTATATATTTTAATTATATAACATCATATAATTATATATCATATTAACATGTAATATGTACTTGTAATAATCATATTAATAATATATAGTAATTATATATTTTAATATATTATATAATATTGCATATTACACATGTTCAGACCATTTTAAGAAAGGTGAATCTACAGTGAAAGAGACAATCGTACTCTATACAAAATCAGAATAACTAGGATCTCAGAGTGGAAAGGGTCCTACAAGTCATCTAGTGCAACCCCTAATTGAATAAGAATCCCTTATATAATAATCCAGACAAAGGGTCATCCAATCTCTACTTGAACATCTCTATGAAGAAGACCCTACTAGCTGCCAAGAAAATCTATTAGATTTTTAGATAGCTCTAATTCTTAGAAATTAGTAATCGGGATATGAACTTCAGAGTAAGAAAATGGTGTCCGAAAATGAAGTTTGGATTTTTTTAATCCCTTAAAACATGGGCTAGTAAGAATGAATCTGTCTGGAAACTGGCAAATCTAATCAAAAGGACTTTATGCTGAAAAGGAAGGAATAGAAGGGAAACTGCCTACCAGTTTCCCATCAAATTAGATACTGCAGAGAGTAGCTATAATTCAGGGAGAATGACAGTAGAGGTGCTGGGTAATTCATAGGAGATTATAATTTTGTGTGACAAACTCCCAAAATGAGCCAGCAATAAAACCCACGAGTTTGGATATCTATGTACAAATGTACAAAGTCTGCATACAAAGCAAGGGAAGTAAGTAGGGATCCAAATGAAAGGAGCAAATTTGACCTCATAAATATCACTGAAACTTCTTGGGATAAGATTCATGACTAGAATATGACTTTGGAAAAACATATCTTATTCAAAAGGAAGGTAGGTGGGGGTTTGGTGGGGGAAGGAATAGGCTGAATAGCATTATATGCTTAAAAATAATTTAAAGACAGTGATACAGTGATACTCTGACCTATTTTATTAATTATTGAATTGCATGGAAGTGATTAGTGGAAAACACACATACACACAAATATAAGGGGTAGATAGACTCATACAAGTATGCTTTACTGTCATACCAAGTCTCTCTTCTCTCAAACTCTCACCATCTCTGCCTCACACCGGCAACAAGCATTTAGGAATCAGTCTCCACAAATGAGAAGAGTCCCACACAAATTTACGTTCTATTGAGCAGGTAAGGGAGGAATCATCTAACAAGACCAAGCTAATTGCACTGGGAACTCATCAACCCACTTATTTTTAATGATTTTTATGGAAAGTGGAAGCAAGGGCAAACAACAAAGCATGAAAATTAAGCCATAGCAAGGTCCTTTAAGAATGCTGAATACTATAACTCAGGGGGTTGAGCCTGGTAAGGAATGCCAAATAATTCTAAAGATAACAACAAGTTCTTATCAAAGCTATATTGGGCAAAAGAAGAAAATCATTTCAGAGATAAGACAATTATTCAGATGATAATGGAAAGAAAGCAATTGCTCAACTTTTATTTTGCTTTCCTCTACAAAGAAGAATAATTTTTGGCTTAGACATTTGGAACAAAGATGGTTAATATAAAGTTGATAGCCCCAAAGTTGACCTTGCCAAATTCAAGTCACCAGGCCCAAATGAATTATATCCTAGGATCCCAAAAGAGCAGGAAGATGAGAATATGGATGCCCTGTCAGTGATCTCAGAAAGATTATGGGGGAAAGGAGATGTATGGCAAAAAAATGAACAAAGGCAAATGCCCTGATTTTCAAGAAAGAGGGAAAATTATGTCTGCAGACTACAGACCAATGAGTTTTACCTCAATTCCTGACAAATTTAGAGCATTATTAATGGGATGGTAGTGAATATCCCCCAGCTGTCAGGGCTTCTCTGAACTACTACCACCACCCCTGCTGTCATGCAGAAATTATGTTGTAATTTTGTGTTTACTTTTCCATATATGTGGTTTCCTTTCCTATCCACCCACTCCCAATGGGATGCAAGCTCCTCGTGGGAAGATACTGATTCGTTTTTGTCTTTATACCCCCACTACTTGATATGTTACTTAGCACATAGGAGGTACATAATAAATGCATTTTGAACTGATTCTAGAAATAGAAGTTGTGATCAAAGAGTCTACATGACTTCATCAAGAAAAGGTCACAATTGTTTAATATCTCTTCGTTTTTCAACAGAGTTACTAAACTAGTTGATTAACAGAATGCTATGGATATCATTGACCTAGATTTTAGCAAAGTATTTGAAAATTTTTCTCATGGTCATTCTAGTGGAAAAGGTGGAAAGATCTAGGATCAGCAATAGTAGAGTTTGATGAATTTGGAATTCGTCAAATGGCTGGGCCCAAAGAATCATTGGTGGTTGTGTCAACTCAAAGTCACATTGTAGGAAGGACATTGATAAACTGGAGTGACCAGAATGGAACCAACATGATAATAAAGAGCCTTGATAGCATGCCATCATGGGAAGCAGCTGAAGGCACTGAAGATAATTAGCCTAGAAAAGAAGACTTGGGGTGGACATAATAGCTGCTTTCTAGTAGTTAATAAGATGTCCTATCAAAGAGTTAGACTTCTCTGATTGGATCTAGAGAGTAGAACTAGAAACAATGGATCAAAGATGCAGAGGCAACCTTAGACAAGTGAACAAATTAGACAAGTTACAAGTGAAGTCAAGTATTTTGGCACAGTGGATAAAGTGCTGAGCCTAGAGTCAGGAAGATATCTTCTTGAGTTCAAATCTAGCCTCAGGTACTTACTAACTGCATGACCCTGAGCAAGTCACTTAACCCTTTTTGCCACAGTTTCCTCACAAAATGATCTAGAGAAGGAAATGGCCAACTATTTCAATATCTTTGCCAAGAAAACCCCAAATGGGGTCATGAAGAGTCAGATACAACTGAAAAACAACTGGACAACATGTACATACTAAGCTAAGCTCTGGGGATACAGATAAAGGCAAAAGATAGTCCCTGTTCTCAAGGAGTTTACAGTCTAATAGGGAAGACAATATGCAAACAAGTATGTACAAACAAGATAATATACAGTATAAACTGGGGGTAATCTCAGAAGAAAGATACTAAGAATAAGGGGGCTTAGGAAAGGCTTCCTTTAGAAGGCAGAATTTCATATGGGGCTTGAGAGAAACTAGGGAAGTCAAGAGACAGAGATTAGGAGGAAAAGAATTCCAGGCACCAGGACAGCCAGTGAAAATGTCTTGAATTGGAAGATGGAATGTCTTGCTCAGGGAACAGAAAGATGGCTAACTTCACTGAATCACAGAGTACTTGGAGAAGAAGGTGGTAAGGTGTAACAAGACTGGAAGGGAGAGGGACATGCTTAGGAGCAGGTTTGACTGCCATGCAGAGGATTTTCTTTTTGACTCTGGAACTAATAGGGAACTATTGGAATTTGTTGAATGAGGGGGTAACATGGTCAGACTTATACTTTAGGAAGACCAATTTGAGAGCTGAACAGAATATGACCTGGGGTGGAGAATCTTGAAGCACAAAAAACAACCAGAAGGCTGTTACAGTATTCCAGGCATGAGATAATGAAGTCCTATACTATTCATGATGGTAGTGTCAGAGGAGAAAAGGAAACATAGAAGAGGTATTACAAAGGCAAAATCGACAGGACTGGGCAACAGATTGGATATGGGGGGAGGGAGGGAGGGAGGAAGAGAGAGAGAGAGAGAGAGAGAGAAACTAACAAGAAGATGACACCTAGACTGTGAACCTAGGTGACTGGGAAGATGGTAGTGCAGTCCATATTAATAGAAAAGACAAGAAGAGGAGAAGGTTTGAGGGGAAAGATTATGGGTTCACTTTTGCAAATGTAGATTTAAGATGACTATGGAACATTCAGTTTGAGATGTCCAATACAGTTGGAGATACAAGAATGAATGAAAGCTAAAAGAGAAAATAGGTCTGCATAAGTAGATCTGAGAACAATCAGCATAGAAATGATAATTGAATCTATAGACATGGATAAGATCACCAAGGGAAATGGCATTAGGGGGAGAAGAAAAGAGGACTGAGGAAAAAGCCATGGAGATACCCACAGTTAATAGGCAGGAATGACAGATGAAAATCCAGCAAAGGATACTGAGAAGGGAGCAGACAGGTAGAAGGAGAACTAGGAAAGAGTAATGTCACAGAAACCTAGAGAGAGGAGAGTATCAAGAAGAGTATGCTAAACAGCATAAAGGTTGTGGAGAGGTCAAAAAGGATGCTTGAGAAGAGAACATGAAATTTGGCAGTTGGATCATTGGTAACTTTAGAGAGAACAATTTCAGTTGGATGATAAGATTGAAAGTCAGAATGTAGATAGTTAAGAAGAAAGCAAGAGAAAAGGAATTACTTTTTACAAAAGTGGAATGTGCTGTCTTGTTTTATAGTGGGTTCTTTGTCACTAGATCTCTCCACCTTTTCCATTAAAATAACATGAGAAAACTTGTCAAATGTTTGGCTAAAATCTAGGTAAATGGTATCTCTGGTATTCTCCTAATCAACCAGTCTAGTAACTCTGTAGAAAAATGAAGTTATATTAAACTACCATGACCTACTTTTGATGAAGTCACGTGGGCTCTTGCATCACCACTTCTATTTCTAGATTCAATTCAAAATGCATTTAGTATGTACCTGCTATGTGCAAGGCTTGACAGTGGGAATATAAAGACAAAAAACAAATCAGTATCTGCCCATGAGGAGCCTGCATCATAAAGTACAAGTTTGTTGATGATGTTTCATAGAGATTCCAATTCAGGTTTGGGCTGAACTAAATGACTCCTAGAAATCTCTTACAATTCTAAAAATTATGAAATTCTGAATTCTGAAAAATTCAGCTGTTCTAATTTTAAATGATTGGATTGTTATCTTTCCTAGTAAGATCTCCTTTAAAAAAAAAACACCAGCAGGAAAGGACCATTTTAAACACAAAATAATGAACTGTGGATTTTTATTTGGGGATAAGGAGTACTTGCTAAAGCCCCTCAGATGACCCATCATGAGTGAATAATATATCCTTGAATACATTAGGTCAACCCTGGTGTGATCATGAAACCTCCCTGTGGCTCATCAGTCAGCTACTCTTGGGACCTTTAAAGGCAACAAATATCTTTTACATGGTAAGCCAACTCTGAAGAACTCCCAAGGTCACATCAAAATTTAGAAGAAAGAGACCAGAACACAGCTACAAAGAGAAAACCTCAGCAAGCCAGCTGATCAAAACTTGAAAAACACTGTGGCCTGGCTTAGTTCCAAGGCCAAGGAGCTCTCCAGCTAATCCTCTAAGATTCAGCTGATGTCCAGAAACTCCTCCAATAGAGGCTGGTTGCCTGTTTCTAGGCATGGACTCCCCTCCCACACCCATCCTGATGGGATGCAGTGGGGAAAAGGTCAAGTAGAATGGAAGGCAGTATGGAGCAATTGAAAGAACATCTGATTTCCCATTCCAGTGCTCTTTCCAGGAGACTTGAGAGACTTTCCAGTTCTACCACTAACTAGCTGTATGATCTTGGGCAGGTCATTTAGCTTCTCTCAGTGTCATTTTCCACATCCACAAACTAAAAAGTTTGGACCAGATGATCTCCAAGGTCTTCTCCACCTCTTTTATTATTTCAAATAAACAGATGAACTTTCTGGACCTTCCCCAAAACTTGAGGTGACAGTGAATGGGAAATGCAGCACCATTTTTTCTAGTTTATCAGTCAACAATATCTAATAATAGCTGTCATCTATACATTTCTTTAAGATTAATGAAGGCCTTTACTTCCATCATTCTCAAAAACTCTATAAGGAGCAAGTATTATCCTTATCTGAGACTCAGAGAAATTAAAGTGATTGACCTAAGGTCACACAATTACTGAGATTATACGTGGACATGGACACACACGTGAAACCTAAGAATGTATACAGGAAAGATACACAAATACCAGTTGGGCAGCTCAGTATACAATAGAGTATAGAACAGGAGTCCATAGACCATGGAAAGATTTCAGGAAACCCATAGACTTGACTGGGGGAAAAATGCATCTTCATTTTTACTACCCTATAGCTGAAATTTAATATTCTTTTTGATTATTTTTTTAAAAGATTCCAAAAAGAGGTCCACAGACTTTGCCAAACTGCCAAAGGGGTCTATGACACACGTAATGTTAAGAACCTTTGGTGTTGAATGGAGCAGCAGAATGAGTTCAGTGACAGAAGCCTGATAAAATTAATCAGGGCTGCCTTCTTAGAGCTGAGTCTCAGAAAAGATTCCAGGAAGGAAGGGATATTATATAGATAATAGGAAGAAGAAAGAATAGCGACATAGAAAGAAGTAAAGACTTGGTTAAGTACCATCACAACTCTTCCTTTAAAATCCCAGTTATCTCTTCATAGTTGACAGAAACATCTTGTTCCTTTGGGCCTGAGTGTCCAAAGAGTTTGTCCATGCCCTGATGATCTGGTTACACGTTATTGGTCTCCATGCTGGAAATCCTGACTTGCCAGAAACGTACCCTCATACAGGTGGGAAACCTTCCTGAATCCTTAGAGTCTCAAAATCTCTCATTCTCACTTCCAAAGAAGAATGAGTTGCTATCTTCTTCCATTGTTATGAAATTACAGAAGTGAAGATGGACAGGCAACTCCACCAGAAATCTGCTTCTATTCTGTGGTCTAAACTCCCCAACTTCTAGATTGGTTGGCACATTGAATCACACTTTTGCAGGACAGAGCAATTCCTTCTGGAATGCAGTTAATGGGCAAATATTCAAAGATTACAGGACCTTCAGTCAAGGGACTTCTTTTAAGCCAAGTTTCACTAGGAGTTAAAGGAATAAAATTAATTTATGTAAAGTTATTCAACTAAAACATTCAATGCGAAAGAAAAAAATACTTCTATTTTCAGTATAGTGCAAAAAACGCAGTGAGTCATGGAAATTTTTGCAAAGTTTGAGGCTAATCTGAGCTCTTTCCACCTTATAGTCAGTATCTGCACTTGAATTTGCCACAATGTATCAAAGAGGTGGCTGTCAATAATAAGTTACTCAGTATTTCTCCCCCCAAAAAATTCACATATGTAATCATATATGTTTATAATCATGTAAGTTTATCACAAACTTATGCTAAGAGGCTAAGTTGGGATATCTGAAAGGCAAGAAACAATGCAATAAAGTAGCAAACATTTATTAAGCATCTACCATGTGAGAGAGAGAGAGAGCATATGCCAGATATTGGAGCACCTACAGAGTTTAGATACAATGTGATTTCATCCCTTGAAGAGGTCTCTACAGAGTCTATGAGAGGGATAAGAAACATATGCCAATAGCTAAAAATTGTAATATTAAATGCTAAGTGAATTATAGAATTACATAATTACTCTGTGAAGTTGGAAAGGAAGATGATGAAGGGGGTGGCTTTGATGGAAGGTTTCATGCAGGAAGTAACATTTGAGTTCAGCTTTGTAGGCGTTCACCAGATAAAGAAACAAGGTTGATGCTTATCATGAAAGATTGAGCAAACACATGGATCTGTATATCCAGCCCTTCGACTCTCTCCTGAGCTCCAATTCAACATCGCCAATTGTCTATTGAACTTCTTTTTCCTATAGTCATCTCAATTTCAGCATTTCCAAAAGAAAACTCATTATCTTCCACTCCTCCCCCCCAAAAAAAACCCTCTTTCAACTTCCCCGCTTCTGTCAAGGGCACCACCATCTTTCTAGTCACCTAGGTTTATAAACTTGGAGTCATCTTGGACTCCTCACTTTGCCTAAATCCTCATATTAGTAGCTGACTATTTGAAGGATAGATTAGAATGGGGAGAGATTCAAGTCATAAATAGCAATTCAGAGGATCATGAAATAATCTAGTCAAGAAGTGATGAAGACCTGGAAAAGGGTGTGGTCTGTGTGACTAGAGAGAATGGTATGTATGTAAGAGGTATTATAGAGATAGAAATAATATGGTAATATATTAGTTGTGTGGGAGTGAGAATGAATAATGGAAGATTGTACTGGAATTGAAAACTTGGATGACTGGAAGGGTGATGATTACTAGAACAGTCATAGAAAAGTACAGAAGAAGGGTAAGTTTTAGGGAAGAGGCAACAAATTCTATTTTGGAAACAGTGAGCTTGAGATTCTTGTGTAATATTCATTTTGAAATGTCCAATAAGCAATTAGTGATGTTCCAGTGGAGCTCGAGTGAGACTAGCCTTTGATATATACAGGATCTCTACATCCAGGAGATCTGGGAATCATAGGCATAGAGATAGTAATTTGACCCATAGAAACTTTAATCAAGTAAAAGTATAGGGAGAAAAAGGGAGGAGTCTGAAGTCAGAGTTTTGGGCATAACATGCATGATGAATAAGTGAAGGAACTTGAGAAGGAGTGTTCAAACAGGTAGGAGGAAAACTAGGAGAAAACAGTTATAAAGACCAAGATAGAAGAGAAACCAGGTGGAGAGGATGATCAACAGTATTTGATGCTGCAGAGAGGTCAATATACATATATACATACATACATAAATACATACATACATATGTATGCATGTGTGTGTGTGTATATATATATATATATATATATTAAGAGAGAGAGAGAGAGAGAGAGAGAGAGAGAATGAATTTTGAGGGCAGAACATCAGAGAGAGTGATCAAGAGACCACTGATAACTTCGTAGAGAACAATTTCAGTTGAGTAACGATGTCAAAAGCAAGATCGTGGAGGGTTTAGAAGAGAATTAAAAGAAGGGAAGCAAGGACACCAAGCTTCTACAAGGAGTTTGACTTAGAAAGGAAGAATTAGAGGATGATGGTTAGCAAGAATGGTAGGATATTGTGAGGCTTTTGTTTTTGTTGGTTTGTTTTGTTTTGTTTTGTTTTTGAGGATGTAAGAATTCTGGCTAGATTTGAAGGCAGTTAAGAAAGAGCTAGTAGCTATGGAGAGAATGAAGAATAGATAAAAAGCCGATCAGTTGAAGGAATTGGAGTTGTTTAGCTTGAAGGAAAGACCTGGTGAGAATGACAACTATCTTCAAGGACTGAGTTGTCACATGAAGGCGGGATTAAACTTGTTCTTTGTCTTTGAAGGTGGAACTAAGAGAACTAGGTAGAGATTACAGGGATGTAGGCTTAGAATCAATGCAAGCAGAAAACTTCTAACAGAGAGGAATGGGTTAAAAGTACAATAGATTGGTGAGACGGTCCATTGCTAAGGCTAATGGGAACTTCATTGAAGGATGGGGCAGCAATAATAATCTTATTAAGCTTTTTTATCTGGTGTGGCTTAAACTAGGTGTCCAAAGGTACGAGAAAAGTAAACAAGGAATATAAGCAGAACCTAGAAGGAACAATCCCCGGCAAGACAAGAGGTGAAACCAGAACCCGGAACAGAGGTTAGGTGCTAGGGCAGGAAAAGAGAGTCCATCATGGTCTTGCCATAGACTGCCACAGGATTTGGTGCATCATAATACCAAGTTATTAATACTCCTTCTACTGTTTGTCAACTCGCTGTATCAGGGAAGCTAAGCAGGGGCTAGGGAGAGTCATATTTGATAAAGAGAGGAGGAGTATGATTCAAGTCTACTTGGCTTCCCACCACTGATGACACAGGAAGGGAAGTACAATGCAGCAAGGCTGCATGAGAAATGGATGGTTCTAGAATAAAGATTCTCAATGATTCCAGGGAGTGCCAGGCAGAAGAAGAAGGAAGAAGCAGAAAAAACCTGCCTTCAGAATTGGACCAGGACAGTGCAAAAGTATATAATTTCCTCAATGTGCCATAAGCTTATATTCTGGCTACTTTAATAACAAGAACAACAACAACAGTAATAGCTAGTATTCATACAGTGTTTTAAGTATTTCAAAGTGTTTTAGATTTTACCTCATTTTATCCTTAACAACCCTGGGAGGTAGATACTATTGTTATCCCAATTTTAAAGATGAGGAAACTGAGGCAGACAGAAGTTAAGTGACTTGCCCAGGGTCACATAACTAGTAAATGACTGAGGTTATATTTGAACTCAGGTCTTCTTGACTCCATGTCCAGCACTCTATTCACTTTACCAGCTAACTACTTCACTTTCTCACAGCTAACCCCCAAAGATCAACAATCAGCCAGTCTCTCTGGAGATCTTCTCACAGATGGGGCAACATGTGTGTCTGTCTTTCAGGCTCAACTCCAGAATGTCCCAAGTTCCTAACAACTTTTCTTTCTGGGTGAGAAGTTGGAGATTCTTCTCCTCTGCATATGAACCCAAGGAAACAAGCAATATTCTTGCACATTTGGTTTGTGTCTTATGTGTATCTTAGTGCTTTCTCAAGTCAGAATCAATTTCAGGAAATATTGTCCATGCTACTAGCCAGAATGCAAGAAACCGTCCCACACGTACACTCTGACACACACAGTCTCCATGCATACACACACATATACAGACATACACCCAGGCACACTCTCTTATATTCTGTTTACCTGAGTGGTGCACAAAAAAGTAACTGACGAATGAAAATGAAAATTTAAAACCCTTGTGATTATCTGGGTATTTCCAAATGTCCAAATGTTTGGCTTTATATATAAATAAAGATACCTGTATATGCGTCTTAATCTTTCTGTTGTTATCCGGATGGCTGACATCCAGGTTGAGAGGATGGCCTCTCAGTCTTCCTGTCTCTCCAAGGATGTAATAAATAGGTGATTTCTGGTCTTTGGCTTCCATCTGACTACCTCTCTTATCTTGATCGGTAGTACACTTAAACCTCCCTGAGTTTCAGTTTCCTCATCTGGAAAAGGGAGTCAATAAGAGAAGTAGCCTGATACAGTGCAAAGTAGGTTGAGTTAGTGTGGAGTTAGTCTTGGGTTAACATCCTGGCCCAGAAACTTACCAGCGGGACCCTTGGCAAATCCCATAACCTCTCTGAAGCTCAGTATCTTCAGTATAAAATAAAGGGACTTTGGCTAGATAACCTCAAAGGTTCCTTCCATCTCCAAATCTTAAATTCAACATATCCATAATGTCTCTCCTAGAGGCCCCCTTTTCTCCTCTGACACTGTAGCAGCCCTGGTGTAGATCTTAATCACCTCATGCCTGAACTAAACAGCTTGCTACTTGGGCCCCCTGCCTCAAGCTTCTCCCTGCTCCGGTCCATCTGACATAGTCATCAAATTAGACATTCTAAAACACAAGTCTGACCACACTACCTCCTCCCTATTCAGTCAGTTCAGTGGTTCCATACAATTTCCAGGATCAAATATAAAACTTTCTGTTTAGTAAACAAAGGTCTTCATAAAACCATACCCTCCCCCACACACATACCTTCACAGTCTTCTTACACTTTACTTCTCCAGGGTCCTCTATAACCCAGCAATAAGGCCTCCTTGCTATTTATCAATCAAGATACTCCATCTCCTGCCTTCGAACATTTCATTCATTGTTTGCTCCCCATGTCTAGAATTCTTCCCCTACTCATCTCTCTCTGTATCCTGGCTCTCCTGGGTTCTTTCTAGTCCCAGATAAAATCCTACGTACTACAAAAGAACCTTTATCCTCCTTAAGGCTAATATCTTCCATAATCGATTATCTCTTAAATACACACACACACACACACACACACCATGTATATGCATGTATATATGCACACAAGTGTGTATATACACACATGTGTATATATGCATATATGCATCTACATATGCATGTATATAAACATGTGTGTGTGTGTGTGTGTGTGTGTGTGTGTGTGCAAAGTTGTTTGCAGGCTACTTCCCCCATTAGGTTATAAGCTCCTTAAGAGCAGGGACTCAATTTTGCCCTTTTTTCACCATATCCTGTCTACTTAGCACAACACATGGTGCTTTTGCTGTGCTTTAGTTATTCATATCCAACTCTCCATGACCCCATTTGGGGTTTTCTTGGCAAAGATACTAGGGGGTTTGTCATTTCCTTCTCCAGCTCATTTTAGAGCTGAGGAAACTGAGACAAATGGGGTTAAGTGACTTGCCCAGGGCCACACAGCTAGTGTCTGAGGTCAGATTTGAACTCAGGTTCTCTTGACTCCAGGGCCATTCTATCCACTGTGCAACCTAGCTGCCCTGTATGGTGCTTAATAAATGTTGATTGATTGGATGACTCTAAAACCATCAACCTATGAATACATGCATTATTGACCTCACAGTGTTGTGTGAATCAAATGAAATCACCTAGGAAGGACTTTGTAACTGGAAAAGTATTATATAAGTGAAAACACATACTTGACCGTGTTAAGGGCAGATCAATGATTGGCTAATCTCAGGGAACGCCTGATATAAAAACTCCATTCCACGACAGATGATAACCAATTAAAAATCCTGGGGAGTTGCCTTCCACACATAGATTTGCTCAGAGTAATACAGCTAGTCCCAGATCTCTCTGAAATCACATCCAACACTCTATTCACTATGTTAGGCTTCCTCTCGCCATTCTAACCCAAGTCATTTTATTATGAAGACTCAGGGTCAAACAGCCCTAGGGCTGGAGGTACCTTGAAAGGTATGATTTCCTGCCTCTCAGGGGAACTCCCCTTAAGTCGTGCCAGACATGAAAATTCCACAACTTGCCTTGTTCATCTCCTTTTCTATAAAAATCTCTGATGTATGAGAGATCCTTTGTATCTTCTAAATTTTTTAAATGAAGGCACTTTGGTTTTATCATAGTCTCATAAGATACCCAGTTAGGATCTTTTCCTACTAAAGTAGTCTAAGGAGAACAGACATGAGATATCTATCCCACTTGCCAAGGAAACAAACTTTTCTTTCAGTATGTGGCAGAATGCCCTTAACCTTTGGCTTGTGGACAAAGCCAATATTTATTCCAATTTATTTATGTGCTTGTGCTTGTGTTTATTATTCAGTTGTCTGTATTTCTTTTTTGTGTACATCTGCACCTGTGTTATTCATTTTCAATTATAAAGCCTAGAAGAGAAGGGACAATACCCAAGTTACAGGTAGCACAGAATACTACGAAATTAGATCATTAATTAGCATGTTTTGGTGATAATAATAATGATGATGACAAAGACCTGCCCAGCTTCTCTGCAAGCCTGACATATTTATAGCGAAGACAAAATGAAATAATTTATGTATAGTACATTGTAAATCATCAAATATTCTCTACATATCAATTATTGCTATCATCGTTAGTAGCCATAGTTAGTAGTGATAGTATATCAGGGTGGGGAACCTGTTGTGGTCTCAAGGCCACATGTGGCCTTTGTCAAAGGACAGCCCTTGAGGATCTAGAGGGCCACATGTGGCCTCAAGGCTTCAGACCTCTAACCCCGGTATAGAAAAACATATAAAAAGCTTTGTCTCCACATCCCTGCTTCTTTTGAGACAAGCTGAGACCGCAATATGCAAGGTAGGCTGCTGTGCTATATCTGTCTCAACTGGATGAAAGACATTAAAAAAAAATACCATGACAAAGTGATTTCTTAGGCTCTTTCAAAGTTGATTTTGTAAAATCAGCCTTGGGAGAAGAAATGAAATCCCATCTTATCATATGGTCTTCATCACCACACCACAACACTAGGGATAAGAAGCAGATGTTCATCTTACTGGTACGGCGATAACAGGCAGGGTGTGCTAGTAAACATTTAACAGCCAACTTTTCATTAAAAAAAAAAGTATACAGAGCACTTTTTAAATTTAATTTGAATTATTGATATTTTCTCCATCACTTTTTTGAACCTAAATAATCATTAAAACAGTAAATCAAATCCTGAATTGTAGCCTTTGTCAATTTCCGAAGTGTAAATGTTCATGCTGAAACTTGAGCCGTTGGCTCTTTGAAGCCGGTTTAAGCTGGCTCCAGCACATCCTTCATTATTAACAAGGAGCTTAGTACCCAGGTGAGGCACAAAACCCTGATAAGCTCTACACTCTCTACACTTCATAGGGGAGTGCTGAGGCAATAAGAGGCTATAGATGTTGAGAACTTTGAAATCAGAGACCAGTTGTGTTATATTCACTCCCAGATTATTACCCAGCTTCTTACTAATTTTAACATTTGAGTTCTTTGCTTTTCCTACCCCCTTTATTTTGAGTATTTCATTGAATTCTTCTCCATCTTATAGTGAAAATACAGAAAGGAGAGGAGAGAAAAAGAGAAGAGATGAGGCAAGATTAGATGAGACAAGAGGAAAGTCAAGCAAAATATTTTCTCACATTGATCACATCCAAAACTAAACTTCTCATTCTGCATATCAGTTCATCATCTCTCTGTCATGAGGTAGGTAGCTTTCTTATTAATCAGACCTCTAGGATCTCAGCTGAATATTTAGCTGATCAAACTCACTTTGCTCAGAATTATTCGTCCAAGTCTTTCCATGTCTCTTTGAAATATTTTTCCTACTCCTATACCACAATTTGTTATAGCCATTTCCCAACAGATGAACATCCACTTACTTTCTAGCTCTTTATATCACCACAAAAAAGATCTGCTACAAATAAATATTTTTGCATGGATAGGATTTATTCCTCTTTATTTGATCTCTTTGGAAAGTAGATCTGCCAGTTTGGTTACTTTTTTTTGCACGTGAGTAGGTAATTCCCCTGTCTAACTGCTCTCCTCTGATTTCACTTGCCTCTGTACAATACTTTGTACAGAGGCATTAAAATTTATATATGTATGTATATATATATATATATATATATGTGTGTGTGTGTGTGTATATATATATGTATGTACATACACACACTTATATATGTATATATGGGTGTATATATGTGTCTATTTGTATATGTATGTGTGTATGCATTATGTGTATATATGTATATGTTTGTATATATATGTATATGCATATGTATGCATGTGTGTGATAGTCTTCCAATCTGACTGCCAGAGTTAGCAATTCAATTGTGGCTTTCCTAAAGACGATAGAACCTTCATCTCTTTGATGGTCTTCAACACCAGCTTTGGCATCTCACAGTCATACTTTCTCCATTCTTGTTTACAAACTGATGAAACTAATAAACTATGTGAAATGGACCCTCTACAAATTCATGCTATTTAATCAATAGTCTTTGCTGCTACTGGATCATCTCAACAACCCCTTATCATACTGTTCTGAGCAGCTGTTCCAAATCTTTTCCACTATCTTCAACCTTTACCCAACCCTCTCATTTTCAACTGGTTGACTTGCTGCCTACTTTGCTGAAATGATCAGATCCATCAGATGGAAACCATTCAACTCCTTATCTCAGAACTCTGAATCTTCGCTCAAACTTCCTTCCTCACTCAAAGAAAAAGATGTCCTCTCCTTATGAAGGTGAAACTTTCTATTTAAGATCCTTTCCTTTATCTCTCTCTTGCATTCTCAATTTTCCATCTCCACTAGATCCTTCCCTATTCTTGCAAGCATACTCAGATCTCTTTTGTCCTTAAAAAAAAAAAATCTTCTCTGGACCATGCTAAACCAACCCTGACCCCACCTCCCCACTACTGACCCACTTCTATAATTTTTTTTGTTAACAACTTCTAGAAAAAAGGATCTACACTCATAGCCTTCCTTTCTTTACCATTCCCTCCCTTCTCAAGACATTTTATTGCCTATAGTGCTCCTGAAACTTGTCTCAAAGGTCCACTAAAACTTCATCTTTTTTTAAACTGCTATTTAACCATTTCTCCCTCATTCTGTTCTTGTGAAGTTGATTTTTGAACCCAAGTAAAAAAAACCAAAAACCTCTTAACTGAAAAATTCACTTAAATCCAGCCCCATATGCCTTGATCCTTTCACAGAATTCACCTCCTCCTTCTTGATTGGTAATCTATTATGTCTTGGTTTCTTGACACCATTCTCATGATTCCTTGATAGACATCATGGTGAGGTAGATAAACTCTGAACTTGGAGTCAGGAAACCCTGGATTTAAATCCCACCTCAGACACTTCCTAGCTATGTGGTACCAGATACTGAAACTTTCTGTACTTCAGTTTCCCTATCTGTAAAATGAGGTGTTTAGATTCAATGAGCTCAGGTCCTTTGCCATTCTAAATGTCTGATTCTTTACCTCTCATACTGCTCATTCTCTGTCTCTTTCCCTGCCTCCTCTTCTTTCTTCTTCACCCAAAATGTATCTCTTATAGGGTGGTCTCTCCAATTTAACTACTCTGAGCAAGACAATTCCAAGAGAGAACTAATGAGCTCTGAATGTAGGTGCAAGTATTTTTTTTTACTTTATTTTTTTTATTGGTTTGGGGTTTTGTTGGGGGTTTCTTGGTCTGTGTTCTCTTTTGCAACATAGCTAATATGGAAATGTGTTTTGCATGACTTCACATGTATCATATAAAATTGTTTGCCTTTTCAAAGAGGGAGAGGGTGAGAAGGAGAGAATTTGGAACTTAAAATTTTTTAATTAAATATTGAATTTTTTGAGTAATTGGGAAATATTTGAATAATAAAATATATTTTTAAAAAAGAAGGCTCTCTCCTTGATTCTTTTATTCTTCCTTTACGCTCCCCCTTGGCTGCCTTATCCTTTCCTTCTTTGGTCACCTTATACTTTCCAACAAATTTAATTATCACTATTCAGATGTGTCCCAACTTTAAATATCCAACCACAATTCCTTTCAAAAAAAAAATCACAAATCTGAGAGCTGAAAAGGACCTCAATAGCCATCTAGTCCGATCCTCAGCCAAAATAAAGCCCTACTAAAATATACATGAAAAGTGGTCAACCAACTTCTGCTTTAAGACTTCCAGTGGAGAGGGGAAGTATATACATTCCGTTTGTTACAAAGTTGTTTGTTTTGCTTTGTTTACTCAATAGGCAAACTTAAATTTGGGCAACTTTAACCCATTCCTCCTAATTCTACCCTCTGGGACCAAGCAAAATAATTCTAATCCCTCTTTTAGCCCTTCAAATTCTTAAACACTTAAATACTTTCTCTCTTCCCATAAGTCTCCCATCCTCACTCTACCCAGTTATTTCAACTGATCTTCATATGACAGTGACTCAGGACACTTCACCAACCTGACTGTCCTACCCTCCCCCCCTCCACTATCCTACTTATCAATGCTCTCTTTCTCTTTGATTCTCACAACTGAACACAATATTCTAGCTGTGATCAGTCAAGAGCAGATACAGAGAGACTATGATGCCCTCATTTCTGGAAGTTACGCCTCTCATAATATGGTCTAAGATTTCATTAGCCTTTTTTGGCTATTACGCCATTCTCAAGATCTTTATTGAGTTTACAATCTAGTTAAACCCCCTGATTATTTTTCCAGAAAAAAAAACCTGACATTTAACCATTTCTCCCTCATCCGATTCTTGTGAAGTTAATTTGTCAAACCCAAGTAGAAAAGTACATTTCTACCTACCAAATTCCATCTTATTAGATTAAGCCCAGTGTTCTAGTCTGTCAAGATATTTTTGGATACTGACTCCATCATCTAGCATATCAGAGATTCCTCCCAGCTTTGTGTTATCAACAAATTTGGTCATTGCTAAAAATGTTAGACAGCAAAGGGCCAAGGGCAGATCTCTAAGGCCTTTCACTAAAGACTTCCTTCTATGTTGGCATTGAACAACTGCTCTTTGAGTCGAGCTGTTAAATCAGCACTGAATACATTTAACTTTATCTACTACTTAATACATTTAATTAGTCAATATATCTCCATCTTCTCCACAAAAGCAATACAAGACATTTTACCAAAATCTTTGTTAAAATCTAGGTAAAGGATATCTACAACTTTCCCTTCATCTGCAGGTTTAGAAGACTGTAAGTAAATGAAACTAATATGAATTTGGCATGAGATTTTTTTTTTTGTATGAAGTCCTGCTGGTCCCCTGCTTCTCTTTCTTGATACTCACTAATTAATCATTCCAGGAATTGAAATCAAGATCACTGGCTTATAGAGTCTTTCCTCTTCCCTTTTTGGAAAACTAGAACATTTGCCCTTCCCCCAATTTTATGGTGCTACTCTCATTTTCCATAATATTTAAAGACCACTGACAATGGTTCAGCAATTACATCTCCCATGTCTTTTGATACCTAAGGATGTATATGGTTCTTCTGAGTCTGGAGAAATGAATTCATTAATATTAACTTGGTGTTCTCTTATATCTCCATTCTTATCTTTGTTACAGACTCTCTGTTAAGCATTTTTTCAGAAATGTGTTCAGTAATTTCCAATATAAGAGTCATTCTCCTTGGCAAAGAAAACAGCAGCCAAAAAAGCCAACTTTGCTTCTCTACATTATCAGCTATTCCATCCATCTCAAATAGAAGTCCTAAACATTATTTAATATTCTTTTTTCTCCAATATAGCCACATACAAAATACACTTTTGTTGTCCTTAGTTTCATTCACTAGCCTTAGCTCATTCCAAGTTTCAATACTTCTGACACCATTTACTGAGTTCCTGCCCCACGTTTCCTACTGCCTGATGGGCATCCTGGGCATCTCCATTTGGATTCATGGATGTTATCTCAAACACAGCAGATCTAAATTCAAGCTCTTCATATTCTCCTCCCCCAACCAAAAAAGGAAAAACAAAAACAACCTGAGAAGAATACAAGTCATTCCCCAATTGATAAATGGTCAAAGGATAGGAATAGATAGTTTTCAGATGAATTAATCAAAGTTATCTTTAGTCATATAAAAAATGCTCTAAATCACTGTTGATTAGAAAGATGCAAATTAAAACAACTCACCTAGAGAAGGAAAATGACAAATGTTGGACAGGATGTGGGGAAATTGAGATACTAGTACGTTGTTAGTGGAGTTGTAAACTGATTCAACCATTCTCGAGAGTAATTTCAAATTATGCCCAAAGGGATATAAAACTGTCTATACCCTTTTACTCTGTAATACCACTATTAGGACTGTATCCTAAAAGAGATGAAAAACAAAAAGAAAAGCTCCTATATGTACAAAAATATTTGTAGCTCTTCTTTTTGTGGTGGCAAAGAATTGGAAACTGAGAAGATGCCTAACAATTTGGAATAGCTGAAAAAGTTGTGATGGGATACTTATTGTGCTATGAGAAACAATGAGCACAATGATTTCAGAAAAACTTGAAAATAGTTACATGAACTGATGCAAAGAGAAATGAGCAGAACCAGGAGAACACTGTACATAGCAGCAACAAAATTTTGTGATGATAAACTGTGACTGACTTAGTTATTCTTAGCAATAAAATGATCCAAAACAATTACAAAGGACTTATGATGAGAAAATGCTTTCCAACTCCAGAGAAAGGACTCATAGATTCTGAATGCAAATCAAAGCATATTGTTTTAACTTTACTTTTCTTGGGGGAGGGGGGACTTATGTTTTCTTTCACAACATCACTAATATGGAAGCATGTTTTATATTACTACATATATTTAACTTATATGAAATTGCTTGTCTGCTTAATGATGGGGTTGAGAGGGACAGAGGAAAGAAGAGGATTTGAAATTCAAAAAAAATTTAAATGTTAAAAAATTGTTTCTATGTGTAATTGGGGAATTTTTTTTTAAAGAAGGCAAAACAAAACAAAAAAAAAAAAACAAGAATCCAATCTGCTCCTCTTCCTTACTTCTCCTATACTATCCATCCCAGAGTAACTTATTACCCATGGGTCAAACCTCTGTGCTGTTTTTGATTCTTCCTTTGCTTTCCCATTCAACTGCTAAGTAATGTTAAATCTATTTCAACATTATCTCATTCCTGTCATTCTACTCTCATTGTCATTATTACAAACTCTCATCACTACCTACCTGAACTAGTGAAACAGCCACTTAACTGATCTCTTTGCTTCCAGTTTCTGCCCACTCTTTTCTTGTTACAGTGAGAGAGTAACACATGTCTAATAGATCAGAACTCAAAAATATTCAATGGTTCCCCATTGCCCACCAAATAACATCCAAACTCATGAGCCTACAATTCAAGGCTTTCTACAACAAGCTTCAGCCAACATTTCCTAATTCATATTAGTCTGCTTCCTATACTATACACTCTTCTCCCAACCTACTCCCTGAGCCATGATCTGTACCTTTGGTCACAGTATACCCTCTTCCAGGAGTACTTTTTTCCAAACTCCATACACTGAAATCATACACATCTGTTAAGATTCAGCTCAACTCCTGTCTCCTTCATGAGGTCTTGATTGCCCTGGCTAGAAATTGTCTCTTCTCTGAAATATTTTTGCTAACTTTAAAATTGTATGTTTATTATACTCCTTTACATTTATTTGGCACATATTTTATCTGACTAAATTATAAGTTCCTTGAAGGGACAGTGCTATCAACCTTAGAGCTCCCTCCATACCTCCTTTAATTCTGCTCACTCAAGCTTAAGTGTTAAGATATAATATATATCCTAGGATATATATATATAATTAGGATATGATATATGTTATATAAGATATAGGATATAATATAAAATATAATATATATTATTAGGATACAATAATATAACTCGCTAAAATAGTGCACTGCACATAGTAGGCATTTAATAAATGTTTGCTAAATGAGTTAAATGCAATTGCTTGTATTTATTCTTTGTGGTTTACAAAGGCTATAAGATGCTTTATTTCAATTCCTCCTCATTATAACCTTGGTTATATGTAGTGCATAGATTATGATCCCTCATCTTTACAAATGAAGAAACTGAGTCTCAGAGAGATTAATCAAAAGCACACATATCACAAATAGCAGATTCTAGAGTAGAGCACAGATCTCCCACCTCTGAATGCAGGACTTTTTCTACTCCACCTTGGTACCTCTCTATACATACAGGCATCATTCTATTAGAAGAAAAAGCACCCAAGTAAACCAGTTGACTACCCCTAACCAAACTTGTCTCCTTATTTGCTAACTCTGAGGCAAAGATCCTGAGTAATCTTTTCAGTTTGGCTCCTTATTCATACACCCCTAGTACAGTGTAGGAGGGAAGTAGAATAGAATGATTATTAAGCACCTGCTATGTACAAGGCACAGTGTTAAGTGCTTTCAAATGCAATCTCATTTGAGGGAACATTCCCAGGACCAAATAACACTATGTTGAATGTTCAAGTCTGTGCAACTGTTTTTCCAAATGTTTTCTTGACTGCAATGCTTTCCACAACAAAGTAAATACATCTCACTTCTTTGTGGCTTTATTTTACATCAGCTTCCCATATAGACCAGAATGCTCCAATGTTGATGAAGTTGACTAAATCTGTACACTAACTCTGGAACCAGAGAGCAGAACTAGCTTGGGATCCAGGAGCTCTGAATCTCTAACTGTTTGGAAAACCTTACTTACACCCTCCTTCCTCACAACAACATGTAAATCAGGAATATTTCATGCAAAAGAACAGAAGATTGTAATAAGGAGGTGTAAGTCTCATGCTTACATGTCCTATTTGTTTGTAAGTTAGAAATGTCAAAGTCATCTGTCCTAATCTTCCACAAACTGAGAAATCCCCTTGGATATACCTGGCACAAGACACTAATCATGTCCCCTTTGTACCATTTACAATGTTATTTCTGGTTGAGTTTCTGTATTCTTCCCTCCCCCCTCCCCCAGGTATTATTGAGTTAGTTAGCATAAATGTTTGAACTTAAAAGGGCAAAGCCATCAAACAAAGGAAGAGAGAACTGTGTCCAGGGAACAAGAGTGGCCCAGAGGGAAAAAAAAAGAAAAGAAAACCAAACAGAGACATATGGAGTTCATCACAACTGAAGCACAACTCCCTAAGTCGTGGAAATGTGTGTGAGTGTGGGGGGCACATCTGAAGCAACTGTTTTTCTATGTGCCTCGCAAATTATTTTGTGGTTTCTGTAGAGTTCCTTTTGGGTGATTGCTTTTAAGCACCACCTAACCCCAGCCCAGCCCAGAGTTACAACTCAGCTCTTGCTTAGTGATATTTAAAGCACCTTCTGCATGCTAGAAGGACAGTTTCTTTAAAACCTGGAGGCTTATTTGTTGTGTTTTTAGTGGGGTTTTTGGCTTTTGTTTTTTTCCAAGAGATAACTGAAAGAACAATTCCCTCATATGGACAATGCAAGTTTACCTCCCAGTTAGGGTCTACAATGCTTATAATGGATCTGTAATCTCCTCTATCTCAACCTCTCCTCCAGTAATACAGATCACAACTCATTTAAGCCAGACCATCCCAAGCAACTCATATCCATGTCATCACAGAAGTTCAATGGAAGGTGATATCTGCTTAGGGAAACTGGTGGCCTTCTTCCTACTCTCTTAATTTCAGAAAAACCTACATATAGCAGGGCAGACTGATGATTCATGCCCAGATCTCTTACGCTTGGTTGGTCAATAGTTTGTAGACAAAACTGTGAAATGGGTAAAATGTTTCTTGCCTTAATGAGTTAGTTGAACATCCTATAGTCACAGACATAGCATGATATATAAGAAAACTACCTTGGAATCAGGAGGACTTAGATTTGAGTCCCACTTACAGAGTGTCCTGGCTGTGTGACTGAGAAAGACACATCTTGATACCCCAGGTCATGTTCTATTACTAAGTCACATAATAGTCGCTGACCTGCATTGATAGAAGGAGTTTCTGCATGAGGAGTTCCCAATACCAAAGAAATCACAGATCAAAACAACAACAAAAGACAGACTTAGTAAGAAAATATTTACTGATTGACTACAGGTTGTCTAAAACAGTGCTTGATCCCTGGCCCCAAGGAAATTGGATTCTGATGGGGGAGATGGAATAGGCACTTCAGAGGCACAGACATACATACATAATACCATAATTACAACTGTATGTTAGGGGTGGTGTCAAGGATCATGCTTGTGGATACTTTCTGGTTCTTTCTTTAAGGAAGAATTAATCAAAAGCCTGTGAGCTGCAAGTCAAGAAACAGGAGACAAAAGGCAATGGGAGAGAGTACACCAACGCCCAACATTTTTCCTTTGATGTCAAAGCTCCTTTGACCCTAGTCAGTGTTGATGAGCTGTCAGACCATAGAGGTGTCAGAAAAGGGTCAGCAGAGATGATCCATGGGAACATTTTCTTGCTTTTTTTTTTTAACAAGAACATATTACACTGCCTAACCTGAGCCTTCCTCATCTCTGAAGCTAAACATATCTAAGGGAGTTGGGGAATAGAGCTAGCGCAAAAGCTTGCTTTTCGGTCTTAGGGTAAGAGATATCTTTTTAGCAAAGACAAAAACAAAAGCCTACATCATTTTAAAACCTATATGTAGGGGAAGTGAATATATACTCAAAATTCACTTGTGAATATATCCTCAAAATATTAAGAGAATTTTTTTGGAGGCATAAACTGTCCTTAAACTAAGCTTCAATCTGACACAGCTTACACAGGAAATAAATAATAAATTTAATATAAAGGATTTGAGAGACATTAAGAAGAGATAAAAAAAAATCAGATGAGTCAAGAAGACAAATGGACTGTTGTACTAACAGGGCTGTGTCTGTACATAGGATATATGAAGTCTTTGACCTGAAGGAACCCAGGTATTGAATAGAGTCCTGACCAACCATTAGTAGAATCCTGAAGCCCAAGTTTCTCTATAAGGAAGAACTAGAATCCATGAACAAAACTCAGCATTCAAAATAGAAAGTGTTGAAACAGTAAAGACCCTAAAAGACCCTCACATTCTTTACTGTTTCTATGAACAAATATATACATATGTATATATACAGTTATACACACATATTTACATATATACATATGTGTATATAGATATATATGCATATATGTACATATTTACATTTATACATGTCTATATACTTCTCAGACATCAACTCAACAACTCAATTAAACCCAAATTAATAATCATTTGTAATTTCTACTGCATTTTACTTCTGCTAGATAGTATGGGGGATTCAAAGAAAATGGAAGACAGATGCTTCTTCCCCAAGAAGCATATCATCTCCTTCCCAAACAGGTTTACTATGTCAGGAATTCTTGCTCATTTGTTTCAGACTTGTCATTTAATTGGTACAGGAAACTCCCAATCAATCCACCAATAAGAATTTATTAAGCCTCTACTACGTGCTGCACACTGTACTAAGCATTGCAGATACAAAGGCAAAAATGAAATGTTCCCTGCCTTCAGTATCTTTCATTCCAGTGGGGAACATACGCATGTGCTCCCTATTAAAATTCTTAGCATGTGCTAGGCACTTAATAATTAATGTTTAATGATTGATTGATATGTAACCGTAATGTTGGAACTGGCTAATGACAACTCAGTCCTTAAAGCATGTGCAATATCCATGTGGAAGCATGGAGAGTCTGCTTTCTGAAATAGAATATCTTTCCTTCCATACTTCAAAGCACATACAAGTTATCTTTTTCATTGTTTCCTATTGACTTACTGTATAGGGAGGAAAAGTCTTTTTAATTGACTGGAATTATGTGTGTGGACTGGAACTATGTGCGAATACAAAAGGTTCAAACAGACAAAAATCTCTCTTTCCTAATGGATAGTGAACCAGACACTTCTGTAGGCCTCTAAGTTGGGGGTGGGGGGAAGGAGGCCCTTAAATTCTCTCTCTCACCCAACTACCTTATGGTCATGAATGTATACATATTGCTCCTGTTTCTTCCATCCCTATTGAGTTTCATTCTTTCCTGATCCTAAGTGAATAGTGTTGGAGACAAAGCACACAAGGTTATGACCTTGTGAGTTCCAAATTATTGAGAAAGCCTTCAGAAATACAACTAGAATGAATAATAGAGTCTATAGGTAACTCTAGCAACTGAATCTGGTGAGGAATCTGTCCAGAGCAGCAACTTGTTCGAGCCAGTCCAACAGTGAATCAACTTAGCAGCAAAATTACCAAGTCCTATAAGCAAGAGAATGACTCACTCATCAGCTATGCCACACCCAGAAGTGAACTTAGTGGTAATAAGCAATGTTTTGTAGCAACCACTTTATGTTTGAGCCCACTCTCCCCAGGGACCAGGGTGGTAGAGGAAAGAGTGGCACCAGTTTGAGAGATTGTTGTAATTTAGTCTGGCAATGTCTTCTCAGCAAATATCCCTCTGCAAAAGTTAATTTATTTTAACTGGTTAAATGATAATAGAGAAATATTAACTAGTAATTGCTATTGGGGGAACATGCCAGATGGGGGCTCAGGAGTGACAATTTTAGACGCTCTGTTTCCTGATGCCTCTCATGCCATGTGACCTTAGGACCAACATAATAGTGAATCTTCCTTTATATGTCATTGTATCCACCAATTCTGATACGTTGTTTTTCTTTTTGTATCCCTAGCACATAGCAAATGCTTAGTAAATGTTTTCTTTCATTCTCTCATTCACATGAATTTGGAGATTTCTTGCAGCCACTTCTCCTCCAGAAATTGGTCCACAGATTGGGAACTACTGCATCAAATAGAATAACCCCAAACAGATCATGTGAATCTGTGAGGATACCTTTAAGTAGACAAGGTTTCCCTTTAGTCTTCTGTTATGAGATGTTTGCTTTTGTTGGGTAAAGTTCAATGACTAAAATTCCTTCTGTTTCCTCCAAGTTTATTTTGGTTTTTGTTGTTGTTGTTTGTTTGTTTAATGATCGTAAGGTTTTCTAAATCCCTAGCTCAGCTATGATGCACAAGAGAGGGCACCATTGTTCAATTCCCAGCTCCAGATCATGGAGTTAGAGTAAAATATGTTACTTTTTTAACAGAGGAATAAACAGTGAAAAAATCAGCCCTCTCTCCTTCCCTAGGGAGACAGTGAGACCAGGGTTGTGAATTCAATCCTGTATGGGTCTGCTAGATTTGCACAGAGGAAAACTTGGTTCCACAGTCACAGATTTCACACCCTGCCACCCCCTCCACTGACTGCCTGGAATCACAAGGGGGACTGGGTGAAGAGTGTGGATGACTCAGCATATCCCATCATCATTCCTGAAAAAACAATCCAAAGCCCATAATCTAGAGACTCTGGGTCACTGTTCTGCAGTCTGTGAGATTCTATGGTCTTCTCAGACAAAGGACAGGCCATGGGCTTAGTCAGTCAAATTCTTGCTTCTCTGGATAATGGGGACAATAGCTATGGAGGAAGGCTTCTGGCAGGAAGCTGTGCCTATCCACCAATTAACAAGGCTTGGCACTTCAGTAAACAGTAAAAGGAATGCAGAATCAGTCCCAGAGAGTCAGACTGATTGACTCCAAAGCTATACCTTGTTCTTGGAGATGTATGAGTTCTAAAAACCCCAGTCCTTGATGCTATGTTATTTAAAAACCACACACCTTGAAGCTTACTTTTTCTCCCAGGGAGAAAAAAAAAACATAAGGAAAAAAAAAACCAGGTGGGAGAGCATCATGGACATTCTGTATGTCTCATTTCTGGGTGACCTGAGATTGGATATGGCCAGGTTTCCACCTGCATGCCAAAAGGGGAGACCCACAGGTAAAACAGGCTGTTCCCACAAGAGCTGAGACAGCTGCACAAACACCATGACCTTCTCCACCTCCATGTGCCTGGAGAAAGTAAACTGATGAAGTCATGCTGGCAAGCCTGGGGTCTTGTGTCACCTTCAAGTCATTAGGACCCCTGCCCAACCAGCCCACCAGTCCAGGTTCAGCATGCCCACAGGTGTGTTGATCTTCACCAGCTGGCATAACAGGACTGTGCCAGCTCTGAAATTCAAACGGGCTGAACCCATCCAAAACTAATACAGGCAAGCCCAGAGAAACCAAGCAAGTGGGAGAAGGGCAGGCTGTTTTCCCTTCAAAATGAAAATAAATTGCAAAAAATGTTAAAAGATATAAGTGGGGCTGGTGTCATTGTAGGAGGGGAGGGGAGATGTGGAAGGAGGAAAGAGAAGGGAAGTAGGAAAGGAGAGGCAAATGAAGGGGTTAGAGAGATGAGAGATGGAGGAAGGGAAGGAGGTAAAGAAAATGAGACAGAGGGAGACATTGGAGTGAGGAGAAAATGAGAGAAAGAAATAAGGGAAAGAAAGGCAAAGAGCGGGAAGGAAAGAGGGAGAGGGGAAGGGAAGGAGGAAAAGGAAGAAAAAGAGAGGAAGGAGGGAGAAAGGGAGAGATAGAAAATAGAAAAGAAAGGAAGAAGGGGAAGGGGAGAATCCATGGAGAGGAGTCAAAACAGAAGCATCTGCAAAACTTCATCAAGGTGAAGTAATTTTATAGGCCCATCTCTGCTCTTGCTGGGTCTGATGGTCGAGGGAAACAAGAACCAAGGATGGATTTAGCTGCTGAGTAAGGTTTGAAGCAAAAAAAAAAAATAGAGATCAGGTGCCTGCTTTTGCACAGACCTCATGTTTCCAAGCAGAAGTAGGCTTTATCTTCAGGTGATCTGGGAGGTATAAGCATTGTGTTTCTCTAGCTTTGGAGTGCATACAGTCCTTTAGGGAATGCATCACTACATGGTTACAGAGAGAAAAATAAAGCACCACTCCCTGTCAGTGGGGAGGGTCAATGGGATGGCATCCTCTCCCCCACTCTTGCCTCCCCACTAACAGTCATTTAATGGTACATCAGGAATGATACAGAGGAAGAGATGCAAGCAGTCTGGGAAAAGGGCAAGGTGAGTAATAGGGGAGATTGATACCAGATGTGGTTTCCCTTGGCAAGCCTTTCTTCACCTTCCATTCCCCACATTCCCACCCTTGGGGTGGCATAACACTTTGTTTTTCTGTGCTCCTGGGAACTGAAGTGGATACCAACAAAATACACTGTTATTATCAAAAGATTCATAGAACAACCACAGCCACCTGAAATCCTGAAGAAATGGGCTGCTCTGGATGTCGAAGTTTGCCAGAAAACTGAGACTATACAAAAATGGTTTATGGAAATCTGGTTTTTTTAAAGTCCTAGAATCATCCCTGCTTTGTTTATTATGCCTCTGTGGGAACTGTATTAAGGTACACACAAGTAAAATGTTGTCTCCTCCTCCAACCCACAGATAATCAAAGATGCCTTCAAAGTTATTGAGATGCAACATAGGTGGCTTTTTACCTTCTGCTCCAACACACTCCACCTCCTCAATACAGTAGAGCTATTCTCTCTTCCTCCCTTTTCATCAGACTCATCCTTTTCTCCACCATTAGAGTCACTGAACACTAACCTCCTCTGTTCCTTACCTTCTTACCTTTCTCCTTTTTCATTTCTCTGCTTAGGCTCATAGATTTAAAACTAGAAAGAATCTTGGTACCCATCCAATCTGACCCCCTCATTTTACAGAGGAGATAACTGAGACCTAGAGGGATGAGATGACTGGCCCAAGGTCACAATCATAGTAGGTCCTATTAATTCATCTTTTTCTGCTGTAACATGTTCTCTTTCATTTCCTATATCTCCCAAACTTTCTTTAGATGCTATCTTTTCCAGAACGGTTGCTAGTTACACACACACACACTCACTAGAGCTCTCCATTTGGCTGGCATTCTCCAGTACTCATCAACCAGTTCAAGTATCTTTTTTTTTTTTTTTTTTTTGCATGGGGACCTGAGAAGGTCCCTCCATGAGTCAGGCATAATATTTGGTCCTTCAGCTCTTCCAGACTGCACTGGATGCCAGGTGGTCACTGTTGAGTGCTGAGTGGTAGGTTCTTCTATCTCAAAGGGCATTTTCTTTTTCTTTCTTAAAAAAAAAATGACTTATAGGGCAGAGCCATTGTGGCAACCACATGACACTGCTGACTCATACGACCGTTGTCATCTACTCAAACTTCAAAGCCTTTTTTTTTTAACATAAACTACTTAGTAAAGGCATCTCCTCTACCCTCTACTCAAATAATTTACTATTTAATTCCCATGCAGGTCTTTATATTGAGTCCAATTCATTCACTTTGGATTTTAATTCATTAACTCTGGATTTTAATTAAGTCACCAGCATATTAACTACTCTTCTCAGCTTCCTGTCAACTAAAAATGTGATTGGCACGACACTTTTATCCAAATCATAACCAAAATATTGTACCAAAGAGGCCCAGGCCAGTGACAGGGCCTGTCACCATCTTTGCATCTCATTGCCCCTTAACAACTCATCTCAAATGATTTAGTCCTCTAGACCATGACTAGAGTTCTCCACCAGATCCATTAAAGGCCAGTGTTCTCTTTAACTGGGGAATCTTTTTACAAATGATCACATGGACTTTTGGCAGGCAGAAGCCCAAAGGTAAGGCAGAGCGATATTTAATGAGGACTTTCAGGGAAATTCCTAAGTCAGCATAAACTTACAAATCCATTAAAAAAATTCTTTTGTAAATCAATACTGTAATCCTCAATAGCCACCCTAAGATATGATATACAATTATTTTTATAAATAGGATAAACATATATTATCTATCCTGGGCTCTGTTGGCATCTAGGAGACACCATACAAACTGTGCTGGGCCTGTAGTCAGGAAAACCTGAGTTGGAATCTAGCCTCAGACACTTACTGGCTGTGTGAGCCTGGCTAAGTCACTTTAAAAAACTCCCTGTGCCTCAGTTTCCTCATTTGTAAAATGGAGATAAGAATAGCATCCTTCTCACAATGCTGTTAAAGAGAGAACAGAGGGGAAGGGAATGGAAGGAAGGGAAGAGAGAGGGAGAGAAGAATGGCTCTGAACCAACCAACCATCTTGGGACAGCTTCCTCCCCAAGACCTTCCTCAGAATGTATCTCTGTAGGGATCAGTGTGAGTCAAAGCACCTGTGGTGCTGAGGGTCACAGCTCAGTTGCTAAGCTCACAGGGAGGTTTCTGGAGAAATTACTCGCCTGAAGAGTAGCAGCTGAAACAGCTGGCTCAGCTCCTCCTCCATTGGTCAGTTCCCCTCCAGTGCATGTGAGAATCATGCTACCCCTAGGGCTCTAGAATATTTAAGGAGGACTCTACTACCCAATAAAGGCCAGCCGCTGTATACCTCTCTCTGACAGTCCCTCTGGAGAGTACCTCCTAAGGCTGGCCCTTAGGCTACTGAGTTAAGCAGCTGCTACATATCTCTCTGTTCCCCTAACAAAGACAAGGCCAAATTCTTTAGGGTGGGGTACTTCTAAAAGTCCCTGACAAAGGTTCACCACCCTATGAGCTCCTCAAGGTGGCCAGAAAACTCCTCCAATCAATCCACCATTTATAGACATGGTGACCCGTTCTCACAATTGCCAAGACTTCACCTAGTTTAATTTTTGTTGATACTTTTCTTCTTCTCACGTCCTGCTCAGCTTCCATCATCTCTTCCAGCCTCCTGCTGCATCAGCAGGGTCTATGCTTCCTCAGACCTTTGGATGCTACTAGGACAGAGCCCAGCCCGGTGTAGCCCTGGTATCGACGTTCATGAGTCAATCTGGCTTCCCTGTGAGTTTGATGGTACCTTAGCTGTCCAAAACTCATTCCTAGCAGACCACACTAATGCCTTAGAGTAGAACTAGCTGAATGGGGGATCAATCATTCCCTAAAGATTGGCAGCGAGTTGGTGAAGTAAATAGAGTGCCAGACCTGAAATCAGAAAAAACACATCCTCATGAATTAATATGCAACCTCAGATACTTTTTAGCTGTGTGACCCTGTGCAAGTCACTTAACCCATTTTGCCTCAGTTTCCTTATCTGTAAAATGAACTGGAGAAGGAAATAGCAAACCACTCCAATATCTTTGCCAAGAAAATCCCAGATGGGATTGGAAAGAATTGGACATGACTGAAACGAATGAACAGAAGAATGCTATGTAAGTGGCAGGCCAGGTAAGTAATTTTTTTTTCAACTTTTCTGGGCTTCAGTTTTATTATCTGTAAAATGAGGAAATTAAATTAGATGATCTCCAAAGTATCTTTCTATTCCATTATTTGAAGGTAGAAGCAAAGGGAGCCTTCATATACAGATTTCAGGTAACATCACTGACATGGAGATGAACGTTTAAAAGGAGACATAAACCAGGTTCAGAGGGTGACCAAAAGGGAGCTATTTTAAGGGACTTTGGCCTCAGTCATTTAGCACCAATCAGCAAAAGGAAGGGAAGCATCCATACAAGACACCCTGAATAATTAGTCAGACAAATAAATCAATGGACAATGAATGAGCCCTTAGCTCTGACTTCTGCTGTATCTACCAAAAACTAGCACCCCAAACAAGAGTCTTGACTGAGGAAACAAACCCCAGTCAAACTTAGGAAACAAAACTGACCCCAGACAACCTTTTCGGTAAAGTCACTTCTCTCTAGGCTGCAGTTTTCACGTGTATAAAATGGAGTTGATAATATGGGGGTGGGGAGAGTGGAGGAAGGAATAAGCAGGTATGTAGTACTTACTACTGCCAGGCACTGTGCTAAGCATATAATAAATATTACCTCATTTGATCCTCACAACAACCCTAGGAGGTAGGTGTTGTCATTACCCCACACCTCCCTGCATTATTATATATGTAGTATGTCAGCTTGTTGTAAAGTGCATATGTATTATATAATATGTGTATTATATGTTGTATATTATATATTATATTATGTGTTTTACATAATATAATATACAACCATTAAACCCTCCAAAGGCAGAATAGTACAAAGTTAGGATCTAAAGAAATGAGTTCCCTCCATGACTAGAAGTCCCCAAGCAGACTGTATCACTACTTCTCAGAGTTGTTGTAAAAGGATGTCTTTCTTGCTCAGATAAAAACTGAATAGGATGACCCCTTCCAACTCTGTAAGTCTACAAGTGTATTGAAAGTACCTTGTAAACCATGAAATGAATCAAAGAATGATCCATAGACATTCACATGAACCCAACCAATAATATGTCAACAGTGAAGATCTGACCAAATGTCTGGGTCATGCAGATTTCATTTGTAACAATGGAGGAGTTTATGTGATTCAGGCTCAGGTCATTGCCGCCAGAATTTACAGAATAGATTCCATTCACTGATCAATATAGATTACTCAATGAAGTCGTGGAACCTTAGTGCCATCTTACTGCAGACTGCAAAATGTTGAAGTTGACTGAATACCTAGGAAAATATGATCAGCTGGCTAGAATTACATCCCAGAAACTCTCTTTTTTTTTACTTAACAGATGACAAATCCCTGCCCTACAAATACAAACTACAAAAATGTCCTAGAAATTTCAAGAAACAAACTATTATTGAAACTGGAGTTATCATCCTAAGGAAGGTAACATACATTTATAAAATTCCTATTCTGTGCCAGGCATTATAAATGCTTTACAAATATCACCTCACTTCATCCTGGGAGGTAGCTGTATTATATAAAGAAACTGAGGCACAGACGTATTGAAGTGACTTGCCCAGGCTCACACAGTTAGTCAGTAAATGTCTGAGGCTAGATGTAAACTCTGGTCTTCCTGACTCCAGGTCCAGCATTCTATCTACCTCCTGCCACCCAGCTGCCTCACAACTGATGCCTACAACCTCTCAGGTATATCATTACTACATAAAAAAAAAAAAAATTAAGAAAAATTCTTTTTAATAGATGTCACTGTGCCAAATACTTATGATCTCTAAACAACATTGAATGAAATATTTAAAATATAGGTACGGTGGAAAGAGTTCTGGGTCTAGAATCAGGAAGACCTAAGTTCAAATCCAGCCTCAGATACCAGCTGGTGACGCTGGACAAGTTATTTAACCTTGTTTGCCTCAGTTTCCTCATCTGTAAAATAAGCCAGAGAAGGAAACGGCAAACCACTCCAGTGTCTCTGCTAAAAAAGGGGGGGAGGGTGTCACTAAGAGTTGGACACCACAACTAAAAATTACTGAACAACAAAACAGTACAGATTAAAACTATGTGGGAACAAGACAAGGTCCGTGTTATTCCTGCCATCCTGTTTTCTCTCGGAGATGTTCTAAGTGAGTCTAGGGAGATAACCTTGATATTTTTATTCAATTGGAAAAAACAGTCATTTTACCTTTCCACTCTGTAGTTACAGATCATTAGGTCCAAAAATAAAAGGCTCAGTATAGCAGCTTGCCCTTTGACCATTTCTATCTGTACTCTCTCCCAAAAGATGAGAAGAATGAGTATTATAATGATAATAACAAATCTCCCACAATACAGTATGGGATAATGGAAAGAACTATGGCCTAGACATCCTAATAACTCTACAATTCACCATAACTCTGATCTCTGACGTGTTGCTTAAATGTTCTGAACCTTATTGCCCCCAGCTGTAAAACGGCTACATAGGACTGCCTGATTTCCAAGGTAATGCCTTAAGAGAAATTAGACTAGAGAAAAAAGATCACATAAATTGTAATGATATCTACTCTATTTCCTTTGGAGGATCTGGACATCCTGAGGGGGGATGAAGAGGAAGGAAGCTGTCTTCTAGGCAGCTACAGCGTAAGATAGCTATGAAACTACTGTCACAAATGGATGTACCATCAAGAGGGAAATACAGAAAGAATCTATGATTTTATGGATATGAGGTACTCCCAGTGTGGGAATTCCATCAACCGATGAAGATCACAGCAGATGTATCACTTAGTAGTTAAACCCTAAGGAGCTAATAACTGCATATTAGAGGTTAAGCAGTTTTTCCAGGGTCACACAGCTAAAGTTAGGAACACAGGTCTTTGTCTTCTAAATCTAAGTTCAAGATACTATCTTTCATCATTACATATGGCACATTTTTTTAAAGAACTTAGGACTTAATGATTCCGCATATATTATGATATCTAGATATACAGGACAGCGTGCTAATCTGGAGCAAGTGATTCACAGTAAAAAAAAAAAAAAAAAAGCCAGCCTGCGGTGGCAGACAGGGTGGGGAAAGGAGAGGGTGAACAGGAGAGGGATCAGAGTCCCACCCGATGCCTGTGGGTCTAATGGAACAGACTTGGTAGTGGGGTAAAAGGAGATGCACAGAAATGGTTAAGCTCCTATTATATATGAAAACTTAAAGGAAACAGGATTATTTAGGTTAGAAAAGCAAAGCTTCAGGAGTAATTTGATTGTGCTCTTCAAGCAATGGTTACTATACCAAAGCTGTGGATAAACATTCATTAAGTGCCTACGGTGTACCAGGCACTGTGCTAAGCCCTGGGGCTACATAAAGACACAAAAGACAGTCTTTGTCTTCAAGCACATTACAAAAAAGATTATGACAAGTTCCATTTCATTTTCACAAAGGAAAAAAACGAGGAATTTTTTTAAGCTCATATCTCCTTTGAGGTTTTATCCTTCCCCCATGAGTGCACAAGTATTTTGCGTTCTCAAATTTGCTTGTTACCTGCACTAGCTCTCTGCTTACATATGTGTGATGGGAATGGCAATTTGAAGATCTTTCCTGCCCCTTAATAAGCCTAAGGGAATTTGAAGACCTTCCCTGATTTGAAAATATACGCTGCCCCCTAATAGGCTGAATGTAGTCACATGGAGCCTGTGGTGGGAGGAGTTTGCTGAAGGTGGATCGGAGCCCACAGGAAGCTGGGAGTCAGAGCAGTTAGAGACAAAGGGAGGAGAGGATGCACCCAGGCAAACAGCTAGGCTTATGAGTACTGGTTTGTGGGAAGGTTAAAAGACCCTGTGGCTCTCTGTGCCATTATGGCTTATTAACTTCTTTGCTACTATGATGGAATCAGCTTACTGGTTTGGGGATTTGGTTTTCTGATGTCTGGATAAATGTATTGTTTCTGTCTTCTATATGGAGAGTGTGTTATATATTGCAATTGAGCACCATGCAGGTATATTTATAGTGATTATGGGCACTGTGAATATTGCATTGGTGCTACCATATACATTATGTCTCTGTTAGGGCTATAAGTCCCATTAGGGCAGGAATGCTGTCTTATTTAAACTTTATATCTTTCCTAGTGCCAGGTATATATAATCAGCAGGTGTTACTAAGAAGGGTAAAATCTGGTTGAAAAAGGTTTTTCCTCTCCAAAGAAGGAAGAGAAACTGCCTATTCCTCCTAAACCTATCCTGTATCCTATCAGTGGGCCAGCTCAGGGGTATAATCTTCCCTTTAGTCACCATTATCTTTACCCCCTCCTCCTCTTTGTTGGAGTTGGAGGCCTTGCTTTATGTTTAAATCTGCTGGGCTCTGGATACAAACAAATGGCTTATACTTCTTAGCCTAAGGACAATGATCCTGTGGTACACATGGTATTTTAAAGAGCTGGTAAATATAAGCTGTGAAGAAAATCATAATGAGGAAAATTATCCTACACCTCATAATACATCATGACCCCAGTTAGGGATCATCCTACATTTGGCTAGAGGCAATACATTTCCTGGCTAACCATTGGTATTTTCTATCACATTCTTCCTCCACCCCACTCTAATATACAAATATGCAGTACACAACGTTCATGATCAATCGTGGACTTTTATGAAGCAAAATTAGAATAAAGGAATTAGCAAAAATGATCACACTATAAGAGAATATCATATAAGGGTTCCTGTTAGCCAAACAGGCATGGAAAGCAATAGTTAAGAATAATTTAAAATTTTCTGTCATTTTTCCTCAGTCCTTAAAGGGATGACCATCCAACAGAAACAGACTGAAATCTTTGCCACCTGAAGTGGAGACTTGACTCTAAGTAGAACCTGCTTCATTTTAGCATCTGGTCCCTCTCTTTCTGATCCCCAATGCTGCCCTACCTTCTCCTCTGATACCAAGATGGGGTAAAGACACCAACCAACGCTGTTGCCACCATTCCAACTGGTCAAGTCATAGGCCCAGGAACACTGCCATCTCAAAAAAATTTTCTACTCAAAACCCACAATAGGTTTGCCCTTCCAGGATAGGGAGAAAACAATGCTTTCTCTTTAAGACATATACACTCCTCTTCATGGCAAAACTGAGAGATTTTGACCCAAACTGCATGATTAGAAAATGATGTCAGGTGGCATCTGGAGTTCTCTTTGGTAGAGTTCATTTTCAGGTAGCAAATGAGTTTACACATAGAAAAGTTAACATTTAACAAAAATTGTAATTGAATTATTAAATTTAACTTTGTCAATCATGTCTTTTATGTGCAACACTGTGGGCAAGACTATGTGAATACTACCTCCCTCCACCAAAAATAAAAATATATGACATGATCATTGCCCTCAAGGAGATTATAATCTGGTTGGCAAAGTAAGACCAACAAAAATGAAACATTTAGTAGATGAGAATATATTAAAAGGCATCAAATTTATCAAATATAGACCACATGCACAATAGGAGCTTAAGATATAAGGAGACCAGAATGGAATCAAATTGTTGTAGGATTGGAACTGAGCCTTGAAGTATGGGTTGTATTTATTTGGAAAAGGAATGAATGAATGAATGAAATTATTAAGTGGTTACTATTTGCAAATCACAGTGCTAAGATCTAGACATACAAATAGTAAAGTAAAACAGTGTAGTAAGAAATCAAGAGACTGTTTCAGAGAAACCTGGGAAGATTTGTATCAACTGATGCAGTGAAGTGACCAGAACCAAGAGAACAATGTATAACATAACGAAAACCACACTATTTTAAGAACCCTGATCAATGCAATGATCAACCATGATTCCATGACTGGTGATAATAATTGCTACCAACCTTGTGACAGAAAATTGACAGATTAAATGTACAGAATGACATATATTTGGGGACTTGATACCTTGAGGGTATGGTTGCATCCTGAATAACATGTTTCCCTTCTATCTGTCTTGAAACCAAAATAATTTGCATGTCGTATCTCTCCTTACTGGAGTGTGAGCTTCTTGAGATTAGATATGGCACAGTACATGGTACATAATAGTTGTTTAATAAATATCTATTGAATTAAATTGGGAATATGGGAATTTGTTTTGCTTGACCATCTGTTTTTGTTACAAGGGTTTGTTTTTTCTTTTTCTTTTCCAGTGGGGGAAGAGAAAGATAAGAGGGGGAAAATTGTTTCATGGTTTAAAAAAAAAAGATTTATATATTTTTTTAAAAAGTAAAGCAAGGCAATACCTACTCTCAAGGAGCTCACACTCTAGTAAGGAGAGACACAATCTGTAAATTATTTCAATTTCAAGTCAGATGGAAGGGAAATGGCCTTCAGGATGCAACAGTAAAGTAAATGGCAATAATCCCCTTTAATATTATTTCCACTGATAAAACCATGATAATTTCTGATGTTAAATCAATTAACATTGCCAAAGATTTTGGTGACAAAAGCTTTCTTTGCCTGATCTTCATTAACTTTGGCTACTGAGGAGGCAGGAACATGGTACCTAAGAGCAGTAGCTGCCAAGCAACATCTCCACAAGGTTTATCACCCTGGACTATGGCTACCATAACTGAGCTAGAAGAGGGACCGTTGATCTGAGGAATGTTATTCCTGGCTTCTTGGACTAAACTACCCACTGGTGGTGGCTGGACAGAGGTTGGTCATGATGTTAATAAGGCTGACAAGTCCATTCTGAAAGAGGTTATTCCTCTCAACGTTGGCTTTGAGGACTGGGCTGGAGACAGGACCAGTGGACTGAGGAGACAGTTTTGGGGACTGCTATTCCCAAGTTTCTTCAGTACAAGGTTCTGGAGTATCTCAATTCAGGTCTGAGGAGTGGTGGTGATTAGAGTGTTGGTAGTGGTCTAGCTTGCCTAGCATATACCACTATCTGCCTTTTCCATGAGAATGTCTTAATGCTTCAGTTAGACTGCCCTGTAGGTGGCAATTGGTCATCAGTCAGTCCACAGTTCTTGGTTATATCTGCAGGGACAAGGAAGCAGGGATAGTAGTCTAAAGGTAGAGGGTATGGCTGCTAATCCTGAGAAGGGAGAAAGTGGTGAACGTTCCAGGAAAGAAGAACAATGTATGAAAAGACAAAGGTGGAAATGAACTTGAGGTGTGCAAGGGATAAAGATGAGACCACCTTCACTGACAATTATTCTGAAAGTGGCATGCCGGCTAACCCAGAGCAGACAGCTATGGTCAAGAGACCTAGCTCCCCAAGCCTCCCCCCATCCTCTGCCCAACCTGCCTTCTATCGAGACATATACCCGTTGTTGTAGTGGTGGTGGTAGTGGTTGTGGTGGTTGCTGTTGTTGTCTTCAGTCTTCTTACAGCTCAAAAACTAGAAACGCAAAAGCTGAAGGCAGGTCTCTGGGTGTTTATGATGTCCTAAGCAATGGACTTTAGAAGACCCTTCTTAACCCTCCAAATTCTATACAACAGTTAGTTGGGTGTAGTTGATTTTTCTCTGTAATCTGTGCATATTTGTTTTCCTCACACTGGAAACCTTCATGAAAAAGCATCTCATAACTCATGGGGGTGTGAGGTCACCTGGCTCTGGTGAATTATGAGCCTGAAGCGATTTCAGTCTGAAAAACAGCAAACACAGTTACAAGGAGCAGTGAGAGGCAGGGCCAGGGAGGAATTTATGTCAATCTGTTACTCCCCACAGAAAGCCAAACTGAGATGCCAAATGATGTCACAGCAGCAAAGTGGGAAGGAGTGAGAAACAGGAGGAGGTAGGGGGGATGGGAAATTGACCAAGACTTTCCCACAACCCCCCTTCCCCTACTCTCTAACTCCCAACACGGAATCGATGGATCTGCTGCTGCACAGTGTAAACATTTGTGAATTCTCTTCTTGATCTCAGTCCCAAACTATTATATATTTTCAGTTTACTGTAGCTTATTGTACTGTGTGATTGTAAGCTCTTGAGGTCAGGAATTATTTTTCTTCTGTCTTTGCATTCCCAAGGCATAACATGAAGTATCCAGTGCACAGTGAATGTCTATTAAATGTCTGTTGATTGACTGATTCATATGCCCTTTCTTTGCATCTCTTTGGTTCTGAATGTATCTCTTTTGCCTTATTTTGGTTGAAAGATTGTAAAGAGTGGAGGTACTTCAGTACTTTCCAGATATAAATTTGGGTATAGACAGATTCTGAGGCAAAGGACCTAGGTTCAAATCCTGACTCCTACTGCTTATGTGAAGTTGGGCAAAGTATTTAACCATGCTGAGTTTTGCAAAAATGATAAGAATGAACCAGATGGTCTCCTTAACATCCCTTACAGCTCAAAATCCCATCATCCTCTTCTATAGCCAAAAAATCCACCTCCCTACAGCCAACCTTCAAGCAACAAGCCACCCCAAACTCCACTAGTATCTGACAAGAAAAATGAAATCTGTTGCCAGGAGGAGAATCAAAGCCATTCCAGTTGGTGGACATGCCAGCTGGCTGTGCATAGCAGTCAAGAAAAAAAGGCAGGGGTCATCTCTACAACCATGGTGAGGTTTCGGAGTAGGACTTCAGTGGAGGCTAGGCATATATCTATTTAATTCCATCTGGACCACGCCCACTCCCAGAACCATGCCCCATTAATAAATTCTAATCAGGCAGCAAATGATGAGAAATATACCAGAGAATTATTGCTATTACAGAGAAACAAGAGTTCATAAGATCATAGCTTTGGAGTTGGATAGGACTGCAGAAAGTATTTTGTTCAATTCCTCCTGTCTCCATCTTGCCTCCTCATTTAACTTGTTGGAAAACCAAGACCCAGAGAGGCTAGATAACTTGCCTCAGGGTAACATAGTTAGAATCATAGGATTTAAAGATGGAAGGGATGTTAGAGCCATAATCATAGGTCAAGAACTAGAAGGGAACTCTTGAGAACATCGAATCAAACTATCTCTTTTTACAAATGAGGAAATAGAAGCCCAGGGAGATTGAGTAACTTACTCAACATTAGTCCTTTGATTCTAAATCCATTGATCTTCCCCAATAAGACCATCTCTCTCTAGTAAACTAATTGTAGGACATCACACTGTCAGACTTATTCTCTAACTTAAAGCTAAGGTTTGTTGTTTTTCCTTTACCCAAATAGGTCCATGTTGAATTATGGGGTTGTAATTCCATCTTGGGAGCCATTTGTGGTTCATGCTTCACTTCTTGTGGTTTATGACCTCAGCCACTGCCTTCCAGGGGATTTCAGCTCTGACAGTCACATTCACTGCCATTTGTCCTCTATTTATTTTACTGCTGGGCACCAACTATATTTTAATTTCATGCTCATGAAGAACTGAAGGAAAAAAAAACAGTCTGCCCTAGGCTCAGATCATGTCAATACAGTATCAAGCATCCAGAAAAGGACTGAAAAACGCAGATGGGCCAGCTAACTCACATTTAGGTGGCACTTTGATGCTGAGGAGGTGCTTTCCTCAAAAATAACCCTGTGAGGTAGATTGTGGGAATGGCACTATCCCCATTCTCTGTATGAGGAAACTGAGATTCTAAAAAGTTAAGAGATTTCTCTGGGGTCACACAACTAACAAGTAGCAGAGCCAGGATGGGGGAGCTCTGTCTATCTCTACAATAAATTTGAGTACAGAATAGAGTTTTAGTATTTTAATTCTAGTACTTTAACTTCACCTAGAATTTTTGTCTTCATGATACCAAAGAGCTGATCATCTGGAAATTTCCACTGTTTGTTGTGCCAATCAACTAACCAGCAGTAATCAAGCTCCTACTATGTGCCCAGCTGCAATGTTAGAAGATGGGAATACAGAGACAAAAATAAAAGTCATCTTCTCAGTCAAGGGAGAACCACAGGATTGGAAAGACTGCAGGATTACATATAAGTTTATTGAAATGCATACTAGATAATTTAAGTGGGGGGAGTACATTAGCAGCTCAGGAAGGATCAGGAAATGCTTCATGCCCAAGGTCTTTGAGGTGAGTTTTAAAGGAAACTAGGGATTCTAAAAGGTGGAGGTAAGGAGAGAAAACATTCTTGGCATCAAGGATAGACAGTGCAAAGGCAGAGACTGGAGATGGATTGTCCCTTCTAACAAAGAGCAAGAAGTCCAGTTTGGGTGAACCATATGCTGGAGTGGATTTTATACCTTTCTTGAAGGCATTTTGGGGTAAGCACTGCCTGAGAAATGGTACCAGACAGGTACCCACAGAAAAAAAACAATTCCTTTCCTACGCTACTGACTTAATTTTTTGCCAATAACTATACTCCCCCGACCCCCAATGGCACTTCAAAGAGCTCTGTCAGATACCCAGAAGGCCCCTTGCATGCTCCAGTACAAAATTCCATCCCCAATTTCCTACAATGTCTTGGGTGGGACACTTTTCAATCTATCAATGTTGTCACTGAGTTCCACAGTACAGTTGGCACCCAGCCTTTGCAAATACACCAAATTGATGCATAATTAATACGGCAGTGATTCAGGGGTCAGAGGCTTCTGGGACTAATTAACTCCCTCAGTCTCCATGGTTGCCTGTGTTCTGTTCTTATCAGTACCGGGAAGAATTGCATTCTCAAAAATAATCAGTCTCCCACTTTTTTGTTTGATTCAGCCAAAAGGCAGAGCTCATCTTTCAGTCCAGAGTGCAGGCATTCCAGTAGTGTGTAATCACTTCCCCCAAGGACAAAGAATTTCCCTTGGAAGAGTTTCACGGAACTAGTCCTTCATGAACTTTTTTGTTTCCATCTGGACTTGGGAGGAACTTATTCCGGGTAAGAAAAAAAATTAAAAGTCCCTCATTAAGTACCAATTTTGCAACTGGAAAGCTTCATATGAAAACAACATGGTCCTTCCCTCAGGAAGGATACAATCTAATGGAAAACTGGGTGTTCAAATGAGGGAGTCATTTGTCCCTTTCTGTATAACTGGAGACAGAGCAGTGGATGGGCTGAAAGGAACCTTAACTCTGCAGAATCTGTCTCAGAGCCTGAGCAGATAAAAGTGATGAGACAGAAGAGGAGACAAGATGCATTGGTGACAAAAGGAAAAGGTGGGGGAGAAAGTGTACCCAGCCTCCCTTCAGCAGCACCAACCCCATTTCCCTATTGCCTCCTCCTTGGCCCTGCTCCATCCTCTCCGCAACAATCTCTTCTCAGCCCTACTTGTTCTGGCCTCTGAACTCCAATCTCTCTAAGTCATTCAGTTGGTCACTGACGTCCAACTTGAGAAGATTAGTGGGGAGAGCGACTGGGAATGAGTCCTGCAGATGCCAGATCCAAAACAAGAAGTTCTATATGGGAATTTCTTATTAGGAGGCATGGTAGAGTTAGAAAGCACTATCTAAACCAGGGGCAGGGCATCTGCAGCCTCAAGGACACATGTGACCCTCTAGGTCCTCAGGTGTGGCCCTTTGACCGAATCTAAACTTCACAGAACAAATCCCTGCCCCCCCTTAATAGAAGGATTTGTTCTATGAAGTTTAGATTCAGTCAAAGGGTCACACCTGAGGACCTAGAGGGCCACATGGGGCCTCTAGACCACAGGTTCCCCACTCCTGGTCTAGTATGTGGTCTAGGGGTCAAGAGATCCTTAACCATTTCTGTGTGTCTTGGATCCCTTCCAGCTGTCTGAAGAAGCCTATGAACCACTCTTCAGAATAACTGTTTTAAATCCATATGATGAAATACATAGTGTTTCAAAAGAAAATAATTGTATTAAAATCATTACCAAAATATATTTTTTTAAAATAAGTTCAAGCACTCCAGTTTAAGAGTTCCTGGTCTAGTCAGATCTCCTACCCAGTGAGGACTTTATTCTGTAACATCATTAACAGATGCCATCCTGGCTTTGTTTAAATACTTCCAACAGTAAGGAATTCACTGGCTAACCAGACAGCCTATTTCGATGACAGATGGTAGTGTTATAAGAATATTTTTCCATCCTTATAGCTGATTATCTGCTGCTTTGAAATTGCCAATCAATTGTTCTAGATCAGCCTCTCATAGTGACCCAGTATGTCTCCTACATGACAACCCTTCAAATATCCAATGATATCAATGACTTCTCTTCTGTGTCTCTCTTCTACTTGATAAACATAGTTCTTTCAACCATTCCAAAGGCTACATAACTTCAAGACATAGTTCTCATGCACCGTAGGTATGCTCCAGTTTTGAAGGTCTCTTAAAATGGGCCCTCAGATATGGACAAAGTACTCCAGATGTAATCTAACCAGTTCAGGGTACAGCAACATTATTACTTTCCACAAATCTGGACACAACTTCTATTAATAAATTATACAATTGCATTAGTATTGCTAGTATTATTAATTCATACTAAGTCTGCTATCAACTGAAAAACCACTATCTTTTTCACATACACTACCTTTGAAGTCAGGCGAGCCATGTTTTGCTTCCACAGAAAATTGTTTGAGCCTAACTGTATGAATTTACATGGACCCAGATAGCTGGATGTCTCATATTTCTCCAAGTATGTGAACAAATATCCCCACCAGAAAGAAACATCTTCTAGGAAATCTGTCCATGTATGATAGGTAGCTCAGACTCAAGCATGCTAGACCTAACATCAAATCAATCTAGATGGGAATTTTCCCAGATCAGATAAATATGTCCTTCTCTGTATACTCTACATCTGGAATGTCCAGAGATAAGACGAATGGAGACCATGAAGGTGATAGCTCCATCTCATGAGAAATTAAAGTGAGAAACCCATAGCCTTAATGAAATGCAAATAACTCCCAGATGCAATCATTTAGTAAGATTTTAGTGAAATCCTTGCTGCTCTGCCATTGTTGGTTATTCTTTCTACTGCCAGACCCAGATGAGCCTTTAAAACATACCTTATAGATGAAATAGAAATAGAATTTATAGATGAAATAGAAACTGATTTTTATCATTTTTTAATCAATTCTCCAAGCCTTGATAAATTTTCCAGCTCAAAACCTTGCTTCCAAATTCTTCTAGATGTCATAGGTGTACACAGATGGGCAAAGACGTATAAAAGAATTCTACTTTGATAGGGGGCACAAAGGCCTAGACCCATCATGTCCATTAGACAGGTGGTTCAGACCCAAGACTGCCTTGCCAAACATAGAATTCTGGTCTGACCTATTCCTTTGCACAATAATCTTTCCTGATATCCAGAAAGCTATGTATTCATACATCAAGAAAAAAAGTATTCCAACACCAGGTGATGTTCTGTAATAGTGGTTTACAATATTCCTAATGCCGCGACCCTTTAATACAGTTTTTCATGTTGTGGTGACCCCCAACCATAAAATTATTTTCATTGCTACTTCATAACTGTAATTTTGCTACTGTTATGAATTGTAATGTAAATATCTGATACGCAGGATGTATTTTCATACACACACGATCCACAGGTTGACACTGCTGTTCTATAACAAGTCGACTTCCTTCATGCTTTATTTCCCACAGAGTGCGTGACTATAGCATACTCCAGAAAGGTGAAGAGAGGGAGCAGTTTCTTAATAAATAGCACAGAAGGATTTTGTTGGTGGTGGTGGTGGTTCTTATGGCTGCTGCCACCCCCAATACTTGCCTGTGGGAAGGGTGACTTTCTTGAGCTATAGCCACAAGCCTGGTCTTTGGGCCTACATGGAGTATCCGCCATGGTAGCAGCAGATACTCTCAAGTCCCCGAGGTGCTCCCAGTCCCATTTGTCTCTCTGGCAGATGCACGGAGAAGAGGATATGACAGTTCTGACTCATTCTCAGCTGTCTCACAGAACAAGAGATTTTGCTGAAGTGGTGGAACATTTATTACAAACGTCCTACAAAATGTAAGATGTTAGCCAAAAGATCCTGAACCAGAACAAGTACCCACGGTGGTCATGCCCATTGCAGTAACCTAGCACAGACCTGGGCAATAAGCTAGAGAAACTGGGGTAATAGGCTAAGGTCAAGCTTGCCTTTGTCTCTTCCCACAACCCTGGCTCCCACAGTAAAAAATAAATAAATAAAAAATAAATGAGTTGGCTCTTCCAAAAGTGAATCATTCTGATAATAATCTCATGACATAGTTGTCATCCTAAGGAACAAGCCTTTTCCATCCCCACCCCCATCCCAAATCTGACCAAATTTCATTTGGCAATATCCATACTTGGCTTCACCTATTGCTGCACAAGAATTGTAACCTGAGGACGAGCTCTATCAGTCAACAGTGAAAAACAATGTTCAAGAGGGAACAACCAGCCAGAAAAGGGGGAGGGCAGCCAATCATTCAGCCCACAGTTCCTAGGAAGGTTACACGTTAGACTCAAATGTGCCGAAACATTGGCCAGAACTCAGAGTCAAAAGCCACAAAAACCACGTAGACAGTGTTCCAAGTGCAAAAGACAGGCTTGGGGAAAAGCAAATGGGAGACTCTGGGCCCCAGATGTCAAATAAGGTGCTTTTCCAAAAGTCAAAAATAATGCCATATGTATATAGAATATTAACAAGATGATATTCATTCAGAGGTTCCCAGTACAACATAGTTTGCCATGTATACATTGGGACAAACAGCAGGTCAAATCCTTTTTCCAAAAACAAAACTGTAAGCAGGATAAGGTTAATGTGACCAGTGGCACCTCACTCTGCAGGATTCTAAGGAAATAAAGAGTTGACATACTAGCAGAATCCATTTCCTTCTTTTGCTAGCAAATTGGGGGACTCTGCGTTCAGAATTCCGCATACATTATCAGATGCAGTCACTGCTTTTATTGATTCTGCTTAAAGACTGTGATACAAAAGCAAAAGGCAGCAATCAAGCTTCATAGGAAAATAATAATTTAAACTACGGATTATCAGTAATTAGCTGTTACGATATAAACAACTAGAATTTATGTAACACCTACTGTGTGCCAGATGCTGCTCCAAACCCCTTACAAATCCTTTGTTTGATCCTCATAACAACCCTGGGAGGTAGGAACCATTATTATCACCATTTTGCAGTTGAGGAAACTGAGGCCAACAGAGGCTGTGACTTTGGCTAATAAATATCCAAGGCTGGATTTGACATGCCGCCAGACTAATGGCTCATTGAATAAGTCCAGCGATTTATGTGCATGTGTATATGAGTGTATGATATATGTATATATATATGTATGTATATATGTATATATATATTGTGTGTGTGTATGTGTGTGTGCAATTTTAGAGCTAAAAGGCACTTTAGCTATCACCTGTTCCAATTCACTCATTTTTACAGTTACTGAAAAATCAAAGAGACAAAGTGGTTTGAAAACAGTTTAGTAAGGGGCAGCTAGGTGGCACAGTGAAGAGAGAGAGAGAGAGAGAGAGAGAGAGAGAATGGTTTAGAAGATAGAGAAGTAAACTTGAAATAAAGATCTGAGTTTAAGTTGTATCTCTGACACACACACTTGCTGTGTGACCTTGGGCAAGTCACTTAACCACTAAGTACCTGAGGAGGCTTTCCAAGACTACCAGCTAGACTTCAGTGGTCAAATGAGCTTCCTCATCCTGGAGTTCCAAATGAAATCACAGGGATAGTTCTTACCTCCATCACATGGCTATTAAGTTGCAGAACCAGAGTTCAAACTCAGATTTTCTGACTCTAAACCCACTATACCATGTCACCCTCTTTTATCACTTATATGTCATAAATAAAAATAGAGAGGAAAAGGAAAAGCAAGCATTTTTCAAGGACCAAACACTATGTGCCAAACACTGTGCTAAGCACTTTTATAAATATCTTATTGAATTCTTACAAGAACCCTAATATGTAGATGCTATTAATATCCCCACTTTACAGATGCAAAAACTGAGGCCAACATTAAGTGGCTTCTCCATGTCACACAACTAGTAAATGACTGAGGCCAAATTTGATCTCAGGCAGGTCTTCCTGATTCTAGGTTCAGTGATGCATCTACTGTACCACTTAGCTGTCTAGGAAGGGGAGCGCAGAAGAGAGGGACAGCTTAGTAGAATGGAGTTAGGGTCAACAGGTCTGGGTATGATCCATAGATATCACATTATCTCTCCATCTATCTACATACACTTTTACACGTGCTATGTGTATAACACATATGCATCATAAATACTTATATTTATACAAATAAATAAGAACCACATAAATGTGTGAGAGTGATTCTGCATTGAGGTATTATATAGAGCTTTCAATGACCCTAAACTACTCACTTCCACAAACACCTGTTTCTTTGACACCAACATTCTCCCATTGATACTGTCTGACTGCCAACTGTGGCATGCAACACCTTCGGAAGTATCAGAGCTACCCACAATCCAGTAGAGTGATGAAACATTGAATACTTGACTTTTGTATACTGTAGCACATTCCCAACAAGGACTTACATGTAAGAAGTGGTACCAAAACCATCAATGAAGGTCCATATGACAGGTCAAGGAGGTGAATCAATAATGTGTCAGGAATGAGAGGCAAAACATGATCTGAAGTCCACTGGCAGAAAGAACGAGAGGAAGGCTTCCAGAGCACTAACCATATCATAGAAAGAGGTTTTATAGAAAGATAAGAACAAGGATTACATAGTATACATATGAATTAGGCAGTAGATTGTAAAATCTTTGAAATTATACAGTGTCTCACACAAAGTTAGCACTTAACAAATGTTCTTTAATGGAATTTTTGTTAAATAGGATAAAAATACATAGGTTATTCTACATACTGGTAGAAGTACACATAAAATATAGGCATATAACATACCTATAGACATGTAGCATGGTAGTAGTATCTGTGTGTATGTGTGTGTTTCTACAAATCAATCATCAGAAAAGTAACATGGGTGTGCTTATTGAACAGGGTCCTAAAAATGACCAAATGTCTGTCCTAAATTCCAACAATGTAATTCCTCAATAGTCTTCCAATCTGTTTTGTGTCTTTGTCACCTCTGGCTTGGCCAGTCTCTTACAGACCTTAACAACTCAGGAGGATTCTGTAAGCAAAAGGTTATCAGGGTCACCTCAGAAGCTAACTCCAGGTCCTCCAGACTCCATAGATCTGCTTTACTGCATCCCAAAGACTGGAAACAGAAAGGACTTACTCACTAGATTATTCTTCGGGGAGAGGGTAGGAGAGGAATGGAGGGGAGGGAAAAAAAAAAGGAAGGAAAACATATCTAGGCATTCCCAGAGACAATCCAATCAAGTGAAAGGCAGGATTATGATAGTACTAGCCCCTGATGCCAGCTTTATGAAATTGGATCGTTTATGTATGTTTTCATTTTCCCCTCATTCATATACAGGCAATATCTATTCAAGAAATCATTGAAGAAACAAAAGTCACCATGTAGAAAATGCATCAAGCTGCATAGCATTTCCCTTCTGGGACCACTCAAGCTAGATAGGATGGGGGTGAGGATAGGGAGGTGGAGTCCAAGGATGGAAGGAGAGTATGAGAGACAGAATGGGAAACATGGTCACAGATAGTACAGGAAAGAAGAATCTAGTACATGTTAATGTTTTAATAATTTTAACCATGACCCCATTCATATTGAAGGAAAGTCTAGAATTCCCATCTGAAAACAAGAAACTTGATTTTTTTCATATTTTAAAATGGTAGGGTAGGGAAGACTCAAATGACAAATGCAAAATATTATTTTTTTAAAAGGCTCAAGTGGAATTTGAGGCTGAGAAATGGGGTGAGTACAGGCTGCGGATCTGTTACCATGGAGACCATTGCCTCCTGCTTTCAGATTCTAAATGATCCATTGAAATTCTACACCACCTCACAGTCCTCATACCAGCTTGCAACCATTTCTCCTGTTTTTATTAAGAAATGATGAAAGGAAAGATGATAGCATGAGAAGTGAATTTAGAAAGGGAGGAAAATATAAGCAAAGAAGGGAGAAGATAAAAGCAGGGGAAAGGGAGGAGGAGAAAGTGGAGAGAAGGAAGCAGAGAGACAATGACAGGTCATGTGTCTTATATCCCTGGGCATCCTGTCAGGACCTGAACAACTGCATCCTTCCTTAACGCCAACACTGCAACAATGCCCCATGACTTCATCCTACTATGGAGAATATGATGCTAAGCACTCACCATTCTGCAAGGAACTACTGCAAAGCTGAGGACAGAGTGGCCTGGCCTCCATGACCTACACTTGTATGTGGGGGTGTAGGTGATTCACAGCCTCACCTTCCATCATCTCTCTCTGAGGAATCTATGCTATTTGCTAAACCCTTTTGTCTGTATGGATAGCAAGAGGCCCCCAACTGTGTCATATAGGTCTTAACTTGTATCACATGGACCAGTTAATATTCACCTCCATGGCAGCTCTAGCAGCCCCAAGGATCATAGAGAGGAAATAAGTTCCTACAGAGTTGGGACTTGGTACTAGTGAGCTGGTTGCCTTCCAGAATGTTGTAGCTTAAGAGAATACTCTTGTAATCATAGCAAGAATTATGTCTCCAACCAGTCAAAACCCAGTTTTCCTCTCAATTCTTTTCAACACTGCCTAACTTCCCTAGAAGGCTCCCTATCCCGCTCTTAGAGCTGACATCTCTGACCCCACCCACTAAGGTGTAGCAATTCAAGAAAGCTAATGAAACTAGAGATAACAGGTCTCTTCTCTACTTTCCCTCTACTTCAAAGTCCTGTGGCTACTGTTTAAATTTTTTTTCACTTGTGATCTTTGAGAAGCCAACATCGTAACACAGCCGCTGTCCTTGTATGAGGATATGTAAGTGATCTGGGGCCTAAAGACATGATGTGAATGGACTTAGTCTCCTGAAACCTAAAAGCCCATGGAATGGTAGTCAGAGGTGCAGGACTACGCTGGGGCCAGCTCATACCAGCTCCTGTGGGCTACTTGTTAAACTTTCAGTGTGAGCGCTGAAAACTTGGAAATTAGCAAACAGTACAAATCAGGTCTTAACGTTGTTTTGATGAATGTCTAGACTTGAGAAAATGATGAAGAAAATGTTAATGCAGATTAAACGTAAAAGTATGTACATTTTCTTTTTCAGAAAAGCAATTGTTAGACCTTTAGCCGTAGACCCCTGCAAAGGATACTGGTGACAAATGCAACAAGTCCTTTGAATAAATTCAGACCTTTCTATTGTCTATATACAGTTTACTGACCCCAGCTTGAAGTCAACATTTTTGTTTCTGTTTCTGCCCTCTCCTATGCCGCATATATACAACATAATCCTTTGCTGTTGGTCGTTTTCAAACTTTAAAACCTGTGTTGCTCTTCCTTTGCATCTTGCATGAGTACCTTGCATAAACCATCCTGTTGCCTGTGGTCCTTATCATTTCTCCCTCAATCTTGCTGGACTTATTGCTCAGCCCTGCACCCACAGGTACATCATGCACCATAAGTTCTTAGTAGGTACCTGTAATGGGAATAGGCATTTGAAGATCTTCCCTACCCCTTAATAGACCTGGGGGGAGTTGGAAGACCTCCCCTGCTGTGAAGATAAACTCTGCCCCCTAATAGGCTGAATGTAGTCACATGGAGCTGTGGTAGGAGGAGTTTGCTGAGGAGAAGCAGAGCCCATAGGACACTGTTAGGGAGACAGACAGTTGGGGACAGAGGAGCTTAGGCAAGGAGATAGAGAGTTTTGTGAATAATTTTTTTTAATTTATTGACTTGTTTATTTACTTTTAGTTTACAAGATTCAGTTCCAGAATCACTTGAGTTTCAGATTTTCTCCCCTCCCTTCTCCCTCCCCCCATGTTGGTGTACAATCACGTATGGGATCTGCAAACATTTTCACATTATACAATAGTCTGGTTGTATAGAAGTGTTGTAACCAATGGAGTGAATAATGGGGGAAAAAAAAGAGAAAGGAAAGAAACAAAACCAAACATGGAAAAGAACAATAGCATGTGTTGCTTCAGTCTCCATTTAAACTCTGGTCTTTCTAGATCTTTCTCTGAGTGTAGATATCTCCTTCCATTCTGAGACTTGTAGAGCTGTCTTTTAACTGTGCGTTGCTGAGAAGAGTCTGGTTTATCAAGGCTGGTTGTCACACATATGATGTATCTGCAACTGTGTACAAATTTTTCCTTGTTCTGCTCTTCTCACTTAGCATCAATTCGTATAAGCCTCTCCAGGTAATTATGGAGTCCATCTCCTTCCTATTTCTTATAGCAAAATAGTATTCCATTACATTCATATACCATAACTTGTTCTACCATTCCCCAATTGATGGGCATCCCCTAAGTGTCCAGTTTTTTGCCACCACAAAGAGAGCTGCAATAAATATTTTTGTACATATGGGTCCTTTTCCCACTTGATGATATCTTTGGGATACAACCCTAAAAGTGGTATTACTGGGTCAAAAGGTATGCAATTATTTATAGCCCTTTGGGAATAGTTCCAGATTGCCCTCCAGAATGCTTGTATCAGTTGTGGATAAATATTAATTTTGTATTGGTTTGTGAGAAGGCTGAAGGATGCTGTAGCTCTCATCATTATTATGGCTTCTGAATATCTTTGGTATTATGAGGGAATCGGCTTACTGGTTTGGGGATTCAGTTTTCTGGTGTCTAAATAATCCTTCAACTTTATCCTCTATCTGGAGAGTTTGGCATATTTTGCAACTGAACGTCATGCAATACCCATAGTCACAGTCTTTATTGTGATCGTAAATGCTACATTGGTGCTATAGTTCTGTAGGAGAATCCCATCTATCCTGTGCCTTGAGTCCTGTTTTTTGGTGGAATCAATTCATACAGGTACACATTCCTATCTCTTGACCCTTCAAATATCACTCCATAATTCTGTAGGAATCCCACATTCATTTACAGAATGGAGCATTTGACTATAGCCAAAAGCCAAGAAGAACTTGATCTCAATCTCCTGGTCCAATCTCCCAAGTTTAATCCTACTTAAGTACCTATTATGATTTATGATTATAAAGTGAGACATGTTTAATGGACATAGGAAACTTTATTCACCCAAATGACTGTTTTTCCTTAAAAACTGTCACCAGAAGAGGACATATAGTTACCCTAGTGAGGCTAACACTGGTCAAAACCATTGAGGTGGAATTTTACTTGGAAAGAATGGAAAAGTATTTATTAAGCACTTATGTAATGGGAGAGAGAGGAAAGGAGAGGGGGTGGTTAGCATGTGTAGCATTCTTAGCTGATACAATCCCCCCAAGGACTTTGGAGCATGCCCAGACATTCTGTAACTGATTCTGCAGTCGCTAATCACATGATGAAGACGAGCCTTGTTTGTTGGCTTTGGAGCCAAGAGTACCCTTCTCCCGTTACCTGCTTCCTTTCCTATTATCACAGCCTCAGCCCATCTGAAGACCCACCAAGCAGGTTGCCCTCCTCTCTTGCCTTCCCATTAGCTAGAATTATGTGACTGGTCACAGGACTTAGATGAGCTAAGAATCAATAACTCTCATTTGTTTCAATGGGATGGTAGAGGACCAGGCTCCTCCATCTTCAGTGCCACAAACTCCGAGTTGCTCCAAGCTTTACCATCTGCCTTGCAATCTTCTTACACTGCTATCTGACCTACTTATATAACCTAAGGACCCCTGGGTCTTGCCATCCTCCCCACTGCGGCATCCTTAGGAATTTTGAACCTGTTTATCTTCCAAGCAACTGAACTTTCCTTTATATGATGTCTCCCTCAATTAGAATGTGAACTCTCTGAGATCAGGTACTGTCTCAATTTTTCTATTTGTATCCATAGGGCTTAGCACAGTGCTTGGCACATAGCAACTGCTTAATAAATGCTTTTTTATTATTCATTTCACACAAGCACTGTGCTAAGTGCTAAGGATACAAATAGAAAATCAAAACATTTCCTGCTGAGGGAAATAATATATATCAGGGATGTGTTTATGTTCAGTTAATGGCAGATAAAAAGGCAAAGTCGTACTTAAGCAGGAAAAGTAACAGGGTAAATGGCAAAGCCCAGAGAACCTTGGGGAATAATGGCAGGGCAGATTGTCCCCAAGTGAAAGGATAGTAAATTTAAGAATTAGAGTTGAGGAGGATTCTGCAAAATGGCCAGCCTTTGCAAGGATTTAGGGGTCAGACAGTGGATAGATATCCTACTATTCCTAGGAACTACTGAGACAATGAGAGTTGGTTGGCAAAGGGACAAGTCTATGACTTCCATCGGTGCCAATGGGTTTTACTGATCTATCTTCCTACTGCCTCTCGGCATGTTGGGATGGGTGAAAGGTAGATCTCCAATTCACCAAAATGGAAGCTATTAGAGGTGGCTAGTCTCAGTAGGCCTAGCCATCTGTGGACTGAGGCAAACAACGGGAAAGTTCACAGTGATTTACACACCACACAACAAATCAGTCATCAGTCTTATTACTTAAGAGTCATGATTCATCTTTGACACCAAACCACTTTCCCCAGCTTGATCACCAACCAGACTTAGCTCCAAATGACCCACTTAGCTATAATTAACCTTAAGGTCAATTTCTAAAAATCATATCCTACTCTAGAAGCATGAAGCTTGGTTACCACTGAAGACAGACCAAAGAATGCACACCAAATTCTGCCATCTATTCCAAAACAGGGTTTCCTAAAAAGCTGCTAGTTGTAAGTTAAACCCACAAAAATCAGCTGCATAGATAATAAAACTCAGGAAGCAATAATGCAAAGTCCCATCCAAAATAACTATAAAATATGTAAAATATTTGGAAATCAGAGCATAGATAGTGTCAATTACATGAAATTGAAAAAATTTTGCATAAAAAAATATTGTGGCTAAGATAAGAATTGAAGGGGTAAACTGGAGGGAAATCTTTGTACTGACAATATCTGATAAAGACCTGATATACAAGATACATACATAACTAACAGATAGATAAAAAAAAAAACATTTCTCACCAGTGAGTTTATCAAAGGACATGGACAAATAGTTCTCAAGAGTGAAATTACAAACTATTAACAGCCATATGAAATAATGTTCCAAAACACTAATAATAAGAAAAATGTAAATCAAAACAACGCTGAAGTTTTGCCTCCTACTCAGAAAACTGGCAAAGATAACAAAAGATGGGAATAGTCAGTGTTGTAGGAGTTATTGAAAGATGGGTGTGCTAATGCATTGTTGATAGACTTGTGGATTCCTACCATTCTGGAAAGTAATTTATAATAATGCAAAAAGAGCACCTAAAATATCCATACATTTTGACCCATATTCCCTACTAGGCATATTCTCCAAGGAGGTCAGAGACACAAAGAAAGGCTCCATATGTACCAAAATATTTATAGTAGCACTTTTTTTGATAGCCAAGAGCTAGAAAGAAAGAAAATGTCCACTCACAGAACAACTAAACAAATTACTGCATTAATGTTAAAAAAAAACTTCTGTAAAAAATAACAAATATAATAAATTAAGCCTTGGGAAGGCTTACATGAACTAATGTAAAGTGAATAAGGAGAATCTAGGAAGAAAAAACTATTACAATGTAGATGGCAACAACAACAGCTAGAACAAATCTAAACTAAATTCTACAAAATTATAATGACCAAGTTTGATTCCAAAGATATGGGAAGAAGGTACTTCAATCCATTTCCTGGAAATATCAGGGAGCTATGGGCATGAAATGCTAGGCAATGTCAGATTTTTTTCAATATATTGGTTAGTTTTGCTGAACTTGATTTTTCTTTTCAATCCTTTTTATTTGTCATTGTAAGGGCCATAGCTCTCTGGATGGTGGAGGGAGGAGAGATCCACTGGGAAATGTAGGTGGTATAAAAAAACAAAGGGCATCAATAAAAATTTTATTTTAAAAACTGTGAACGATTACAGCATCCTTGGAAATAGGGTATAGCTTCCTAAGGGAGCTACTTTGAAAGGGAAAGTATTTATTTGGATTTATAAATACTAGTATTTTTTTAACTGTAACATTAATTATTTCATATCCCATCTCATACTGTCCAGAGCTGTAGTAGGCACTATGGGAGATAAAAGATTGGTCTCTGGACCCAAGAATCTTATGATTTAATTGAAGAAACAAAATATACTCACAAACAACATAGAGATGTTTGAGATTAGAGATTATTTTTTGCCTTTCTATCCCCAACATAGTACAATGCCTGGCATATAATAGGTGCTTAATAAATGCTAATTGACTGAGTAACCAAAGCAAGACAGCTAATTCATCCAATTTTTTCCTATAACTCATGTCTCAGCTCCTCCCAGCTTCTCCACACAAACACCCAAAGTTCTCTGCACTCACACATACTCAGTCACATCCCTGAGGCCTTGAACAAAGGAAGGTTAGTTTATCTCTCTGGCTCATTGCCCCTAGTTAGAGTGCCCCAGGAAAATCTCTAAATAAATTCATAATGTCACTTGTGTTGTTTCCCTAAATGTGAGTAACAAGATCTCCCAACTCCCACACAGGCATTAAAGGTACCAAATACATATCACAAAGGAGATAGTCCTTATTTCACCCTTACAGAAAATGCAAAGGACTCACAAGAACCTACGAACAGATCCAGAAATAAAGTACTCAAATAACCCATTAGCACTCCCCCTCCTCCTTGGAAGGGGCATTGCTAAACAAGCTTTAATTAAACTATACTGTCCCAAGCAACTCACAGCAACTGTGTGAAGGAATGGCAAAGTCCATATTTCCTGGCCCCATGATGTGGATTCAGTCCTCCATCTTCAGGGAACAGTGGAAATCTTGTTCCTTTTCCAAGAAACATGATATCAAGAAAATTTTTTTCTTTCTAGGAGGCTAGAGCTCAAATCCTCAGAGTTGGAATTACCCATGAGATAACTATAAAGACTGGGAAATTTCTCTCAGGTTCTTTTCTCATGCATACAAGTGTATCTCTGCCTCCACATCTTGGACCATTCTCAGGAATTCTAAGTCTCTGACTTGTGTTTCCAAATGGAAAGAGAAAGGCAAGAGCTTGAGACCAGAAATTACCCTATCAGACCATCTGCTCAAGCAGTTGTAGCTAGCCATGAGAGGGTACATGGCTTATAATGGGAAAAGCATTGGCTTTGAACTCAAGTTCAGAGTTTACCTTTGTCACTACTATGTAACTTTAAATGAGTCACTTAATCTCCATGGACCTCAGTGCCCTCTATGCAAAATGAAGAGATAGAACTAAATATCTTCTAATGTGTCTTCTAGCTTTGTCTACAACCTCCTACAAACACTTACTAAGTATTTCTTAGGTGAGGGTCAGGGCAGAGATGGGTTGAGGAAGTCAGAGAGGGAGAAATTCCCTACCCTAGCTTTGTTACACTCTGGAAGGACCAAAGAGAAAGGTGAGGAACGCCTGAAGAGAGAGTGCAAGGCTACCAACTTACATCATAAGAACTATGATGAGAGAGGCAGTTCCCACAACAAGCATCCTTTCCTCTAAAACCGGGTCAGCAATTATCTTGAAGATAGCACTGATGAATGAGAAGCAATTAGAGGAGTTTCCTGTGTCTTTTCAATAAGATTCCAATACACATGCTTAACCTGAAGGAAGAGTAGCTCTCAGATGATTCCAAATAAAGGACATTTGTGGTCAATTTGACTTCAGGACTCAGTGACTTGAGCTGGGGATTCTCTGCTCCACGCTCCTTCCTTAGAGCTCTCCATTCCAAAACCATAATAGCACCATGGAACGTCACAGTTGGAAGGGCTATCCTTGAAAAGCAATTCCTCTACAAGACACCTTGCGAGTTCTTGACCTTGGTAACAGAACAAGTTCAAGCAAATGTAACATGTGAGAGAAAAGATGATCGCATACAAAAGACAAAGTAGCAGTCTCTGGTTTTGATAATAACAGCATCAATAATAGTGGGTTGTACATGCATTTTATTTGATCCTCAAAATGGGGTGTGAAATAGGGGTTTTACAGGTGAGGAAACTGAGGCAAGAAAGAAAATGGTTACATGACCTCTCCATTCATGGTCACATAGTTCTTGTCAGAGACAGGATTCCAATACAGGTCTCTGCCGACTATCCATCATCATACATTCTTTCCCCTATACCACGAAGCTGCCTCCTAATAATTATTTCATATTTATGCACTTTAAACACTCTCTGTATCAGTCAAACTGACTTTCTAGTTGACCTCCATACACAGTATCCCATTTTCTGCCTCCATACCTTTGTATATAAGGTACCCTAGTCTGGAATGCCCTCTCTCCTTACCTCTGCTGCCTAGAATCTCTGCTTTCTTTCAAAGCATAATTCAGATGCCACCTCCTACTAAAGCTTTTATTCAAATTATTTTGTATTACTTCTTAGAAAATAATTTCAACTTGCCTATGCACAAGTTGTGCCCAGGCTTAGTAGAAAGTATGCTCCCTGCGGGCAGGGTTTGTGCTTGGAACTTTATTCTTTGTAACCAAGGTAGCCCTGCCACATAGTGGGTATTTTGAATAGTGGGTCTATTGAATTGTGCTAAATTAAATAATAACAGCTCGTTTACATAGAATTGCATTCCTCGAGGCCGCCACATGAGGAAGGTAAGAGTAAGTATTTTTACCTTCACTTTGCATACATGGAGACTGAGTCTCAGAGGGACCAAGCACCTGCCTTACCCGCAGGAGCCTGACTGCCCGGGGCGGTTCGTGGATGCGTGAAACCTGCCCTTTCTGGCCTTGCGGCGGGGCTGTCGCTACTCTGCACCAAGACCTCCATTCCCACTTTCCCAGCTTTCTTCTGCTTTCACAGGCTCTGCTCTTTGTACCTTTTTACAGGGCAATTGCGCAGCTGTGGGCTGCCCAAGGCCAGTAAATTGCTCGGCTGGAATTACCGCCCTGCTACCTTTCTGACAAGCCCCAGGTTTTTACTGCTTTCCTTCAGCCAGGTTATCCCCTTAGGCCTTTTCACACCCCCACGTGTCAGTATTTAGCCGGAGCTCTCAGGGCTTCAAGGGCCCCCTTTGTTTTCCTTCCAAGGCACCTAGCAACTTTGGGGGCCATGGAGGGGAGCAGGGCCAGCAGTGACCAGCATCAGATTTCCAAAGAGAAACTCCCAAAGAAAGAGATTTCAGCTTTAGATCAATAAATAGCTGAAAAGAAGGATAAAAGAGTGAAGGGCAGAGCCAAGATGTTTGTGTCACTTCAGCCGGGTGAGGAGGGCTTGGAGCTGGGCTTCGCAGCACAAGGATTTCCATTCAGAGTGAATCACTCACTCACAGCTTGGCAGCCGGGGCGCTGGAAAACTTGGCAAATGGAAAACCGAAGGAATTGTCCATGATGTATGTTTGCATACCCATCACCATGCATTTGGAGAGAGACTCTTCGCCCTGTCACAAGGACCACCCCACACTGCCCCCTCTACCTCGGTCCCACACACAAATGTACACCCCTGCCCACCCAAGAACAGACGCACACATATACACTCACACTCAGACACACACACACACATATCCATACACATCTCCCTGCCCCCACACAGACTCTCACACACACACCCAACTACCTAATCCTAGGAATCTGACCCTATGACAAGATAAACTCTCTTGGGCAGCTGACTCCTAGAAGAGCCAACTCTTGGACTTTGTGCATGGGATGGTGTCTGTGAGCACTCCCTCCCTCCCCCCAGTTACCCTGGGTCCTGGGAGAAAGCGATCTTGATGCCAACAAGGCCATATACAGGAATTTTATACTAATGGGGTCCTATAAATAGTTATAGGCACATGGAAATGTAAGTAACTAGGGTGGATGATAGGGGGAAGGGCTGGACTTCTCGCTGAGGCCCAGGCTTCCCCAAACACCCCAGTTTAGTTAAGGACCTAGATGTGAGGTTTAGTGTAAAGAACAATCAAATTTCATTAGAAATGGTGATTGGGAATTATGGTTCCTCTTAACTATTCCCTACCTGGAACTCTCCAGAGAGTTCAGAATCCTCAGCAGTCTTCTCATTATTTAAGGACACTATAACCTGATGGAGAAGAAGCAGGGAATATTAAAGAGAATCAAAAAGACCTGGGTTTAAGTCACATCTCTGGCACATACTGGCCGAGGAAACACTATGGGCAAGTCAGAGCTCTAGGCAACTAGGATTATAAGTCATAAAACAGGTGCCAATGTGGGAATAAAGAAAGAAGAGGGGGGCAACTAGGGGGTGCAGTGAATAGAGCACTGAGGCTCAGGCAGGAGGACCTGAGTTCAAATTTGACCTCAGACACTTGACACTTGCTAGCTGTGTGACCTTGGGCAAGTAACTTAACTTAACCCTAGTTGCCCTGCCTTCACCTCTCAAAAAAAGGAGAGGGAAAGAGCATTTACATAGCATTTACTACATGCTAAGCACTATTTTCTTTTTTTCCAAATATGTCTTTTTTTTACAAAAGTTATCTCATTTGTTTTCAGTGTGCATCAGGACACACACACACCCATACCAATGAAATCATATGTCTAATCAAAACAAATAACCTCCTTTTGTGTCCTGTGCTCTCCAAAATCATACTCATAGATCTAGAGCCAGGGAAACCTCAATGACTATCTAGTTTTCCCCACTCCCCACATACATTTTTTGTTGTAATTCAGTCACTTTTGTCATGTGTTACTCTTCAGTTTTTCTCAGCAAAGATAGCATTTCTTCCTCCAACTCATTTTACAGATGAGGAAATTGAGGCAAACAGGGTTAAGTGACTTGGCCAGAGTCACATAGCTAATGAGTGTCCCAGGCCAAATTTGAACTCAGGTCTTCCTGACTCCAGATCCAGCACTCTATCCACTGTGCTATCTAGCTGCCCTAAGCAGTGTTGCCCCTCATTATTATGGAAACACAGACAGACACAAAGGATGAAATGACTAGAATAAATGCATTAAACAAGCACATAAATAGCTGTAATTAGTGAATAAGCATTTATTAATTGCCTACTCTGTACCAGGTACAGTACTAGGCCCTAGGGTTACAAAGAAGGGTGAAAGAAGAGTCACTGGTCTCAAGGGGTTCACAGCCTAACAAGGAAGATTCATGCAAATGATATGCAAACATACAGATACAGGATAAATTAGAGAGAATCAACAGAGGAAAGACAATAGTATTAAGAAGGTAAGGCTTCTTGTACAAGGTGGAATTTTACCTGGGACTTGAAAGAATCCAGGAAAACTAGGAGAGAGAGGTGATGAAGGGGAGAATTCCAGGGAAGGAGGACTAGTTGATGGAAGTAGCCAGAGCTGGAAGATGTGTTTTTTGAGAGAAACAGCAAAAAGGCCAGTATCACTGGATTGCAAAGTATATTCAGGAGAATAAAATGTAAAAACACTAGAAAGGCAAAAGGTGGACAAGCTAGGAAGGGCTTTGAGTAAACCAAGAATTTTATCCTCTGATCCTGGAGATGATAGGGAGCCATTTGAGTTTTTTAATAGGTGACACATTCAAATGTGTGTTTTAGGAAAAACGATTTGACAGCTAAGGGGAGGTTGGACTGGAGTGAGGAAAGACTTGAAGAAAGGACACTAACCAACGGCTATAAATCCCATAAAGGGATTTGTTCTGTGAAGTTGGGATTCAAAGAGCCATGCCTGACGACCTAAAGGGGCACATGGGGGCTTGAGGTTGAAGGTTTCCCATCCCTGGGTCACTCCATTATCTAGGCAGAAGGTGATGACAGTATTAAGTCAGTGTTGAGGGAAATAAAGGGGTGTATAGGAGAGATGTTAAGAAGGGTAGAATCATCAGAATTTGGCAACAGATTGGACATGGAAGATGACAGAAAGGAAGAATTCAAGGGGCAACTCCTAGGTTGCCAGCCTAGGTGACTGGAAACACAGTGGTACCCTTGATAGTAATAGGAGAATACAAAAAAAAAAATGAAGGGCTGGAAGGGAAAAAATGAACTCAGTTTTGGTCATGTCAACTTTAAAATGTCCACAGGACATTCAGTTCAAGATGCGTAGTAGGTAACTGGAGATACAAGATGAGAAGAAAGGTTGGAACTGGGTGAGTGGATCTGAGAATCATCAGCATAGAGTTAATAACTTAATCCATGAAAGCTGTTGAGATCATCAAGCAAAACAGAATATAAGAGGAGAGGAGGGGCCGAGAGCAGCCTCGATGTATACCCACAGGAGACTGAGAAAGAGTGATAAGGTAAGTAGGAGGATGTAACAGCAACCACATTGGCATACCCAGGACGGCTACTAGCAGAGTTTCTTAGACCTGCTTTACTAGGAAAGATGCTATTTAAGGGGTCAACAATCTTTTTTAATTACATTTACTAGTTCAGGGGAAAAGTCAGTACCCTGAACTTCAGAGTAAAATACAAACAGAAAATACAAGCAGAGAAATAAATACCAACAGACATGGCTCTGACTGCCTGATTCAACTATACACTTTACATACATCCCTGGATGGAGAGAGCCTTTACATCTGAGCAGGCAGGGAGCTCTGAACATATGACCACTCAGAATCTCGACCATGGAATTACAAGGTCCTTCTCATAAGTGAGCCCCCAAAGCAAAATACCAACTCAGAGTATATATACACTTCTCAGAGCCAGAAGGCATCACAACCCTAGACTCAGTAACTAATTAGAAATTAGCAAAACCTGCAGAAGCCTTCCTACAATCAAGCCTCCCCTAAGCAAACTTCCCTTAATGAGGCCTCTCACATGAGTCCTATTCACGGTCAGGAAAGATCTTAAATCCTATTAACATTACAGAGGGGAGCCAAGAGAGAATAGTCAGGAAAACTTATAGAGAAGAGAGTATCAAAGAGAAGAGAATGATCAATAATGTCAAAGATGGCAGAGAGGTCGGGAGATATAAGAGGAGCAAGCTAAGACTACATACCTTTTAAGAGTAAATGGATGGACATTCACTCTTTATGACAAGACAAGTAGCTTTCTGTCTAGTACCAATACATCTTCTGACATGAGAGATTTTATATCTAATTCTAACTGCTGATAGTAATGACTTTAAATCCAATCAATTGCTTCTCTCCCAAGTTCCTTCTCCACTTACTTCACAGGAAGGTCTTGTAACTAATATTCAGGACCTCATTAAGGCATCTTTGTGTGTATTTCAAAACTAGAATTTGAATGATAAAGAACTCATAGACAGTGTAGAGCATTGAAACTGTAGAAGTAGACCATTGGTTTCAGAATCAATCAGATCATCCAATCATAGATGGAGAGTTGGAAAGAACCTCAAGGGTCATCTAGGCCATCCATTCTTTTTACAAGATGAGGAAGGTGAGGTCTGTGGAAATTAAATGGCTTGTACAAGGTTAACTGGAATAAATGTCAGAAATGGAATTTGGTCTTCTAACTACAGAGACCTTCACATTGTACCATGCTGTAGGATGCTAGTTTTAAATACCAGCCCTTCTGCTTATTACTTGTGTGCCATTAAGTAAATCATCCTTTGGGACTCTGTTTCCTCATCATAAAATAAGAGAATTAGACTAGACAATTTTTAAAGTCTCAGCTAAAAATCTAATCATAACCTAGGGCCCAAAGTCCATTTTCATACTACTTTCCTCATTGGTGGGGACTGATTATTCACTGCTCCGTGGTTGTATGAGGGACAGAATTGTTTTGAGCTTGAAAGAAAAGAGATTATAGACTTCTGGCTTCCAGCTTCAAGAAAGAAGACACAATTTCAAACTCTCTTCAGGTCACTGAAGGAAGAGAAAGACTCTGGGAAGAAGCCAACATGATCAGTATGCACAGGTTGCACTTTGATTCTACGATAGCAAGACAGCTTAGGTTAAGTAGCCAAGAATGAGCCTGTGGCCTTGAGTTCTTTTCTCCTGCTGGGTAGAAGCAGTCAGTTTGTCAAGAGAGGGAGGGCTGAGCATTATCTGTAGGCATTAATAAAAAACTATTAGGGACCAACTGCTTGTCAGTTATGGTCAATGAGCAGGGAAGAACAATACAGTAAGGGGAGAAGAGCACTAGATTGGTAAACAGGAAGTCTAGGTTTGACTTCTGGCTCTGCCATTGACTATCTTAAGTGACATTGGTCAAATATCTTCCCTACTCTGGGTCTCACTGTCCTCTCTATAAAAGAAGCAACATGACATAGTGGGTAGAGTGCCAGGTTGGGAGTCGGGAAGACCTGACCTCAAATATGGCCTCTGACACTTAATATCTGTGTGACCCTGGGCAAGTCACTTAACATGTTTGCCTCGATTTCCTCTACTATAAAGTGGGGATAAAAAAAAGCACCTTATTTTCCAGGGTTATTGTGAGTATTAAATGAAAAAATATTTGTAAAGTGCTTAGTACAGTTCCTGGCATATAAGAGGTTCCCAATAAATGCTTGTTTCCTTCCTTTCTAATATGAGAAGGACTGGACTAGATCAATATCCCAGTCTATGCAACAGCATCTGTTAGGAGTTAAGAATGACCCTGAATCCTGCATCACAGAACTGAGCTATTCACCTAACCTAGGCAGTTTGGATCAGCACTTGGTATTTCTAAGGCATAACCCTAACCATACAAGATTTAGCTCCTTTATCCCTAGTACTTAGTCCCTTTTCCCCATACTTAACTCTTGCCCTAAGGGCCAGAAGCATTTTAAAATGTTTCCAGTTAAGGGATCAGAATAAATCCCTGTATACATTTTTCAAAACCACTGGGTTAAACTCTACCACCCCCACTTAGCCCAGGGACACAAGAACCACACCCTTGGCAAGGTCTTGTTTTGAAAGGCCTTGTACTCCATGAGGAATTTGAAAGCTAGACTCTCAGCTTATTATTGTTCAATGTGATGTAAGTGAAGACATTTAAGCAACCGTCACATGCATGTGCTATTTAGTTGGTAAACTAACTTCTAGTAGGCGACAAGCATTCAACATGGCAGTCAGTCAAGTGAATGTCTTGTGTGCCCTATAACAACCATAAAGATGCTCCATCCAGGAGATGGATAGGATTGTTCACCTCCAGATGGTTTGGGTCATTTTGACACAGACTTTTAGCGAAAGACAATGCTGCCCATTTCCATGGGTGAGCACACTCATGAATCTTCTCGAGGTTGTCAAAGTCAGGGGGGTAGGAAACTTAAAGCCTCTACCATATGCTGCTTTCCTGCAGAAAAAAAAAAAAAAGCAGAGCAGCGGGATACAAAAATCCCTGATCAAGGAGACAGAAAACTAGAAAAAACATACTCTATGACTTACAGGATATAATATTTTAGTCGAGTCACTTTAACTTCTTTGACCCTCATCTCTGAAATGTGGATGTGATGCCTGTCCTCCCTACCTCACAAGTGAAAGGTAAGCTTAAAAAATTCAAATGAGATAATGAATATGAAAGTGTTTTATAAACTGCCCACAGATCATAAGATCATATACTTAGGGGGGAAGGGACCTTAGAGGGCAGCATCAAGTTCAACCTTCTCATTTTACAGATGAAGAAACTGAGGGCCTGTAAAGTTAAGTGGTCTGCCTAGTCACAGAGATAGAAAATAGCACAGCCCAAATCTGATCCTAAGGCCTCAGACTCCTAATTCAGCACTTTCCCCACTACAAGAGACTAACTGGGAAGAACAAGATTAACATTCTGTGTAAAGGATACTTATTTCCCACCTACCCCTTTATCCCAGCCCTACCCCTAGATCTCCTAAGGAGTCCTACTAGGTCCAAAATTCCTTTTCTTCAACAACCTGGTTTACTTTACATCAAAGGGTCCTTAATACCAAGTTGGGGGTTATTCAAAACTCTTCTCTTTATGGTATCTTCTTTCCTCCTTTCCTTTATATCTCCAACATCCAGAATCATTGTTCATTTGCCCCCAAATTTAGAGAATTTGCTAGGTATTTTGCTAAGCTAGAGAATTGGCAAGCTGGGCATAAGAAGAGGGAATGGACTAGAGTCAATGCCACATTTTCCACAGGCAGCAAGTCCATTCTCCCTTCTTATGCTCAACTTGTCAATCACCACTGGAGTAAAGACCCCTAAATACCCTCTGGGACCCAATCATGGCAGAAATTCTCAAGGTGGGATGCAAAATTATTCACTGTAGATGAAAGATACTCAGAGAATATAGTCTCCAAACAGAAGAGTACACAAGCAGTCCTTCTCAAGTCTCAAGCTCTGCATACCCTAGACCAAACACCTCAATTTAGAGTTACCCACCTGATGGAAAATTGATTGCAGAGCCTCGAGTAAATGATTTACCAGGACTGCCAATATTCCAGGCAGCCTGAGAAGAAGAGAAAACCAAAGCCCTAAGTGAGCCTCTTCTGTCTCCTCTTGTTATGAGACTAATGAAAAACCCATGAGAGAGAGAGTTTCTGGGTAATTAATAATCAATTTATTATTTAGGCTAGCAATCAAAAAATTGTTGGTCAGTGGTTTCTCTCAGTAACCAAAGATACAATAAGGAGACACTTATAAAGTGTCTCCTTTATAAATAAAGGTATTTAAAGGTTTTTAAATACCTTTGGAAAAAGGGGTGCCCCTGACAGGTGAAACTCAACCCTGATGGGTAAACAATGAATGAGGTGTAAGACTTCTAAATGAGGAGATAGGCTGAAAGTCTTCCGCTTCTCATGCTGAGAATGTGGCTTTATCACGAGACTCAACCACCTCCAGCAATCTGGACAAAGAAATGCATCTCTAACCAGATCACTCTGCCTGGTTTTCTCCTTCATAAGTTAGGTCACCCTAAACTCTAATGGAGGGGTACAAGGACATAGACTTAATGCTTTGGGACTGGAATTCACCTAGATTAGATTCTGTTTACACTCCAGACAGAATTAAATTCTCCTAATTGGCAGAATTAAATTCTCCTAGTTGGGTGGGGTCCCGAAATTTCCCAAGGATTTTAGGCAATCTCATCTGTCAGCAATGTCCTTCAGAGACTGATGGACTGGCTATAGGGGCTGGTCCTTGAATGAGGAAATAGAAAAATAAAAGCCTGGATCTTAATTTAATAACTAATTACTAATATAATAGAAAAAGTAATCACTTCTCTCAGTATTCAGTTTTCCTTTTCCTTCTTGTTACTGGGGCATCTCTATCTCTAGCCCATAAAAAGAGAGAAGTTTCTAATGGGGGTAAAAACCTATATGGATGTTTACACAACAGTCATAAAAACAGATACCAAGAAACTTTGGGGGATGAGGCACTTACAATTCCAGGAATAGGATTTCTGGAGGCACTCCACTTGAGACATGCTAAGACAGAGGGTCTCATTCTACTAGTTTGATTGCTTTGCCCACCCATTCCCCCAAACTTAAAGTGATAGGTCCAGAGACAAGATGTGGGAGGAGCCTTCCTTATCAATCTCCTTTATAATCCCTTCTTGGACTTCCCTGGCCAAGCCTCTATACTCACTTGAGACCTTCTTTTATGTCCTCACCAGCCCCTGTGAGATCTAAAGGTGTCTTTCCTAAAGGTGATACAAAAGGGCACAGATTCATAATGCAGCAGATAATAGATGCCACCTACCCTTCTCCACCAACCCCTGGGTCAGTCCTAGGCACAGATGGAATTGGGGAAGAGGAAGGTTGAGGGCTTTATCTAATCTGATCACTTCATTCTGATGAGGACACTGAGGTCCAGAGAGGTTCTGTGATGTGCCCAAGGTCAAATAGCAAGTTAGCTGCACACCCGGATCAGGGACCAGGTCTTGTGCCTTTCACTATCTACCTTTCTACCTTTCTAAATCAAATAAACATTGATGCAGCCCATTCAAATTGTTCCTAACACATTTGCTTATGAGCTCACATATCTAAAAGAAGCAATTCAGCTTTACTCAGCATAGTTTGGGGTACGGATCAGAGTAGAGGAAGGTGGGTGCAACCGGGGAAGATGAGGACAGTCCTTCCTCATAGAATTGAAAAATTGCTTCCTGGCCATAGCAGATAATGGAGGGAAGCTGTGTCAGTTCTATCCTCTTATGATCTCTGGGTCATATTTTTGTGTCTCTTCCCAGTTTTCCCTCTGCTTTCCCAACTCAACTACTTCTCTTACCCTACACACGCACACGCACATGCACGCAAACACACACACACACACACACATCTCATTCTAGATTCTGCACAGAGGATTATGGTGGTTGGTGTCCTTTGTTCTCAAAGAAGACCAAAATAACATCACTATGTCCGGTCAAAGTACAGTGTGCCCACCTGTGGCTGGTCGACCAACACAAACAGAAGACTCTACCACAGAGCAGGCACAAATAGTTCATGTGAACATTTGGAAGGAAGATAGTTCTAAATTTGAACATCTCACACTTCTTTTGAGCTACTACAGGTTCTGAAGATGCACACAGGGTACCCATTACTGGATATTACTGACCGATTGACTCTCCATTAAATGTAGGAAAGTGGATTTCATGGACTCAGAGAATCTCAGAAACGGAAGGAAATTTGAAGGAACTGGAATCCCTCTATAACATCCCCACAGCAAACGGTCATAAAACTTCCAACACATGATGTGATGTAGTGGAAAGAGCTCTAGATTTGGAATTCAAAGACTTGGCTTCAAATCCTCCCCTGATACTTAACTACCAGTGTGACTGGAAACAAATCATTTAATCTCCCTGGCTCTCAATTTCCTCATCTGTAAAATGGGTGGGGTTGAATGAGATAACTTCTAAAGTCCCTACCACTTCAAAGTCAATGCTCCTATGACTTCTAAAGGCATCCTATTCTACCTTGAGGCAGCTCCAAGTCTTAGGAAGTTTTTATTGCTTAAAACTAAAACCTTCACCTCTATAACTTTCACTTGGGAGTGAGGGAGGTACAAATCAAAAGGTTGAAGGATCAGTTTTTTAAGTTCTGCATTTCCTGTTGCTTCATGATTTGTATATAAATCGTTGCCCAACTAAGACCATATAACACTTTACACTGACAGATGGGATCCTTATTTTCAGCAAAAGAAATTGTCCACATACAAGAAAACAAAGTTTATTTTCCAAATCGTTGTCAAAAATTCTATTACATCAGAACCTCATAAATATAAAACTAAATAGCATAGCCAGTGAATAGTTTACCCAAGCTACTCTACAAAATATTTCCACAGGCGGCACAAAAGCTTCACATAAAGCCACCGTGCAAATTAGCATGGGCCCACCAGCCTGGGCATGAAAAGAGCTCTGGCTACAGGCCCATAAAAATTGAAATAAATATTCAGAGTTCCCAAGTACTTCAGCCCCTCCTACAAAGATGTTTCTCAAATGCCACCATTACACATCATCCAGAAAATGTATTACTAAGATTGTTGTTTGTCTTTTATTCTTGAAGAGAACCACAGCATCAGGAAGGTGATGCCATGACTTGCAAGTGGATTGAATTTAAGTGAGGGAAGGCTGTGCAAAGTCACCAGCCTCACTCTCTCCTTCAGAACCATTTGGGTCCAGTTGAAATGATCAGGACGGCTAGAGATGGCCCCCCATTACTGAGATAATGCACCTGGCACATAATAGATATTTAATAAATGCTTGTTCTTTGACTGACTGATGAAGCTTAGCACTGAAGGAGGGAGAGATGATGAGTAGTCTACAGGCAAATAAATATTCTAATTATTGCTTGACCTTAATTCTGTCTGCAAAACTATGAGAGAAAGAAATCCGTACCAGAGCAGCATACAGAGTACCTGGCACATAGCAGAACATAATAAATGCTTGTTTGACAGAATAATTGACTCTGGTGATATGACTAAATGCCCCTAAACTTTATGTCCTCTGGAGTGACTAACAAATTGCTGTATACAGAACTAAGCACAGCTTGAAGCTCCCGGCTCTCAGTCCTAATCAAGGTAGGCTACAGCTAAAATAACATTATGTCTGTACTCCTAGCTTTGTATCTTACTTTTTCCTTTAATTATTGTAAGACTTCTTATTAGGAAGGAGATTGGTGCGGCTGAAAGATTTCAGTTCGACATTCTGGGTTCAAGTACCAGCTCTCTCACTTACTACATGACCTTGAATGAGTCATTCTGGGTCTCAATTCCCCTATCTACAGAATAAAGCAATTGAACTACATAACCTCTAAGGTACCTTCCCCCTCTCTGTGTGATCTTATGATAGACAGGAAAGCTTTTCAGTACTTAAATGTCACACCTTTTGCCCACCAAATCTTTTCTTTCTAGCTTCTGTGACTCTCCCTTCAAAATGCTCATGGGACTTGGTCTGCACTAATTCTATTTTCCTGATCACTCTTCTTTAGAAATTCTTCAATTTGTTAATATCCTTCCTAAAAATGATGTCCAGAAACAAATAGAAGACACCAAAAATTGTTTGAGGAGGGCAGAATACAATGCGAAAATCTCCTCCCTAGTTAGGCAGTTTCTCTTAATGCAGTCTGAGATCACACACTTTGAGTTGCCTTGTCACACCTTTGAGACCCATCAAATCTGAAGTCTGCTAGATAACGCAGGTATTTTCTACACAAATTTCTCCCCAGATATACCTGTTACAACCTGTACAAATGATTTTTGGACACTATTATTTTGTTCAGCTATTTCAGTCATGTGCAGCTCTTCATGACCCCATTTGGAATTTTCTTGGCAAAGATACTGGAGTGGTTTGCCATTTTCTTTTCCAGTTCATTTTACAGATGAGAATACTGAGGCAGGCAGGGTTAAGTGACTTGCCCAGAGTCGCACAGCTAATGCCTGAGGCTGGATTTGAACTTGGGTTTTCCTGACCCCAGTCCAGCCCTCTATCCACTGTACTACCTAAATGCCCTGAATACTACTATAGGACATTACATTTGTGTCTTTTAAATTACTTATTAGTAGATTGTCCCATCATGATAATTAGCTGCTCTCTTTTTTAATCCTATCATCTAGTGGATTAGCACTCCCTCACACCTTTGTATCATCAGCAAATTTGATAAAAATACCCTCTATGCCTTCAACTACATCATTGATGAATATGTTGAACATCACAAGGTCAAGCAAATCCCTGTGACATCCTATTAGAAAACTCTCTTTAGTCTAGCACAGTGGTTTTCAACCTTCCTAATGCCGCAACCCTTTAATACAGTTCCTCATGTTGTGATGACCCCCAACCATAAAATTATTGTCATTGCTACCTGATAACTGTAATTTTGCTACTGTTGTGAATCGTAATGTAAATATCTGATATGCAGGATGTATTTTCATTGTTACACATTGAACATAACCCACAGGTTGAGAACCGCTGGTTGAAGAAAAAGGTTCAAATCCCAGCTCTGATACTTATTAGCTATATAACTGTGGAGAAGTCATTTTATTGCTACTTTAGTGAGTTGTTGTGAAGGGATTTCTACTATATTGATATCAGTTATTACCATTATATAACAGCTTGATGCCTAAGTGGTCCCCATCCAGTAACTCTGGAAGACTGAGTTTCCTTATATTACTCATGCATTGTGACAAGATACTTGAAAAGAAAGATACCAAAGTGTGCAGAGTATAGTTATTGTGTTTACCATATGTTACAGAGTAATAGTGTTAGAAGAGCCTGAGAGACTCTCTAATCTGAAAATTTATAATCTGGATTCCAGAGTGGGTCCATGGGTAGATTTCGGTGAGTCTATTTAGCATTTTCTTCAATTATTTAAAAACATTTTTCTGAGAAGGAATGCAAAGGCTTTACCAGACAAAGGGATCCACAAGAGAGAAAAGGTTAAGAATCCATGATCTAAACCAGTTTCTTTATTTTAGTGTTGAAGAAACTAAGGTCTGGAAAAGTTAAGTGACTTACCTAATTCTGCACAGTGGATTAGTGGCAGAGCTAAAATTAGAATCCAAGTCTCCTAACTCCCAGCTGAGTGTTCATCCCACTACACATACTGTGTTGTAAATAGGTTACCAGCATATTGCTCAGGGTCCATCAGCTCTTTAGCTAATAGGCCACCTAGAGAGCCATAGAAGGAATCTTCTGCTGTTCCCTAGGGCAGTCCTGGATGCAAATTCAACACCCAAATAAATGGCCACCCCAGGCTCTTTCCACAGTCCTCACCTGCTGTGGAGACCCATGGGGGGGGGGGGGGAGGAAGGGAATATAAAGTTCCCAACATTCCTTCCCCACCCCCTTCTTGCACACGTGCAGCTGGAAAGCAGCTCCTGGCTCGAAATGGCCCATGCTTTCAATTTCTGTTAAATACTCAAACTGTGATGTTGCTGTGGTAACAACTCAATGAGGTGTTTCTCTGGCTAGGGCCCAGACTCTGGACCCAGAGCTCCACTCCGGGACAATCTCTTTGGAGCAAGGGGGAGTTTCAGTGAAGATTGACCTTCCCTCAGCCCACCAAATCCCATAGCCTAGGCCTTGGAGTGGCTGTTGATGTCCACATCTACGTACATCAGTACACATGCATGTTTTGTTTACCTTTAGCCCAGTTCATTCCAGAACACAAAGGCACATTCTTGAACACACATTCTCTCTCTCTCTCTCTCTCTCTCTCTCTCTCTCTCTCTCTCTCTCTCTCTCTCTCTCTCTCACACACACACACACACACACACACACACACACACACACCAAAAAAAAAAACCTATTTTTTTCTGCATTCCAGCTGCCTGAGGTAAGCGGAGGAATGAATGGTTTGGGAAAAATCTCACACAGGAATAAATTTACAAGGGACAGCTGAGCGGATAAAGCCAGTCCCCAAAGAGGGGCATTACGAGGGCTTTTGGCAGGAGCCCTGCCCCTTGTGCAAAGTTGTCTAAAAAGAAAAACAGAAAGAGAGAGGGAGAGTTTTCAAGCCCTCCCCAAAATAAACCTTTCAGAATTCCTTTTAACTCCCTCTAGCATTTCAAGACAGAAGGAGGCCCATTAACCAGAGCAAATAAATCCTTACCAGGTGGACTGCTTTGGTCTTTGGACTTGGCTCTTGTATCTACTATTTCTCTTCTTTCTCCTGAGATGGATGGTTCAAGCCAACCCTGGTTTCCTTAATTCAATTTGTTGTCCACTTGCTAGGGACCAGTATCAGAGAAGTGCAGCTGACCCAGTGAGAGCCTGGCAAATGGTTGGTGAATCTCCACATGCTTCCATCTAAATTGGCAAGTTATCTATGGGGATTGTTCATGGGCCAGGTAGGCTAAGATGAAAAAGACTGTGACCACTGGGTACAAAGCCAATCAGTGAAGTTTCAATGCTAGGCAAATCATCCAATAACGTGGGGCTCTTAGGGAAGTTAACCTCTATTAGTTCCTTTTCCTTAGAAACAAACTCCTAAAAATGTTACTTTATAAGTGATCCCCACTCATTGGCTATCCAAACTAGCAGCTTAAGTTGTGTGCTTGGACTGAGGAAGATTTGAGTTCACATGCAGCTTTGAACACTTACCCAAGGACCCTGGGCAAGTCACTTAACCTCTGTCCGCCTCAATTTTCTCATTCTGAAATGGAAATAATCATGGCTCCTACCTCTCGGTGTTGTTGAGGGTCAAATGAGAGAATATTTCTAAAGTGCTTAGGACCACACCTGGAACATAGTAGGCATTTAATAAATGATATTTTCCCTCCTTCCTACTTATCTCTACCTTCTCCAGGTTCTCTGAGTCAAAGAGAGCCTCTATCTTTAAGCCTCGCTAGCTGGCCTCCCCCAGAAAAACCAAATGTCAAAATGACACTTCCATTACCAAGAGATGGAGAGAAATCATGTTGTCCCTTCACTGATGATATGCTAATTAAGAGGAGCTCTTCTTTATCAGGCAACAGATGCTGATTGAGTACCTAAAGTGTGTTGTCTGTGTTAAATGTGGGGTAGGAGGGAGAAACAGGAGAAGTAATAGTAAGAGCTGACATTTACGTGGTCTATAGACCAGAACTAGAAGGGGCCTTGGTGGCCATCTAGTACAACTTCATCATTTTACAAATGAGGAAACAAGTGCAGAGGGATTAAATGATTTCCCCAAATTCACAAAGGTGCTAAGTAGTAGAGCTAGCATTTGCACTCAGGCCTTCTGACTCCAGATCCAAATTTTTTTTTCCATTGCACCATGCTGACACTCTTCTCTAAACCCTTTACACACTTCTTAAACTTAAGTACAGCAGATAGGTACGGGCACAGGGCCTGGAGTCAGGAAGACTCATCTTCCTGGGCCTCAAACTTCCTAATGGCCTCAAACATTAGCTATGTGACCCTGGGCAGGTCAGTTAACCCCTTTTGCCTTGATTTCCTCATCTGCAAAATGAGCTGGAGAAGGAAACAGCAAATCACTCCCAAATCTTTGCCAAGAAAACCCCAAATGGGGTCACAGAGAGTTGGACATGACCGAAATGACCGAACAACAATCACAAAACCTAAATAAACCATCTGGATATCCTTAATGTCCAAATGGCAGTGAAGGTAGTGTATCATCACCTTCCACAAGGCTTTCTGCCACTCTGGCCTGGACAACAAACTATACTGGGCATGAAAGGGTAAGATGTTCTCCTTCCCTAGTTCATTAGCACCCAGGTCCTTCCCAAGGCAGCAACTTTCACCTTCAATTACTCTATGGACCAACAACCCCCAGGTACTGGAGGTTGGAACCCCAGGTAAACTGATTAAAAATGAATGCAATGTCCTAGAAAAAAAAAAACACAGAGAATTTATGACAATATCAGCAACATGCTAGCTTCCAACAACAGCTCCTCAGCTATAGCCCCCAAATGTCAAAGGATGTCATGACTCAACCCTCCTCTTCCTTCTTTACTCTTCTTTCTTCTTTACAAGCCTCCTCAAAAACCTTTGTTAAACATACCTAATTTAGCCATGACACTGTCCTCCAGACAGCCTTCTTAGGAATATAGTCTTAAAGTTGTCACTTAAAAGAGTGACCACTTGTGAGGACATAGACTGAATAGCAGAATCAAAGCATTTAATGGATACATGAATGGCTAAAATAGAGTGTCTAATCTGTGACTGTTCTATGTGCATCACTAGAATGAAAATCAGAGGGTGTGTCCCTTACCTGAAAGGAGCAGCAGTGAACAAAATCTCATTTGGAGACACCTAAACAATGCGTGTCATCAGGAAGGAGGTGGAGGTGGGAACTGCCCAGCCCCAGTGCTCTCAGCCTACACGCCCAGCCAAAAACATGCTTTTAATAAGCAGCTATTAACAAATGGACAATCGCTGCTTTATTAAATCTAAATTAAATGCATATTTGAGAACTTTAAGTGATCCTGAGGGAGGGAAGTCATTGATAATTTCTTGTTGTAACCTGTTTCGAAGGAAATGTCAGTGATCTGTTTTGCCTGGGAGAAAGTTTTGGCTTCCAGAAGAACCTGAGATTCAAGTAAGAGATGAACCTGACTGATCTGGGGCACCTCTGGAAAGACTAGAGTTGGGAAAAGACTGGGTGGGTGGAGTTAATAGAGCTGCAGCTCTGGGAAGAAGAAAATCATTGCCTTTCTAATGCTAGTGACAGTGTCCATGGGATTCTTGCTTTTATTTGGACCAACATGTGAATGAATGAAAAAGTGTTTATTATGTGTCCAGTACTAAGCTAAGTGTTGGGGATACAATACAAAATTGAGACAATCTGTTATGTAGGAGCTCGCACAGTAATGGGATGAGACAAAACATATAGTCATAAAGGAAGGGACAGCTACACAATCTAGAGCCAGGCTTAAAGTTTCTAGAGCAGAAACTTGTAGTGTGTGTGTGTGTGTGTGTGTGTGTGTGTGTGTGTGAGTGTGCACTGACATGTGATGGATCCCTTCAGTAGTCTGGAGAAGTCTTTCTCAGAATCCCAGTCTCAGAATAATGGTTTTAAATGACCAGAATAAAATACATAAGATCACAAAGGGAAGCAATTATATTGAAATGTAGTTATAAAAATATTTTAGAAAAGCAAGTTAATGGACCTCAGGTTAAGAAATCTTTGTCTAAAGCAAACATCTTTCCCTTTTTCTCCCAGACTTCATGATATCAGGATCATGTCCACCCTCTCCCTATTTTTTTGGCATTTTCATCTCTTCTCTGTATCTTCTCTCCATTTCAAAGTTTTAATTTAAAATTCCTCAACTCACACAAGTTCCCATTCGATGGGATGCCAGGTAGGGAGGGGCAGAAAAGCTAGCTAGAACTGAATCCAGACACCTCTAGGAGAGCCAAGGCCTTGCTAGGGAGAAGTAGACACCCCTTCAGGGCACTGCTTTTGGGACAGAGCTTCAGGGAGGGCCTGGATCCTTCCATCTCCCGCTTTTTGTGGGCACTTGGCCTCCATGACCCCTTATGAAGCAGAGCAAGAGTCTTGCCAATGGGAATTTTCTTTCCAAGAAAATAAAAACGAGTCATCCTGTTTCTTCTTTTCTGCCGTCATTCCCTAAAAGAAAGAGGTCCGTGATGTGACTTTCTTAGAGCTTTTGCATGCTGTTAAGTCTCGGCTGGTGCCAGTTTCCAGGATGGGACTGAGCCAGGCTCAGAACTGGACTTCTGGACTCTGAGGCGGGTTCCTCCCCTGAATGCGTAATCCGTACAAAGCTGCTTATCTTCCAGGGAAGATCCAGCTGTGTGTAGCCACAAGTGTTTGAGGGATGATTCCCACCCTCTCTGCTGCTTTCCACACATGTACTTCTTGAGTTCCTGCCTAAGGGAAAAACCAAACTTTCCAATACCCCACCCCTGGCCCCCCTGAAAACAGGAGGCTGAGTGGACCAGATCATCCTCATCCCTCAACTTTAAGATTCTAGGGAAGATCTGTTCACACATGACACTGTGCTGGGTATCTTGAAGAGAATCACAGATTCTTATAACACTGCCCTGTAGGAGGCTACAATCATCTTGACAAGTTTCTTGTTTATCCTCCATTCTCAAAAAGGACCAGGACATCATGACTTGTGAATGAACTGGATTTAACTGAGGTAGGGCCGTGGGTCCAATGACAAGATATAGAACCGAATGGCTGGAAATGGCCATGGGGGACCTTGGTCTTTTTAAGTTAAGGTGAAGTTTCCTAGGTCTCTGTCTGAGGTAATGACCATTTAGTGAGAAATGACGCAAAGAATGGCCTCTTCTACCTAGTCAAAAACATAAAATCAATCTGGGAAAGGAAGATCCTCAGGGTTTCTGACCAAAACAGAAGCAAATGCTATTTACACTCACTCTGAGCCATCAGGGCCCAAATAATTGACCAGTCAATGAGAGCCAGAGTGATTTGGGTTTACGGTATGATCCTTGAAAAAGAAATGTAACTTGTAAACCTCTTGGGGGGTTTCAGTGATCAAAATTTATATTCCTTTGGGCAAAGTACCCACAGGTAAGGGTATGATTCTCTATGTGGACAGAGGTAGAGAAGGAAGGGAGAGAAGGGAAGGAAGGAAGGAAGGGAGGAAGGAAGGAAGGAAGGAAGGAAAGGAGGAAGGAAGGAAGGAAGGAATGAAGGAAGGAAGGGAGGGAGGGAGGGAGGGAGGAAAGGAGGAAGGGAGGGAGGAAGGGAGGGGGAAGGAAGGAAACAATGATCTGTGCCACCCAACTGGAACTGGCCAATTGGGTCCCCAGTGGGGCAAAAGTTTAAGGTGAAGAAGCTATCTCTTCCCCTCAGTAGCTAAGCAGCACAAGTGGTTAAAATGCAGAGCCTGGAATCGGGAGAATCTAAGTCTGAATCCAGCTCAGACACTTGATAGCTGTGTGACCCTGAGGAAGTCACTTAACCTTATTTGCCTCAGTTTCCTCATCTATAAAATGAGCTAGAGAAGGAAATGGCAAATCACTCCAGTATCTTTATCAAGAAAACCCCAAATGAGATCACAAAGAGTTAGATATGAAAACAGCGGAACAAAATCTACCTCACAGAATAGCTGTGAGGATTAAATGAGAATGACATAATCTGAATTGAAAAATGTTAGTTATACATGCTACATCTTCAATGAGAACTCATTAGTCAGAAAGATTAGTGAGAAGATGAAAGTCAAATAATGTTATACTCCCTATATCTGCTCTTACTTAGATATCACCCTTTGCCTTAGTAAATAATGCTGTCTATTCCCCATTGGAGGTCATTAATAAAAAGAAAGGTCACATACACACCAACATGTTTATAGTAGCCCTCTCTGTGGTATCAAAGAACAGGGAACAAAGCAGATGCCCGTCATTTGGAGAATGGCTCTAACCACTGCACAGCCTAGCTGTTGTGGGGAAGAAGAGAATCTATTTCCACCTTTGAAGTAGCCCATTCCACTTTTAGAGTGTTCAACTGTTACTGAGTTTTCCATTATGCCTTGTTGCAATCTATCTCTATACCCATCTACTGATTATTCCAAGTTCTCCTCTCTATGGGGAAGCAGAAAAAATGTAATCCTTCTTCCTCAGGACAGCCTTTCAAATATTTAAAGATAGTCATTGTGTTCCTCTCTCTACCCAGTATCCTTTCATCTAAGTATCTCATTATGGTATGGTCTCCATTCCCCTCCCTTTCTTGGTCACTCTCCTTTGGATACTCTCCAGCATGTCAATGAGCTCTGTGAACTATAGTGCCCAAAACTGAATGTAATATACCATCTATGATATGACAGCAGGAGTATCACCTGCCTCTTTTAAACTCAGTCGTCCTATGGTTAAAGAAACTTTTTAGTCTGCCATGGTATGCTCTTGATCCCACATGATCATGTAATCCATCTGGATACCCAAATCTTCATATCAACTACAATCTACTTATCTCTCTCCCCTACTGTAGTTATAAAGTTGATTTTTTTTTTTATTGTAAGAGGCCATGTTTATCTCAATTTACTATCTTTAGAGTCAGCATTGCATAGTGAATAGAGAACTGACTTTGGATAAAGGTCTATGTAATTATGTTGGTAGCAGTTACTTAACTTTTCAATGCACACATGTGTCAGAGCAGATGTTTATCTGTATTAGTAGAGGGAGTTTTCTAAATGGAAAATCCTTATCTTAATAAAATCACAGATCCAGTTCCCCAGCCACCGCTGTCACCACCTTCTGCAAGTTTATCTTATTATATTTGGTTGATTTTTATAATCTGCTGAAATATGTTAAAGTGTCAGGGCATAGAATGTTGGACTTGGGGTCAGGAGTTTCTGAGTTCAAATTAAACCTTACTGTCTATGTGACCTTGGTTAAGTCATTTAAGTTTTGTCTTTCAGTTTCCTACTTCGCACAATGAAAACAATAATAACATGTACCTCCAAGCGTTTGCTGTGAAGATAAAGTGAGATAAGACTTATAAATTACTTTGCCAACACTAAGGCATCATATAAATGCTGGCTATTATTTTGTACCATGACTTGATTGTCTAATGTATTAGCTACGCCTTCAAGCTTCGTGTCTTCTGCACATATCATAAACATGCCATCTATATCTTCATCCAAGTCACTGATAAAAACATCAAACAGTACCGGATCAAAACTCCACTAGGGAGCTGACATCCAGCCTTTAATGACCATTCTTTGGGTTTAGGCTTTCAACCAGTTCTTATTCTTCTAACCTTACTATCCCCTAGACCACATTTCTCCATCTTCCCCACAAGGATAAGAAAATATATTTAATAAAGCGATTTGGAAAAAAAAAAATCAGGTAACCTACATTATTCCCCTGATTCACTAGTCTAAGAATTCATTTAAATAAAGCAAGTGATATTAATACAGCATCATGTGTTCTTGATGAAACCATACTGGCCCTAAATAAATTGCAACTTCCTTTTCTCATCCTTCTAATGATCTATTCAATAATTTTCCCAGGAATAGAAATTAAGTATTTTGCATAATCCATTTTCTTACCTCTTTGGAAAACTTTTGCCCTTCTCCAGTACTGACGGACCTTTCCTTTTCTCCATGGTGTTTTAAAGATTAAAAATATTGGGGGCGGAGCCAAGATGGCGGCTTAGAAGCAGCAAAGCACCACAGCTCCCACACAAACACGCTAAAAAACTCATAAAATGGGACGCTAAACAGATTTTCAAGCTCCAAAACTCTCCACAAGACAGAAAGCACTACAGGCAGCGCAGCAGGCGGGGCTCCCAGGGCTGAAACCCCTCCCCCCCCACCCCCCCAGGCTCAGGCCCTGGGGCATCGGGCAGGTAATCACGGCTATAGCAGAGCAGATCTACTGCACTGGAGGCAGAGTTACCACATTTATCAGGCCAGAAGACAAAAAGGCTAAGAGAAAGGTCAGTGGATTTTGCTAACTGGGGAGGAGAAGAGCGGGTCCGGCCAAACTGCTCCCAGGGCAAGGAGGCAGCAGGAGGCGGCTGTTGCAGCACCAACGGCTGAGAGCGGCGGCGGCCCGGACTG
>CM053596.1:136887784-136912601 GCA_028646575.1 Pseudocheirus occidentalis | reverse complement strand
AAAAGGGAACAGATTGTGGGAGGGGTCTTACAGTGGGATCAATGTTTTGGGCTGGGGGGGTAGGGACAAAAAGGGGAGAAAATTTGTAACTCAAAACCTTGCGGAAATGAATGATGTAACCAAGAAAATAAATTTAAATTTAAATTCAAAAAAAAAAGATTAAAAATATTAATTCATACCAACATTAATAATAGAGCTAACATTTCTATAATACGTACTATGTGCCAGACACTATGCGGAGTGGTTTACAAATATTATCTCGTTTCATCCTCAGATCAACCCTGAGAGGTAGGCTCTTTTATTATCTCCACTTTACAAATGAGGAGACTAATCCAAACAAAGTTTAAGTGACATGCTTGGAGTTAGCTAATTAATGTCTCAAGTTGGATTTAAACTCAGATCTTTCCTGACTCCAGTCAGTTTTCCTAACCTTTGTATTGCCACTGGACACCGATGACTCTAATGGAGAGAGTGAGGCTAATGACTTGTATAGTCCTGCCTCACTTAAATCCACTTTACTTCCAAGTCAAAGCATCACCCTACTGAAGTCATTTGTCCTCTTTGAGAACAAAGGACCAACAACAACAACCCAGAACTCTATCCATTTTGCCGCTTAGTTCACTAATAATGACCAAATGAGTCACATCTTCTAGTTCCTTCACTCATCTAAAATGAACTTTAATCTGAATTAGTTGTTTTCCAGTCATTTCAGTTGGGTCTGACTCTCTGTGACCCCATTTGGGGTTTTCTTGGCAAAGATACTGTGGTGGTTTACCAATCCTTCTCCAACTCATTTTACAGATGAGGAAACTGAGGCAAACAGGGTCACACAGTTGATAATATGCCATGCCTCTGTAATAGACTTTGATCTGTTTCTCAAACTCCTCATCTATTTCCTCTTTCTGTCTGAGTGGCCTACGATATACTCTAATAAATAGATAGATAGATAGATAGATAGATAGATAGATAGATAGATAGATAGATAGATAGATGGATGGAAAAAGAGAGACAGAGGCAGATAGAAAGGATAAATAGACTACACAGGATAGATAAAGAAATAAAGAGAAATCATAGAGACAGATGATAGACATAGAGATGTATGATAGAATAGATACATGGAATAGATAGGTGAGATAGATTGAAATACAGGTAAGAGAAGAGGTAGATAATAAACATAGATGATACATAGATAGGTACATAGATAGAATAGACTACATAGGATAAAAAAATACAGAGAGATGACAGAAATGATAGAGATGACAAAGAGAGATGATAGAGGTACATAACAGATAATCTACAAAGACATATGATAGGTAAATGAGATAGATTGAAATATAGATGATAGACAGATAGATAGAACAAATACTTATTAAGTGCTGAAATATAGATGATAGACAGATAGATAGAACAAATACTTATTAAGTGCTTGCTGTGTGCAGGCACTGTGCTAAGCACTTAGGATATAAATAAAATCAAAAAGAACAAATCTTTACACTCAAGGAGCCAACATTCCAATGGAGGAAGATAGAATATAAAGGGGGGAGGAATAGAAAGTGTGGGAGGAAGATGAGGAAGCATGGTTGCTATGAAAGCTGTGGAGAAGCAGGAAGAATAAGGAATGTGAAATAAAGTTGGCCTCAGACCCTCAAGAAATGGTGGACAAGAGATTCACCAATCAGAAGACAAGGGTGACAGAACAGAGGCATCTCCAGGGTGAAAAAAATGTCTGCCAGAGAGATCTTCATGCAAATGCTCTCCATCATGTGTCTTCCCTCTGATTCTTGGATTTTCTTTGCTTTTTTTTTTTTTGGAGGGGTGGTTGGGGTTAAGTGACTTGCCCAAGGTCACACAGCTAGTAAATGTCAAGTGTCTGACGTCACATTTGAACTGTGCTACCTATTCCCGCCCCTCCCCCCTCCAATTCCTGGATTTTCTAAAATGAGTATCCATTCTTTAAGCAATGTTACTCTTCCCCACTTGATCCTTTTATTTATTTCTTCTTTTCCGATAATTTATATCCTTATAGGGTCATATTCCAGTTCTAACTCCAATTCCACTTAATCTCAGTGATATATCTGATGTCAAAATTTTTTCTTGCATTAGGATTCTTAGTTTACTTTTGCTTATCACCTACCCTTTGTGTGTTTCTGTCTAGTCAGCTTAGGCCTTGGGTTGTATTCTTAGCTCCTTTCTTAGATTTTATGTGCTATAAACCACTGGACATCATTTTTGCTCTTCTTCCTACACTGTAGCTGCTAGCCTATTTAGCTTTGGTATTTATGGTATTGCATCTGTATGGTATTTAACTTTGTAGATAAATGGAGGCTGCTTCTCCCTCCCCACCTCTTTTGATTAGATTTGAAAGCTTTTAGGCAAATATATTTGCACTAGCCTTCATTTGGTGCACTCCCACACTGACCAAGAAGCTATCTTTCTTATGATTTAAACCAGGCCCCAAAATCCAAATCCTATTCTCAGACACTGTCTTATTAATCAAGTTTTCGTTTCCTAAATCAGACGTTCCCTTCTGAATGTGCCTTTAATTAGCAGTGGTGATAAAAACAGCATTTATGCCCCTTAAGGTCTTCTGTTTCTTGGTCAAGAACTAATCATTCACATGAATACTTTCTAAATTCTTTCTGGTAGTATCATTTATCCCCATGTGAATTGCCACAAGGGGGTAATGTTTGTCAGGGCTGACAAATGTGGAGAGGCTTTCTGATATACGCTGGGAAAGCAATAAACCTCTTAGCTAGTAATGTTGGTCAACAAACAGAAGCCTCAGCACACCTTATAGATGGTTAGCAACCATGACTACAATTTTTCTTCTTTGATTAAATTATAGAATCATAGATTTGAGGCTGGAAGGAACCTTAGATATCTTCTAGTGGTACTTATGGAAATATATAATTATTCCTTGTAGTGCAAACAGCTTCACCCTCCTCTGAGGGTTCAACTGCCCCCTTTATGGGGAAGCCTCATGTCTTTAACTTAATTTCAAGCAGTCAGTGGTACCTCATCTTGCCTACTTTGTCTTGGCTATAAGATGATGCAATAGTCAGGAAGAACTGAGTTCAAATCTAGTCTCAGACATTTATTAATTGTATGAACCCAAGCAAATCACTTAACTTCTGTTTGCCTCAGTTTCCTTAACTTTAAATTGGGACAATAACAGCACCTACTTCAAGAGGTTGTTGTGAAGATTAAATGAGATAATTGACACTAGCTGTGTGACCTTGGGCAAGTCACTTAACCCCAATTTCCTTACCTTCCCCCCTCCAAAAGGGAAAAAAAAAGATTGGGCGGCTAGGTGGTGCAGTGAATTGAGCACTGGCCCTGGAATCAGGAAGACCCAAGTTCAAATCCTACCTCAGACACTTAACACTTCCTAGCTGTGTGTGACCTTGGGCAAGTCACTTAACCTCAACTGCCCTGCCTTCCCCTCTCCAAAAAACAACAACAAAAAATTAAATAAGTCAAGATACAGGGGGAGCTAAATGCTTCTTTACTTGCCTTCTCTTTCCTCCTCTGTGTTATATGCTACCACCCTCTAACCTTATTAAATAGTTCAAGACTCTTTTCTGCCTCTTCATATCTTCTTTTCTTTATTTTTAACCTTCAGTCAATCAATTGACCAGAATTTATTAAGTGTCTGCCATGTCATGTGTTATGGCAAGTAGCCCTCCTTCCATTTTTAAAGGAATCTTTCTGCTTCCCGGGAAAATAAATACCCTATTACTTTCTCAAGAGGAAGGCCAACCTCCACTTTGAGAGAAGATAGCAGTTATCTGACCATTTTGGAAAAGCATGTGTTTGATACTTACTAAAAAAAAAAAAAAAGTCCAACCAAAGTCAATTGAGGGAAGGTTAGTTAATGGGGTCACCTCATAGAATGGGCATGAAGACATAGCTACAAATACACAGTATGTTATGTGATTTTTTTTTGTAGGATAGAGATCAACCCTTCCACCAGCTGACACCCAGACCATGACTCTTCACTTGTTTCTTCAATTCCAATTGATTCAAATACCAATTCTTATTTACTTTGTGCCTTTCAGCATCCTTTTCCCCTGACAACCAATTCCTATTTTCAATGGATCCTTCCAATATTTCTGGTTCCTCTCTGGGGAAAAAAACCTTTCATTTAAAGTCTTTCTTCATTCCTCAGACTAGAAGACTGTAGACTACACCATGAAAGATTTTCAGCTATGCGCTATGGCACCTCAAGAGAAATACAACAAAACTTATCATGAAAGACAAAGAAGCAGCAATACAAAAATAGAGACTGGAAGTGAGAGTGCTGCTACATCTAAGCTTTTGAGAATTAAATTGCATTTGGATAAGTAAAATCATGTTAAAGACAAATTTTCTCTCCATTATTTTTCTTTTATAACCTTCCTGTGAGCTGGGTCCAGTAAAAATTTCTAAATGATAGCTCTAATTTGAAACTGTGCCCAAACTGTACATAACCTTTCACCCAGCAATCTCACTATTAGGTCTGTATCACAAAGAAATCAAAGGAAAAGGAAAAGGGCCTACATGTACAAAAATACTTATAGCAGCTCTTTTCATGGTGGGGAATGACCAAACAGGTTGTGACATTTGATTATGACAGAATACTATTGTGTTATAGAAATGATGAGCAGAATGGTTTCAGAAAAACCTGGGAAGACTTGCATGAACTGATGCAAAGTGAAATGAGTAGAGTCAGGAAATCATTGTTCACAGTAATAGCAATATTGTATAATGATCAACTGTGAATGACTTAACTATTCTCTGCAATACAGTGATATAAGACAATTCCAAAAGATTTATGATGAAAAATGCTATCTACCTCCAGAGAAAGAACTGATGGGGCCTGAATCTAGATTAAAACATACTTTTTTTTAACTTTCTTTTTCTTGCTTCTCTCTCTCTCTCTTTCTGTCTCTCTGCCTCTCCCTCTTCCTCCCTCCCTCTCTCACTTCTATGTTCTTTTCTACAACATGGCTTCTCAAGAAGGGGAAGGAGAAAGAGAGAATTTGGAACTCAAAAATTATTTTTAAAATGCACGTTAAAATGTTTTTACATGTAATTGAGGAAAAAATAAAAACATTCTTTATTAAAAAAAAATAATAATAGCTATTTGGCTCATTTGTGCTAATTCAGAAGCCACTCTGGAGATAACTGAACTTGTCTTGTTTCTATTATCAGCTAGTTATGTTCAGTTGTGTTGCAAGCATCCAGCTAACAAGACAATAAACAGTTGTTGTTTTTTTTAATCTTTATTAAAAGGATCGTGAAGAAGGCCCTGCCACTTGCTATCTGTGTGCTTTTGGGAAAGTCACTTGATTTCTCTAGCCTTTGGTGTCCTTGGCTACCAAATTTTCTCATTTCTACCTTCACAACATTTCTCACATCTGACCCCCTTCTGTCTACACACCAGGCTACCACCTTAGTTAGAACTCTCATCACTTCTTACCTAGATTATTGCAACTGTCTCCTGACTGGTCTTCCCACCTCCAGGAAAGAGAGCCTCAAGTCAACCCTACAAGAGTTTTCCTGAAGCACAGATCTGACTGTGCCACTCCCCTGTTCAGTCAAGCCCAGTGACTACCTTTTGCTTCTAGCATCAATTGTAAACTCTTCAGTTTAGCTCTTGAAGCCCTGCACAACCTAATTCCAACCTATTTCTGCAGCCTCACAAGATATTCCTCCCCCTCCCTCCCTCTGCTAGGCAGCCAAACTAGCTTTCTTTCTGTTTCTCACAACACTATCCCATTTCCTGTTTCCATTCTATTGCACTGGAATGACCTCCCTCTTTGTCTTCACTTCATAGATTCTCTTTCTTTAAAACAAAGCTCAAGCAACATGTTCCAGGTGAAGTCTTTCTTTATCATCCTCCCTCCCCCCACCTCCCAGCTTCTGGTGTCCTCCCTCTCACATTAACTTGCATTTTAACTACTGCATATCTATTTGCATTTATTCAGCTTGTATTTCTTCTGTATGCATTTATGCATGTACTTTTTACACCCATTGGAACATTAACTCACCCTCTGCACTCAAAGGCTCAGTGCCTAGCACAGAGTACAAACTTAATAAATACTTGTTCGTTAATTGATCTGTAAAATAAGGATTTTCTATGATAGAAAGTTTTCAAGGTGGAGAAGTGACTCGATCAAGGCACCTTGATCTGTAAATAAGGATGGACACCTAGGTGGCATAGTGGATAGAGCACAGGTCTGAAGTCAGGAAGACCTGAGTTCAAATCTGACCTCAGATACTTACTAGTATATGTAGGACCCTGAGTAAGTCACTTAATTCTGTTTGCCTCAGTTTCCTCATCTGTAAAATGATCTGGAGAAGGAAATGTCAAGCTACTCCAGTCCCTTTGCCAAGAAAACCCCAAATGGGGTCATGAAGAGTCAGACAGGACTGAACAAGAACAGAATAAGGAAGTTGACAGGATACCTCTGAGGACCCAATCTATTTTCCGAGAAGCACTTAACTTAGTATGATTAGTAAAGGAACAGTTCTAGCCTACCATCCAATTCCATTCTTCCCTCCTTCTAATCCTTCCAAAATAAAACTACAATGCTGATCAAGTCCCTGGGTGTGTGGAGTTGAGAACTTCTGGGGAAAGCCACGTGAGGGTCTCTCCACTTGCTTGCTCTTCACTTGCTAGTGAGGAGGGGTCCCCGGGTCTGTGGTCCACATACTCAATGTACACCATCTCCCTCAACTCTCAAGGCTTGTCTCCGCAGCTCTCTGCACGGCACTGCTGTCTCTCATGGTTTCCACAGCTCCTAGGTTGGCTCAGGAACCATTGATCCTCACCCAGAAGTCACTGCTTTTGTTGTTGACTCTTTCTTCCCTTTCACCACCATAACCTAGTGGCCCCTTTTCCCCAGAGATTGTCTCTTCCTCCCAGAAGCCCTTGGTCAAGCTTTTTGTTATGAGTATGTATACTCTGGGGATTTTCTTCTATCCCATGCACGGGAGGAGCAAAAGGGCCAACTCCCCTTTGAACTGCTCAGATTCTTTGAGCATGAATCCTCCCTGTGCACATCTGCTACCAAAGTCCACATATTTCTCCTTTGTAGACAAAATTTCAATTAGATTTTTACCAAATCAACATATATTTATGAGGCATCTTCTATTGTAATGACCTATTAATACCATACCAAATATGTTGCTTTTAAGCAGCTGTTGGGAAATCATTGAAAACATCATAGATGATTTGACTCCTGAAAGGGGCTCTAAAGAAATGGAGAAATCTCAGTTTATAAGTACACATACACACATATGCATGCATGCATGTATACTCACATAATACACACATATATATACATATACCTGCATACACTCATACATATATCTATGCATATACAAATATGCCTATATATATACACATATAAACATACACACATGCATGCATCCATATACATATATATACATATATATGTATGTATGTATGTGTGTTTAACCTTGAACACCAGGATCAGAAATTTATACTTCACACTATAAGCAATGAAGAGCCTCTAAAGACTTTCAAGCAGAGAAGGACTTGATCAGGGCACCTCATACAGGTAGCAGCATGAAGTATAAAGAGGGCAGGCTAGCCCAGTAGCATGAACATGAGCTATTACAATGGTCTACACACAAGCAAATGGAGACTTGGACTTGTATGGTTACAAGGAGAATAGAAAACATTGGGCATGGGGCGTCTAGGTGGCGCAGTAAATACAGCATCAGCTCTGGAGTCAGGAGGACCTGAGTTCAAATTTGACCTCAGACATTTAATACTTACTAGCTGTGTGACCTTGGGCAAGTCCCTTAACCCCAATTGCCCTGCCTTCCTCCCTCCAAAAATTAAAAAAAAAAAATCCAGGGGGCAAATGTGAAGCTGTGGATATGTAGAACAGATAGGACTTGGCAACTCAGATTGGTTGATATCAGCTTTGGTTGTTGCTATCAATCATCAAGTTGGTTTTGCATCAAGGAGTCCAATCCTATTAATGGCAGAGGTCTGTCTCTTCAATCAAGCTGCCCCCTTTTCCAAGACATGTTGTTGGAGGTGTAACAAATTGGGAAAGACACAAGTTATAATAATAATCGTCCCCGTCTTCCATATTCCCAGTAGCTAGAAGGTAACAAGATGTCAGGGGATATTTGTCACATTAATAAGATCTAAGCAGGACACATCATGACACATTATATTTAAATATCAGTTTTGAGGACGGTAAATTTGTTCCAAGTGGAACAATTGGAGTAGAATAATAAAAAGAGATTTAAATGCACTAGGGAAGGAAGATGTGTGCTAGAAGGCAAGACCTAACTGGTAGAAGCAGAAATACCCAAGCAAATAATCTATTGAGAAACAGGAAAGGAACAAGTAGGACTGAGACAATTATGACCAACAAGTAAAAAGCATGACTAATAGAACTTGGCTCAGATGAGAAAGACTAGAAAAAGATTAGCAGAACCTGGTGTTGGGATCCAGAAAACTAAGAAATCTATGCAGATGTCTGGACTTTGAAGAGAAAATAGTTTGACCTGAATCCAGGGTATCCCTCCAGATATGAAATAGGAATATATTGCCTTATAAGATGCTGGATTTTCTTACACTGGAAATCTTCAAGCAAAGGAGACTGCAAAGTCCTGTTGTCTTCCCCAGTTCCTTTTGAATAAGAATTGTTTCATTCATTTCACATATATATCCCCAGAATTTATCATCGTGCCTAGCATATGCTGTGGAGTCATTTCAGTAGAGTCTGCCTTTTCAGTGACCCCATTTGGGGTTTTCTTGGCAAAGATATTAGAGTGGTTTGCCATTTCCTTCTCCAGCTCATTTTATAGACGAGAAAACTAAGGTAAACAAGAGTTAAATGACTTGCCCAGGGTCACACAGTGTCTGAGACCACATTTGAATTAATGAAGATTAGTCTTCCTGACTTTAGATCTGGAACCCTATCCACTGTATTACCTAGCTGACCATAGTAAGTGCTTAATAAATATATGTTGATTGATTGATTGCTATTCAGTTATAAATTGGACTAGATGACCTCTGTGGTCTATTCCAATTCTGAAATTCTATGATCCCAACCAGCAAGGACCCAGCATCCCCAAAGACTAGAGCTAAGAGAAAAAGCCTAACTCCCCCCTAAGCTGGAAACAAGCTGGAATTGAAAAGCCATATTAACATATTAAGTATTTCCCAGTTAGATTCTGTGACTAAGTTCCATACCTATGATTTGTGTACCCTGAATAGAATTGATACCTTGAAATTTCACACATTGTAATAGAATAGATCTCACATTGCAAATGGTGAGCTGAGAATGTTCTAACTTTAATAACTCACTATGGAGGAATAGGATGGAACAGAAGGGGGGTAGGGTCCAGGAGCATATAGTCCCAAGGTCTTCTTAGAGTCAGAGGAAAAGGGAAAACCGTTTAATTCTTTGGACAGCATCAACAGAATTGATGAGCAGTGAACCAGCTTTCTTTTTGAAAGCATGTTGAATGGTTTCAGCACAAAGCCCAAATGTGAACTCTTGTCCAACCCTCAAACTTTAACACATGTTGAGTATTATTCCCTTTCCCATGAAATCCTCATATCAAGGGAATAAGTGATTTGTGTTCAACAAAAGCCTTAACACATCTGAGCACAAACTAAAAGATGATTTGGCCCAGACTCCTTGGTAAAAGGTACATGTAACTTACCTGAAGGCAATGGACCTGAGCCATCAGTCAGGTAAGTACCTTCTCTGAGAATTCCCAGACTAGAGTGACAGACCTAACCCAGTCTTGGGTTGTTAAGTGTAAGTGAAATAGAGATAGATAGATAGATAGATAGATAGATAGATAGATAGATAGATAGATAGATAGATAGATAGATAGATAATAGATAGATACTTTATTTTCTGTATTAACATTTATTTATGTTAATATTACTATATTTTATATTAATTTTAACATCATATTAGTATGCTGTTTATAAATACATATCTAGACAGAGAGAGAGAATTAGATCAGTCCTTGGTTAAAGGGACTCCCAGTAAGGAAGTTCCTTCTATTAATGTAAATCAGCACTTATTGTAATACCATTTTAAAGAGTTGTCTCAGCCCTAAGAAGTTAAGTGATTTGCACAGGGTAGCACTTAAACAAAAGTCTTTCTGACATCAAAGACAGATCTCTTTCTCCTCCATGCCATACTGGCTTTCATTATTTAAAAAAATGGTCTAGAAATCATGAGGCTACAAAATCTCTACTTTACACAAGTAAATTAACACAATGAACATCCATAATTCAAGATGAACATGCTTGCTGCCTCTTGATAGAGAGGTGATAGATTCAGGGTACAGAATGGAATGTGTTTTAACACAATCAATGAAAGAATTTGTTTTGTTTGACTACACATATTTGCTACAAGGAATTTGTTTTTCTTCTTTTTTCCCAATGGGGTGGAGGCTTGGAAGCAGAGAAAATAGATTTATGTTAATTTTTTAATTTAATGTTCACTGGTCATTAATGCCAGTTATATCAAACTGTATATTGCATACATACCACACATCACACTATTGCTATTCAGTTATAAATGACTAGATGACCTCTGTGGTCTATTCAAATTCTGAGATTCTATGATCCCAACCAGCAAGGACCCAGCATCCCCAAAGACTAGAGCTAAGAAAAAAAAAAGCCTAACTTCCCTAAGTTGGAAACAAGCTGGAATTGAAAGGTCATATTAACATATTAAGTATTTTCCAGTTAGATTCTGTGACTAAGTTCCATACCACACTGTACTCTGGGTTCCTGGTGTAGTAACATTATTTTCAGATGGAGATGCTGGGGCCAAGAGAGTTGACGCTGCCTATCATTTCATTCACATCATCCCCCCCCCCCCCCAGAAGAGGTCAAGCTTCTTTTCTTCTGTCTGGAGCCTGATCACTCTTGATGCAAAAGCACAAAGTGTCCAAGCTGAAAGGGACCTCAAAGGTCATCTAGTCCAAGCCATATATAAGCAGAAATCTCAAGAATTAGAAAGTCACTAGGGAATAGAAACTGGGAAAGACATTGGTATCATGGGAAAAACAGAAAATGCAGCACTATACAACCAAGGCCGTAGACCTTCCCAGTTTGTGACATCTACAGAGATCCAGGATATTGAATGGACCCAAGTGACTTCAGAACACACACACAAACTCCTCTTGTTTTATTTCACAATCTACCCCCATGTGAGCATAGACAACCAGCAACATGTGTGCTACGCAAACTTGGATGATCATCCAAGTTATCCGATCTATTGCCAAGTCTTATCACTTCTACCTTACCATATCTCACACATGCATCCCCTTCTCTCCACTCGTCACCTTACATCTAACTACAATAGCCTGATGGCTGATTTTCCTTATGTAAATCTTCTCTCTACTCCAATCCATACTCCTCTTAGCTGCCACAGATCCAACTATGTCACCCCTTATTCAATAAACTCTTGTGGCTCCCTGTTATCTCTAGGATCAAATATAAAATCATCAGTTTGGCTTTAAAGCCCTTCATGACCCAGCTTCTTCCTACCTTTCCAGTCTCCTTCCACTTCCCTCCCATCCACAGTCTCTACAATAGAGTGACACCAGCTTTCTTACTATCCCTGGCAAATAACATTTCATCTTTCACCTCTATTCCCCTTCACTCACTGTCCCCCATTCCTGAAACCCTCTTTCCTTCTTTGCCTCTCCATCCTGGCTTTTTTTAAGACTCAGTTCAAATCCCACCTTCTGCAAGAGTCACCCTCTCTATACTCCACTGCTAATGCCTTCCCTCTGAGATTACATTCTATCTAAGAAATATAAATGTGGACGTATGCATCTGCATGCATATATATTTATATACATATACATATATGCATACATACATACATACATAAACATATAGTCATGATGTGTGGACACAGTTGTCTGCATACTTTTCTCCCCCATTGGAATGTGACTTTCTTAAGGGCCAAGACCATGTCTTTATCTTTCTTTGTCCTCTCAGTGTTTACCCCAGTGCTTGACATAAGGAAGACACTTAATGAGGGCTTACTGACTCGCTGACTGATTTTGCAAAGCAAAGTAAAACCTACTCTGCTCTCAAACAGGGTGGGCCCCGGGATCCTGAATATATGGCTAAGTTTCTCCACCTCTCTTCATCCTTTGTGATACTGATAGCAATGCTTTGACTCCCACACACGCACACCCGGTGCTTACGGAAAGTCTCCCATCTAGCTAACCTATCACTGTAGAGATAGAAAGGGCCGTGGTAAAGGAGAGAAGAGCATTGAAGAGAAGTCAGAATCTGAGACATGGGCATAAAAGCTGCTTTCATAGCATATGTGATCTAGGCAGCATAGTCCCTTGTTATGCTGGCTGCACTCTGACTCACTCATCACCCTGACTCACAGGCTGGCGAAATGGGAAGTGAGTTATGAGTCAAGATGGGTAGCAAGAAATGTGGACATGCGTCTGTGTGTATGCATGTGTATATTTATGTGTGTTTATGTGCGTACATGGTTGGCTTTCCACAAGGAGTACAGGTCACAAGATCACAGATTTGGAGATAAAAGGAAACTTAGGGATCATTTAATCCAATTCCCTCATTTTACAAGTAAAGAAAATGAGTCTCTGGCCCAAGGTCTCACAGTTAATAAATAGCAGACCCGGGAGACAAGTCCAAGTCTACCAATTCCAGTTTCAGTGTCCTTTCTACTACCCCACAGTTTTTCCATGCTGCTTGGTGTTTTCCAGACCCCTGCCCGATTTCAAGAGAGAAAGAGAAGGAAAGAGACAAACAGAAACCTCCCCTAGATGGTGGGCAACTTGGAAAAGGAGGCTCAGAGAATAATTCAGCTTGTTAATGTTCCTTATCATAATGTACCCTTATCGTAAATGAAATTCCTCCTGAGGCACTAAGTGACACAGTGGATAGAACACTGGACCTGGGATCAGGAAGACCTGAGTTCAGATCCTACTTCAGACACTAACTGTGTGACCCTGGACAATTCACTTAACTTCTGTCTGCCTCAACTTTCTCAACTGTAAAATGGGGATAATAGCACTCACCTCAAAGGGTTTTTGTGAGAATGATATACACGATACATAGCACAATGCTTAATAAATACTTGTTTTCTTCTTTTTTTTTTTCCTTTTCATGTGCCCCATGACAAAAGTACCCTTGTCCTTCTGCATGGCTGCTAATCTATGCCATACTGTGTTAAGCTTCAGAAGCTCCTGGCTATACAAACTTGGTACATGTTACCCATCCAGCATTATTCTTAAACACAATCAAGAGAAAATAGATATATATGATAGAACGACTCACTTGGAAGAAAAGGGAAAGATTTTTTTAAATGGAGTAAATAGAGTAGGGTTGGCCCATACTTTGGAATGTGGATTTTGCAAGGGAATCACAAAGTGTTAAATCAGTTAGTCCAGGAGTTCTTAACTTTTCTTGTGTCATGACCCCTCTGGCAGTCTGGTGAAAACTATGGATGTTTCCTTAGAATAACTATGTTGTTTAAATGCATAAAAATACAGGATTTCAAAGAAAACTAAAGATTAATGAAAATAAAGATGTGATTTTTCCCACCCAAATTCCTGGACCCCCTGAAATCTAGGATGGCCCCTCCTCACCAGATTAAGGACCACTTACCTAGCCCAGCTCTAAGGAAAGTAAGGATCACAGAAAATGCCCTACAAATGGGCCCTTTCATCTCTGTTTCTTAGCTCTTCTAGGGAAGGGGCTGTTGCATTGTTATATGTATATTCCCAGTATCTACCACAAGGCTTAATAATCAACAAACAAGCATTTTTAAAACATCTACCTGATGAGGATACAAGGACAGAAATAAAACAATTCCGGACATCAAGGAACTTACATTGTAAGGAAGGAGACAACATAGAGTATACACATATGTACATCTAAGTGTATGTATTTGTGAGTGTGTGTATGTGTGTGTGTGTGTATGTGTGTGTGTGTGTGTAGAGAAGCTAGGCAACTAGGTGGTGCCGTCAGGAGGACCCAAGTTCAAATCTGGTCTCTGATGCTTACTAGCTGTATGACCCTGGACAGGTCATTTAATCCGTTTGCCTTAGTTTATTATCTGTAAAATGAGCTGGGGAAGGAAACAGCAAACTACTACAGTATCTTTGCCGAGAAAACCACAAATGAAGCCACAGAGAGCTGCACTCAACTGAAACAAAACAACTGTAATATATGTGTATGTATGTATATACATACATATATATATATGTTATATATTGTGTCATATATGTAGCCACACAGACACATAAGCATATATAAGAAAAATTAATACCATAGTAAACATTCAATAAAAGCTTATTTAATTGAATAATAAAAACTCAATAAATGTTTATTGAAAGAATATTGCATGAATCAATCCTCACATAAAGCCTATCAAATATTTGGATATGAACTCACTCAAGTATGTACAGAGAAAAGTGGCAAGTAAAGAGAAAGCTGCGAGTCCTACAAACCTAAGTGAACTGAGGCTCCCATCTGGCTCTACTTTCTGTAAAAGGTTATAACACTTGGGAGAATAAAGAAAAAAAAAATAGCAAATATAATCAAGAAGCAAAAAATTATCCCTTTCCCTTGGTTTCACTACCACAGCACTCATCAAGGTCTCCAGCAATGCAAATCCTGCCTTCTTAGTGAGCCCTTTAGTGCTGGGCTCTCTCCTCCTTTTCTCAAGCCATCCTTCAGATGGAGGGTATCACCTCTCTTTAATGCTAATTTCATCTCATCATACCCTGTGGGTTTCAAAAATACATGGTGGTTTTCTTTAGATATAACCAGCAGCATGTACGCGTGCACACACACACACACACACACACACACACACACACACACATCCTTATCCCAACTTTATTTCGCACTATTTTCCCCAGTGAAGCAGTTCTGTTCCCACCACACTAGACAGTGGGAAAATATACGTACTGCACTTTTTAAAATTTAATCTGAATTATTATTAACATTTCCTCTATTACTTCCTTTAGTCTAGACAATCAGCCAAACAATAAATCAGGCCTTGATTTGCAGCATTTGCCTCTGCTCATACTGAAAATTTAATAATCTAGCTCCTTGTGCCCTTAATACTTCATTGGCCACATCTTACTTATTTGCAATTCTTAAGTCTTTCTCTTAAAATCTGCACCCTCAGTAAGTCAGTCAGTCAATCAATAAGCACTTCGATAAGAACCTCATAGGTGCTCAGCACTGTGGTAAGTACTAGGGACACACACACACAAAAGCAAAAAGCAGTCTCTGTTCTCAGAGAGTGATTAGTCAAATGAGAGAGACAACATGAAAACAATTATATGGAAACAAGATGTAGCCAGGAGAGGTTGGAGATAATCAGTGAAGGAAACAGCATTGCCAGGGATCAGGAAAGGCTTCTCAAAGAAGATAGGATTTTAGCCAGTATTTGAAGGAAGCCAGATAGAGATGAGGAGGTAGAATACTCCAGGGCTGGGGATCAGCCCGTGGAAACGCCTGCAGTCTGGAGATGGAGAGTCAAGTACTAGGCAGGCTGTCACACCTCCCTTCCAACAAACCCTGCAGTGTCTCCAGCTTCAGCGCTGTCAAGCCATGTCCAATATTTCTTTCAAGACTCATCTTCTCCAAGAAACTTCTAACAATCCTCCCATTCTGAATGTCCTCTCATTTTGGAGTTCCATGGTTTTTATACATACAGTTTTACCATGTTTTTGTGAGAACAGCCAATTTGTGTGGTTAGTCTTCTCTTCCACAACCTACCTCACTCCCTGCCCCAACTGGGTGCTAATTTATAACAGGAATTTTATGTAATACTTTTATGTAGTCATTTAGATTTATATTAAGTTTTGCAAAAGTCCTCCCTTTAAAATTCTCCTGTAAAAAATGTCCATTTGGGAACAGCTAGGTGGTACAATGAATAGAACACCTACGCTGGAGTCAGGAGGACCTGAGTTCAAATCAGACCTCAGATACTTGACACTTACTAGCTGTGTGACCTCGGTCAAGTCATTTAGCCCCAATTGCCTTGTCTTCACCCTGTCCTAAAAAAAAAAAGGAGGGGGAAGAAAAATGCACATTTTACAGATGGGGGGAATTGAGACTCAGAAAAGGCATGTCATACGCACAGAGCTGTGGAAAAGGCTATCCCTTCTATTTATTTGGCATCTATCATGAGGTCTACTGCAAGGATATCATACAGTAGATACTCAGTAAATGTTTATTAGAAAGAAATAAACAAAGGAAGGAAGAAAGGAACAAAAGAATGAAGGAGAGAAAGGGAGGAAGGAAGAAAGGAAAGAAAGGAGGAAGGAAGAAAGGAAGGAAGGAAGGAAGGAAGGAAGGAAGGAAGGAAGGAAGGAAGGAAGGAAGGAAGGAAGGAAGAAGGGAGGGAGGGAGGGAGGGAGAGAGAGAGAAAGAGAGAGAAAGAAAGAAAGAAAGAAAGTTTTACTACTTCTGTCCCAGTTTTCATTTCTAAGCTGCCAAACACCTCATTAAAAATCTGCGTTCAACAAGTATTTATTAAACACCTATTACATTCCAGGCATTGTGCTAGGCACACAAAAATGAAACAAGCCCTTCCCTTGAGGAGGTCATATTCCCAGGATAAACAATATGAACACATACAAGTATATGAAAAACCAAAAAATATATAGATACAAGGTAACTTCAGGACAGGTATTGGCACCTGGAGGCTTCAAGAAAAGCCACAGGGAAGAGGTATTTCAAATAAGTTCTGAAAGAAGCCAGGGGTTTTAAGAGGCAGAGGTGAAGAGACAGCTCTTCTATAGGCTGTACCAGAGACCAAAAACCTTGCCAAACTGGCCATAAATCCCTTTTGTTGCATCTAGAAAAGAGATAAACCCAGATTCTTTCGGCCAAAGCCAAAGGCCGAGGTCACTGGAGAACTTGAGGAAGCATTTCCTCTTCTTCTCTTGACGCTGCCAAACAGAGTTATAGTTGAGATGCAGACACCAAATAGAAAATATTTTCCAGGCTGGGTAGGCTTAGCCTTGTTTAACAACGATCAAACAATTTGACTGGGAAAAGGACATGCCAAGTGGCATTGAGGGATGGGAGGAAGATTAGGAACTTTGGGAAAGGGAGACCGAGCTGGGAGGGCTTTTTTGGTGTCTTTTCTCTTGACATAAAATGAGTAGCATGAAAATGATGCGCACGCTTATTACAGAGACAAGCTCATTAGCATGTGTCATATACAGACCCGTCATCGCACATTGGTTTGAGAGTCCACCACTCAAACAGTGACAGTAATGGGATTGTAGCCCTGCCACTGGCAAAACCAACATTCAGATCCTTCTGAACAGACCCCTGCAGACTGCTGGATGGAGCAGAAAGCAGAGGGAAAGAAAGCAACCTCCGAAAACTCTTTGGCTGTGAATTTAGCAACTCAGAAGCAACCCAAGAAGAGCCAGGCTCCATTCTAGGAGGAACAGCAAGAAACTCTTCAGTGATAGTGGAGTGTGCTTTGGGTTGAGGTCTCTCCTGGAGGGGAGTGATGTCAATTTTTGGCTGCCCACGTGGAGTGGTGACAAGTTAATTACCTACCGTAGATGTTTTGTGGCGACTGTGGGCAACCCCACCGAGACCTGGGGGAATTATGTGGTGCCAGATGTTTCTGCGGCACTGAGTGACATCTCAGATGTGTCAAATAAACACCCCAGCTGTGTCTGCCCGCTGCCATAACAACGGGTCAATTTAGCTTTTAAAAAAAATTAATAGCCATTTGGTTCAAAAGTAATCACATCAGATATTTGGAACTTTACAGAAAAAACAGCAGATTTGTTGCCTGATTTTTTTCTGTTCTTTTCTTTTTGCTTTTCAGACATCTGATTCAATGTGCAGACAGGTATTCAGGCTCTAAAGAAATAGACTCATCTGAATGAATGAAGGACCATATCATATTCTTGGCAGTTAGATGTAGGCCCAAGCTGGGGGTCTCTCTGAGCAGAGGGATGCGCGTCTCTGAGGAGGCAAAGGTCTTCAAAACCTTTGCCCTATTTTCCATCTTATCCTTTAAAAAAAAAAAAGTGAGTTCTTATTATCTCAGGCTCTGCCCGTAGCTGGGAAGCTGTGTATGTATGACACGTCTTTTCTGAGTCTCAATTCCGCCATCTGTAAAATGGACTTTTTTTTTTAACTGAGGGGTTTTAAAGGGAGGACTTTTGTAAAACTTAATATAAATCTAAACGAACTACATAAAAGTATTATGTAAAATTCCTGTTTTTCCCTATCTCCAGTTAATTTTATGCCACTGCCCCTTAACGTGTATGTATACTTATGTCACACTACATTGATTTGTTTCTATTTCCTCTGTAGGCATCCTCATCACTATAGCACTCACACAGCCCCTTAAGGTTTGCAAAGCACTTTTCTTATACTATCCCAATTTATCCTCCCAACAACTCGAAGAGGTAGGTGCTATTATCATAGAGTTGAGAGAATTGAGGCAGACAGAAGTTAAGTGACTTGTTCAGGGTCACACAGCTAGTAAGTGTCAGAGGCAGAATTTAAACTTACATTTTCCTGACTATTGATTAATTGACTGAGTTTGGGTCCAGGGCTCTATCCACCACACTCTCTAGCTGCCACGTCTGATTTATACAGAAACTCTTCTCTAGTAGCCATTGCTATCCTTGAACCCAAGCACCTCCATCTATCTGTCAAGTGCACATCATCAAAAAGAATCATCAGTAAGAAGGGAACAGGAGGGGCGGCTAGGTGGCGCAGTGGATAGAGCACCAGCCCTGGAGTCAGGAGTACCTGAGTTCAATTCCGGCCTCAGACACTTAACACAAAAAACTAGCCGTGTGACCTTGGACAAGTTACTTAACCCCAACTGCCCTCCAAAAAGCAAAAAAAAAAAAAAAAAAAAAAAAGAAGGGAACAGGAATGACAAACTGCATCCACTCAACACCAGCCCAGGGAAAGAATTCCCAATGAATATTCTCTAATGTTGCTTTTAATACAGATTTCATAAAATATCAATCATATATGTTACAAACCATCAGTAATTCATCATTGCCAATAATACTGAGTATAAATTTCTAAACCTGATATTCACATAATCTAACTCTTTTTGTCAGAATTCCATGACCCCTGACACCAACATTCTCTACAAGCAGAAATTCTTAACTTTTTTGTGTGTCTGGGGAAGTCTATAGATACCCCTTCTCAGAATAGTATTTTTAAGATCCATTAATAAAATAAATAGGATTACAAAAAAAATTAATTATGTTGAAATAGTTATAAAAATATTTTTTTAAGTTCAAGGACCCCAAGACGTTGACCCAGGGAAAAGGGAAGGGTTTACAAGGTCTTTTTAAGAATGTAGATTGTGGTACAGATTCCTCACTGACAAGACATTTGGTGTAGTAGTCTATGCCTCAGACTTCAAGCAGCTCAGGCCCATGAGACTTCCTTGGGAAACATGGACCAGGCTTAGTCTTCCACCAGAATGGTCTGCCCCTCCTTATCATTAAGCTATAAGAAACACAAGCCCAGGGAGTCAATCGGGGCTTATTCCACTGCCCTAAGAAAACACTCTGAAGAGAATGACTCTTGGCAGTACATTCATGACCCAATGCTTTTTCCCCTGCTTCTTGCAGGACTCCTTCCCTGACAGGGAGGCTGTGGACTGCATAATGGGGGAGGGGGTGCCCACATCAAAAACTTTGGCGCTCAGAAACTCAGTATGACCATACCCTAGGAGGCTCAGTTCTCCCAGTTTCCTAGTCTTTTTTCACTAGGAGCCTGTTAATTTTTGTTTAGTTCTCCTGCATTGCTAAGACCCTGGGCACACTAACACAGTCAGACCAAACAATCAAAGGAGACTCAAATCTTGGGTTGACCCATAGCTGCATAGACTAGGAACCGTGCTTCTGTCTCAGCGATTTCATGTAGCCTTTGTACTTTCAAGCCTATTTGACCTCTTCCCTTCAACCTTCCTGTCTTCAAGGCAAGAAGTCCTATCACGCAAAGCCACCAAATTCCTAAGGACAAAGTACCCAACCAAGCAAACTGTGCTCAGATGTATCACCAGTCATGGCCCTCTCCTAGATTATAAACTCCATGAAGGCAGGGACTGAGTCATCAAAATTCTGTATCTCTCTCAGAATTCAGCATAGCTCTCCAAGTAGGAAGCAATTAATAAACGTTTATTAAATTGGATTTAAAGCACAGAAAGATATTCGGGTGCTCTCTCCCTTACCCAGGGAATGAGCATCCCTAGCCATGACTGTGGACAAGGGAAAGGAGTTTGAGAATGCTTAACCTTGAACTGGCCCACGGGGAATCGGGACCATGGGGAAAGAGAAAGGCCTTGTCACAGATACCCAGATCTTGACAAGCAGAGGGGACCTGTAAGCACACTGCTTTACCCCTTGACAGAGTGATTTATAGTCAGGAAAGCAATTATTATAAAGCAACATAAGGAATCACATTTTTTTTTAAAGGCCCCAGAGGGACAGGGATAAGATTATAACATTGAGCTTATGGAAAGCAAAATCAATCAATATTTTGTTAAAACTTGAAGGCTTTATTGGGATATTTTCTTTTTCCTTATGATAATTTTTTAATTTTGATTTTGTATACATTCCCTTCCCTTCTGTTGACAGTCACATGGGATGAAACTGCCACAGAAAAGTACTAAATCTGAAGAATCTGGGGAATTCAGAACCAGAACGAGCCTGGAACCTTGGTCCTTCCTGCCTAAGATCTGTTTGACAAACCCACATATAATCTGTGGGGAATAATATCTACATGCAGATCAACCCAGCAACAACTTGAGGTCAGACAATTTGAGCCTTGTAGATGCGTAGAAAAGTAAAACTGGCAGAGGTCTTGCCTGATTATTCAGTGCTTTGAGAGAGCCAGAGTATTTCCTTGAACCCAGAGCCTACAATCTGAGTGAAGTACCCAAAATCCATCTGCAGAGTTTATCCCCATCACCATTTGGGATTACCATTTGGGAGGTCACTTGAGTCAAATGACTGAAGAACAAAAGTCAGAAATGTCACATCCTTAGCTGGGCCACTGGCCAGCAGGAAAGAATCACAAGCTGTGGGTGGGAGCTGCAGTCTACAGTCAGCCACGGGGACCTGCCTGCAGCTGCATCTGTGCCCTCAAGGCAGCTGTCCCATCCCACCTTCTCTTCCCTCAGCCCTCCCAAGCTGCAAGTGACTGTTCTGTCTCAGCAGTAAAACTCAACACATGCTGGTTATCTTGACCCAGCCACTTTGCTGGAGGATTATTTGCAGGGCCTGGGAGTAAGGGAGGGGCAAGTGAACTCAACCCATGCAGTGCTATCACACTAGACTTTGAGTTAGGAAGAATTCATTAACATGTAAGTTCCTTGAAGGCAGGGACTATTTCACTTCTTTCTGCCTCCCCAGCACCTAACACAGTGCCTGACACATAATAAGTACACTTAATGAATGCACTTAATAGATACTTGACTTATTGAAGAAGGCAGATCCAAGTTTAATTCCTGCCTCTGACATTTACTAGTTGCATGTTCCTGAGCAAGTCACTCGGTCTTGGACTCTACATTAAATAAAATTAATAATACTTATGCTACCTACTTCACAGAGTTGTTATGAAGATAAAATGAAATGCCTATGAAGTATTTAAAGATGAATTGCATATGTTATCAGTATTAGTATCATATTCATCTGAAAAAATAAGACCCTCTAAATTAAATCAGCATATGCCTTAAAACAATTCTTTTCATATAAGGGCTGGTACAGAGGAGGACAATGGAAATGATATTGGAAAACGTGGTTTAGGATCAAGAAATGAGAGCGCCGTGGAATGGCTTGGTACAGACTCCCCGTGTGAGAGAGCCACAGAGTGCCCTGGCAGAGACTTGGTCTGGGTGAGAGCGCCTTAGGATAGCTTAGCAGAGACTTGCTCTGTAAGAGTCTGTCCCATATCTTTCAATAAACTTTACTTTTTCTTTGGCTAAAAAGACTTAAGTGGAATTCTTTCAGCAGGACCCGGCATGTTGGTATTTTGGGGTCTCAGGCAAACCCTAACCCTCTTTGGGAGCCTCTTTATTTTTATGGTATACCAAGAATTGGTATATGCTTACATAACTTAGTATAATATTCGTAGAATCATTCTTTAAGAAGAGATTTGGAAGATAGTAGACATGGTGAGCAGTATATAGAATATCCTTATAGACAGAAAATACCTGGTTATAGACATAGGTGATGATGGTGATGATGATGATGATGATGATGGACAGATAGAAAAGCACTTATTAAGGACTATTTAGATAGATAATCACTTACTTATTAAGCACTATGTATCCTGCTAAGCATTGAAAATACAAATAGGAGCAAAAAGCAAATAGTCTCTGCCCTTAAGGATATTCTACTGTGTAAAGGCAATACATAAAAGGAAGCAAGGAGGGAAAAAGGCATTGAAGAAGGAATCCAAGGGAGGAGTAAGATCCAGAATGACTCTGGGGAGTCATGGGATGAACTGGATTTGGAGTACACATGATTGGCATGAGAGCTCCATCAAATAGAGGTCTGAGGACAAATGTATCAATCAAAGGAGGAGACTAGAGGTAGAGATGTTGCTATACTGAAGATAGGTTTTGGGGCAGAGGTCCAGGAGGAGCTGGGGAGTCATGGGTTGAACCAGGTTTAGAGCAAGTGTATCTGGCATGGGAGGTCATTTCAGAATCAGTCTTTATGCAGTCATATCATTAACTAGTTGGAACTGAGGCCAAATTATAAATGAAATTAAGAAGAAAGGACAAAGTTGAAAAGTTTTGAATGCAATAACAACAGCTTCAAACCAACTGACTTAAGCAAGCTATCAACTCAAAAAAAATTGGGAATGACAAAAAATTAAAATGTTCATTCTGCCTTGCATCATTCCTTAGAGAATTTACCCAAGGCAAAACAGTCACCACAAAGAGAAGGACAAAGGAGCTTGGAAAATGTCTTGGCAGCATAAACTTGATTCCCTTGCCAAGTGGAATCCAAGGGAAACATGAGCTTAGAGTACAAGCACATTAGCAAAACAATATAGAACAAAGTAATGGAAAATAATAAGCTCTACCAGCTCACCAAAAAGCAAAGAGAGTTTCATTAAGCAATAAATTTGTGTTAAGTACCTTCTGTGTTCAAATGTCTAGTTACTGGTGATATAAAGATAAAGAAAAACAGTCCCTAATCCCAATGAGTGTCAAAGAAAGATTTTTCTAGTTTGTGGAAAGATCTGAGGCTCTGTAGGCAACAGAAAAGACGACGTAAAGGTCAAAGTGGTTAAAGATAAGATAGAAATAGAATGATGGAGAATAGCCCAGGAGAAGATGGAAGAAGATAAGCATGAAATGAAAGTGTTTTTCTTAGCAAGGAAAACCACATTATCCTCTGAGAATAGAAAGAAGAAAAAAATAGAATGGGTGGATAAATGGAGAAGAGGAAAGATGAGGGCACTCAGGACAGATATACTTCTCAGTAATGTATGAAGTGAGGTCATTTTCTGAGAGAGGGTTAAGTGGAATTGAGGTTTTAAGGAGAAAGAATGTTTAAAAACAGTCACTGGGGGAATGTGGTAGAGCTGATCGAAGATGCCTAACAGGTGTGCTGTGCAGCAGTAAGGGACCAGTTAAGATTAGATAATATTACTCTTTAGTGGATCCAATCAACAAGATTTTGTGACCTCATTCAACAGTTCAGGAATGGAAAAACTGAGTGGGCTGGGGGTAACCCAGAGTTCAGGATCATCTGGCCCAGTGAAGTAAGAACAAAGAGGCTAGGATGGAGGACAGCTCCTTGCTGAAATGGCTAACTGTAGAGTCAAGATTCTGAAGGAAGAAGAATTAAGCCAGAACAAGGGTGATGGAGTGTTAAAACAGTATGTATGTATGTAAGTATGTAAGTATGTATGTATATGTGTGTACATAGTACATATTTCCACATGCATACATATATTTTTCTTCATATATGGTAAATTTCCTTGATGTTAAATATACCTTCCACCAGTGCAAATAAACAACTCATCTAATTTATGGTCTTAGTTGTCTGAGGCAATGAAAAGTTAGGTGATTTGCCAATGGTCACACATCTAGTATTTGTATAAGATATTATTTAATCTCCGCTCTTGTTGAATGCAGGAATGTCCTTCCATCAATTCTACAATAATATTTCTCATACTGGTATATGCTTACATAAATTAGCACATTAAATAGTTGTTAGAGAAGAACAGTTAGCTGGACCTAGACTTGAGTAGGAAAGAAATCAGGCTAGAAAGTAGTGATGAACCTGCAGCCTACTTTCAATGATCCCAAAGTATTTATAGCCACAAAAGTCCATCTCTTTAATTTCAGTGTTCTCCCTGGGACATTAGATGGCTGCAATTCTTGGAATGCAATAATCTTAGAATAATCAGAATTACTAGTAACCCAAAGTACAATGAAAAGACATTCTGAATAAGTGGGCTACAAAAATGTTACCAATAATGATTGCATGCAACATTACCAGTAATGATTGCATGTGATGTAAAAGACATTATCAAGGATAAGTATAACCAAAATGAAGTGAAAATGGGAAATGCAACAATAAGTATTTATGGATTGATTGGATTAATTGATGAAAGTAGAAAGAATAATATAGACGTTCTAAGAGCTAACACTAGAAGACCTGAGATTTTTAATGTAACTCGTGGATTTTCGAGAGGATGTGGGGAAACTGGGACACTAATGCAGTGTTGGTGGAATTGTGAACTGATCCAACCATTGTGGAAAGCAAT
>CM053596.1:136868526-136887284 GCA_028646575.1 Pseudocheirus occidentalis | reverse complement strand
TTTGCCTCCTTTGAAGAACAATCTCATCTGTTTCTGCCTCCTGCCTGGACCTTCTGTGGTCGGGCTCTGTGTTGACTCCCACACTCACCATCTTCACTCTAGAGGAAGACTTCCCAAGCTCAAGCATCTTCTTTTGGAGGATATGGGTTCTCCTCACCTGACTTGTCCCAGAGATCATTCAAAAGAAGTAAGTCAGGGGAGGCGGAGCGTGAATGACTTCTAAAACCCATCCCAATGTTAAGATTTTATAACCCTCACAATAGTAATATTTATGTAGTTTTTTAAGGTTTGCAAAGCACTTTATAAATATTGTCTCATTCTGTCCTCACATCAACCCTGGGAAGTAGATAATATCATTGCCCATATTTTACAGATGAAGCCACTGAGGTTTGCTTAGGTGACTTGCTAAGGGCTGCACAACTAGTAAGTGTCTGAGGTCATATTTGAACTTAGGGCTTCCTAGCTCCAGATCCAGAATCCACTAGCTTTTTTCTCCTGTGTATATCTTAAATAGGTACTGGATAGGGATGTGAGAGTAAATATTTAATCAGCGAGATGTAACAGAAATAGACCTGGATCTGACATCAAGAGAGTTCAAATCCTAGGTCTGACACATAGCAATTGTGTGATCCTATGCATGTCACATACTTCAATTTTCTCACTTGTGAAATATGGGGATAATGATACTTAGAATACCTCCCTCATAGGGTCAGTGCAAGGAAAGCATTTTCATAAATCTTAGAATGCTGTGTAAACATGAGTTCTTATTATATGATGTCAGAGTACCTTAGTTTTAGTCCCAGATTATTATTTTCCTCTTCCATCAATTCATCTTTGTGTACCTCAGTTTCCTCACTTATAAAATGCCAAAACTATACAAGATGATGAATAAATTTCCTTCCAGCTTTAAATCCTAAGATCCTATGATCCTATAACTACAACTAATACACAACTATGTGTGCCATATGGTGTTGACTGGCAATCAACTTAATTTCCAAAGTGTACACACTTGTACATCTGCATATATTTTTCTGGGATGCCAGTGTGTTTATCTATTCTGCCCAGTCTAACACAAAATCCCTCAAGCTACAATTGTATATGTCCCTTCCCCCAACCAATCAGAGCTGCTCCCATCAATCCTCTGACCCCTTCTGCTGCACCCCAGCTCTGCTCCCTTCCCCAACATTCCATATCATTCCACTTTCAAGGATAAAGATTAGGGGAAACTCAGCCCTCTGGACACTGGAGTGATTTATAGTTTGGGAATCCCAGACTATCCCTATCTTTGGGGGGCCAGCTTCCCAAGCACAGCAGGCTAGGCTTTGGAAGGGAAAATTACCCAAGAACCTCCTCTCAGGAACATTTGCTATTCCTGATTTATTGCCTCCACACTCTCCCTCCTGAACTGCAACTCAATTCAATTCAATTCAATAAACATCCATGGAGTACCTACTTTGTTTAAGGTGCTCAGGGCTGTGTAAGTTATTGATTAATCAAAGACAAAAAAGAAACAATTACTGTTGGCCCCAAGGAACTTACATTCCAGTGGATGAGTAGGACAGATATATAAATAAGCAAATACAAGGTAATTTGAAGGAACAGAGGCCATGAATGACTTGGAGGAATTAGAGAAAACTGTGCAGAGGAAGTGATATCTGAGAGGTAGAGATGAAAAAGGAAACTATTCTAGGAACAAGGGAAAGCTTGTGAAAATCCATAGAGGTGGGAAATATAATATCAAGCTTGAGGAACCCCTAGTAGGATAAACTGACTTCAATGTCAAGTGAGTAAAGGGAAGTAACGTGAGATAAGGCTGTAACCATAGGTTGGAGCCAGACTGTAGATGACTTGAAATTCCATGCTGAGGAGTTTGTGTTTCATTCTGAGACAACAGGGCATAACTGACAGCTTTTGTGCAGGGAAGTGAGATGATGAGACTGGTGTCTTGGGAGGATTATTCTGGGATCTGTGTGGAGGATGGATTGGAATGAGGAGAGCCTGGAATCAGGGAGACCAATGAGAAGGCTATTAACTGTAGCCCGAGTGAAAGGTAATTATCTAGGGTAGTATATGAGATGTTACAGTGGTAGAATCAACAAGACTTGGTAACTGATTAAATGTGGGGAGTTGGGGAGTATGAAATGTCAAGGATTCCTCTGAGTGAGGAACTTGGGTGACTAAGAGGATAGTAAGTACCTTTGATAGAAAGACTGAGTGGGAGACGGAGCTGAAAAGGGAGACAAGTACACTGAAAGAAGAGAAGGAATCTCAAAGGTGATTCGGAAGGTTTAGTAAATGTGAAAGCCAGAGATGGAATTTATGGAAGGGAAATTCAGAAAGACATGAAGAGAAGTTAAAGGACAAAATAAGACAGAGAAAGAGTCAAGTTGAAAGAAGAGAAGGATTTGGGATAGAAGAGAAGGATTCAAGGAGAAGAAAATTGAGGCTTTATTCCCCATGATCATAGTTAAGGATCTGAGGTGGGATCCATGCCAAATTTTTTTATACCAAGTCCCTTGATCAAGGCAGTCAGGTGGTACAGTAGATAGACTGGAGTCAGGAAGACTTGAGTTCAAATCTGACCTCAGACACTAGCTGTGTGACCCTAGGCAAGTCATTTAACCCTGCTTCCCTCAGTTCTTCATCTGTTAAATCAGCTGGAGAAAGAAAGGGTAAACCAATCCAATATCTTTGCCAAGAAAACCTCAAATGGAGTCACAAAGAGTTGAACACTACTGAAACAACTAAACAATAACCACTACTACCCCTCTACCCATTATAGCAAACTGTCATGTAAGCCGTGGAAACATAAAAGGTTGATAAGATTGGATGCCAGTATCCTTGAGGATGTGTTGCCCCAAATATGAGTGCAAGAAAAAGGCTAGGAAAACTGTGATCCAATTACTGAGGGCCTTAAAAAGAACCGAGAGCAACATGGAAGCTAGTAGATCCCAGAAACAAGAACCTAGACAGAATGGTGACAGAGCAGGATGTCAGAGAGGCAGCAGGAAGCACTTCCTTCTGGCCCACTGTGTTTGAGGCATGAAAGGAGCAACCCTTTGAGTTTCAGAGACAGCCAGGTTTCCATGTTCCTTGGGAAGATAGAAAGGCTAAGAGGAGGAGATTAGACCAATAGGGAACCTCAAATAACAGTACACAATAGAATGAAGGGAAGGGGGAGAATAAGAATTGTAGAGGGGAAGGGTTGAGATGAACAGGAATAACAAATATTTGGAAGATGGGATTTTGACCTCAACAGAAGGCAATTCTGAATCAGAGCAATAAGGGTAGCAGGAGTTAGAGTTTTCAAGGCACAGGAAATAGGAAGAACCAATGGCTCCAGAATCCTGTGATAACTGATCATGGCATTAGTGTGGGAGCAGAGGCATCAGTAAGCATCAGTCCAGGAACCAGGGCCTCCAAACACTTAGGAGATGACAGTGGAGGGGACAGGCAGGTCTGGTCAGTCATCTGGGTGAGAATATCTGATGATTAGATCTCTTTGGCCAAAGTGAACTTACACTTGGTGCTGGCCCCAAAACTTCATCCCAAAATGGCCAAGATCTAGTAACATCACAAGATACCCAGCATTAGAAACAATCATTCAGCACTTTCTCTCCAAGTTCAGGATCTCCAGAGGTTGTGAGGACTTGAGGCAGATCCTCCACTGCTTCAGCCTTCTATACTCCCTCCATGGATGGAGAAGGAATGTCATTTCCTACCATACTTTATTCCCAAAATTAAAGGGAGGAGAGGATTTCCCCAAATTCAGAAATTCCCCCACCTCTCCGCTAAATCCATTGGAGCTAAATCCAAAATTCAGAAATAGCTTTGACCTCCAGGTTCCCCATGAGATCATAGAGCTAGAGTAGGGAGGGTCCTCAGAAGACATTCAATCCAACCCCCTCATTTCACAGATGAGGAAATTGAAACCAGGAAAGTTTCAGTGACTGGCTCAAGGTCATGAGTAGTAAGCTTCAGAAATGGGATGAGTCTTCTTAACTTTTTTCACTATGTCATGTGACTCTTGCATGATATATGTTTATCTATTTATTCTATTGTGTACTGTTATTTGAGGTTCCCTATTGGTCTAATCTCCTCCTCTTAGCCTTTCTATCTTCCCAAGGAACATGGAAACCTGGCTGTCTCTGAAACTCAAAGGGTTGCTCCTTTCATGCCTCAAACACAGTGGGCCAGAAGGAAGTGCTTCCTGCTGCCTCTCCGACATCCTGCTCTGTCACCATTCTGTCTAGGTTCTTGTTTCTGGGATCTACTAGCTTCCATGTTGCTCTCAGTTCTTTTTAAGGGATTTTATTATATATATATATATATATATATATATGCATGAACAAGGGCTTTTTTCACTATATCATGTGACTCTTGCATTTACTAGGAGGATGAAATAAATGATTCCTAAGACCCCTCTTACCTAAGATTCTTTGATCCAAAGAATTTTTTTTTGAGATTTGGTCTCCCTGTCCTACCCAAGCTGAAAGTGCAATAGTGACTGACAGATCCAATCCTACTTAACCAGCTCCATTTCTGATCTGGCTTAGTTCTCTTCTCCTTAGGCAGCCTGGTGTACTGAGCCATCCTCTCCACCACCAACCCCCTTTCCACCACCCCATTCCTGAGGGTTTGCCATACTTGGGCCAGACTTACTAAAGACACCCAAATTGACTTAGCTCACAGCATCTTGAAATTCCCAAACTTAAGCTCTCCACCAGCCTTGACCTCTACAAGAGGAGAGATTCAGGTACATACCATGACACCTGGTAATACAAAGAATTTTTAAAAAATTTTTAAGGAATTTGAATATGTATTTCTAGAATATGGTATCCTGTGAATACTAAATTGAAGAAATTACCATTGTCAAAGATCGAGGGTTTAGTGCTCAGGGTTTAATCATTCCCCTCCCATGGTTGTCTTTATTCAGCTACAGCTATACTTCAATTAACAAATCTTCTGAAATCAAAGTTCTTTTTAGGGGAGCACCCTGGGCCTGATTACAGAAGAGGTACGATGAAATCCCATTCTCCTTAGCACTAGGTCTGCGGCAATAAGGAGCAAGGACTCATGATCCTGTCTCAGGGCGCTGTTTTTAATATATGGACCAGGGCCTAGGTCAGTTGAAGACAGGCTGATCTCCATGCAGATAAGTCAGGCACAGTCTAACCTACACTTCCTCTCCTAGTACATTCATTAATTCAATAAACATTTGTTAAGCACCTACTATATTCCAAGTGCAATATTAAGCACAGGGGATACAAAAAGAGACCAAAGATAGTCCCTGCCCTCGAGGAGCTTATAATCTAATGGGGGAGACACATGTGTATACACATATATGAAGCTAGTCATATACAGTCTAAATAAAAAATAGTCAAGAGAGGGAAGACACTAGAATTAAAAGGGGTTAGGAAAAGCTCCCTGTAGAAGAAGGAGTATTAGTTGGGGCACAAAGGAAGCGTCATGAAGCATACTCAGAAACACATATATACACACAAGAGAAATATTCACTGATCTTTCTAAGGCCCAGTCCCAGTCTCTTCTGGTTTGACCTTACTATTACCAAACCAAAGTGATGTGTATAATCCATGGAGCAAATCATTCAAAATGGGCAGTAGGACAGAAGTAAGATACAGGTCTAGGTATAGTATAAGGTAAATAAATCTATTTAATTCCCATTTTCCTTCTTATTTCAATGGACTCTCTTTGTCCATTAATTCAGCCACAACTTGGCAGGCTGGGCAGAGCAGAGCACGGTACATCTTCCAGTGCCCCAAACCTTGCATTCCATCCCTAAATCCAGTGGCAATAGGGCCAGGGGGTGAGATTAAGTCTGAGGCAATGAGTATATTTCCCATGGTTCCCTTGGGGCCACTTGCTAAGATGCCAACAAGACTGATGTCATCAACAGCTTAAAGGGGACATGAGAAAACAGTCTGAGCCAAAGGAGAGCAAATCCTAATCAAGGAAATAAGACCATGGAGATAAGTCAGAGCCAGAAGCAAACCACTCTTAAATAAGCAAAGGAAAGTCATAACCAGAATTTACTCAGTGGTTGGTTGGGTCACACTAGGGCTAGTAGAGACCCAGAAAGTAAATAGACCCAGAAGGCAAGACTAATAATCAGGAAAGATTTAACATTGGGAAATGGTTAGAAGTCCAGGCAGATCATCAATGTCAAGGAGGTCTTGGTGGATTATAGCATCAGGGAGCCCTTCTAGCACCCAACTGGCTGAAGTCCAGAGAGGTGGGTAGTCAGCACTGGGTACAAGCCCACCATGGGTGAGACTTCATTTCTTAGCAAGCAAGGTCACACAACTAGATAGTGAAGGAGTTGGAGAAAGAATCCAGGATAAAATATCTTCCTAGATCTCAAACCAGAAGGGACATTGGAGTTCTTCTACTCCAAAGATTTCTTAACCTGGGGTCTATGGACTTCCAAGGAGTTTGTTGTTGTTGGCTAGTCATTTTTCAGTTGTTTCAGACTCTGTGTGACCTCATTTGAGATTTTCTTGGCAAAGATAGTGAAGTGGTTTGCTGTTTCCTACTCCAGCTCACTTTACAGAAGAGGAAACTGAGGCAAACAGGGTTAAGTAAATTGCTCAGGGTGGCACAGCTAGTAAGATTCTGCAGCTAGATTTGAGCTCAGGAAGATGAGTGTTTCTGACTCTAGGCCCAGTGCTCTACCCACCATACACCCAAGGGGTATCTGGATAGATTTCAAGGGTCTTTGAACTGGGAAGGGGGGGGTGGGAATTACATCTTTATTTTCCCTAACTCCTAATTGAAATTTAGCACTTCTTTCAATTATGATTTTTAAAAATTATTCTGAGGAGGGGTCTCAAAGGCTTTACCAGACTTCCAAAGGAATCCATGACACAAAGAAAGGTTAAAAGTCCCTGATGTAGTCCAGTGTCTCATCTGTGAGATGAGGAAACTTGTGGCCCAGGAAGCTTAAGTGATGGTCATACAGGTAATAATCATTGGAGCTCAGATTTAAACCAAAGTCATCCAATTCCAGTGCCAGTTTCTTTCCTACCTTTTTCCCAGATTCTGTATTTGTGGTTTTTAATAGTTACTGTGCAAACCCACACACCCTGCTACTGGGGAGGCTGAAACTAGTGAATCCCTTAAGTCTGAGAATTCTGAACTTCAGCAGAACTAAAGCCCACTGAGGGTGGGAGTGGGGGTCACCAGGATGCCTAGGAAGGGGTGAACTCTACCAGGACATAAAAGGAGGAGGCCCAAGCTTCTGGACATACCAGTGGTGGGGTTAGCCAAACAGGGAGGTCTAGTATCCAAAAAAACAAAACAAAAAAGGGGTTTTAAGGTTAGGCTTGAGGATATCACAGTGGATGGAGTATGGGCCAGGAATCAGGAAGATCTGAGTTCAAATACAGCCTCAAATACTTCATAGGTGTTTGACCCTGGACAAGTCACTTAAACCTGTTTGCCTCAGTTTCCTCATCTGTAAAATGATCTGGAGAAGGAAATAGCAAATCACTCCAATATCTTTGCCAAGAAAACACCAGATGGGGGCACAAAGAGCAGAACATCACTGAAAGTGAATGAACAATAACAAGATTAGGTTAGGAATACAAAGACAAAATAATTAAACAATCTCTGCCTTCAGGAAGCTTACATACTACTTGGATTAAATATCCTAGAGAACCACAGGCCACTGAGAAGTGTCTTGTCCAGGGTCATACAGCCAGTATGCATCAGAAGCAAGACTCAAAACCAAGTGTTTTTGATTTAAAGGACTCAGCTTCTGATCTCTATACCATACTGTCTCTTTCAACAAACACTTATGAATCAAAATACAAAGCCAGAGGACACCAGCAGTGAGATGGGACAAGAATTAACTGCAGAATTAAGCCTCCTTAGACTCTACCTGCCTAGGAAATGGGTTGGTATCAACATCTGGGTAAGAGACAAACCTATAGGTAGGAGTTAAGGGACCTGAGCTTCAAAAAGAAGAGGTTTAAACAAACAGAGTATGGCTGGGATGCCTTGGGATTTGCCTGAGTCCAGAAAGGAGACAGCGTGATGGTTAACCTTCACTCTGAAAATCTGGGGGGTGAGGAAAAGGAAACAGCAGTAGACCCAACAGCTGTAAACTAACCCCAGGAAGCAATGGCACTGGGGTGGGGGGTGGGGGGCATTGGTCTGCCTTAGAGGACTTGGCCAACTCTAGACACAGCTACTTCAGGAGACTCTGAGAACACTAAACTGGACAGATCTCTGAGTCATTGTGGAGGGCCTCTGAAAGCTAATGGATGGAGAGGCCAGATGATGGGTGGCCTAACTATACAAGGGGAAAATGTGGGAGCTGTAAACTGTCACACATTGGAGGGAAAACCAGTGCAAGTCCAACTTTTCTTCCTGCCAGCAAATTATTTAACTCACTAACCTCCAGTGAATAGCAGCTGCTGATGGTCAAACCACGGAAAAGGGAAAATCAGGTTTCTAGCTGTGGGACCTTTGTTAGCTCTACTCTAGACCCCACAATCTGTTCCAGTGGATCAAGGCCATTCATGTGTTACCCCAAGTTATGAGACTCTAAGAGATAGCAAGGCACCAGCCAGAATCACAAATTAATGAATTAAAACTGCCCTTTGAGTTTTCCCAGTGGCCCATTCATTTAAAATGAATCAGGAAAGCAAAAAAGGAGCTTTGAATTAATATGTTCCCCCTCAAATGAGCAAATATTCTTGAACAATAGAACATCTGGTGAAGGTAAGGGGAAGGAGTTTCTTGCAATTAAGCATTACTTTGAATAAGCTAATATCACATTTAACAAGGTTTTACTATCTTGGCAATATCATTGCTAGCATCATAATCATTAATAATAATGTACATCATCAGCGTACGTTTGCACAAGTATTCCCTCTTCTTTCTTCCAAGGAGCTCAGGTATCTTTACAAACAATTTCTAGCCTATAATGTGGGATTCCAGTTTGGCACACATAGGGATGGGATAGAAGTGAGGTAAGGACCTGAGGGGCTGAGAAAGCTTTTCTTACAAAACATCACTTTAAATCCCATAGGCCCCCATTCCCTAGATCACGCTGTTCTCATATCTCAGTAACAATCTCATCACTGCTCTTCCTTCCTGCCATTTACACTGTAGAAGAACATTAGGACTCACTACCTTAATATACACATATATTCACTCACCTATCAGAGCTAAATGTACAGCCAAATAAGCCAGCTCCTCACTTGTCCTAGGACTCACCATGGCATTCTCCATCTCTCTCCTCCAAATTTATTAATTCTCTTTCTCACTCATTCCTTCCAAGTTCCCAAGGTCCTCTCTTGAAGTTCTTCTGTAGGAATCAGCAAGGGAGCTGAATCCAGACTGGAGGTTAAGGCTAAGGCAAACATAAATAAACAGACAAGGTTAAGTCTGGACCCAGGTTCCCTTTGATCTTCCCCCTCTTGTATTGCCTACTTCTTTATAGCAAACAGTGAGAATGTGATCAAAAAAAAAAATCAGCTTGCCTTTCTTTGGAGACAACACCTTTTATAAAAGTACAGATGAGGAAGAAATAAGGGCTTAAATAGAGCAGAAAATTCCCAAGTGTCAAAATGCCAACTGGCCAGGCAGAAAACACAAGGAAGAGAACATTTAGAGAGGATAATTTCACCATGTCCCTTAGTTCAGGAAACGGGCACATCCAGGCAAACTCTGCAGGCAGATAATTCCTTAAGTGGGTCAGTCACGCAAGGTTCCAACTGTTCTTGATTAAATTCTCTTGTACTTTTGGCAATACTTTTCCTCTTCATTGACTGAAGTCTCCCTTCTCTAACCATTCCTATTGTCTTAACAGACCTCTACCTTCCATGATCCTTCAGTCCCTCTTCCAGCTGTGGAAAAAAAATTCATTCCCCACTGGCCTTCTTGTTGATAAGGAAATGGCTTCTCCATTTACTAGGACTGTGGTCTTGAGTAAGCCCCTTCATCTCTGGGACCTCTAATGAGGTGTAGGCTCTGGGACCCCTCCCCCCTTTTTGAGCTCTCCTTGATTCTTTGAGGTACGGGCTCTGGGAAAGTAAACCTTCCCAGGGAGGACATTTGCCTAAGGTCATGGGCCTTGAGATGCGGCTCTGCCCAAGTCTTTAGCTGGCTTTGTTCCAATGGTTCCCCACCCTTGAATTGTCCTGGCCCACCATTGTCTATGGTCTCCAGGTAGCCTCCAGCAACTTCCCACCCTGAACCACTCATTACTGGAGTCTGACCTCATCTGGCTCCTCCTGAAGACCCTCCCCAATCTCCTCCTCTGGACCACCCCTAGACTCCTCCCACAACCTTATTGTATATAGAACCCCATCTTCCCTCCACGTGTGTGAGAGCACCATGGAATAGTCTGGTATAGATTTGCTCTGTGAGAGCACCTTTAAATGGCCTAGCACCCCACGTGGCGAACTTCAACTTTCAATAAACTTTACTTTTTCCTTGGCTGAGAAGACTTGAGTGGAATTCTTTCCGCAGGACCCGGCATGTTGGTATTTTGGGGTCTCAGGCAGCCCTAACCGTCTTTGGGCTCCTCTTCACCTCCAGTTTCCTTACCTGTAAAATAGGATTAATTTTACCCCCAGAGATAACATAGACCTACTTTGAAGGATTGTAATGAAGCTCAAATGAAATGATATATGTAAAGTCCTTTGCAAACCTAAAAGCCTTATGAACATCACCTCTCATCAAGGAGATGGAGCCTTACCAGAAAAAAAGACAATTAAAGACTATATTATGCAATATTAACTGGAAATACAATGGGAATCACAGAAAGCATCCTCTTAAGGGTGGAGTAAAAGCTGGAACTTGAAAGATGGGAAGAACAGAGATAAGCAGAAGGGTGGAGAATGAGCCTAAAGCAAAGAGGTAGGAATGAGCTTATAAAAGAATTGTCAAGGAAATCCTGCCTGCAGCAAAAGGTGTGTGTTGGGGTGGAGAGTTGAAAGGAAGGTTGGCTATTTGGGATGCCAGATGATAGAAGCCTTGAAAAGCTAAGCAAAGGAGTTTGGATTTTGTGCCTTAGGGAGCCATTGTATGCTTTTAAATAAGGAGCATGATGAAATCAATGTCAGGAAAATCAGGGCAACTGAGGGCAGACTTTGCCAATCTGTTCCATCCTGTTCTAGGGCAATGGCTCAGGGAGAGAGCCTAGTGAGAAGCAGATGAATCAGCCTGATAGCTTGTGTTTTAAGAATAAAACAAATCCAAAACCCCAAACTTGAAGATTCTACAGTTTCCCCCACCATTGCTCCAGTAAAGCTGGTAGCTGTACCTCCCCTCCCCATCCCAGCAGAGAGAGAAAGACACACACACACACACACACACACACACACACACACACACACCACCCCATATACATACCCTGCAGCTGTTGACCTTTTGTAACTCATTTTGCCTTTCAGAGCTGCCTTTCCTGTTCTTTTTTAATATTATTCCACCTGGATAAAAATATGTGGAAGGGAACTATATGGCAAGATTTGGTCACAGCCTTGCGCTCTTAAGGTCATCCCTATGAAGACAGTCAGTCTGAAAGCCGCAGGGAGGATGGATTGGGGGTCAGGTATGGGGGAGAAGACTAAACACAGAGAGGCCATAGCATGCTAGAATGAAAGAGCTTGGAGACCAAGTTCAACACCCTTCTTTTATAAATTAGGGAAACTGAGGCACAGAATTTCTTCATCTGTAAAATGATGGGGTTGAAGGCTATTGCAGCAATTCATAGGCAGGGACATGATAGGATTGGCCAAAGTGGCTTCATAGGGAACAAAGAAGAAAAGCTCAATCAAAGGGACATTTTAAGAGAGAAATGACAAAGTGGTCAATTTAATAATAATGTTTTCACAGATCACATAATTTTAGAGCTAGAAAACAAATGGCATTAAGAATCACTAAGATGATGGATTCTATGACATCTAAGATCCTTGACAATTCTAAATTCATGATTCTATGATCCCTTGATTTTACACATGGAGAAACTGATTACCAAAAAGGGTGAGTCAACATATGAATGGTTATTATCATTTGCATTATTAATAATAATAATTTGTCTCTTGAACTTACATTTATTTTTTAATTTCATTATATTATTTTTTCAAATAAGAAGAATCTATTTCCTGGTTGTTGTCCTTCATTCTTGAAGAGGACCAAAATGATATCAGTGTGTTGGGGTCAAGAAAACTTGGAAGGCTCTACCACAGGTCAGCCACAAATAATAATACATGTGAACATTTGGAATGGATTTGTGAATTTGTGCATCTCATGCTTCTTTAGAGCTGTTGCTTCTGTTTTGCTCATAGTGCACAGCTTCTTCTTTGATGTAGGCATGCCATGATGGCAATCCTGTGCCAATGTCTCCCATGTCTTACAATCAATTCCAGAATTCTTCAGAGAAATCTTGAAAGTGTCCTTGTATCACTTCTTCTGATCCCTATGTAAGCATCTGCCTTGAGTTCTCTGTAAAATAGTCTTTTAGGCAAAGGTACATTTAACATCCAAACAACATGACCAGTCCATCAGAGTTGTCCTCTCTGCAGTAGAGTTTGAATCCTTAGCAATTCAGCTTGAGAAAGGATCTCAGTGTCTGGTACCTTATCTTGCCAGGTGATCTTCCTTAGACAATTCAAATGGAAGTCTTGGCTTGTAGCCTTTTCAAGATAAATAATTCATCATCAGTGTGGTAGTTGACACCGATGCTCTTTTCATCCTCTGAATGTGTCCAATAATATCACTGAAAACATTATGCTAAAAAGCAGGAGAGCAAGCACCAAACCTTGCTTTGAAAATCGTCCAGTATCCAGAACCCATGCAAGCATGCCATCATGAAACTGGTGTACAATACTGATGAATTTCTCCAGGCAACCAACTTTTGCCATTATCTTCCACAAGCCCTCATGACTGACAGTATCAAGGACCTTGATCAAATCAATAAAGGTTTTGGAGAGACCTCTGTTCTGCTCCTGGTATTTCTCCTGGAGTTGTCAGGCAGCAAACACCATATCAATCATTCTTTAGCCCTTTCTGAAGCCATACTGGCTCTAAGATAGATGACCATCTTCCAGGTGAAGGATCAATTGATTAAGGAGGATTTGTACAATAATTTTGCCACCAATGACTGACAGGGATCACTCCCACCCCCACCCCTGCTATGATTGTCACAGGACCACCTCTTTCCTTTTCCTTTATAAAAATGGATAATGGAGGCATCCTTGAACTCCTGGAGGATAACCTCTTCTTGCTACATAACCTAGAAGATTTCAGTCAGCTTCTGTAGAGCAGCAGACCATCTGCTTCGTAGATATCTGCTGGAATGGAATAAGCACCAGGCTCTTTGCCACACAAGAGGAGCCTGATAGCATTCAAAACCTCTTCTTCAACTGAAAGGTTGGCTAGAGAGTAAATGACTTCAACCTAAGGTCAATGGCTTCAGCATTGGTTGATGAATAACAATCTGTTGAGAATGCTCTGGAAGTGTTCAGTCCATCTCCTCCAGGATCATGTCCTTATCACTAAGCAATATGGTTCCATCAGCACTGAGTAGCTGAGATACACAATAGGTCTTTGTTCCAGAAATAGCATTCAGGGAATCATAAAAGTGCTTTGGAGTATTACTATCAGCATAAAACAGAATTTCATCTGCCTTCTTACTGAGTCAAGAATCCTTTATCTCTCTAAGCTTCACTTACACTCTGCCTTTGAAGAAGTTAAATGCTGCCTTCTTAGAGACAGATGAACTGTGCTGCTGGTAACCCTATAGAACTCTCATTTTTTGTTTAACAGTTTCTGAATTTCCCCATCATTTTCATCAAATCCCCCATGATTTTTGCAAGTGTTCTGGCCCAGATGAGTAAATACAGTGCCATCCATCACATCTCTAAAAGCTGTCTGCTACTTTTCTCCTCCACTGTTGCTAAGAGTGTTGGCTCAGCTTTCCCTCTAATGAACTGTTCAGGCTGAAGAACTCTCTAATCTATTGACATTAAGTATTCTGATAGTCATCTTGCTACCTTTTTTTGAGGACCACCACTTCTGTCAAATTAGCAAGAACCTATTTTCTCTCACTTTGCTTTCCCCCCAAAATTAATCTTTTTTTTTAAGAAAAAAGCAAAGGAAAACCCTCATAACAAACATACATCATCAAGCAAATCAAAATTTCTCATTGACCATAGCCAGAAATGTATGTATCATTTTTATTATAAGTCCATTACTTTTCTGTTCAGAGGTGGGTAATATAGTTTATTTTCCATCTGCTGGAACCATGATTTATCATTGCATTGATCAGAGTTCTCAAGTCTTTCAAAGTTGTTTTAATTTATAATTCATCATTATTCAAATTGTTCTCTTAGTTTTTACTTTTACTTTGCATCAATTCATAGAGTCTTCACAGTTTCCTCTAAAACTATCCATTTTGTTATTTATGATGCACTAATATTTCATTTTATTCCTGTGTCACAATTTGTTTAGATATTACCCAATAGATGGGCATCCCTTTAGTTTTCAAGGTTTTGTTACTATAAATATTTTTGTATGTATAGTTTGTTTTCCATTGTAAAGCCAAGCATGCATAGCTTTCCAGAGGACGGTTGCTGTGAATAGCTTTAAGATTCTCATCACATAGTATAGTAAACTTTCTATTTATTCAGCAGTAGACTAAAGCAAAGCATTCACAGAAACCAAAGTACAGCATTCACAATGATATAACATAACAACTTATCACTAAAGTGACCACAGTTTTAAACCAAAGATATTATTCAATTAAGTCCTTAACTCAATCATCCTTAAGGAGAAGTCCTCCTTAAGGGATACAAAATACAAATGTCTCCCACCCCTAGGTCACATTGCCTTAATCTCTCTATCAGAAAGTCTGCTTGATTGGAGACTAGCTTCCAATCATCCTTAACTCAATCATCCTTTAAGGGTACAAGGTACAAAGTACAAAGTTCTCCACCCCTAGGTCACAGTAAATCAAGATCTTGTCAGTCAGAACTAAGTACCCAAGGAGAGGTCTTTTCATCTTGGCTCAAGGCTGGTTCCCAAACTTCATGGTTCCTTTTCCATGGTCCCAGCTCTCGCCTGAATTCACCCAACTGTCACCTGGATTCACAGGCAGGCAGCTCTCAACATGTCATCCAGCTCCTATTTCAGGTCCTCATCCAGTTCCCATTCCATATTGAATCTCACAGTGTCCAGTCCACTTCAAGTCCTTCACAGTTTGTTTCTGGGAAGGAAAAGCTTAACAAAGACAAAACAACATTCATGCACATTGCCAGCACCATCATCAATTCACTATCTGCTTGTGAAATCAACACAGACCCACAAATCAACACAGACCCACAAACACAAATCATCAGTATAATCCCAGGACCTCGGAAACCCTCCCCCAGGACTTCTGTAAACAGACAACAAGAAAATCCTCTTTCAGGGCTTCCAGGAAGGTCCCAGGGCTTCTGTATAAAGTATGACAAACACAAATCAACACAGACAGAACAGATAAACAGAGTGCTGGACACCACAAGTTTTCTCCTTCTCAGTTCTGCTCAGTCCCAGCTGTGCTCAAACTTTTTATCTGTCATTAGCTCCTCTGTTCACCTACCTCCTACTTTCTTCCTATTCCTGTCTTTGGCAAGTCCCTCCTGCTGTGGGATTCACAGGTTCTGTTTCTTAACAAAGACTTGATATAATCAGGGCAAGGCTCAAAGACACTTAAACTGAAACAAGGTACTAAGTATTCATTTGCTTATCATTATATCCATATAGGTTTTTTCCCCTTTTATTTCCTCAGAAATATACATTTATAATATATAATAATAATATGTTATATATGTAATATTATAATATATAATTATAAATATATATAATGCAGGAATCACTGAGTTAAAGTATATATATTCTGGGGGCAAAAGTCTGGTGACATTTGGAGCATAGTTCCAAATTGCTTTCCAGAATAGCTGGACCAATTAACAGTTCTACCAACAATGCACTAGTGTGCCTATTTTCCCCCATCCCCTCCAACATTTCTCGTTTTCCTCTTTTGACATCTTTGCCAGTCTTAAAAGTATGAAGTAAAACCCCAGAGATACTTTACTGAGCATTTGTCTAATTATTTGTGATTTGGAGCATTTTTTTCTTATGGTTGTTGAAAGCCTGGATTTCTTCCTCTGAAAACTTCCTACATGCATTCTTTGACCATCTATCTATCTATATAAATAATTTTATATAAATCTATATTGAACAGAAAAAGTTTCCAGGGTACTTGAAGAAATAACTTGTTCATTTTAATCCACTTAATTTAGATAAAACCTTTAGGTCTTTAGTTCATTTCAGAAAATAATAAAATGAAAAGAAAGAAGGAGATCATGTGTGACTGTTGGATTGGAGAAGAGGAAGAGACAACATTCAAGAGATAATGGAATCATAGATATAGAACTCGAGGCCAACTAGTGTAAGTCTTTCATTTTACAGATGAGAAAATTGAGGTCCAGGGAAATGGAGGTTATACAAGTAGGATTATAAGGCAGGATTTAAACTGAAACCTTTTGACTCCAAAGCAAGTGTTCACTCCAGTGTATCATGCTGTCTACCATTTGTGATCTTGTGTGAGAAGTAAAGGCAGAGAGAGGAATAAGGGATGGGAGAAAGATGTGAGAGTATGTGTGAGGGTTGGGTGATGAGACAGTCTATGGAAGTTTTTATAAGAAAAGGTTTCCGTTCTAACAAAGGATCACAGAGGAAAGATATTGTCTCATACTTTTTCATATGCATATATCTGGTCCCAGAGTCGCCATGGTGATGCTGTATATGTTTGCAGAGCTGGAAGGCTCTCGAGATGGAAAATGAAGCCAGGGAGTGGACCAAGGCAGGGAGTCCAGAAGGAATTTTCCTCTGATCCACAGCAGGCGATTAGTTAACAGAAATCTTGCAGGCTCTTCTGGGGTTAGTCATCAAACCTGCTATTTCCAACAGCTCAGAAAAATAAAATAAAATAAACCACAACAGTTGCTCTTGGGAATGTCAATGCAGTCCTCTCTACTCCTAGCAGAAGTATAATAGATAGGAATTCAGTTATGGGACTCACAGTACAAGACAATAAAGGCCAAGGCCCCATCTCAGTGCACCAAACACAGCAAGGAAGTGGAAAGGCTAATTCTTGAGACTGGGCCAATGAAACTACTTTATCACTTTCTTTTATTCAGGAAATCCACCATTCCCCTCTTATTATTGCCTAAGCCTCTTGCCTATCCTTGATGGAATTGGAAAACAGCTGCTCTGCAACATCTGTAGGCTATTCACTCCTATAGGGGACTGATGCAATGAAAAATTTCCTAACAATTACAGCAACGCAAACATGGGTTTGGCCATCTAGGGATGTAGTGGTTTTCCCCTCATTAGCAGTGTTGGAGCAATGGTTGAATGACCACACCACTTCTCAAGTATGTTGCTAAGAGGAGGCTTGGGCAGGTATAGGTTAGAATAGATCGTCACTGGGGCTTCTTCCAACTCTGGAATTCTGTGTCTTTCCTTCTTAGCCCTCTCTTCTCCTAAGACAGGTTCTTTTTTATTCTATTATAGTATATTGCTGGAACTCAAAAGGGCTCCACCAAACAATTAGAAGGGTCAGACAATGCTAAGGCAAGAGACTCTTTCATTTAAAGTCTTCAGATGAAGACCACATGGGACAGCAACAGGAGCAGTCGGGGTGGGAAGGAGGGAACAAAGGTAGTTAAGGGAAAGATAATAGGGCAACCCGTTGACCTTCATATGCATTGCAGCTCAGACTGGCACATCCAATTGAAACTGGGAACATCAGGTAAAAACAGTGTTGCTCAATTCGAAGTCAGAAAGTCACAGATTCAAATTCTGCCCCATACACTAACTAGCTCTATGACTCTAGGCGAGTCATTTAACTTTCCTGAGTCTCAGTTTCCTTATCTGTAAAATGAAGGTTGTACTTGATAATTTCTAAGATTCCTTCGAGTTCAAAATCTTGTTCTAATCTTCAAATCTAAATCAAGTTCTAAATCTAAATGATCCTACAAATCACAGAACCTGAATTCATGTCTTAATTCTTCCACTTAAATGAGGGAGTTTGACAATATGGCCTCTGAGGTCCTTTTTCTAGCTGAAACCCTCCTTTCAACAGGGAGAGACAAGAAGAGAGCTTCCTACACCAGAGATCACACCCCTCTCTGTCTCTGTCCCTCTGTCTCTCTCTGTTTCTGTCTCTCTGTCTCTTTCTCTGTCTCTTTCTGTCTCTTTCTCTGTGTATCTCTCTGTCTGTCTCTGTCTCTGTCTCTTTCTCCCTCTCTGTCTCTGTCTCTCTCTCCCTCTTTCCTTCCCTCTCTCTGTCTCTGTTTCTCTCTTTCTTTCTCTGTCTCTTTCTGTCTCTTTCTCTGTGTATCTCTCTGTCTGTCTCTGTCTCTGTCTCTTTCTTCCTCTCTGTCTCTCTCTGTCTCTCTGTCTCTCTCCCCCTCTATCTTATCTCTCTGTCTCTGTCTCTTTCTCTGTTTGTCTCTGTCTCTGTCTCTCTCTGTCTCTTTCTCTCTCTGTCTCTGTCTCTTTCTCTGTTTGTCTCTGTCTCTGTCTCTCTCTGTCTCTTTCTCTGTCTCTCTGTCTCTGTCTCTCTCTGTCTCTCTGTCTCTGTCTCTCTCTGTCTCTCTGTCTCTGTCTCTCTCTGTCTCTCTCTCTGTCTCTGTATCTCTGTCTCTGTCCCTCTCCCTCTCTCTCTCTCTCTGTCTTTC
>CM053596.1:136852017-136868026 GCA_028646575.1 Pseudocheirus occidentalis | reverse complement strand
CTCTGTCTCTCTCTCTCTCTCTGTCTCTCTCTCTCTCTCTGTCTCTCTCCCTTTCTCTCTCTCTGTCTCTCTCCCTTTCTCTCTCCCTCTCTCTCCCTCTCTCTCTCTCTCTCTCTCTCTCTCTCTCAGCACCATCTCACTGTCCCCTCCCTCACCCTGAGGCTCCATGTCCTGTCCCACTCTTTCTCTAACTTCTATTGCCTGAAGATCAGTGTCCTTGATAAAGAAAGCAGGAGCAAAGTAAGAATGAAACCATTTCACCTTCTCTCTAGGATCTGTCATCTTGATGTCCAAGTCAACCAGAAGTTTATGCTTTCATTGTTTTTACTCTTTCCTCCAACCAATGAAGAGGGAGAAGAGGAGGAAGAAGAAGCTAATATTCATACAGTGCTCGCTCACCGTGCTAAGCACTTTACAATTATGATGTCATTTCATCCTCCCAACCCTGGGAGATAGGTGCTATTATTACTCCCATTTTACAGATGAGGAAACTGAGACAAGCAGAGGTTGCGTGACTTGCCCAGGGTCATACAGCTAGTAAATGTCTGAGGCTGGATTTGAACTCAGATTTTCCTGACTCGAGGATGGATACTCTATCCACTGACCCCTCTACCTACCTCAAATGAGGCAGTTAAGCCCAGAGTTACTAAATGATTCATTGAAGGCCCAAAAAGAAGAGGCTATAAAGAAACCTATAAAGCATTGAGGTATCTCTCATATGGGGTAATAAGCTTTGGCCAGGAAGACAAGCAAATAGAACAGGTATCAAAGGACAAGAGCCCCAGCTGATGCAGATCCAGCCTTGATGTTCCAATCCCTTTATCTACCTATGGTTGAGTTACAAGGAGCAGAGATGGGAGATGAAAGGATCACCTGGTATTCTATTTGATGCCCATCCACTCACACTTTTTGGGTCTCATGTCCCTGCCAAACTCCAAAGCCCTGAAGCTCCTTGGCAAGACCTACACATTTTCTTAAAGCCATTTCCAGATTAGATAAATAAAAAAGACAGAAACAAGCTAAGCAGTGCTAGGCAGCGAGCTGTGAGTTTGAGTATAAGGATAATGGGTCCCTATACCCTGGAAATCTGGCACCGCCAGACTGTGCTAAATTAGCTACAAAGAAGTCATCTGGTCAATTTAGCTTTAATTCCATCAAGTTGGGTTTTTTTTTTTTCTGGGATTAATTTTTTTTTTTTTGGTAACATTTGCCATTGGGTTGGGAATAAAGTAGAACTTAAAAATAGTCTAATTAGAGGCTGTGCCATACGGCCTTGTCACACGCCATCCAAGCAGTCAGGAAGGAAAATAAAGAAGAAATTGCAAATACAATTAAATAAATATACCAAAATAAATTATAATAAACCCAAGCAGGCCTTGGCCCCAGCCTCTGAATTCTCCTAGGCAGTTCTCAGTGATGTGTGTGCAGAGCCACTTGGCAGACTGAACTCAGCTGGGTTTGGTTCAGCAATTCTCAGGAATGTGTGTGGGAACCCAGTGCCAGGCAGAGCTGCCCAGGCGAGGTGTCACTGAGAGGATAGATGGGACAAGACTGACAGAGGCCAGGCAGTGCCCGTTCCCCTGGCTCTCCAATGGTCTCACCTCTGCCCAGCCTGCCTGAGTATGGAGGGTCTCACCTCTTCCACTGTTCTAAAGGAAAATGTGCCTAACAGTCAACCAAAGCAGAAAGTAAATCAAAGCAGTGATTGTGCTCTGTCCAAACTGCTCTGTGCCTAACAGACCACCATATGCTAAAAAGGCAGGGCAGCTAGGTATCAAAATGAATAGAGTATAGGACTTTAAGGCAGGAAGGCCTGAGTTGGAATCCTGCCTCAGATACTTCCTAGCCATGTGACCCTGGGCAAGGCATTTTAATTCTCTCTCTGCCTCAGTTTCTTCATCTGTAAATTGGGGATAGGTGGCATAATGGTTAGAGCTCCAGGCCCAGAGTCTGGAAGACTCATCTTCCTATTTCAAATCTGGTCTTAGATGCTTAAGAAGCTGCTTGACCCTGGGCAAATCATCTTACCCTGCCTGCCTCAGTTTCCTCATCTGTAAAATGAGCCAGGGAAAGGCAAACCACTCCAGTATCTGTGCCAAGAAAATCCCAAACAGGGGCACAGAGAGTCAGACACAACTGAAACAACAACAAAACAGGGGTAATAATAGCATCTGCCTCAACTGGTTGTTATAAGGAGCAAATGAGATGATTTACACAAAGGGCTTTGAAAAACCTTAAAGTAATATACAAATGTGAGACTTTTTATTAACATACGCCATTTAAGTCTTCTGGTGGCAATAATTATAATGACAAAAATCAGGATAACTCTTTGTTCTTCAGAGTTTCAAGCTAACAACCACAGTATACTAGAATTGGGCAACCAAGGGAGACAATACCATGTAATATAACGTATAATATCACGGAAAGGAGATTAGTCTTGAGAAACAGAAGACCTGATTTCAGTTTCTGGCTTTGATAAATACTAGTTATATGTACCTAGGCAAGTCAATTAAGTTCTCTGAGATTCAATTTCCTCAGTGGCAAAATAGAGATACTCTACTTAGCCAGGTGGCATGGTGGACATAGCTCTGAGCCCACAATCAAAGGGAACTGAGTTCAAATCCTATCTCAGACACTTACTGTGTATCCCTGAGCAAGTCACTTAACCTCTGTCTGCCTCAGTATTCTCACTTGTAAAATACGGATAATAATAACACCTACGTCCCCAGGTTGTTTTGAGAATGAAATGAGATATTATTTGTAAAGTGCCTGATATATAGTGAGCATTTAATAAATACATAATTAATAAATAATATAATAAATTCTTTCTTTTCTTCCTTTCTATCTCACAGAGTTATTATGAGGAAAGAGCTCTGTAAATTTTAAAATGCTATATTAATATTGAGGTTGTTATTAGTCTGACCTTGCACAAATGACTTCAATTTGGGGAGCCTCAGGTTTCTCATCTGTAGAAGGAGGGAATAGATGATCCCTAAGGCCCCTTACAGCTGGAAAGCCCTATGGGTACATACAAATTCACAGCATATTATTTACATTACTAAATAACATATGTTCATATAAGTCAGTAAACAAAAATACAATTTTTGTTTTGGTTTGGTTTTTTTGCTTTTTGGAGGAAGGAGGGCAGGGCAATTAGGGTTAAGTGACTTGCCCAAGGCTAGTAAGTGTTAAGTGTCTGAGGTTGGATTTGAACTCAGGTGCTTCTGAATCCAAGGCCGATGCTCTCTACTCACTGTACCACCAAGCTGCCTCAAAAATTGCATCTTCTATTGATTTTAAGGAATGTCTAATAATAAATGACAGTAGCTTATATGGCCAACTTCGACAACCATACTTTTAGAAAGTTATGATTTCCTTTTGGGAGATATTCCCAATACTGCTTTACAACCCTCATAAAGTACCTGGCCCATAGGCATTCAAAAACACCTTGTCAATTGATTGATTGATTTAATAGGCCTTCATGAATTACTACAGCCCCCCCCAAAAAAATTTTCACCTAGTGGCCAAACTTCTAGTGATGAGCAAGGTCCCCACATGACCCAGCTACACACAGCAGAGTATTGGGTTCATACTCAAAATCAGCTCACAACATTTAATTATATGAATCTGTGATATATACCTTTCCAGTGTTCTTACATCTTATTCCACAATACATACTCTCCAATCCAATGACACTGGCTTCGAGGCTATTGTACAAAAAAGACACTCCATCTCTTGGCTCTGGGCATTTTCTCTGCCCTGCCCCCCAAGCCTGGAACCGTCTCCCTCCTCCATTCTGACTACTGACCTTCCTGGCTTTCTTCTTCTTTTTTTTTTTTTAATCAACAGAGAATAAGAATTTGTCCTTTTTTTTTTTGGAGGGGGGAGGGCAGGGCAATTGGGGTTAAGTGACTTGCCCAAGGTCACACGGCTAGGAAGTGTGTCAAGTGTCTGAGGTCATATTTGAACTCAGATCCTCCTGACTCCAGGGCAGGTGTTCTATTCACTGCACCACCTAGACACCCCTCCTGGCTTTCTTTAAGTCCTGACTAAAATCTGGCCTTCTACAAGGATCCTGTGCCTTCCTTCTGTTAATTATTTCCTATTTATCCTGCATATAATTTGCTCTGTATATATCTGTTGGCATGTTGTCTATTCCATTAGATCATAAGCTCCCGAAGGGCAGGGACTGTCTTTTGCCTCTTTTTTTTATCCTGGGTGTTTAGCATAGTGCCTGGGGCACATAGGTATATTTAACAAATGTTTATTTATAACCATGGATGTATGTACATGTATAAGCCTGGTATCATTCTTACAAATTCATCAGTATAAGATTTCCCAGTGAGGGCACTCCCTGTATCAATATAGACCTGAAACTATATTGTTGTACAAAATTTGTACATGTTATTCAATTGAAATATTTTGAAAAAACAACATACAACTGAAATACATACAGCTAAAGTATACACAAACTCCTGTTGGTCTATGTTCTGTCATGTATGTCTATGTATGTCTAAGTGAATGTGAGGGAATTCAAAATTCTCAAAAAGGTCATCGGATGATAAGATCATAGAGTCCAAGCATTTAGGGTTATAATGGCCCTTAGAGGTCAGGGGTGGGGGACCTGCAACCTTAAGGCCGCATGTGGCCCTCTAGGTCCTCTAATGCAGCCGGTCAACTGAATCCAAACTTCAAAGAACAAATTCCCTTAGTAAAAGGATTTGTTCTGTAAAACTTGGACTCAGTCAAAAGTCTGCACCCAAGGACCTAGGAGGCACTTGTGGCCTCAAAGCTAGTTTCCCCACTCCTGAGACAGTTCTCCCCATTGTACAAATGAGAAAACCAAAGCCCACAGAAATGAGGTCATTGTCCCAAGGTCGTGATGTCTTGCAATAAGTTAGTATGTATCAGGGATAGGACTCAAACTCAAGTCCTCCGACCCCAGATGCAGGGTCCCTGATACCTAGAATGCCGAGTTTGCAGGTGTTTGTGATCATGTGGTAAGGAGGCCATGTTATTGAGGTGCATGTGCCTGAGTTAAAGAGGTGGGTTGTGTATGATTATCATTTTCTGTAACTGAGTGAAAGTGCATGGCACCTTTTTCTCAGCATTGAAACTCAGCGCCTGGTAAATAATAATAGCATAATCTGTAACATGCTGCCTCTCACATCCCAAACCACAGGCCACATGGAGTTGCTTTTGACAGGAGAGCCTGAGGGTTGGTGTTCCTCCAGACCTCAGTGTTCCTGAGAAGCTGTGATTCATAGCTTCTTGGTGGGAAGGCCTGAAGGGGTTGGACAGGCAGGGTGGGATTAACCCATTTGCTCCCCTACTCTGCTCTGTCCCAAAGCCTGCTACATTGGGTGCTGAAGGATAGAAAGGAGTCTGGAGGGGTGATTTCCAGATCTTGTCTAGATCTATACTCAGAGGACCAGGAGCTGCATCGTTAACAGGGGGTGTGAGCCCCAGGAGGTGAGGCTAATTGGTCAATAAACTGAAAGGTTTCCACCCATCCAAATGAACATTGCACAGGAGGGCAATCAGCAGTGTTCACAAGAAAGTCAAGGTAAGCATGCCAGGGCCAAGTACATCCCAAGGGGCATTGCAAATAATAATAATATAATGATGATGATAATAGCTAGCACTTATAAAGAACCGATTGTATGCCAGGCCCTGTGTAAATGTTTTATAATTATTTTCTCATTCCATCCTCACAACAACCTGGGGAGGTAGGCATTATTATTATCCCCATTTTTCAGTTGAGAAAACTGAACAAAACAGTGTCACACAGATAGTAAATGTTTGGATTTGATCTTGGGTCTTCCTGACCCAAAGTCCCAGAGCTTTATCCACTGTACCATCCACAGTGTATGTGGTATGTGTGTGTATATGTATGTGTGATAGATGGATGGATGGATGGATGGATGAATGGATGATGGATGGATGATGGATGGATGGATCAATGGATGGATGGATGATGAATGATGGATGATGGATGGATGATGGATGGATAATGGATGGATGATGGATGGATGGATGGATGGATGGATGATGGATGGATGATGAATGATGGATGGATGATGGATGGATGGATAATGGATGGATGATGGATGGATGGATAGATAGATAGATAGATGATAGATAGATGATAGATAGATAGATAGATGGATAGATAGATAGATAGATAGATAAATGATAGATAGACAATTCATACATAATTAAGAGAAGTGGGACTCCATGGCATAGACATATGCTTAAAGCATGTTTGGGGATCCGGTCACCTGTTTGTCATTTTTCTTTGCTACCCTTACTCCTACACACTCAACCTTGGTTTTCCAAGAGATCCAAGAAGGACACATTAGATCTAAGCATGAAGGGCCTTCTGAGTGCCAATGGCAAGGAATGCCATTAGATCCTGTAATCTCTCTATGGCAAGGGGAATAGATGTGCTTGCTTGCGGACAACTTGCATATTATTAAAATTCTTGGTGGACATTAGGAAAGTGTGTTTATGAAATGATCTGAGTAGTTCTTGGAAGGAACACCAGAGCTTTAAAACCATCTGTTTGGGGTAGAAATTATATGTTTATTAAATACCTAATTAAAAGTGATGTAAGATGAGGTTTAGTAACCTTCCCAAAAGGCCACTGGAAGTGTTCATAGTCTCTTTCAGTAATGTTGGAGTTTATTGACACAGAGTCAACCGTCATTTGAAACTCACCCTTACATACTACCTCTTCCAAGGAGCCTTCTTTGATTCCCAGGTTGAAAAAGATCTTTTCTTCCTAAGACCTAGCATAGCATTTTGCTTGTACCTCTCTTGATATAGCATACATCTTCTACTATACTGTAACAGAAAGAGCATTAAATTTGGCGATAGAAGACCTGAGTTGAAATCTCATGTGTTACAAACTAAATCTTGGACAAATATGCAGCCTTTCTGGACCTCTGTTTCTTTATCCATAGAATCGACATGATAATATTGTTCTATCCCTCTGGGATATTAGGAAGAAAACACTTACATCCATGTATAGAGAAATAGGTCCTTTCATTGAACAAACATTAATTTTCATCTGTCGTGGGCAAGGCACAGAAGGGTAAGATATGACACAGACCCTGGCATCAAGGAACGTTTACATTTTGCTAGGAATTATCCAAGGCTCCCTGAGAGCAAGAATTATGTCATATCATTGTTACATAGTTTCTTTAGCACCAAGCACAGCTCTCAGTACAGGCTAGGTGACAAACACTGGCTGAAACTACACATAGGCTTTAGAATTAAAAGAAACCTCAGATATCATCTAGTACAAGCCTTTCCTTTTACAAATGGGGACACGAAGGCTCAGATTCCAGAAGAGGTCTCGCAAGTTATAAATAGCAGAGCCAAAGCTACAATTCAAATCCAGGTCCTTTGATGCCAAAGACCATATACTTTCCCTAATTCTGTACTGTCTCCCCCTAATTAGTCACTAATGTAATCTCTCATTTTAGAACAATTCTGGAGACTCAATGGCAGTGTTCCAGTAGGCTTCATTAAGTACCAGAAGAAGATGAAAGTTAACTAGTCATTGTCTCTACTCAAAGGGTCATTTCATGTAAATAGTGCCATTGTCAGGAAGCAACCCCTCTTGTCTTCTAAGTTATACATCTAGTAGTGGGAACTAGAAAATGTGCAGATCTGAACACCAAAGGTTTTAAGTGTTCTAGAGTTCCTTGGCCAGCTCCCATGGTAACAGATGTGGCTTGGAAATCAAAGATAAGCTGATGAGCTCTTCAAAGCTAAGAATGGAGCCTATCCTTCATCTGGTTAGGACACTGAGGATTTGGATTACAGCCATAATTAAAACAGGAATGATACAGCACCTTCAAGTCCCAAAATACATACTGTAACTTTTTGGAAAGTGTTATAGCTATGACAGAAGAGAAATACAGTACACCCAGCTGTAGCATTTGTAAAGATGTAACATTCATCAAGACGCAAACCAGAGGCCCCATCACTGCCAATTTGGCTCTTTTTCAGAATGACACAGGGGAACAGAAATACTTCCAAAGACCTCAAAATCTTCCTGTCTATCATCTCATTAACCTGTAAGGCTGATAATATTCACCCCATTTTATAAAGGGGGGACTGAGGCCCAGAGAGGGGAGGAAATTATTTGCTGGAGTCTTTTATCAGATATGCAGTCACACACATTAAAACTCATTTACATATGCATATGTAAGACAAGAGACTGACAAGAAAACTGCAGCTTTATCTGGGATGAGGCCCAAGACCTGAAGGAGGTATTACAATAATAACTAGCACCTGTATCATTTTAAGATGCATAAAGCATTTTAAATACAACTGCTCTGTTACTGCTGTGGCTCATCCTTCATTCTTGAACAAGACCAAAGATATCACAGAGGGTGACATACTGACATAAATGCAAATTGGATTTAAGTGAGGCAGAGCTGTGCAGTCATCAGCCTCACTTCCAGAGTCAGCAACATCCAGTGACAAGACAAAAGCCAAAATGAGTAGTGATGGCTGGGGATGCAGTAGATGATCTTGGCTTTTGTTAGATTGATGACACAAAAGATATTACCTCCTTTTAAAAATTAGATCTCAACTGGAACAGAGTGTTAACTTTTAGGGATCACATTTCTTTTTTGTTGTTGTTTTGTTTGGCTAGGCAACAGAGATTAAGTGACTTACCCAGGGTCATACAGTAAGTAAGTAGTCGGTGTCTGAGGATGGATTTGAACTCAGTCCTCCTGACTCCAGGGTCAGTGTTCTATCCACTGCACCACCTAGCTGTACCTAGGGAGTCACATTTTTTTAAAAAGGTAGAGACAAATTAGAGCACATGCAACAAAGAATGACTCTCTGTGAGAGTGCCTTGGAATGCCGTAACACACAGACTTGCTCTTTGAGAGCACCTTTAAATGGCCTAGCACCCCACGTGGCGAACTTGGACTTTCAATAAACTTTACTTTTTCTTTGGCTGAGAAGACTTGAGTGGAATTCTTTCCGCAGGACCCGGCATGTTGGTATTTTGGGGTCTCAGGCAGCCCTAAACCTCTTGGGCACCCTCTTCATTTTTATGGTTCCCTGGTGCTCTCACAGAGCATGTCTCTGCTAAGCTATTCTACAGCGCTCTCACAAGTAAAGTCTATACTAAGCTATCCCATGGCGCTCTCACACCACGTGGAGGGAAGATAGGGTTCTATATACAGAAAGGTTGTGGGAGGAATCTAGGGGTAGTCCAGAGGAGGAGAATGGGGAGGGTCTTCAGGAGGAGTCAGATGAGGTCAGACTCCAGCAATGAGTGGTTAAGGGTGGGAAGTTGCTGGAGACTACCTGGAGACCATAGACTATGGTGAGCCAGGCCAGTTCAAGGGTGGGAAACCATTGGATCAAAGTGGGCTAAAGACTTGGGCAGAGCCACAATTTAAGGCTCATGACATCAGGCAAATGTCTTCCCTGGGAAGGCTTACTTTCCCAGAACCCGTACCTCAAAGAATCAAGGAGAGCTCAAAAAGGGGGGAGGGGTCCCAGAGCCTACACCTCATCATCTGGTCCTCAGTTTTCTCACCTATAGAATGAGCGAGTTGGATGTGATGATTTCTGAGGTTTGTTCCGGATACAAATTTCTAATCCCATGATCCTAAGCAACTCACCTAAAGACCCATGGTTAAGTGATAGAACTGGGCTTAGAAACCAGATTTTTTAAAAAATCCAAACCAAGTGACTTTCCCATTATATCACATTGATATTTTTAAAATTTTATTTATTTTATACTTTCAGTTTACAACATTCAGTTCCACAACCTTTTGAGTTCCAAATATTCTCCCACCTCCTCTCATCCTCTCCCCACTCCCCACCACCCCCTACCCCACCCCTGCCAATGGTGGCATGCAATCTGATATAGGTTCTACAAATACCTTCACATTAAATATTAGTCAGTTTGTAAAGAAGGATTATAACCAATGGAATGAACTAGAAAGGAACAAAACAAAACAAAAGAGAGAGAGAGAGAGCAAATAATTTGTGTCAATCTGCATTCAGACTCCATAAATCTTTCTCTGGATATGGATAGCTGTTTCCATCATGAGTTCTTTGGAGTTGTCTTATAACCTTGAGTTGCTGAGATGAGCCCAGTCTATCAAAATCAGTCATCACAGATACGATGTATCACATTGATTCATAAAGATAAGGGAGGGGAAAGAATGAAGGAGAAATGAAAGCAGGAAGGTATAGGAATGAAGAGATTTGGTTATAGGCGTGGTTAGAGGTTTGGTATAGAAGTGAACAGCTCATGTTGCAAAATTGAGAGAATCTAGCCAAGGTCAAGAAAGACCAAGGCTGAGACTGGAACAGCAAGAAGAAATGTAAAGAAGTCAGGAAAGATCCCGGAAAGGCATAAGAAGAGGGACTGGGGAGAGGGGCAGAATATAGTTTTAGATTCTGGTGGTAGGACCAGGATCGTATTAAGTGGAATAGAAATCAGCTTTAGCATAGAATCATGGGAGTCATGACTAGATTAAGAAGGAAAAATGGGAAGGGGGTGAGAGAGAGGGACTTCTGAAGCTTAATTTAAATAGGGAAACAGGGCTTCACTAAGAACTTGAAGAGACAGAAGCTTAGACCATTATGATCTGGAGGCTGAAGATAAAGCATGAAGGGAGAGAGGGTAGCAGTAACGACAAGGGACATTCAAGCACTTTGCATATATTACGTCACTCTGTGAGCCAGGTTTTTATAGGTATTATTAATCCCCTTTTACAAATGAGAAAACTGGGCTCAGAAAGGTTATGCTCCTATAGCTAGAGGGAGAATTGTAACCCAGGTCTCTCCCGATTCCACGTTCACATTATCTCCCTTTCATGATGCACAGGTCAAAGTCCTTAACAAAAACTGTGAGGTGGTGTTACTGCCTTTCCCTTTGTAATATGCAGACTTCTCTAGGATCTCAGAGCATGGCACAGCCGAATCCCACATCCATGCAGCAAATGTTCTCTACACCCTCCCAGACAATAAAGAGACACGCTGTTCAGTCTCCCTTCCCACTCACCCCCACCTGCCTAGAAACTATCCCCCACAGTTTGTCTATTCTCTATTCCCTCAGATACATAAAAATATATACAAATATCTCCCCAAAACACATACTAACATTCATACGTATCAGCAAAACAGCCACAGACATCCTTAGAAACCCTCAGAAAAACATGCTTACCAAGCATTTTCCCCCACCGACACAAATACACAGGCACAAATCTTGTTGTCCAAGAAAAGTCAAATGACATGGCTGCTTCAACCAAGAGACAATATTTTAAAGACAATCCTGACAGCCCAGCCAGGGAGTCAGAGTCAGGGTCTGAAATGGTGTTGACCAGGTTGTATATCTAATGTACAGTATGTCAAAAGGGAAAAAATCATTTCCAAGAACAATGATGGAAACAGCCCAAAAATGTGCTTGGAGAAAACCAAGTGAATTTAGATTTGGATCCAAGTTAAATATCAAAAGGATGAATCAGAAAAAAAAATATATGGGAGCTTTGAAAAGTTATTTTTCTTTTTAAAGTGAATGACAGTGTTTCCATTGGAGATTTAAGTACAAACGAGATGTGTCAAAGGATCCCGTTTGTGGCTTGTGACCATCCTGGAGGGGAAATGATAAAACATTGTTTTGATTATGGGTCTAAGACTGTTTCAATAAACACAGTCCAGAGATCACATTAATATCAACTACAAAAATGTGTCTCTCTCTTTGTCCTGGACTTCATTTGGATTTTTGTTTTTGTTTTTTAACTCTGGGATACTTGAGGTTTCCTTCGGCCAATGACTCTTACCCCACTACTAACTGAAATCCTTTGGGCCCTTCTGCTGAACTGGTTTGAGCACTACACTTGGAATCAAGAGGATTGGGATGGAAATCTGACCTCTGGTACTAGCTGTGTAACCACAAGCGAGTCGCTCTGTGAGACTATCTTGTGTCTTCCACCGATTTCCCCATTGGTGAAGTGAGAATAACAATACTGGTAGACTCCAAATGATAGAGCTGTTGTGAGGGACAAATGAGAAGATATAGGAGAACATTTTTCAAATTATATAAACTTATAAATTATTATAATTATTAACTTAGAGTCAATAAGTTACTGAGTTAATATAATTATACATTTAGAGGTTAAGTGAATTGTCCAAGGTTCCAACTAAAAAGTCCGAGTGCCAAGAAATGAATCCATTTCTTCTGACTATTCAGTGTTCTTTCTCTTACAGTGCCTTATTTTACAGATAAGTAAACTACACTTCCTACTGGTTTTGGACCTAGGTGACCTCATTAACTCCAGCGAGTTCAGTGATCTCTGCTGTACACAAGACTCCCAGGTATGTGTGTACACATGTACACATGTATACACACATGTACAGGTACGTGTGCATATATTCTATACACATATTTCATATGGACGTGCATGTGTATACATGTGCCTATATGTGCGTCTTTATGCATGTGTGTATACATATATATTACATATGTGCATATGTATGTATATGTTGTTATTGTTCAGTCATGTCTGACTTTTCATGACCCCATTTGGAGCTTCCTTAGCAGAGATACTGTTTTGGCATTTTCTTCTCTAGCTCATTTTACAGTTGAGGAAACTGAGATAAACAGGGTTAAGTGACTTACCCAGGCTCACACAGCTAGTAAGTATGTGAGGCCAAACTGGAATTCAGGTTCTCCTGACTCCAGGCTGGGTGCTCTATCCACTGTGCCACTTAGCTACCCGTGTGTGTGTGTGTGTGTGTATGTGTACATACATTTCCATATATGTATGAGTATAAATGTATATGCATATGTATAGATATGTGCATGTGATATAGTTTCTAGCTCCAACGTCTCCTCTAAATTCTGGTCCTGGGTCACATAGTAGGAGCTTGTAGAGGAAGCTGTGACTCTGAGATGGAAAATGACTTGACTAAGGTTATAAAAGAACTTAGTAACACAGAAAGAATTTATATCTAAGTTCTCTAACCTCAAATCCAGCATTCTTTCCATTGAATCCTTTTGCCCCTGTTATACCACCCTATTCCATGTCAGAGATCTCAGGTCAGAATATTTACCCTGCTTGCCCACAACCCAAGAGTTTTTTAGTATTACAGATATAACTTTCTTCTTCTAGAAATCCATCTTGTTTCAAGTAAGATTTTGCCTAGACCGGGAAAAGGAATAGATGAGTTCTGGAGTCTTCACCCAATTTTAATCCTCTTTTCTCCCAACCTGGTCAGCCCTGCTGCCAAATACTAGATATAATCAGGTTTAGATGCTCCAAACAAATAAATGGCATGGGTATTTGTGTTAGACTAATCCTCCTCCATTGTATGTAATTGTGTTTGACTCAGTCCAGAGTCAGCTCTGAATATACATCAAGTTGTTTCGTAATTTTTAGATCCCATTGTCTGAAACTTTCCAAATTGTTAAAAAAAAACCTTCCTCAGATTGTTAGCATTCTCTCCTTTGTCCAATTGCCTTGCTTTCACCAATGCCAAACTATAATTAATCTGTAATTTACCACCTTGGAGAACTTCCTAGAGGCAATATGAAGTTAAATGCCTTGCCCAGGTCCACACAGCCAATATATGCTATACTTGAACTCAGATTTTCTGACTCCAAGACTGACTCTCTGACATATAGTAAGTGCTTAAAAAAATATTTGTTGGATTGAATTGAATTCATAGGCTCATACATCCCAGATTTAGAGCTAGAAAGAACATTAGAAGCCACCTAGTCCAAACTTCATTTTAAAGTTAAGTAAACTGATGCCCATAGGAGTTAATTACTTACCCAGGGTCATATAAATACTGAGTAACTGACTTGGGTTTTGATCCCAAGTCTTCTAACTTAAAGTCCAGTATTTTTTCTACTGTATCACTCTGCCTGGGGATCTGAGGTTGGTCCTATTATGTTTAACAGTTTAATCACTGATTTGGATAAAGGCATAAAAGAAATTTTACCATTTTTTTTAAAGAGGACACTAACCTGCAAGAGAGTAGGTAACATGTTTGGATGACAGAATATGTATCTAATTATAGACAGAATAGAATATTGGGCCAAACCTGGCAAATTATATTTAATAGGTGTAACTTTACCAGTGCAAGAAGATAGAGACTTGGCTAAAGCATTTATCTGAAAAAGATCTGGTTTTTTTTTTATGTTTTGTTGTTGTTGTTGTTGTTTTTTAGAGAACTATAAGTTTGAAATAAGCTAATAAGATGCTAGTGTAGTCAAAAAAGTTAATGAAAATCTTGGGCTATACTTAAAGAGACATCATGTCCAGAACCTGGATTAGCCCATTGTATTCTGTTACATTTGAAGTATTGCATTAGTTCTAGTTGTTATATTTTTAAAAAACATTGTTAAGCCAAAAAGTTTCCAGAAAAGAGAAAACAGGGAGGTAAAGGGCCTTAAGATCATATCACACAATGATCCATTGAAAGAACTTGGTTGTTTAGCTTGGAGAAGGGTAGGCAGGTACAATATGCTAGCTGACTTCAAGCATTTGAAGTGTTATGAGGAAGAAGGCTCAACATGTTCTGCTTGGCCCAAGAGAGTAGAACTAGGAACAATGAGAGGAAGTTGGAAAAAAGATTTAAGCTTGGCAAAAGAAAAAACTTTCCCAAAATTAGTTCTCCAAAAGTAGAGTGAGCTCTTTAGAAAGCAGTAGAATTGGTCTCAGAAGAGGTCTTCAAGCAAAGAATGGCTGACCACTTTAAGGGCAGTTGCTCAGCTATGAGCTGGGCTAGATGATTTCTCCAGGCCCACAGAACTCTGAGATAGTAGTCAGTGATTCTCTATCTCCATCCCTGAACCCCCTGTTTTCTGAACTCTAGACTCATATCTTGAACTGTCTGCTAGATGCCTCTTCCTAGATGTAGACAAACCAAAAATGAATCTAACACAATGTGTCTAAAATCAAGCCTTCCCCTTGAATCAATTCCTTCTTGTAACTATTTCTGCTTGTGGCATTTCCAGTTCTCTCTTCTTCTGTGTTTGAAACCTTGAAGTTGCCTTTGACATTCTCACTTTGTCCCACCTCCCATCCATCACTTACACCACTGCCAGAATAATCTTTATTATTCATATGTTCTATCATGTCCCTCTTTTACTCAAAAATCTTTAGAGGCCCCATACTGCCTACCAAGGAATGTTCAAATGTTAGCCAAAGTCCTCCACCATCTAGCACCACCCCACATTTCCAATTTTATCTTACATTACTCCTCACCATGCACATTGTTCAAAATTATTTACTCATCCCCTAAACATGCTATTTGTCTTCTCATTGCCATGTATTTGTTTACCCTGTCCTCTGTTCCTGGAATGACTTTCCTCCCCCTCTTGGTCTGGTGAATTCCTGGACATCCTTTAAAGTCATATTAAATGCTGTCTCCTCCATGTTACTGACTAGTTTTCCTCAGTCTTATTGAACAGAATTCTACTTCAGACCACACAGAGTACTTTGTTTTCCTATTCTCTTAATATCTGTCTTATAATATTTTACAGTTTAGTTACCTCTGTTTATACCATTCCCCTTGCTATATTATATGCTTCATAAAGACAGTGACTATGTCTTAGCTAAATAAAAGACAGAAATATGCGGTTGCTATTTAAATTTATAAAGATAGCTGGCTCAAATGTGGCACTGATAATATCTGATTAGAGAGCTGACCCACTCCTCTTCAGAAGAAACTGATTTCTGCCCTTGAGGGGAACTTCAGAAGGTGGACCAGGGCTGTGAGATTGCTCTTTTCCTTGCTCATCCCAAAAAGAGGTAGTGGGCTAGAATTATATCTACCATACTTCAAATATTTCTAGTTAAGGAGTATAATAGGGTAAGAATGAAAAAAAAAAAGACACTAGTCCTGATAATTCTCAAGGGGGTTGTTATGAGAATCTGAAGATCTTCCTTGCCCCTATGCCTTTTGATAGGCTTAAGTGAAAGTATACTCTGCCCCCAATAGACGGAATGTG
>CM053596.1:136834300-136851517 GCA_028646575.1 Pseudocheirus occidentalis | reverse complement strand
AGGTTTGTTCTTCAGGAATGCCCATGCCTTATTACTTTGTGATTGGGCAGTGGATCAAGAGGGCTGTGACATTCTCTGGTCCAGGAGAAGGTTATATATACCCTGATGTGAGTTTCTGCTTTGGGGCTCACTTTGGAAAGAGTTGTATGATTTGGCCAGAAGAGACTCTGGGAAGCCATCGAGCCCCTCAGCTTTGAAAAACCCCAATGTTGGTGTTTCTCTCTCTGGTAACTGACTAGGTATGGATGTAATGGTCAGACAGTTGGAAGCCCATTTGCTGATCTGTTTCTTTGTCTGCTTGTAACTTCTGCTTGTAACTTCTGTTTGTATTCTGTTTGCATTCTCTGAAATTCAGGGTGCTGACTTTTTCCCCTGAACTAGGTAAATGATATACGTTTGATTGATTAAAGTAGGATTGTTAACCCATTTTGAGTTGTTTTCCTTTAGAAAAGCAGATCTAAGAACCTGGGCTAGCAGCCATCCTGGATATGCTAGGGTGCTTGCTGATACAGGGACACAGGGGTAATAGCCAAATACCGCCAGCTTTTCCTCCTCCCACTACTGCTTTTTACACAAAAGACCATCACGAATTGTGAGTGAACCTTTTTCCAAGCAAAACAGTAAACAGAAGTAAGGGGAATTCTACAGATTAAAATAGAACAAAGAGTACACAATAGTAAAGGAACTCTTTGGATAAAAGAGAAATAAAACTCAGATCAGCCAAGGAGACAGAAAATGATCTCACTAAGGGGAGTCCTTTCACAACAGTCCTAGAAGTCAAAAGACTTGATGGAGGGGTTCCCCTATGCATCTATGCTTCTGAGGGTCCCAGCACATTCAAAAGTTCACACATGTCTCTTACAAAGTCCTCTCCTGAAAGCCCTTCTCGGAAATGTGTTATCCAACAATTTACCTTTTGCAGACATTGCATTCAGCATTTTTTCAGTCAATCAGGAGTTTTATCTCCTTTCAAATAGAAGTATAGGACAATTCCTCAGGAAAAAAAAATAACTACCCACCTTCCCCAGGGTCAGAGTGAGTGTTACCTGGATTTAGTGCTTTAGGGAGCACAGTGCTTAGTACACCCCAAGAGCTTAATATCATGGCTGAGGGGAAGGGGGGCAGGGTTGGAATTCTTATATATTAAAGACTCTACAATTTTATTGGCATAGGAACTCCCTTACCAATCGAGATTTTGACCCCCCTTATACTTTAATTTGTTGGTTCCCATGATCTGCTGTGTCCAAAAAAATTCATGACCAGGTGATCAGCCTTCTAGCAATAAAAGTCTCAACACTTAACCTAGGTGATCCTCAAACTGTAGACACAAAGACTTACATTAGACCTATGTTCACTCATTCTTAGATGGTAGGACATGCCAGAGGTTATACTATACTGGTCTAGACTCCAAGAACCTAGAATCATCTCTAAATGGTGATGAAACATCAGAGAAGAACTTCAGTGGTAGATGTAAGGGACACTCAAATATTTATTTAAATGAATTTTGACAATAATGATAAATGCTTAAATTTTCACATCATTTTATATTTAAAAAGCACTCTGCGTATATTATCTCATTTCTGCCTCTTGACAATTCTATAATGTCCTCACAATCGACCTGTGAGATAAGTTGTATAAGCATCATTATCTTCATTTTGCAGGTGTGAAAATTGTCATTGATCATAACTCTGTGAAGTGGGCAGGAGACATCACTGTCCTCATGTTACAGATGAAACTGAGATCCAATAAGAGCGACTTGCTCCTTGTCACACAAGGGTTGGGGCTCCTGACTCTAGATGTAATTTTCTTTCCACTATAACATACTGGGTATCATACCAAAGTCATCCTCAAAAGAAGACACAAATACATAAACTACAGATAGATAAATAGATAGATCAATAGATAGATGATAGATAGATATAGATAGACAGACAGACAGATAGATAGATGATATAGATATAAACGAGAGAGAGAGAGAGAGAGAGAGAGAGAGAGACAGAGAGACAGAGAGAGACAGAGAGAGAACTATTTCCAAGATGAAATTAGCTGGAATAAAGTGGACCAGAGAAAAACCTACACAAAACTATTATAAGTAACAGAATAAGTAACATGTGACCTATATTTGCAACTTGAACAATACACAAAGAACAAGAGAACATATATTGTTTCATCTTCTGCCACCCACTTCAGGCACAGAGTAGATGGGAAATTATGAAAGCATATTGTGGTTCTTTCTCCCTTATTAGAGGGGAGCATATGCTTGTATAGACCATGAGGCACCTGTTTAACATTATTACCCCTATGCAACCATCCCCCAACACCTTCAGAATTCAGAACAGGATGCTGTCTTCCTGGGGCTCAACATCAACAAAAGAAGGGAGAGATGGATGCCTGGGATTATGGATACTTGGGGTGGAGGGATAGATAAGGGGAAAGGAAAAGTTTGGAAGGGAGACATGGCATAAAATCCACCACCCTCATCATATCCTTAGCTTCCCAAGAATAATGACATGTGGCCCTTTGGTGCCACCATGTCCTGAGACCATATGGTCTCACCAACTCCCAAGTACGACAAGATTGACGATGAAGATACATGACAGTTCCTTGTCCTTTGCAGTTATGCAAGACAACAAGCACCAAAATATCTCTAAAGATTCCTTCCAGATCTAGGCTTATGATTCTATGATCAAAAATGAATAAATATAAAGAATCCTTAGAGAAAATATTGAATATGAAGAGGACTTTTCTAACAATACAATCATAGAACTGGAGCTAAATGTTCTTATCTGGATAGAAGCTTGAGGTCCATAGTAAAGCTGAAAGGACAAAAGTATTTGATCCCTTCTCTGTCCCCTACCTTTGGAATGTGGGCATTGCCAGCCAAATCCAGCTACACTTTTTCTCTTCCCACAGGGCAATTCCAGCTCCATAGTCATTGCCCTCAATTCTACCCCCAGAGACCACTTTCTTGGTGCAAACATGATAGAAGAGGAAAGGAACAACTGAGACCACATACAATGATAACCCAGCCTTGTCGAGACAGTACAATATTACTCTAATTCATCTTTAGCCTAGGGAAAAGGAAGAAACACACTAGGTCTGGCTTAATTCTACCTTAAGGAAGTTTATTTTTTAAAACTACTAATAAATCATAACTATATTCTTTCTCTCAACTTACCTCAGCCTCTAGACAGGGGAAAAACCTGGCACTTTTGGACCAGGACTCAAACTGTAGTCCTTTCTGTATCTCTGCACATCAATACCCAACACTTTTCCTCCCTGCTACAGCCCCTCCCACCCCAAAAACAAATAAGGCAACATGGAGATCAATAGTAGTTCAATCACTCTGATTTATCTACCAAGAAAAATAAATTCAAACTTCCTAAACAGAAATTAGAAATTAATTTGACAGAATAGAATAGATGTTGGAATCAGTTTCTGCCCTACTCAGGCAAAGAGGAGGGAGAGATAAAGGAAGACTATTTCACTGTATGATAACTCTTCTCCAGAATGGAAAATCAGGACCACCAACCCTAGCTACTGAAAGTAGAGACAGCTACAACACTCAAGACTCCCACCATGGCCCCATAGGCTACCATACCTCACTTCTCAGAACCCCAGTTTCTAGTTCCCTGTTCTATCTGGTTACTCACACAAAACATGCGCCATGCTTCTGCTGCTGCCACAGTCAACTGCTTCTGCCTCTGCCAAAATGCTCAGCTCATAAGGTCAGTCCCAATGCTTATGCTTCCATAGTCATACTATCACAGCACATGAGACTCTCAATCCTTCTCAGTACTTTCTATCCAAGATGCTAACTCCCAGAAATCCACCGCCAGGCTCCTGAGCCTGCAAAAAAAGGTCTTCTCAAAAACTGGTTACAGTTAAAAGCAAACCCAGAGATCATCTAATTGAACTCCCTCATTTTAGACATGAGGAATAGTGATGAACATAAGGTCTTGTACTTAGGTTCAAGAAATGTATTTCACAAGTAAAGAGGGGGGAAATATGGTCAGACAATACTTTGTCTAGGGAAGACCTGAAGTTTAGAGTGGATGGCAAGGTGAATATGAGTCAATGGTGTGATGTGCAGCCAAAAAAGCTAATGAGACCTTAGCTTCATTGACAGGAATAACTTCCAGGAATAAAGAGGTAATAGATAATCTGCCCTGTTCAAACTACATTTGAAGCATTGTTTTTAGTTCTGGGTACCACAGCTAAGAGAGGACTTTGATAAGCTAGAGAGAATCCCAGAGGAACGCAGCCAAAATGTGAGAGAACTCAAGTCCGTGCTACGTAAGGATGAGTTGAAGGAACTAGATATGTTTAGACTAGAGAAGATGACTCAGGGAGGATATGATAGCTGCCTTCAAATATTTAAAAGGTCACCATGTGGAAAAGGAATTAAGCTTGTACTGTTTAGCACCAGAAAGTAAAACTAGGGGCAATGGGTAGAAATTTCAAAGATAAATTTTTTTAAAAGGTGTCAGCTAGGTGGCACAGTGAATAGAGCACCAGCCCTGGAGTCCAGAGGATCTAAGCTCAGATCCAGCCTCAGATCCTTGACACTTATTGTCTGTGTGGCTTGGGCAAGTCAATTAATTCCAATTGCTCTGCCTTCCCACCTCAAAAAAAAAAAATCTCAAAGACACCTTGATGTCAGAGGATGGCCCAGGGATATGGATCTCTTGTCATTGGAGATCTTCAAGCAAAAGCTAAATGGCCATTTGTCAGGTGTGTCATACTGGGGATTCTTTCTTCTGGTGTCAATTGGACTAGATGGTCAGTGAGATCCCACCCAAATCTAAACTTCAGAGTCTGCAAAGTAGTCTAAGAATCTACCTTACACCGGTGGGAATGAAGAAGACAGCAACAAACCCAAATTCCTGTGAACCAACTTTCCATGGACTGCTAGAAACATCAAATGGACGTCACTCAGCTTTGGTTTTTTATAGGAGCATAGAATATCCAGTCCAACAGAATCAGATGGTTTATAATCTCTATTTAGTGGCCTAAGATCACAGGAGAGCCCGCTTCCTGAAAATGGGGCAGTATTTCACTGAAGACAACAGCCTATAAATAAATGATAAAACATAAGAGAAAAGTCACGCTAAAGAAAAACTCAGACTTCACAATGTCAGTCATGCCTCGTAAATCCTCTTCCTCTGGATTGCCCCATTTAGAGGCAGATTAGGTGTAAAATACTGGTTTTGAATGGGGTCCAGCCAAAATTTACACAGTCCAAAGGACTTAAAGAAAAAATTGTGATTTTTGGAAGGTTTGGACTTCTGGATGAAAAATATGTCTTTGATTGTAGATCTCTGAAGGAGGATCAATTTAATCATATCAAATGAAGTCTATATATCTCCAACAGAACACTAAGGCAAGGAGAGGATTGTAAGGGAGCCAACCTAAGACCCCAAAGTTATAGACCATAATACCTCAGAGCTGTAAGGGACCTAAGGCTAACCATTCATAGCTAGCCTAACTTTAGCCTGAATTATGAATCCTGTCTACAACCTCTCCAACAAGTGGTCATTGTAGCTCTGTTTAAAGACCTCCAGTGAACTCACCAGCTCTAGAGGAAATCCATTCCATTTTAAGACAGCTTTAATTATCAGGAATTTTTCCTTATGATGAGTCAAAATTGGTCTTCCTGTCATTTCCTCTCTAATCACTCTTCTACATGACATCTTCAAATATTGGAATACTGCTATTCCATGGCTCCTCCAGGTCTCTTATTCTCCAGGCTAAACTTCCCCCAGTTCTTCTAACCAAACCTCATATTGTATAGTTGACAGTCCCACCATATTGTGGTTTTTCCTTTAAACAAGATCTGGATCACTCACATACTTTCTATAGTGTGATGTCTATCTCATCCAACTTCTTTGCAGAGGTTGGAGGGGAAGGGGTAGTCTATAGATGTGGAACACTATATATAATGTTGGATTTTTAAAATATTTTGGTTAGTTTTGTTAAATTGGCTTTTCCCTCCTCCTTTTTATTTTTTGTTATTAGGAATAGTTTTTTGAGAGTGAAAGGAGAAAGAGCATAAGGGCAAATGTAGGTGATACAAGAACTTTGTTACATTATTACGTATTATTATATGTTATTATACTGCAAATTAATTTTTAAATATATTTAATTGAAAAAAGAAAGAAAAATACATAAACAATAGAATGAGATATCCAGAATTGAATTTAATACTCCAAATGTGGTGGGATCAGAGCAGAATATAATCAGATTATCATCTCCCTCAAAGTAGACACTATTAATGGAGCCTGAGTAACTACCTCTTTTGGCTGCCATATTGCACCAAATACTCACAGTGAGCTAGCAGCAGTACATTGGAATCCCATGTAAATTTCTTTCTACTTACATCTCCTCCAGCCTCTACTAGGATTGTTGATTTTTTTTTTTGTAACCCAATTATAAGACTTCACATTTACAACCTATTAAATTTCATCTTTTTAGCCCATTGCTCCAGTAAGCCACTTGTAAGTAGGAACAGCTTCATTTATTATCTTTGTTCCCCAATAGCTAACACAGAGCCTGGCAAATAGTAGGCACTGAAAAGAAGTGTTTGTTGATTGAGATCTTTTTAGGTTTTTTTATTGCTTTTTTTCTTTCATTCAATGTATTAGTTATCCCTAACTTGGCATCATTCCAAATTTATGCCATTTGAAAATGTAGTGAACGTGCTACCCGTGGCATGCTATCCAGGCAACTGGATAATGTAGTGAATAGAATGCTAGGCCTTGGCGTCAGGAAAACCTGGGTTCAAATCCAGAGTCAGATACTTGGGTAAGTCTGTCTGCCTCAGTTTCATCAGCTGTAAAATGGAGACAATAACAGCACCTATCTCACAATTTTATTGTGAGCATCAAATGAGTGATATCTGTAAAATGCTTAACCTAGAGCCTGACACATAATAGTAGTGCAATAAATATATATTCCCTTCTTCCCCATCCTGCATCGATGCTTTCTTTGAAAACATTGGTTAAAAAATACTGAATAGAACAGGGTCGGTGATAGAGTCCTCAAGTATGGGAATTCCCTAAAGGATGACAGGGGCCATTGATAATTGCCTTGATTCATCTTGCCACTGGACTCCAATGACTCTAGAAGAGAGGATGAGGCTGATGACTTTGCACAGCACTGCCTCACTTAAATCCAATTTCCTTGAAAGTCAAGACATCATCACCCTTGTGGTATCATGGGTCCTCTTCAAGAATAAAGGACAAACAACAACAAATTTTGACACCAGTATGTCAGTCAACACTCCTTGAGGTTCATCAGCCAGCTAGTTTCAAAGTTACATAATTAGGCTATCAATCTAGCCCATGTCCTTTTAGATTGTTCACAAGGCTGTTATAAGAAGATTTATAAATGATTTGATGAAATCCAGAGATATTGGGTCAATGGCATTCTCCTGATCTTCTAGCCTAATACTCTCAAAAAAAAAAAGTAAATGACGTTAATCTGACATAATTTATTATTAATGAACCCATGCTGGTTCTTAGTAATTACCTCTTTCCTCTCTAAGTGCTCATAAACTACCCCTTGGATAAACAGTTCTAGAATTTTACCAGGAATCAACATTAAGCTCTTTGACCTATTGTTCTCCTTTTCAAGTATTTACTCCCTTCCCCTTTTTGGAAATCAGTTCAACGTGTGCCCATCTCCAGTCCAGAGCCACCTCTCACGTGCTACTCAAGTTCCAAGATTGCCTAATTCTAGACCCAGCTGCTTACTGCAGTTCTATCCCGTTAACTTATGTTTTTCTGTGTAACAGCAAGTGGGGCTGGTATGTTTATTGTTTCAATAGTCCTGAGAGACTGCCGAGTAGAGCTCAGTGTTGTAGTATTCAACACCAGTTCATCTGGGAAACAGTTTATCTCTTCACCACAAGCAGGTAAAAGATGTTAAGTTGTAAACATGTGTTATAAAACATCCCAAAGCAAACCCTGTTCAGAATGTCACACTGCCTTTCAGATCCCTGCCTGACCCCTGTGGAGAAATACAGTACATATCTGGCAAGGAGAGAATGTTGTCTGGCTGGTGTTTCTGGCTCAGAAAAGCAAAGTCAGCTGCTGCCTAGCATAGCAACTGAGTGGACCAGGATTGGTGAGTTCTTTTCTAAGGATCATCTCTGACTTGAGATGGGATTTTTCAAGAGATTACTTTGTGCCTCAGTTTCTCCTAAATATATCTTCTGCCCATGTCTACAGAGGTGAATTTGTAGATTTCCAAGTGCTTTGTCACACTTCAGAGATATAAAATGCTTGGGAAATTGGATCTCACCTATTGTAGGGGATGACCGATTTTGAGTCCTAGATTCTGAGGTGATAAGGAGGACTGTACCTCTAACACAAGCTGCTAGGTCTCCCACTGGAGAGATACTCAAAAAACCCAGGGACTACAGCCCTCTTGCCTTCAGAACCTTGGAGTACCTTAGGGTCCCTTCTTTATGCTTAAGCCTCTATGATAGCTCTTGCCCTTAATATCTATACCGTGCATCAGCAGAAGCCTGTCTCAGGCTGATCATGGTAGAAAAAGCCTGTAGTCCCTGCTACTGAGAGGAAGAAGCTAGTGGATCACTTCAGTGCATGAGTTCTGAGTTATAGTGGAGCTAAAGTCAATCAGGAGTCTCCACCAGCACCAATGGAGGAAGGGGAAGGGGAAGGGTGCCACCTGGCTACCTAGGGAAAAATGAGCAGGGCCAGGATAGGGCTTCCTTGTTAATCAGTGGTAGGATTGGCTCATCAATGGCTACTGCATTTCCAGTCTAAGAAAAATAGGGAGACCTAGTATCAAAAAAGAAATGAGAGAGAGACAGAGACACAGAGAGACACAGAGAGAGAGAGAGAGAGAGAGAGAGAGACAGAGACAGAGACAGAGACAGAGAAACAGAGAGACAGAGAGAGAGATGGATATGGATATGGATATAGAGATGGATATGGATATAAAGATGGATATAGATATAGAGATGGATATAGAAGTGGATATGGATATGGAGATGGAGATGGAGATGGAGATGGAGATGGAGATGGGGATGGGGATGGAGATAGAGATGGAGATGGAGATGGGGATGGAGATGGGGATGGAGATGGAGATGGAGATGGAGATGGAGATGGGGATGGAGATGGAGATGGAGATGGAGATGGAGACAGGACAGACATACTCTCAGGCCAGTTATCTCAAGAACAACAAAATTACTCATGGTATAGTGGAAAGGGCATTGGATTCAAAGTCAAGAAACCTGAGTGTGGTAGTCTCAAAAAAAACCTCTGGGATGTGGGACCTAGTCCTTCCCTGCTCCACAGGCAATCTGTTGTCTGCTCACTCCACAGACACCTCCAATCCAACCATCTCTATTCTAACCATCAACATCACTCCCCACTCTACTTTTCTAACCTCCTTGGGCTTTGATAGGCCAGGATTGACCTCACCTTGCTCAGTTCCAGATCTCCAAAGCCCTATTGTATATACCTCATCCTCTTCTAGTCCCTTTTGTGTTGTCTTCCTCCATTAGAATATAAGTTCCTTGTGGACAGAGACTATCTAGAAAGCTTTTATTTGTATTCCCAATGCCTAGCACAGTACCTGAACTATAGTAAGAACTTAATAAATGATTTATCATGCCTCTCTTTCTAGAAGGAACTCCATCCCTTATGCCCCACCCCTTCAATGCACCTTCTCTTCCCCCAAATATCTATAAACTTATATACATATGTGTGTGTGTGTGTGTAAACATTCCAGAATGACCATTTTCAATTCTATATAGCCTGTTCCCTCTTCCTGTCATTTCTTGAAGATCACACTGTCTGGGGCATCCTGGTGATATCTCTTCTTGAATCCATTTCCTACTTCAATCAGTCCCATTTTGGAAATGTTCACTGGGGACCCAAAGGGAGCGAGGACCAGGGGGCAGCCCTAGTCTAGTTTGAGTCCCAGTTCAATTGTGAAGAAGCTGATAGATTAGATTGGATATATCCATCCTGACTCCAGTGTAAGGGTTGTGCTAGTTCCCTTACCTTGGTGTCTTTGCCTCCTGGTTCCTTAGATGCTTCCAATTAAGCCAAATGGCCTTTCCTTTGGGTTTCCCTTTAGTATCGCAATTAAAGGAGTCTTTTCTTTTTGTCACTGACTGATTGATTTGATTCTTCTGTAGAATAAAAATGTGCTATAACCCTGATACCTTTAAGGTGCTATGTAAGTTTTTATTATAGGAGTCAGAAGTTTCAGAGAACAAATGATGTACTTAACAGTTTAGGCAATGAAAAGTATAGAAAACAGAAACATCTGATTCCAATCCAAAGGACTGACCTTCCTAAGTCTCTCTAAAAGTCTGTATTCTCTCATTCTATTTTGTGTCTACCCTCATTCCAAATAGAAATGAACTCTGGACCTAGTCTCTCTAATTTCTTTTCTTTTCTTTTTGGAAGCAGTTGGGGTTAAGTGACTTGCCCAGGGTCACACAACCAGTAAGTGTCTGAGGTCAGATATGAACTCGGATCCTCTGACCTGAAGGTTGGTGTTCTATCTGCTGCACCACCCAGAATTTCTGCTGTAGCCTCCAGAATTTCTAAAGAAAATGCTATGATGTATTGTTCCTCTTATTCTATCCTTCTTACTGTGCTTGCAAGTCCATACCTTTTTGTGGTAGCCAGGTCTCTGTGCTGGGAGGAGCAGATGCTATCCCCTCTCTTTGAAGTATTTCCAGGAAGCAGCCTCAGTTAATTTTAATGAACTGGTCAGTGTCCTCAAGGAATACAAGAGACAATCTGTGAGAGTTAGTGAGGCAACCAGATGTCACAGTGGATAGAGTGCTAGGCATAAAGTCAGGAAGACCCGAGATCAAATCCAGATTCAGACACTAGTTATGGGACCCTGGGCAAGCCACCTAACCTCTGTTTGCCTCAGTTTACTCAACTATAAAATGAGAATAAAAGTAGCACCTAGTTCAAAGAGTTGTTGTGAGGATTAAATGAGTTAATATTAGTAAGGTGTTTAACAGTGCCTGGCATATAGAAAGGAGCATGCATTTACTAAGCCTCTACTATGGACCAAACACCCTGCAAAGCACTAGGGATAAAAAGGAAGGTGAAAGACAGTCTTGGTTCTCAAGGAGAAATGGGGGAGACAAGATGGAATCAACTTTGTACAAATAAGCTCTATACAGGCCAAGCAAGCTACTCAACAGAGGAAAGCCAGTGGAAGTGAGAGGACCTAGGCAAGGCTTCCCCTAGACACCATTTTCTCTGAGTCTTCAGGGAAGCTAGGAATGGAGATGAGGAGGGAGAGCATTCCAGGCATGAAGAACAGTCAGTGAAAATGCCCAAAGCTGGGAGATGGAGTTTCTTGTTCAAGGAAAGTTTGGGAAGGTGACGGGAGATAATGAGTTCACTTTTAGACACATTGAGTTGAAAATGTCTATGAGGCATCCAGGTCAAGATGTCCAATAAAGATTCTAGTTCAACCTCACATTTTATGGAGGAAAAAAGTGTGTCAGGACTGCCTAAGGTGAGGAGACAGCAGGGTACATAGGAATATATACTGGCTGTGGAGTGAAAGGACTAAGGTTCAAATCCTGACCCTGCTGCTTTTTCCCTTTACAACCTTTAACAAAGGCCTCAGTTCTTCTCTCTCTGATCTCTTAGGTTCTTTTGGATTGTTGATTGTCCTTCATTCTCAAAGAGGACCAATGACATCAGGCAGGTGATGTTTTGACTTGCAAGTGAATTAGATTTAAGTGAGGCAGGGCTGTACAAAGTCATCAACCTCACTGTCTTCTCCAGAGTCATTGGAGTACAGAAGCAAGACATAAGTCTGGATGTCTGGTGATGACCCAGATGCAATGGGACACCTTGGCCTTTTTAAGCTAAGGTCTTCCCCAGGTCTCAGTCTGTCTGAGGTATTCCTTTCACGTAAGAGGGGAGATGTGAAAGATAGCTAAGGTTTGGAGGAGGCGGTTAAGAGGAGATAAGTGGTTCAAGAGAAAGAATATTGCTTATGCCATGACCAGGGTTCAAGTGGCTGCTTTGTCATTACCTGTGAGGTCTTAAGCAAATCTTGATGTTTTATTATGAAGTCTTATTGTCTTTATTGGTAAAATGGGTCAAGTCAAAGGGAAGATTGTGATACTTCTAAATCCTCCATGTGCCTGTATGGGGGCCAGGAGTTAGGAGATCTGAGCTCATGAGTTTGTTCTCCTTTTGCTTCCATGTGACCCTGGACCCTCAATTTCCTCAGTGTGAAAAGGAATCAGATGAGATGCTCTTCCACCTTTAAATACTAGGATCTTCTGATCCTACGAAGGTCACCCAGATGTACTCTGCATCCCAACTCCAACACTCACTGCTATGTGACCAGGTACAAGTCATGACACCTTTGTGATCCTTAGTCTCCTTATCTATGCAAATGAGTGTAAGATTTGCACTATCTCACAGGGTCAGGAGGAAGCCTGAACCAGAAACCTGCACTATTATTGTCATTGTTCTGCCAAGCCCTAGTATGAACAGAGATGGAAACAAAGCTGCTCACTAAGGGATGGACATTTCTTCACTTGCTCAGTCAGAGCAGTTCCCACAGAGGGAAGAGACTGGAGAAATTCCCAAAATGGTGGCTCTGAAGCAACAGTGCCTGAGGGTTCTTGAGGTCACAAGTTGGTGGGGATGGGGGAGTGGGAGGTGACCGATGAAATCATTGCCAAGGCGGGGAAGGGAAGCAAGGGAGGAGGAAATGGGGTCACAGGGCAGGTGGATGGAATGTAGCTCCCAAGAGTTTGGGGGAGTTTTGATGGCCTGGGGAGGGACTTTATGGGGAACCTTTCTCCAATAAAAATGAAAAGCAAAACCTCATGGAAGAATTTATTGCTCATAAAACTGAGCCTGAGAACCTGACCAGGGAGGGCTGGGCTTAACCTGAACTTCTCTCAGACCCTTCCGTACCATGCTCTGTGAACCTTTGGTGGCTGCTGCAGATCAGTGTCACAAACTGGGAAATGGAAGGACTACTTGGAGTGTGTCCTCAATCCTATTTCCAAAGGATGGCTGAAAGGGCATTTCACCCCCTCTACTCTGCTTCCCTTACTCCTACAGGAATTTGAGAATGAAGGAAAGGACATAATCAACCCACAAAAGGGAAATCAAATAACACAAATTTCTACATAGACTCCCCCAATCTGAATCTCTGAGTAGCTGAACAAAAATTCTCTACAACATCCCCAGCAAATGACCATCTAGCCTTTGTTGGAAGATCTGTGCCAAAAGGGAACCCATTAGATTTCAAGGCAGCCTGATCCATTTTTGGATAGCTTTAAAGGTTAGGAACATTTTCTTTATATCAAGTCTAAATCTATCCCTCTACAACATCTACCAATTGTCCCTAGTTCTCCCCTCAGTCATCAAATAGAACTAGTTAAATTCCTTTTCTATGTGAGTCATTCAAGAATTCCAAGATAATTATCATGTTCCCCTGTAAATCTTCTTTTTTGGGGTAGCTAAGTGGCGCAGTGAATAGAGCATCAGCCCTGGAGTCAGGAAGACTTGAGTTCAAATTTGACCTCAGACACTTGACACTTAGAGCTGTGTGACCTTGGGCAAGTCACTTATGCCCAACTGCCTTGCCTACCCCCTTCAAAAAATAAATCTTCTCTTTCTTATGCTAAATATTTACTCAGTAAGAATTTACCAAGTGACTACTACAGAACCAAAAATAATACTTATGGTCCTTCAACTCATATGCAACATCTAAACTAGGGATTGTTCATCATCCCAGCTGCTTTGCTCTGCCACTCTGCACACTGGCTTGTCAATGTTCTTCCCAAAATGTAGCACTCAGAACTAATCATACCAGGATATGGTCTGATCAGAACAAAATACATACAAAGTGACTATTCAGCCTTTAAGTCAACAAGCACTTACTATAAGCACGTACAGTGTGCCAGGCTACTGTGCGGAGAACTAGGCATACAAAAACAAGCAGAAAGATAATTCCTGTCCTCGAACAGTTTACTCTCTAATGAGAGAAAACCACAATAAAAGAAAGAAAGCTGGAAAGGGGATGGGGGGAGGGGAGCACTGGAAGGTATGAAAGTACCCAGGGAGAGGATGTGATAAAGTCCTGGAGAGAGGAAAGAAAATATGACTGATCTGAGTGCTCTCTTTAAAGGCAGCCATCCAATCAGAGGAAGAGGCTACAGGGTTGGAGGGTATGTCCAATGTGTGAATTCTAGAGCCTGGAATGAGCTTCCAGGACGCAGAGTTTAGGGCAGAGTAGAGAAAGCCCAGAGTACAGCCTGGAGAGGAAAGCGAGCAGAACTCTCCCCTTCCAATACCTCTCCTTAAACAAAGATCTCATTAGCTTTTCTAGTAGCACAATGCTAGATTACCTCAGATTGTCGGGTCTCAAAGGGCAGGGTCAGCGCCCAGTGTCCAGAAAAACCACAGAGCTCAGTAAGTATAATATCACTATGTCATTTGAAGACTGGCTGAAAAATCTTAGCCAAGCTCAAATTAGAACCCAAGAAAAGCTTCAAACCCTACTTGACCACAAATGACTTGTTACCAGGACAGCTCCAATCATCACTAACTGTCCCATGTCCTCCTCAAATCACTTTCTCCTACTTCCTGCCTGGCTACTGTAGTTGGCTTATACGTTTCCACTATTTCACTGGATGACGTACTTTCTTCAGTGGAACTGTGGGAGTCAAGGTAGATGGAATCTGACCAATTTGTCAAAAGACACACATTTACCTAGTGCTGTTCCAACCTTGAGGTTAGTAGGAAAGCAGAAGTTAGTTGTGTCCACAAATTCAGATATCCATTCTCCTCTCTTGACTTTGTTAGAAAACAGTCTCTCACTTGCTCAAACACACCAATTCCATTCAGCAGATACAGTTGCCCATCAGGAAGTCAATGTGATGTTAGCAATAGGGCAATGATGTTTTGTGTTCTGTCTGACGCCATATTGAGAAGGTAACAATTATGAATAAGTACAGTCAAGCAATAAAAGAATATTTTTCCTATCTTCCTTTTCTAAGATAATTTAAAATGTTAAGTCAAATTAACTACAAAGGATATATGAAGGAAGACGCTATCTGCAGCCATTCTTCTGCCTCCACAGAAAGAACTAATAAATAGAAATATGTATAGAATGATTTTACATATATTTATATGTGTGTGTACATATATATATACATACTTGTGTATAATGGCAGCCATGGGGGGAAGGAAAAAAAGAAATTTGCATTATAACTTTATTATATGTTTAAAAGGAATAGCAAGTTGTGCATAATGGATCTACAGTTGCTTGTGCAATCATCTTTTTAAAAATTATACTGTTATGGAAATACCTGGTTTATTCTATAAATTAAAAATAAAATAAATTATTCCATAAATGTCAAAACTGTTCTGTGTCTCTGTTTCATTAGAACACTGGCAAATATTGGGGAGAGAAAAGGGGAGAGAGGGAAAGGACTGTATAAATACTAGTGACTCTCCCAGATCTCTCATTTGATCATAAATATTTGGGGGCAGGCATTGTCTTTTCTGTCTTTGGCATCCTCCTTTAGGGCTATCTCAATTCATACAATAAATGTGCTCCCAAAAAGGTGAGTATAAATCAGGATTTTCTGAACCCTATTATTTCTATCCCTATTATTTGAACTGACATAATTTCAGAGCATCCATTGGCTACAATGTCTTTATTTCCTGTTGTTCTTCATCTGGTAGACATTCCTAAAATTTTCAATTCCTCCATTTTTTTCTCCCCTCGGACCAAGCGCTGAGTATTAGAATCTCAGGGTCAGAAAGGGCTTTAAAGACCATCCCATTTGACTCCTTTTCAAACTGAGGTCACCGAGGGTCCAGGGTTACATGGAGCCAAACCTAGAACAAACTCAAGAACTCTAATCTCCTGACTCCTGGTCCGTTATACAGGCACATATAGGATTTAGAAGTATAACAACTCCTGCCTTCCACTCGCCCCATTTTACACATAGGGACAATAAGACTCCATTTAATAAAGCAGAAAGCCTTGCTTAGGATCCCACTGGTAATGACAAAGCAACCACTTGAACCCTGATCTTCCCGACAGCAATGTTCTTTCTGTTTCTTCATATTTAAATATTTCTTTCTCTTTTAAATAATATTTTCTTTTTCTTCAATTACACATAAGAACCATTTTTAACATTTGTTGTTTTTTTAAGTTCTAAGCTCCCAATTCTATCTTATCCTCCCTCCCCTCCCTACAACAGTAAGCAATCTGATATAGGTTGTACATGTGTAATCATGTGAAACAGTTCCCTATTAGTCACCAATGTTCTTTCTAATAAACCTCTCAGGATTATTGTGAGGACGAAATGAGACATTATGTGGAAAGCACTTAGCATAGTAGCTGGAACATAGTGGGCAGTGTATAAATGTGAGCTATTAGAATTATTATTACCATGATGTCAATCTTTAAACCAGTTCTTAAAACTACGAAGGAATTATTAAAAGGGAAAAATTTTGTCAAATTAAGTGAATAATCACATCCTTTCATTTATCTTGGTAAATTCAGATTTTCTTAGAGTGAAACAAAGAGCCCATGAAGGGTTCTGTGGCATTGATGTTGACTGAGGAAGGTACTGAAGTTCACTATTGACTTCCATACCCCCCTCTCTCTCTCCACCCTACCACCTCTTGCTGTAATCCCCCCTGACTTTGCAAACAGCCTGGTTTACTGATAATTCTGCAACCACAGTTCCAGCTCTGGATATGTGAGCATTTAGGTCAGAAATAGATAACAGCAGGATTCTGTACATCAGGGAACATCTCTCTCCTCCTGCTGCCTGGCTCAGCTCCAGGTCACGTTGGAGAAGCCCATGGAGAGGGAAACGCCTACCCCTTAGACAGCGCTGGATTTGGGGACCAAATTTTTAGCCTTTCACCCAGGGAGGATCTGATTTTAAAAGGTACATACAGTTCTCCTTTCCCTGACCTACAAGTGCAGTTATCCACCTCTCAGGCTAACTAATCCCCTTCTCCTCTCCCTCAAAGAATTACCAGAATCACAAATTTTAGAACTGGAAGGATAAACTCTAAACTGGGCATCATGACACACAGGAGACTAGGGGGCATGGGGATGAGAGGGGGGAAGACGGAAGGGAGGGCAGGGTCTGGGGGAGGGATGCTGGAAGCACACACTTCAGTAAAGGGACAGGGACAGGGT
>CM053596.1:136814130-136833800 GCA_028646575.1 Pseudocheirus occidentalis | reverse complement strand
TTTTCTTCAGTCAGGTTGTTGACTCTCTTTTCATGATTTTCTCGCATCATTCTCATTTCTCTTCCCACTTTTTCCTCCACTTCTCTTATTTGTTTTTCAAAGTCTTTTTTCAGTTGATCTATAGCTGCTAGGCATTCTTCAAGTGTCTTGGAAGCATTTGGTGTGGGAGTTCTGACTGTGTTGTCTTCCTCCTGTTCCATGCTTTGATCCTTTTTGTCCACAAAAGAGGATTCTAGAGTTTTATTGCTGTTCTTATTTTGCTTCCTTTTCCTCATGTTGGCCAGTCAATTAATTGGTTGGTTTTTTTTTTTAGCTTTGTGGAACTCTGCTTCCAGTAGGGGAAAGCTCTGTTCCAAATCACTGGGGTTTTCCCAGCCACCGGAGCTATTTGGGGGGTGTTGCAGGCCCCTCCAGCTATGGCTTGCTGAAAGCGCACCCCAGGACCACCGCCCAAGACCATGATCCAGATCCAGGCCGCTCAACCCAAGAGCACTTGGCCCTGATCAATTGACTCAGCCCCCCTGTGGGGTCCTCAGGCCAGGGGCTCTGAAGCAGCCCAGTAGGGGCAGCTGCTGGTTACAGCAGTTCCTGCCCTTCCCCCACTGCTTCCTTGCCCTGGGGGCAGCTTGGCTGAACTGCTTTTCCTCCCCCAAATTAAGTTTCAAAGTTTCACTTTCACTGAATGTCTCTAATCCCGGTTTGCTAGATGTGAAGATCCCTCCAGGTGCAGTAGATCTTCTCTGAAGTAGACTCACACTGCTTCTTGGGAGGCTCGGCTCTTCCTGACTGCCCTTGGGCCTGGCCACGGTTTTGGTCTCGGGCTGGGCTGGTCTCGGCTTCTGGCCTGCCGGCCTGCTGGATGAGCCCCTCCTGCTGAGCTGCCTTTCTCTAATCCTTGTTTTTCATGCCTTAGTAGTTGTTGGAGGTGTGGTAGATCTTCCCTCTTGTAGACTGGCTGTGGTGCGGCTCAGCTCCTCCCGACCACCCTGGGGCCTGGCCTGGCTGTGTTTCTGTTTCAGGCTGGGCTGGCCTCAGCTCCCATCCTGCTGTGATGAACCCCTACTGCCGAGCTGCCTTCAGTGAGAGATGTGTTTTCTGTATTTTTGTGAGTTTGAGAGTCCTAGAATTTGTCCGGGGTCATATTTTATGGGTATATAAGGTGGTTGTATGGGAGCTGTGGAACCTTGCTGCTTCTACACCGCCATCCAAGACCAAGGATTTCAAGAGGCAAAGGTGAGGAGGAAGTCTATTACAGGTAAGGAAAGAGCCTATTCAGAGTACAGACAAGACATGGAGTGTTATGTGTGAAGTACAGCCAATGGCCATATTCTGGTAAAATCATCTAGGCAGATGGGCTAAACCAGGCTGAGGGTAACTGACAGGCCTCAAGCCCATGGGTGAATTAGGGGGATGTCTACCCTAAGCGTGTGAAGACTTCCCCTGGTAGAACAGGCAGACAAGAACAAATTGTTCCAATGAAGGCAGTGAAAAGAGGTGCTATGGAGCACTTAGAATCAGGCATCAAAGACATCAAGGTCATCTGCTGCGTCCCAGGGCATCACCAGACAACAGGACTTTTGTCTTGCCACTGGACTTTGATGACTCTGGAAGAGAGCCAGGCTAATGACTTTGCACCTCCCTACCTCACCTAAATCCAATTCATGCACAAGTCAATCATTACACCATTATATCATTAGTCCTCTTCAGAAACAAAGGATGAGCAACACACAGTAAGAAGGACAGTTTGGTGGGTCCATGGAGTGCACAGAATGGTGTAATGTGTAAAGAGGCGGAACACTGTGGTGGCAACCACACTGGCATACCCAAGATAGCTGCTAGCACAGGTTCTTGGGTCTACTTTACTAGCAAAGGTAGCTGTTTAAAGGGTCAACAATCTTTCAAAATTAAATTCAGTACCCTGAACTTCAGGAAAAATACAAGCAGAGAAATAAAGAGCAATAGAAAGGACTCTGACTCCCTGAATCAATTATGTACTTTACATACATCCCTGGATCAAGAGAGCCTTTACATCTGAGCAGTTGGGGAGCTCTGACCACTCAGAATCTCAACCAGGGATTCACAAGATCCTTCTTATAAGTGAGCCCCCAAAGCAAAATACTGACTCAGAGTATATATACACTTCTCAGAGTAAGAAGGCATCACAACCCTTGTGATTCGGTGCCTAATTAGAAATTAGCAAAAAGGTGTGAAAGCCTTCCTAAAAGCAAGCCTCTCCTAAGCAAGCTTCCCTTAATGGGCTGCACATGAGGCCTACTAAAGGGGGAGGAGGGAAAGATCTTAAATCCCATTAACATTAGAAACACAGAGGATGGGTCTAGGTTGTGAAGTGCTCTCAATGCCAAATAGAGAAATTTGTGTTTTATCCTATAAGTAATAAAGAGCCATTGGAGTTTATTGATTGGGGATGACAACATGGTCAGATCTTTGCTTTAGTTTGCAGAATATGGTGCTTTTGCTGGGGTAAATACAATGTCTGGATAAGACACCATTACTACTGTCATGAAGTCTGATAGTATGACTTGTTTATGACTACAGGGGAGTTGGTGGCTTTGATTTTCACATACCTTCAACTGAACAAAATGGGAAATAGCCCAATGGGGGAGAACATGTGTCCTCAAATCTTCTCTAATAGTTTCTAATGGAGCTCTGGAGTAGGCTGTGGGAGTTGGCAGTTAATTATCTTGTAAATTAATGTTGTTAAATCCTTTCATGTTTGAAGTGAGATCACAGCCTCCCCAAATCTCTCTCTCTCTGTCTCTCAGTGTCTCTCCCTATCTATCTCTGTCTCTCTCTCCCTTACTCTCTCTCTCTCTCTCTCTCTCCTTATCTTTCTCAGGTTGGAAATATAGCTCCACTTATGGGCCCTACCTCACTGCTGAAGTCTATCCACTTATGACCTGGGGAATTTTACCTCTCCTTAGGTAGCCTGGTGCCAACCCTGCCCCTCACTCCTCTGGGCCTCATTATATTGACACCAGACTTTATTCCAACTCCCAATTTGCTTCAGTCACATTGCAGCTCAGAACTTCTCATTTCAAGCAACCCATCAATCTTAGACTCCCTTCAGGAACAGTGATTGCAGGAATGTGCTATCATGCCTGGCTCCAACTTTCACTGTTGCCTCAACCTCTGGGACTGAATCTGGTAGCCACCTTCAGTTTCTGGGTCATGAAATCCTTTTTCCTACTCTCACCTACCTCAAGGGATCTTATGGACTTCCCCAGGTTATGGGTCTCAGTTTTTTATTTTAGAAAGAGTGGTTGAAGGGCCTGCCTGCATATCTTAAATACTTCCATGCACTGATGCTTTAGCAACTGCATTTCTAAGGAAGCATCTGAAAGAAGATGGTATCCTTCGGTTGGGTTGCTTGCCCTGGTATACTTCAGACTACGTGACCTTTGAATAGGTGGGCTGTTTTACCAAGTCCCATCTGGAATAGCTTCCTATTCCAGATTCATGGCTAAAGCTAACAAGTTCCTAGAGGTTCCAGGGCAAGATCTGTGCCATCTTTTAGCCAGGTGTCACTTGAATAAGACTTTAGTTTTTCTAGTTCAGGAAGAAGGGCTTTACCATGCAGATGTTTCTCTTTGCATATGTGTATCTGTAGTGCCAATACAATATTTACAGCATCCATGATCCTGATAAAGACCATAAGTATGTATGACATTTGGTTGCAAAATATGCCAGATTCTCCAGATAGAGGATGGAACTGAAGCATTTATTTAGACACCAGAGAACCCAATCCCCAAACCAGTAAGCCTATTCCATCATAGTACCAAAGATAATAAGAAGCTGTAATAACGCTGACAGCCACAAGGATCCTTCAGCCTTCCCACAAACCAACAGAAGATCAATATTTACTCACAAACCTTTCTATCTCCTTGCCTAAGCTCCTGTTTCTCCCACTGTCTGGCTAGCACTGATGAGCTGCCTGTGGGCTCTGCTCTACCCTTCAGCAAACTCCTCTCACCATAGGCTCCATGTGACCACATTCAGCCTATTAGGAGGCAGAGTTTATCTTCACAGCAGGGAAGCTTTCTGTGGGCTCTGCTGTACCCTTTAGCAAATTCCCTCCATCACAGTCTCTATGTGATTACATTCAGCCTATTAGAGTTTACTTTCACAGCGGGGGAGGTCTTCAAACTCCCCTCTATGTCTGTTAAGGGGCAGGAAAGATTTTCAAATTCCCATTCCCATTACAGTATCCCTGTGTGTGTTCCTATAAGTACAGACAGAAATATATCCTTTGAGAATAGGCACACATACACACACACACACACAGAGTGTTGTTGCTTTAATATTTGTTGTATCCCCACCCAGCACTTAATATAGTTTGTGGCACAAAGTAAGTGCCTAGCAAATGTTTGTGGACTAATGCAAATTGTCTGTATTGTCCCTGATGTCCTCATGCACACATACATTGTTGTACACTCCCCCTTCCCCCATCACCTTTTCTCTGAATAATATGAGTTGTGCTTTTCTAGGTGAGAGTCATGCTCAGTCATACAAGTCAAAGAAAGTTCGGATGCTGTAGAGAAGGACCAGTCTGGATAGCAACAGGTAAAGCAATGATCGCTCACATCCTGTCAATGTTATTTACTCATAGCTATAGCTGGCTACTTGGTTCCCAAAGGGCACAGCTCTCACCAATAATCTCACTAAACACTTCAGAAGGGCTCTGTGGAGCCAGTACTTTTCTTCTAATTTTCCCTTTTGAAGTTTAGCTCAACATGAAAGCTGGCCAATGGAACTGGGCTATTCCATTTTCCTAGAATGAAAAAGTTTTGGTTTGTCTCTCATACATAAAAAGTTCAATTCATTGACGTGTTCTCTCTGATCCCAAATGCCTAGATGTATCCCTTGGATATATAGTATCATCCAAACACAACCCTTGGCCCAATCCCAATGGACAATCAGTCCTGAGAAGGTGAGAGGTTCCTGTGGTAACTGTTAGATACCTCACCCAGAGAGGAGCAGAGATGACCTTCCCAGGCAACCAGACAGACACTCTGCCCATACTTTTGCCATTTATTCACAGATGGTAGAGTCTTTAGAGGTACCAGAAACTCATGAAACTGGCCAAAATAAAGAAACAATTCGGATACCTTGACTTTCAATATTTCCCTATATTTTAATTTTCATTGACTATTAGAGCTGAAAGGACCCTAAGCAATATCTCCAGTCTAATCTTCTCATGATAGAGCAGAGAACAAGCAAGGCCTGTGGAGCCTAAGTGACTTGCCCATAGATATACAAGGTACTCAGCAGTGGAACCAGGGTTTGAGCCAAGAGCCTCTAATTCAAATCCAGTATGCTTTCCAGAATACTCCCCAACCCAGAGACTGAGATGGCTAAAGCATTCTTCTGTAAATCACTCTATAACTGCTTCCCTACTTTACACACCAGGGCATAATTTCTTCAGTATGATTCTTATTTCCATTCCAAAAATGCTTTTCCCTCCATACAGAAGCATCTTCATTCAATGAACATTTATTAAGAGTTTTTTTTATGTACAAAGACAAAAACAGAAGCAGTTCTTGCTTTCAAAGGGCTTGCCTTTGACTGGAGTGAAACAATATGGTAAGAAGCCAAGCAAATACAAAGTGCATATGAATGTAAATCCAAAGTATTTATGGGGAGGCAGTCCAGGGTGAGAGGGGCAGAGAAGAAAAGCCCTAATGAGGGAAAAGCACATACAATAAATGACTCAAGAAGAGAGCACTCAGACTCATGAGTCCTGGGATCCAGACCCTAGACACAGAACCTAAAAGAAACCAGATACTGAGTCTAATGGGAGTTTTAATGAAGATCTCAGACTCTCAAGTCCCTTTTATCATTTGGATTATACAGGACTTCTTGTCCAGGGGAAAACCGAGGGCACTGGCTGCACACTGGTATGTCTTTTCCTAGACTGGGAATTGGAAAGATGAAAAGACAAAAGGAATGTGGGAACCATCCATCATGGATCAAACTTATTTTTGCTAGTTGGATTTGCCAATTTAAATTAATCAATCAATAATTTTTTTGAGTTGTCTTTTTATTTTTTGAAAAACTTATTTATTTTTTACATAAAAAATTAAGCTCTGAATTCTCTCCCTCCCTCCAGTCCCTGTCCATCCATTGAGATATCAATACATCATCAGTTATATATGTGAAATCGTCCAAAACATCTTTCTGTACTAGCCATGTTGGAAAAAAGCAGGAAAAACAAGGAAAGTGAAAATATGCACTGAGTTCATTAGTCCTCTCTCTGAAGTTGGATAGTATTTTTCATCATGAATCTTCTTGAATTGTCTGGAATCATTGTATTGATCAGAGTAACTGAGTCGTTCACTCTTGATCATCACTACAAAACTGCTGCTATTGTGCACAATTTCCTGTTGTCTGTTCACTTGACTTTGCATTAGTTTATATAGATCTTTCTTGCCATATTTTTTTTCTGAAACCACCCCTGCTATAATGTCTTATAGCAGAATAGTATTCTATCACAAGCATATACCATAACTTGTTCATCCATTCCCCCAGTTTCCAATTCTTTGACGTTAGAAAAAAAGTTGCTATAAATATTTTTGTGTATATAGGACCTTTTGCTTTTTTTTTTTTTTTAATTTTTGGAGGGAGGAAGGCAAGGAAATTGGGATTAAGGGACTTGCCCAAGGTCACACAGCTAGTAAGTATGTAAAGTGTGTGAGACCGGATTTGAGCTCAGGTCTTCTTGATTCTAGAGCCAGTGCTCTATTCACTGTGCCACCTACCTGCCCCTTTTCCCCTTTTCTTTGCTCTTTTTGGGATATAGACCCAGTAGTGGTGTTGCTGGGTCAAAGGGTATGCGAAGTTTTATAGCCCTTTGGGCATAGTTCCTGATTGCTCTCCAGAATGGTTGGGCCAATTCATAACTCCACCAACAATGAATGAGTATCCCAATTTTTCCACATCCCTTTTAGCATTCATCATCTTTCTTTTCTGTCATATTAATCAATCTGATAGGCGTCAGATGGTATGTCAGAATAATCAACATATATTTTTAAGTCTCTGTGCTGGGCACTGATGATACAAGTACAAAGAATGAAACAACCCCTATTTGTTTGTTCGTTTTGCTTTTTTTTTGGAGGGGGGAAGGCAGGGCAATTGGAGTTAAGTGACTTGCCCAAGGTCATATGGCTAGTATGTGTTAAATGTCTGAGGTCAAATTTGAACTGAGGTCCTACTGACTCCAGGTCTGGTGCTCTATTCACTGAGCCACCTAACCACCCCTTACAACCCCTATTTATAAAGATCTTATGTTCTATTGGCCACGCCAACTAAACAGAAATGTATTCAACAGAAAGTTAACAAATAAAACTGTAAGCAAAGTAGCGAAATACAAGGTGTTTGGAAGGTAAATCATTGTGGTTACAAAGTGAAGGGAATTAAGAAAAATTTCTGGTATATCTTAAGGAAGAGAGGGACTCTATGAAGTGGAAATAAAGTGGGACTGCATTCCAAGGCTGAAGGATGACCAATGCAAAGGTGTGGAGATAGGAGATGGAGTGTTGTGTGAGGAATGGAGAGAAGGACAATTTGGGAGAATAGAGAAGTAATATCCATTGAGAATGCAGAAACAAGGGTCAGAGTGTATAGGACTTTAAAAGATAGTCTTTGAATTTGTTTACTTATTTGCACAGAATTGCGTCCAAGAGAAGTACATTGTTCCATTCTTAATACATCAGTTCCTATTTGCCAAATTTTGGCAATGGCTATAGGAAGAACAGCAGGTTTTAGGGTCCTAAAGGAAAGAGGTGACTGCAAAGAGAAAAAAGGAAAGGTAGCCTGGTATTGTGATGGGCTTGAGGCTCATCCAAAGCATACTCAGGTGTCTGGCTGCAAGGAAGCAACTGATTATCCCCTCCCAACTCCCTTGCAAGTTTGACCAGGCACAATTTAACGAACAAATTGTGTTCTCTGGTGGAATATTTTCTCCTCTACTTTCTCCTTCAAAGCTGCCCTCAAAATTCATTTTAACCAGATTTGTCTGTATAATAATGTTAATGGGGGGAGGGGTACTTCATGCAGTTTACTAGGCTGAGACACACCTTCTAGGGCCCTGGTTCACATCTCTGGCTTCCTGTCTGGGGTGTGTGGGTGCCCATCTGGCAGAACTGGACCACCCTGGCCCACCATTGGGGTCTGGAATTATGTCAGAACAGCCACTCATTCCATTCTCCAGACCCTGTTCAGGCTCTTCCTGGTCCCTCCTCTCACTGCTGTTCCCCTAGCTGCTCATTAAAGGCAGCTGGGTCCTGGGAAAGTTGTACTGTACATACACACATACACACACGTAAAGTGGTAAGACAATAACAAGGAGAAACCCAACTCCTCAGCCACAAGTCTCCCTTTACTGCTTGTTAGTTTTTAACAAGACTGCTGGTAATTTGCGCTGAGTACTTGCCTTTACATTAGACACAAATGATCCTCCCTCAGTTTTTTCCTCTATGGTTTTTGGAGGGTAAAGAACTTGAGAGCCCAGGGGCTCAAAAAGTGGCAGTTCTGAAAAATGAATAGAACCATGACTGACTTTTCTGTGGAGGAGCAATGAGTCACATGTCTTATGTCTTCCAAATGAGTTCTAATAGAGCAGAAATTCTTAACCTTTTCTGTGTCATGGATCCTTTGGGTCATGTCTGGTAAAGACTATGGACTCCTTTTCAGAATTATGTTATTAAATGCATAAAATAAAATACATAGGATTACAAAGAAAACTAATTAAATTGAAACACAGTTATGGAAATAGAAAAAATACCAAGTTCATGGACTCCGTATTAATAATCTTTGATATGGAGGTTCCCCATTTTAATACCATCCCAATAGATCTCCCCTTTGAGAGGTCTTTCCCTGAGAATGCTATTCCCAATGAACCATCAATACCTCTAGGATATGTGACTTCAGTGGTGTGAGTTCTCTTTCCACTGATACAGACAGATCCCACCATAGTGGATTGCTAGGGGTTGAGAGTGTGATAACAAGGCTCTCTGATTTAACTCACCTGGTCCTCAGATACACTATAGATTCCTTGACATCTGATTGAAGTCTTTCCTGCTTTGCAGGACCTGCCATTGCTTACTTTTTGCTGGCATTGTCTTTGAAATCCAAAGAAGGTCAATTTAAGTAGAGGATTCCTCATATCTCATTGAAAATTTTGTTTTTGGGGGTGGCTAGGTGGTACAGTGAATAGAGCACCGGCTCTGGAGTCAGGAGGACCTGAGTTCAAATTTGGTTTCAGACACATAACACTTACCAGCTGTGTGACCTTGGGCAAGTCACTTAACCTCAATTGCCCTGCCTTACCCCCCTCCAAAAAGAAAAAAAAAACAAAGAAAATATTGTTGTTGAATTGTTTCAGTTTTGCATGACTCTTCAAGACTTCATTTAGAGTTTTCTTGGCAAACATACTGGAGTGAATTGTCATTTCCTTCTCCAGCTCATTTTACAGATGAGGAAATTGAGGCAAACAGGGTTAAGTGACTTGACCAAGTTCACACAGTTAGTAAATGTCTGAGGCCAGATTTGATCTCAGGAAGATGAGTCATCCTGACACCAGATCTGGTCGTCTATCCTCTGTACCACCTAACTGCCCTCATTATTAAAAAAATACTAGCTTAGTTAGGAACTGTTAGGACAGAACTGTTAGGGAGAATGACAAGCTTATTAAAGAGGATTTATTCTCTGCCAAGAAAACCCCAAAAGGGGCCATGAAGAGTCAGACACAACTGAGTGAACTTGAATTTGTACCTGTGATCTTGAGCCCATGATGACCCCTTGAGATAGGTTGTATAAACATTACTATCTCTGCTTTACAGATGAGGAAACTGAGGTTCAGAAAGAGATTAAGTGACTTTTCTCAGATCATATCCCTAGGAAATGATCAAGCTAGGACTCCAGGCTTCTGACTAAACATAGAAAAAGATGTATTTTCATTTCTCAACAAAAGTGCAATGAAGGAAAGTTGTGAAATAATTCAGAACTTTTAAATATTTTTGAAATTCACACCTTGTACTGTTTTGTGCTCCACAATGTTCTGTTCTTCCCAGTCCATCAGCCTAAAAACATCATTAAGTACCTACTGTGTGCAGAGCTCCATACTAAGCTCAAAGGGGGTCAAGGAAGAAGGAAAGAGGCTACAGGAAGAACAGAAGACAATGTCATTGCCTTGAGACTTTTGTAGTCCATCTGAGAAGGCAAAGCATATGCCCAGGAAACAGCTAATTAGCTCCCAGTGCTATCATTTGATGTCTTACTACCAAGTGTCTTTGAGCTCATGGGTTAGACATTCTTTTTCTTCATGTGGGAAAATGCCGTGTTTGTGGAGTTGTGAGCTGATCCGACCATTCTGGGGAGCAATTTGGCAGCTATGCCCAAAGAGCACATACCCTTTGATCCAGTATTACCACTACTGGGTCTGTATCCCAAAGGCATCATAAAAAAGGAAAAAGGACCTACATGTACAAAAGTATTTATAGCAGCTCTTTTTGTGGCGACAAAGAATTGGAAATTGAGGAGATGCCCATCAACTGGGGAATGGCTGAACAAATTGTGCTATAAGAAATGATGAGCTGGCAGATTTCAGAAAAAACCTGGAAAGACTTACATGAATTGATGCTGAGTGAAGTGAGCAGAACCAGAACATTGTACATAGCAATAGCAACATTGTGCAATGATTAACTATGATAAACTTAGCTCTTCTCAGCAATACAGTGATCCAAGGCAATTTCAAAAGTCTTGTGATGGAAAACACTAACCACATCCAGAGAAAGAACTATGGAGTCTGAATGCAGATTGAAGCATATTATTTTTACTTTTTTTTTCTTTCTTGTGGGTTTCCCTTTTGTTCTGATTCTTCTTTCACAATATGATTAATGTGGAAACATGTATAACACAATTGTACATGTGTAACCTATGTCAGATTGCTCGCTGTCTTGGGGATGTGAAGGAGAGGAAGGCAGAAAAATTTGGAACTTAAAATTTTACAAAAATGAAAGCTTAAAACTATTTTTACATATAATTAAAAATAATGTTAAAAGAAAAAAAAGAAATCTTGCTTCTTCCATTGTTAAAACAGAAAGACAGTGTGTCTTCTTGCAAAGAGAAGGTATTGTAGTTATGAAGAGTGCTGGACTGGGCATCAGGAATCTTGGGCTAGGTCATTTTTGTTTTTCTGGGACTCCATTTCCTCAGTTGTCTAGGAGTGGGCCAAGAGATGCCCCCTATCCTCTTTTCTAGCTCTAAGTTTCTGTGACTCTAAAAGACTTCCTCCCTAGCCTAATGACCAGATGGAAGGCCTCCAAAAGAGCCTGCTTTGGCCTCTACTACATCCTTCCACACACATAATCTAATTTGGCATAGAAAAAAAGCACTGCAAATGACCAGTCTTCTTTCAGACTAAACGTGCTGTGTCTAGTGCTCTCTGACCCAATACCATTAACCTTGATGGTTTCCATTCATAACTAGGCTCCACATTTGTTTGAAATGATCCTTCCTCCTCTCTCTGCTTCCTTTCCCCATTTCCTCTTCCCTTCACAGCCCTTAAGTTCATGTTTATCTCTCCCTTTCAATTTCTTCATTTTTGCAAATTATAGTTTCCAAGCTCAGGGTAGGGGATGTCTTTTTTTTTTCTTCAAGTTTGAAGATCCAGTTAGACCTCTAGCTTTGGTATCTATTAGCCATGTGTCTTTGGATGACTCAGTTTGGCTCCCTAAGACTCAGTTTCATCACCTAGAAAACAGAGGCAATAATAAGTCTAATATCTTACATGGATTGTTGTGGATCAAATGAGACAATGGACACGACAGTACTTTTTAACAGTAAATTTGAGCTATTACCAGTATAAATCAATCATTAAACATTTTTCTGAATGTCTAGCATGCAAGTTTCTGGGTATCCAGAGAAAGAGGCTGTCATAGAATCACAGTTTCTCATAGTTGGAAGGGACCCCAGAAGCCCCTCTACAGTAGTACAGTATACATGACCACTGTACAACCAACCTTAACTTAAAGAACCCTTGTTGGAGGCTACTAAAGTCTAGAGTGCTGTCTCCCAAGGGAGCCTATCCTACTTTTGCATAGCTCTAATTGTGAGGAAATTTTTCCTTATTTCAAATATAAATTTCACATTTTTTGAGTTCTACCCTTTCTTGTGACAGCCATAATGACTCCTTTAAATCATCTCTTCTCCAAGGTAGGCATCACCACTGCCTTCCTCTGATCTTCATATGACATGGAAACAAGGACTGGATTATTCTCCTCTGGATGCTTACAGTTTATCAATGTCCTTTCTAAATTATGATTCCCAGACTAAATAAAACTGACCAAAGAAAGGCAGGCCTGGTACCTCTTTGGTTACCTAGATACTTTGTTCCTCTTAATGTAGTCTCAGATCACATTTGTTTTCAGGGGGTTTTTTGGCCACCACAACACATTATTGGTATATATTGTAGCTTGCAGTTAACTAAACCCTCCCCCCACACCCAGATCTTCACTTTATCCCCATCTTTTTCAAATGACATGCTGTACAGCCATGCCTCCCTCTCCTATACTTAAGAAGTTGATTTTCTTGTGCAAAGCTAAGACTTTACATTTATCTCTATTAAATGGTTTCTTACTCAATCCTACTCAGTATTTTAGATTGTCAGGATCTTTTTGAATTCTGACTCTGTCAACTACACCTCACAGTTTTGTGTCACCTACAAGTTTGATAGTTGTGTCATTAATATCCCTTATTCTGGTAATTGCTAAGAATAATAACTAGTCTCAATCTGAACTCAGATCCTTGAGGCACTCTACTGAATCTCCCCTTCCAAATGGATCAATTGTTAAGTGTCTCAGGTCAGATTTGAACTAAGATCTTCTTGGCTCCAGTCCTAGTACTTTGTCTACTCTGTCACCTGGCTGCCCATCATTTTCTTTAGCTTTTCTATAAGACTAGTAAGGGCATCCGTATAAACTGTCTTGCATAAGCGTAGCTAAACTGTGCCTGCAATATTACCCTGATCTACTAATTTAGTAACACAGTCCAAATGAAATGAGGTTAATCTCATGTGAATTTTTCTTAAAGTAATTCTATTTTTTTATGATCCTTGTCTAATGTTCACTAACCATCCCTTCAATTTTATATTCTAAATTTTTCCCCAGGAATTAACATCAAGCTCACTGCCTAGTTTTCAGACGTTCTTCTTCTCTAATCTTTTAAAAGAAAGTTGGGACATTTGACCTTCTCCAATCCTGTGATACCTTTTTTATTTGCCGTGATCAACGATGTTGGCTCAGCAATCATATTTGCAGGGTTTTGGTACCTATGATGTGACCATTTCCTTGATGCAATTTCTTTCTTTCTACTAACAATATGGGGAAGTTTAACCTAAAAGAAGACAAAAAGTCCCTGCTGCCTAAATCGTCCCTGATTTTTTTTTGATGGAACTTCCTGGTCATCTAGGGCTAATAAAAAATCCCATCCAAGTGGAGTCTGGGCCATTCAGATTTAGTGGGGCCCTAAGATCACAAGTTGCCATACTGATTCTTTCCATCCATTCATTTCCTTCCAAACTCTCCATCTTCCTAGATGGAGATTAGGGGGCTTCATGCAGAGAAACTAAGTGCCATTGTATCCTTTGTTGCTTGTTCTTGTAATGTTAGGGCAAAATAAATCTCCTTTTGTAGAGTTCAACGACTTTTCAATAACTTTTGAATTCATCATTTCATCTAGAAATCAATCAGAAATAAGAGGGTACTGGTGTTAGATGTGTGCTTCCAACAATATCCAAGGGTGTAGTTCATCTTACTATCTCCCTACTTATTGTTGGTATCAGCTCCTCACTAGCTATTTTTGTTAAATCCTTTCTAGTCCAAGAATCACTGTTCTTGGCAGAGAAAATGAATCATGCACCTCTATCTTCTCTTAATTGCCTGGTGCCGTTGCTCTGTTCACATCAAGCAGAGATCTTGCCTCTCCCTTGATCTTTCTCTTTTCCCCAATAGCTTAAAAAAAACCCTTTTGCATTGTTCTTAGTTGTCTCAGTCAGTCGCAACATTCTTTAGCCCCCTTGATACCACACTTAAAAGACTTCAACACTTTTGTATTTTCCCCCCATTACTTATTCTTTTGTCTATCATTTGTAAATGTCTTTAAAAATCTAAATTGATTGGTGAGTTCCTTATACACCCACATCTTTGTCTTTAGATAATTTCTCTTTTTGTCCTTATTGGAATTGTTCTTTGTGTCTTTCAAATTTCCTTCTTGAGAGTTTTCATCTTTCTTGAGCTCACTTCAAACAATCAATAGACATTTCTTAAGTCCCTAATATGTGTCAGGCATTGTACTAAATGCTGGGGATACAAAAAGGGGCAAAAGACATTCCTTGCCTTCAAGGAGCTTACAATCTAATAATGGAGAAGACATCCAAATATATATAAAACAAGCTACATACAGGATATATAGGGAAAAAAGATTATGGTTGAATAAAGGGATTTCAGAATTCCTGAATATACAGGCGGTATATTTGTGAATAATGACAAGATCAAAGATATGACAATCTTTGTGTATGGTTGAGGTGGGGTGAAGGAGTAGGTCATGTAAAGTGAGTAGGATGAGGAATGAATGGTTAGAGTGTTTGAGGGAGAATCAATATGTGTGTCAAAGTCCTTTAGTAGGAGGACAAGAGTTAGGGAGGAGAGAAACAATTGTGAAACAGGTACCAAACTCATTGAGGAAGGAAGGGGAGTAACCTGGGATAGACAACAGCTATCAGGGTTTTGATTGGGTGGTAAATATAAATATCATGAATCTCAAAGGAAAAGAGTGAAAGAGAAGAGGAGAAGCTGGAAATGGGGAGTAAAGAGTATTCCAACTCTCCTGCCTTGACCAGTGTGTTGAGGGGAATGAATGAAGGTACAGCCAGCACTGAAAAGGGTGGTCAAGGGAGGCTGTCATTGGGATGGGGTGGGGAGCCAGATTTCAGTTTATAGCCAGTATGGGAGAATTTTCCTCCTGTGTGTGGAATCCCCTCTATCATGTTTTTCTGAAGACTTTGAAATCTGCTCTTACTAAATCTAGGATGCATGTCAGACTATTCTCGGTTTTTTTTTTTCTTCTCTCATCAAATCTAACATTCAGTGATGACTTGCTCCAAGTTCTTACTATTACCACTCCAGCAGTTAGTTCCTCCTTCTTGGTGAAAAACAGAATGAAATTCTCGTTTTAGGAGAGGAAATTACCTACTGTTTTGTAAAGTTGACATTATATAGTCTTTAATATGTGAAACACTTTAATATGTTAAACACTTCAAAACTGTTATCTCATTTATCCTCACAACAATCCTGGGAGGTAGGTGCTTTATTATTCCCATTTTACACTTGAGGAAACTGAGGCAAATAGCAGTCAAGTGACTTGCCCAGGACTACTACTACAGCTAGTATATGTCTGAGGTCAGATTTGAACTTAGGTCTTCCTTATTTCAGGTTGGGAGCCACTTAGTTGCCCCTTTTGAAAGAGGCAATTAGTCAAGAAATTATTTTTCACTTTCTGAACTTTTCCTATATTTCCTTTCTGTCCAAATGGTCTACAGTATAAACTCTGATGATAATATTGCTTCTTTTTTCCTTCTTTTGTTCTTTACCTCTTAATGCTTTCCCACCATTCTTCCTCTTAGGTTCCTAGATTTCCTTCCATGAATATCTTTCTTCAATTCAATTCATTAGCATTTAACAAGCATCAATTATTCATTTCCTGTGCTATTCTGTACAGTGAACCCTCCTACCTTTTACCAATCTTTTTCCTTTTAAATAATAATAACATATCCCTTCCACGTGGTTTGGTCATGAAACCCAGAACCCAAGGGGTCAAATGTTCTTCTTTGAAGTGTTTACAGTCATTTGGAGAAAAGATGTACACTTATAAAAAGATGACTAATAACAGATTTGTTTCCCGTTTTGAAGTACTGTTGGCAAGAGTGTTGAATAAAAGGCAAGATATGATGAAGTACCAAACAAGCGGTAGAGATACTAAGTGATACGGAAGTTCAAAGATCACTGTAGACAGGAGTGACCAGGAAGGCTTCATTCATTTGATGAGATTTGAGTTGGACTTTGAAGGATAGCATTCAGATCAGTAGAAATGGGAAGCAGGTACTAAGCGATGGTAGGTACGGGTAAGGAAACAACTTGAGGTAAGGTGTCTGAAGGAGGACTGGTTAAGGAATGTCTAATGAATAGGGCAGGTTAGCTACAAGAAAGAAGGCACTTTTTGTTGTTGTTGTGAAGATAAGATTAGAAGATTCAACCAGAGCCCATTTGTGGAAGGCTCCCTCGAAAATTTTTGTCAAGGGGGGTCTGCAAGTTATCCCTCTGTATCTACCCCCATCCCAATCTCCAGCTGCCTCCCCTATTCTCCTTTCTCTTAAGCATCTTTTACTTCCCCATGGCCTGTTCATTTTTTCCTAATCTTTGATGAACAGAGATTGGAGTTCCCCAACTAGATTCCATTCTACACAATTGCTATGTTCTCATTTACATCTTTTGCTGCACCCCTGGCTAAAGCATTCTATTCCTAAGTGTTCTTGAAACCTGCTTGATTCCAGCAGACACTTAACTGCTCCACATAGTTAACAAACCTCATTCTCTGTCCTAACATGGAAAATCCCAGGCAAGTGCTATCTCTCAGTCTAAACTTATGTCTATGGCCTGCTCTTCAGATTCCAGTCCTTGCTTGGTTCTGCTTTGAGGCAGATTAGTTGAGAGACCAGTGAAAGGAACACTGAACTCAGAGACAGAAGAGTCCTTGTTCTATGACTTAGCAGCTGTGTGATACAGGCATTGAACAAGTTAGTCAGTCAACAAGCATTGTACCTACTGTGTGCTATATGTTGGAGATGCGAATAAAGTTAAAAATCAAATCAAATGAAAAAAACGTCTTTGCTTTCAAGGAATTTGATCTAATGGGAAAGATAATATATAATCAATTGTGTACAAACAAGATTATATATATATATATATATATATATACACATACACAAATAGGTATATATATGTGTATATATCTCTATCTCTATCATCTATCTATCTATCTATCTATCCACATTATGTGATGTATGCATATATGCACACACAGGATAAAGGAGCCTGTTCTATAATCTATAAACCTCAATAAACCTCAAATTGGAGATAACTTTGGTCATTTAATTTTTCCATGCTTCAATTGTCTCATTTGTAAAACGAGAATGACAACACAGGGTCAAGACAGATTTTCTGTGTAAATGCTTAAGCACTATGGGAATGTTGGCTTTTCTCTCTCTTTTGAGGAGGCAGGGGCATTGACTAAATGACCTTTTCAGATCTGTTTAGGTTCTAGTAGTCTATGTTATTTTTGTTGCCATTTCCCAGGATTGATAGTACTTTGGGAAAGCGCCAATCATATGTGGTTTATTTACTTAATAAGAAGAATTTAACTGAATAATTTGATGCTTTTTTTTCTTGTTTTTCTTTATTTTTCTTTTCCTTTCTCCTTTCCCTGGACCTTGCAGGGTGAGGGAATGGGTCAGCAATGCACTTTTGAATCCTTCATTCTACAGCTGCTTTACCCCAGAGCCTGCTTTATGTAGCTAATCTCTCCCTAGCTTCCTCCCTCTGTACCCAAGAGTGGAGTGAGTGGAGAGGTAGTCATGGGGGAGGGGCTGTGTTCTCTCTTCATAGTGAAAAACATAACAAAGGCTGGAATGTGTCCTTAATGGGTATTTATTCTTTACCCTGCTGACTCTATCAGCCTAAAGTGTCTGTGAAAAGTTGCTTGGCATAGTGGAAAGAATGTTGGGCATGATACCTGGGTTCAAAATCTGGATTGGTTACTTATTGCTATGTAACCAAGGGACAAGTTAATTTGCCTTTCTGGGACTTAGTTTTCTCATCTGTAAACTGCGATTCATGGTACATATACTGCCCATCCCATGTGATCATTGTGGGGATTTAGAGTATGAAGGGACCCCAGAGGCTAATGAGACTGTAACATAATCATACAGATGAGGTAACTGAGGCAGAGAGAGGTTGTCACTTTCCCAGGTTCACTCAGACAGTAAGTATCTGGTAAAAGACTCGAAGGACAGGACTCTGAAGTCCTATCCACTATGACCTGCTGCCTCTCAAACACACAAATCTCCAGGATGGGAAGGAATTTTTATAGATTTTGTGCTAGAAGGAAATGGAGAAATGATTAGAGGAAGCTGAAACTAAGGGAGCTTTTAAAAAATTTGCCCAAAGTCAAGTGGGTAGAAAGTATTAGAACCAGGATTCAAATCTAGGTTGTCTGACTATATTTGTTGTTGTTGTTGTTGTTGAGTTGTTCCAGTTGCGCCTGACTCTTTGTGACCTCATTTGGTATATTCTTGGCAAAGATACTAGAGGTGTCTGCCATTTTCTTCTCCAGCTCATTTTACAGATGAGGAAACAGAGACAAATGGGGGGTTAAGTGACTTGCCCTGGGTCACACAACTAGTTAAGTGTCTGAGGTCAGATTTGAATTCAGATCTTCCTTACTCCAGGTCTGGCACTCTACTGTAAAGCCAAGCATGAGCGACTTTCCTGAGGACGGCTGCTGTGAGCAGCTTTAAGGTTCTGATAATATAGTATAGTGAACTCTCTATTTATTCAGCAACAAACTAAAGCAAAATGTTCATGGAAACCAAAGTTCAATGTTCACAACAATAAAATAAAACAACTTATTACTAGAGTGGCCGCATATTCTTAAATGGTAGATATCATTCTGTAAGTCACAATCTGAATCAATCAGTATAAAGTACTGGTTTAAAGTCTTCTTTCATCCTGATTGGAGACTGGCTTCCAATCATACTTAAGTCAATCATCCTTAAGGAGTACAAAGTACAAAGCAAAAAGGTCTCCCACCCCTAGGTCACAGTAAATCATGATCTTGTCAGTCAGCACCATGTACCCAGTAAAGGCCTTTCATGCCCTCAAGGCTGACTTCCAAACTCCATGGCTTCTCCTCCATGCTCCCAGCTGTTGCCTGAATTCATCCAGCTGTCACCTGGATTCACAGGTAGAAAACTCCCAGCTCCTGTTCCAGTTCCTGTTTTACTTCTGCTTCCTGTTACTGTTCTCATTCCTGTTCCAGTTCCATTTCCAGTTCCTGTTTCCATTCCTGTTCCAGTTCCGGTTCTACTTCTAGTTCCTGTTCTTGTTTCTGTTCTAGTTCCAGTTCCCATTCTAGTTCCAGTTCCTGTTCCTGTTTCCATTCCCATTCCTGTTCCAGTTCCTGTTCTACTTCTACTTCCTGTTACTGTTCTCATTCTCGTTCCAGTTCCATTTCCAGTTCCTGTTTTCATTCCTGTTCCAGTTGCTGTTCTACTTCTATTTCCTGTTACTGTTCTCATTCCCATTCCAGTTCCATTTCCAGTTCCTGTTTCCATTCCTGTTCCTGTTCCAGTTCTGGTTCTACTTCTAGTTCCTATTCTTGTTTCTGTTTTAGTTCCAGTTCCCATTCTAGTTCCAGTTCCTGTTCCTGTTTCCATTCCCATTCCTGTTCCAGTTCCTGTTCTACTTCTACTTCCTGTTACTGTTCTCATTCTCGTTCCAGTTCCATTTCCAGTTCCTGTTTCCATTCCTGTTCCAGTTCCT
>CM053596.1:136802255-136814030 GCA_028646575.1 Pseudocheirus occidentalis | reverse complement strand
CATTCCCATTCCAGTTCCATTTCCAGTTCCTGTTTCCATTCCTGTTCCTGTTCCAGTTCCAGTTCTACTTCTAGTTCCTGTTCTTGTTTCCATTCCTGTTTCTGTTCTAGTTCCAGTTCCCATTCTAGTTCCAGTTCCTGTTCCTGTTTCCATTCCCATTCCTGTTCCAGTTCCTGTTCTATTTCCAGTTCCAGTTCTACTTCCTGTTCCTGTTCCCATTCCTGTTCCTTTTACAGTTACAGTTCCTGTTCTACTTCCACTTCCAGTTCCTGTTCTACTTCCTGTTCCTGTTCCCATTCTCAGTCTTGTTCCAGTTCCTGTTCCTGTTCCCATTCCCATTCCTGTTTCAGTTCCAGTTCCTGCTCCAGTTCCCATTCCTATTCCTGTTCTAGTTCCTGTTCCTGTCCCAGTTCCAGTTCGAAGCTCACAGTGACCAATCCACCTCAAGCCCTTTGAAGTCTCTGTTTCTGGGAAGAGAAAACTTAACAGAGTCACATCAACATCTACACACATCAAGTTTAGTAGAGTTACAACAATATTAACACACTATTATCTCAATTCCCTTTCTGCATGTGAAATCAGCACAAGTCAACAGACAGGGTGCTTCTGAAGCCTGACAAAGTTACACAAAAATCAACACAAACAGAACAGGCAGACAGAGTGCTGGACACCACAAGTGTTCTCCTTCCAAGTTCTGCTCTGCTCCTGCTTTTATAAGGTGGTTCTCCTTCCTGTTCCATACTTCCTGTTGCATCAGCAAGTTCTCCCACCTTCAGATCATAGGTGGGGCTCAAAGGCACTTGAAGAATTGAAACAAGGAGCTAAGTACTCCTTTGCTTGCTATTACATCTATCTACTGTGCCACCTAGCTGCCCCATCTGACTCTATATCCAGCATCATTTCCACTATACCATTTGGTCTGGGGTAATGGGGTAATCCCTTTAGAGCTAGAAGGGATATTAAAAAGTCATCTCAACCAACTCCCATATATTCTAGGTGAGCAACCAAGTCTCAGTGACTTGCCTGATTGGGTTCACATAGATAGTAAGCCCTGGAGCCAGGATTTGAATTTAGGCTTTCTTGACTACTAGTGTAGCAGACTTTCCATGATATCATTGGATTTGTCTGTATGTCTGATGTGAATTTCAGAGGCTTGAGGACGGATTGCTTTTGGATGCAGGGGCCCCTTATGTGGTTTTCCCCCAGAATCAACAAAGAAGCCCATAGGTACTTATGGACTGATCTAGATCTGAGGTCACTTCCCTTACCTCACCAGTCATCCTGATCAAACGGAACACGTTTCACACACTGAGAGATTTACGTTGCTCTTTCTTCCTTTGTCGTCTCTCTTATTTCTCTGGCAGTAGTAGGCAGGTCTGTATTAAAAGCAGGACCAGGATGGTCCTACCAGGGGTGGGGAACCTGTGGCTCTCTAGGTCCTTAAGTGTAGTCCTTTGACTGAATCCAAACTTTGCAGAACAATTTTATTAAGAGGATTTGTTCTGTGAAATTTGGATTCAATCAAAGGGTTGCTATTGAGGACCTAGAGGGCTGCAGATTCCCCACCCCTACCCTAGACTCTGGTTAAGTGTAAGTAAGAGCTAGTTCCAAAACTTGAAAGTTTTACAAATTAGAACATAAATGTTTATTGTTGTTCAGTCATTTTTCAGTTATGTATGACTCTTTGTGATCCCATTTGGGATTTCCTTGGTAAAGATATTGGAATTATTTGTCATTTTCCTCTCTAGCTCATATACAGATAAGGAAACTGAGGCAAACAGGGTTAAGTGACTTGCCTGGGATCATAGAACTTGTAGATGTCTGAGGCTGTATGTGAACTCAGGTCTTCCTAATTCCAGGTTTGATGCTCTATCCACTGAGCCACCTAACTGCATAAACTTTTACTAGGGTTTTAATAACACACTTTTTTTTTTAAAGACTCCTGTCCCAAGTATGGTAGAAAATCAGTGTAAGGCTTGAAGTTCTGGAGGAGATGGGAGAAGCTATTTTGTGGCAAATCTCTTCTTCTCCAGGAAAGAGAGAAAGAGAGAGAGAGAAAGAGAGAGAGAGAGAGAGAGAGAGAGAGAGAGAGAGAGAGAGACAGAGAGAGAGAGAGAGAGAGAGAGAGAGAGAGAGAGACAGAGAGAGAGAGAGAGAGAGAGACAGAGACAGAGAGACAAAGAGAGACAGAGACAGAGACAGAGACAGAGAGGCAGAGAGACACAGAGACAGAGACACAGAGACAGAGACAGAGAGAGACAGAGAAAGAGATAAAGACAGAGAGACAGAGACAAAGAAAAGAGAGAGACAAGAGACAGAGAAAGACAAGAGAGACAGAGAGAGAGAGACAAAGAAAGAGACAGAGAAAAGAGAGAGAGAGAGACAGAAAGAGAGAGAAGAGAGACAGAGAGAGAGAGAGAGAGAGACAAGAGAGACAGAGAGAAAGGATGACTTTGGAACTCACTAGAGGACTTTACCTATTTACTTTTTGCTGGGAAGACTGAAAGCCTCCAAGACTTGAATTCTCTCAACTCCCCTTCACACTTTGACACAGCTCTGTGTTTTCTCTTTTCCTTTCTCATGGTCTCAGATGATGAGATGGCCTTCCCACTTGTCAATGTGAATTCCCTCAGGCATGTGCCTTTTATTCCAGTCCCTATTGTTTCCCTTCAGTCCTTATTCTATTTATCATCCTCTCCTCTCTCATTTTTAAAATTTCCCTCAATATTTCATTGTCTTCAGCCTTCAAAAAACATGTAGGCCTCCTCTAGGCTGAAAAATCCCTTCCTTTGGGCCTATTAACCCCTTTACTTTTTTAAAAAATAAGTTTTTATTAATGTCTTTTTTTTCTTCACCATAGTCTCCCCCAACATCCTTTCCTCTCCTAAGGAGCCATCCAATATAACAAATAATATTTTTTTAAAGATAAAAAGAGAAAAAGAACAAAAATCAGCACATCCAGTAGCAGTGTGAGGGAGGTACTTTATACTACTGACGCTACTCTCTCCAATGTCACTAAATGATCTAATTGCCAAATCCAGTGACTTCTTCTGAGTGTTCATCCTCCTGGACTTTTAAATGAAGAATCCGACACTATTCAGTAGCTTCTTAATACTCTTTCCTCCCTTGATTTCTGTGATGCTGGTCACTTGGGTCTGCTCCTATCACTCTACCCACTCCTTGGTTTCCTTCACTGGTTCCTCTGTCTTCTCCCAAATGTGGAAATACCTTGATTGTCCTTGAGTTTATTTTCTTTCTCTCTTTATTTCTTCTTCCTAAGCAGTCATGTTCAGCCGCATAGCTTTAACTATCACTCTCATGCAGAAGAATTTCTCATGTATATTGATGATATGGATCTGTCCCTTGAATTTTAGCCTCACATTTTCAGCTGCCTTCTGAGCATTTCCACCTAGACATCTTGTTGACATCCCAAACTCAATATCTTTCATATAAGACTCATTTTTTCTCTTAATAGATTTATATCTATTGATGTTACCATCACTCTCTCAGTTACTCGGTTCAAGAATTCTCTTGTTTTATCTTTGACTCTTCTCTTTCTCTAGACCATCATATTCCATCAATTGCCATGACTTCTTGAGGTCCCTTTATGATTCATTTAGTCAGTGTACAATTTGAGAATGAATTCTGCTGGATGAGCCTTGAACATCCATGAAAAAAACGATCTCTAAATCCAATATGTTTAGACAACTTCAGAGTTTAATTAAATTCAAAAAGCCATTATTGAGTATCTCCTGTGTTCAAGGTACTATTCTAGTTCTGGGAATATTGAACTTAAAATGTCATAAAAAGGAAACTCAGGCTTTACAGTTTGAGGTACAGCTCAGTAAAAAAAAAGTTTTTATCTTATTAATAGTTATAAGGCAAGGCAGGGATAAAAATCTTTTGGCACATAGAGAAGGGAGTCTTTATAGATCAGGAAGCCTTCTGAACAGAAGTTACTTCCCATAGGCACTTATAGTTTATAGAAAACCCATAATTGTGCTAGGTTACAACCAATCAGCTTTTGGCCTTGGGGGAAGTTTGCTGTGGTCTAGGGAAAGGGACAGACTAGTTTGTGAGTCTGCCATTTGCTTCAAGAACCAAATAGAGTGGTTTCTATATTTTGGTTGATGTTGTTCATCCTTCATTCTTGAAGAAGACCAATGACACAATGAGGGTGAGGTCTTGGCTTGTGTGTGAATTGGATTTAAGTGAGGCAGAGCAAAGTTGTCAGCTTCATTCTCTCCTCCAGAGTCATTGAAGTCCAGTGGCAAGAAAAAAGTCTGGACAATTGGTGATGGCTGGGGATGTCCTTACAGAAGAACTGGGAGACCTAATCCATGGGGGTGTAGCATCAACACAATATTCATAGCACTGATGGTGACTATGAATATTATGGCATAGTTCTGAATCACAACATGTAACAGATTTTCCATGTAGAAGAAGCAAAACATTTATTCAGACACCAGAAAGCTGAAGTCCAACACCAGAAAGCCAAATCTTGACACCAGAAAACCAAATCCCAGCACCAGAAAACCAAATCCATCATAGCAACAAAGAAATTAATATAACAAAACAGAGCAGGAAGCAGTACCTTCCCAAAGCCTTCATGAAAACCTTCCCACAAACAAACACTAATAAGTGTAGCTGTCTCCTTGCCTGTGTCCTCTCTTTCCTCCAACTCTAGCTGCTCTGACTCCCAGCTTCCACTGGGCTCCACTTCATCCTTCCTGCTCCATCCTTCCAGCTCTACCCTTCAGGAAATTCCTCCCACTACAGGCTCCACATGATTACATTTGGTCTATTAAGGGGCAGGGAATCTTCAAATTCCCTTAGGCCTACTAAGAGGCAGGGAAGATATTCAAATTCCCATTACCATTACAGGGGGTTAGATGTGATTGAAATGAAGGCTAATTCTAAAATGACATTACTCAAGTTGAGAAGGAGATAATACAGCATCCCTCAACCCTTTGCCAACACAAAAGGATATATAGTTGTTGCCTTTGAGGGGGATGGTGAAAAAAAATCATTGTTGTTTATTTTTTTCCAGTCATGTCTGACTCTTTGTGACTCCGTTTGGGGAGTTTTCTTGGCAAAGATATTGGAGTAGTTTGCCATTTCCTTCTGTACCTCTTATAGATGAGGTAAATGAGGCAAAAAGGGGTAAGTGACTTGCCCGGGGTCACACAGCTAGAAAGCATCGGAGGCCAGATTGGAACTCAGGAAGATGAGTCTTCCTGAATCTATCTCCTATGCCACCTCGCTGCCACAGTGAGGGTTATACTTCAATCATTAGGTGTCCTGTGCTCTCATGGACATGGATATCCTTCGAGCTGTGCAGATTGAAAGTCCTTCACCCCTTCTCATCCTGTGAAACTCTTGTTTGTGTCCTTCCACAAATCCTTCAGAGGAATCCATTAAACATATGCCTAATGCACTTTTCTCTTGTAAACTTTGGCCCACCTACAGTTTTTATTCTTCGGAAATTTTTCAAAGATACTACATAGAGTATCATTGAAAAAGTATTGGTGTTAAAAAAAAATTGCTTGTTTGTTTATCTTAGGGAGAAGTTTGAATTCCTTGAAAGTGTTGTAGAATTTCCCAGATATAACTAGACCACTTTCTTTCTTCTTTTTGTTTCTGGACTGAACTCACTGTCTGTATTGTATGTCCAAAATACATGTTTTGATGGAATAGTTCAATGTGCTATCCATCAACTGTATGTCATTGTCTGAAGAGGAGACACTTTTCACTCACTTCTGTTTTTCCTGTGTATATAGTTAAGTTGACTTCTTGCACTACTGTGAATCTTATTTAGAAAGCACTATAATTCACATAGTGTCATCCATTTAAAAAGGAGACATTAGGAAGACTTAATCATCTATAGGGAAATCACCCTTCATGTGGACTCTGCTCTTGGATGTCCTCCCAAACAGGTATAAATGCTTTTGGTGAACATGCCTGTTATTAGCAATTAGAAGATTATCAAATCAAGTTATTGTTCTTGAGTCTATGCAGGAATCTTATATGATTTTGATTCATTCATGGTCAGTGTCTTGATGGAACAAAGGTTTTAGGTCTCTTTTGCTTTTTGAGGGGAGATAGTGGTGTGAGATATGTACATAAGTAAACAAAACATGATTCCAAAAATGGTTACATGCATAGGAGAGATCAAACAGAGAATCAGGAGAGATTTTAAGGAAAAAGGGATCATTTTGAACTTGGAGGATCTGAGAAGGCTTCTTGGAAGAAATAGCATTGAGCTGGACCTTGAAGGAGAAGAATGATTTCAGTAAGGGAAGATGGGTGAGAGGAAGGAGGGAGGTTGAGGTAGATTGTGGGTGGGTAGGGATCCTTTTGAGACATGGAAACTAGTATGTATGAATGTGCAGTAGCAGAAGAGGATAGGCCTGATAACAATGGAGAACAGAAGACAGTTCACTTTGACTGGAACAAAGAGCTGTATGAATGGGTGTACCGTGACTGGTATGATCTCAAAATGTGGCACTAGTTACTGGGATTCCTTGAAGCCCTTTCAGGGGGTCTGTGAAGTTTAAACTATTTTCATATTAAAACTAAGATGATATTTACCTATTAAAATACTCCTTCCTTTTCCAAATACATATCTGTGAGATGCTAAGTTTTCTTTATATGTTGAAACCAAAACAATATATCACTACTGACTGAATGTAGAAGCAGATATGAGAATCCAGCTGTCCTCCATTAAGTCAATTAAAAAGATTTGCAAAAATGTGGAAAACGATGCCATTCTTTTCTTGAATTGTTTTCTGTTTTGGAAAATGTAGTTATTTTCATATAAAATTTATGTTAACACATAAAAGTTTATTATGATTTTAAATATGTTAAAATTTCATCAATTTTAATTTCTAGCATAATAGCATTGATAGCTATAACCCACATAAACAAAAGCTCTTTGGGGTCCTCAATAATTTTTAACAAGTTAAGACAAAAAAACTTGATAATGGGTGATTTAACCTCTTCACTTAAGGCATTTGTGTAGACCATCTCCCATCCTTTGATCCCTTCTTTTCCTCTGAGGCCAAGCTCAGGTATTACATCTTCTCTAATCTTCCTAGCAAAAAAAAAAAAAAATCTCTGTCTTCATACTTCTTTTAACACTTTGTCTAGATTCCTTCCTTAAACTTTCTACTATGTTGTTGGTTGGTTGTTTCAATCATGTCTGACCCTTTGTGACCCTATTTGGTGTTTTCTTGGCAAAGATACTGGAGTGGTTTGCCATTTCCTTCTCTAGTTCATTTTACAGATGAGGCAAATAAGGCAAAAAGGGTTAAGTGAATTGACCAGGGTCACATAGCTAGTAAGTATCTGATGCAAGATTTCAACTCAGACAGATGAATTTTGCTGACTCCAGGCCTGTTCTATTCATTGCACCACATAGCTTCCCTATTGTACTGTATTGTATTATAGAATATATTTCTTATTTCTTGTTCTCCAACTGAAGACATCTGTGTCATTTCATTTTTATACCTCCAGCACCTGCCATAGTACCTTCTATACAGTAGGTGCTTCATTAATATTTGTTTATTTAAACTGAAGTTCCATTTGATAGACAAGGAAACAGAGTCCCATAGAGTACGTGATAACCAACATCACATAACAAATTAAGCCGTGTAGCAATAACAAGAATCTAGGTCTACTTCCAGGTTCAGAGATTAAAAAAAAAAGTTTTATATTTTATTGATACCTTTTCTCTTTACAGCACATTTATATCCAAATATATCTTTCTTTGCTTGTCTATCCAGAAAGCCATTCATTATAACAAAGGTTAAAACAAATGAAGAATAAATAGTTCACCAATATGACCAACATACCAGTTGTGTCTGACAGTATATGCGATATTTTTCTCCCAAAGAAGGGAGAGACTTGCATTTTCTCAACTCTTTATAGGGGCCAAACTTGGTCACTGTGATTACACAACATTGGTTTCATTGTTATTTTTTGTTCTTTTCATTGACTTTGTTATAGTCATCGTGTATATTGTTTTTCTAGTTCTGTTGTCTTCACACTGTATCAGTTCATGTCTTTCCATGTTTCTCCGAATTCTTCACATTTGTCATTTCTTACAACATAGCAACATTTCATTCCTCTCATGGGCCACAACTTGTTTAGTCATTCCCTAATCTATATGCATTTACTTTGTTTCTAGTTCTTTGTTAGGACAAAGTATGCTGCTGTGAAAATCTTGGAGGATATTGTAGGGATGAACTGGTAAATGTTTAACAACCTACTCTCCAGAAATAAAAAAGAAGCATGATACACTTTAAAGTTTAATCTGCATTAATATTTTCTTTATCACTTTCTCAAGTCTAGACAAAAAGAATTAACAAAAGAATAAATCAAGCCCTGATTTATAGCATTTGCAGTGGTACTAATGCTTACACAGAAAATTTAATAATTAGTTCTTGAAACCTGGTTTGCATTGGCTTTAGTAACCACCTGAATATGATCCCTTTCATTCTGAACATGACCTCTTTGGGTTATATTCTAGCAGTGGACTCTGCATCACGGGATATAGTTCAGTGCTTTTAAAACTACCTCCATGCTCTCTGATGCAGCTCCTGTGCTGTTTTGTTTTTTTTTGTTTTTTGTTCCTGAGTCTCTCTTGGTGATGGAAAATTCCCATTTTAATTTCCAATCTTAAAACATAATTTAAAGAGCCCCAGGGAAAATAAATAAACTACAATGCTTTCAGTAAAGGCTGCAAAATCTGCCCCAAACTTAATAGGACAGTTATTGTATGTAAAATGCTAACCTGATTAAAAACATATTTATTGAGGATTAACAAGTCTGTAATAGCTATAAATCTGCTCCGTGGTCATTAAAACCTTGGAAACATGTTTCTAATAACAATGTAATTATTTATATAATAATTGCTCAAGTAAAACAGAATTAAATGCATATTTGGGTGAGTGTGGATTTCAGTCTATAACCTTCACGGGGAAGGGTGGGAGTGGGGAACACAACAATGAAGGTCTATCTTAGAGCAGAACTGGAGCCTGGGGAAAGTCAGCAAGCTGCCTTCCTCCCCCATTCCCCTATACTGCAATTCCTCCTGGGGCCTTTCTTTGGCCTTTGGGTCACCCTTTCCGGCCACTGAACAGTTGAGTGAGCAGTGCATTTTAATGTGCTTTCAAAAGCCCTTAATCTATACCCTGAGAGTGACTTAGAATCAGAGCACAGGGCAATGTCAGCCTACGGAGCCTGTGGCACAACCGCCCCCTCACCCATCTCTAGCTGCCACTTTGAATTTGCTTCAGAGACTGTAAATACAGCACTCCTCCATTATAAGGGAATGCTGGGATTCTACAGGCCTCCTTCTTCCCAGTTATTATATGCCAGATTTTAACAGACTTCCTTAATTCCAGAACAATGTGTCAGACTCACTCAGTCAATGAACATTTATTGAGCACCTACTGGGTACCTGGTATTGTGCTACAAGCTAGAGATGCAAGAGAGGCAAAAGCCAGTCCCCGCCCTCAAGGAGCTCATAATTAATTCAGGAGACAATATACAAACAGCTATGCTCGTGTGAGCTATACACAAGATAAACCGGACATAATTAACAGAGGAAAGACACTAGAATTAAGGGAGATTGGGAAAGACTTCCTGTAGAGGGTGGGGCTTTTAGCTGGGACTTGTAAGAAGCCAGGAAGCCAGGAGGCAGAGATGAGGGAGAGTATTCCAGGCTTGGGGAACACTGGCTGAAAAAGCTCATAGCCAGGATATGGAGCGTCTTGTTCTCACAACAGCAATAAGGTTAATGCCATTGGATCACATAGTATGTGGAGAGTGAAAGGTGCGAGAGGATTGTAAAAGTGTGTGTGTATGTGTGTGTGTGTGTGTGTGTGTGTGTGTGTGTGTGTGTGCATGTGTGTCCGGGGCAGGTTATAAAGGACTTTTAATACCAAACAGAAGATTTTTATTTGATCTAGGAGATGATAGGGATATAGTGGAGTTTATTGAGTACAGGAGTAACAGGCCTGATCAGTGCTTTAGGAAAACCAAAGACCAGATGGATGGGAATGGGGAGAGACTTGAAGCAGAAAAACTTACCAGTTGGCTATTGCAAAGGTCCAGGCATGAGGTGACAAGAGCCTGCCCCAGAGTAGTGGTGATTTCAGAGGAGAGAAGGAATGGGGGGGGGGGGGAGAGGGATGCAGGAGATGTTATATGAAGGTAAAATGGACAGATCTTGTTAACACTGAACATGAAGGGTGAAAGATAGTGAAGAATAGAAGATTATACCTAGCTTGTTAGCCTGGATGACTGGGACATTGGTGGCGCCCTTGACAGTAATAGGGAAATTAAGAAGAGGGGAGGGTTTTGAGGGAAAGATGATGAACTCAGTTCTGGACATGTTGAATTTAAGATGTCTATGGGATGTCCAGATGACATTCAGCTCTGTTACTTGTGTATGACCATGGGCAAGATTCTTGACCACTCTAACCCTCAATTTCTCCACAAAGGGGGCTAGATTAAGTTGCCTTTAATGTTCCCTTTAAATTCTTACAATCTTTCAATTTTCAAGAGTGCAAATGACTTGAAGGGGCAGCTGGATGGCACAGTAAATAGAGCACCAGGTCTGAAGTCAGGAAGATGTGAGTTCAAATCTGGCCTTTGACTCTGGGCAAGTCATTTAGTCCTGTTTGACTTAGTTTCCTCATCTGTAAAATGAGCTGGAGAATTAAACAGCAAACTGCTCCAGTATCTTTGCCAAGAAAACTCCAAATGGCATCAAGGAGAGCCAGATGTGAAACAACTCAATGACAACAAGTAGCTGACATTACTCCTTTCTATGAGAGATTTACAAGATACTGTCATCCTACCAGCGAGGAACCAAAAAAGGATAAAGAAGGGGTGGGGTAGTGAGGCCAAAAATGAGCGATTCCTTTTTCACAATTTTGCCCAGGGCCAACTCAGTATAGACTCATAGTCCATTCTCTAATATCAATAAAGATTTCAGGGCTGTAGTGAATTGTAAGATTAATATAAATTAGCAGTGGAATGTAGTAGTCAAAAGAGCTGATCAGTGTTGGACTGTGTGGAGAGGTATAACTTCCACAGGTGAAGAAGCAATAGTTCTATTTTATTCTGCCATGGTCAGACCAAGCAAACACCAGAGTTTAGGAGGACATTGTTAAAATAAGATTATTTAGAGAAATGGTGGGGCAATTAGGATGGTAAAAGTCCTTGAATCCATGTGAAGACTGATTGAAAGAACTCAATATGCTTAATGTAGAGAACAGAAAATTGGGGGCAGGGCATGACAATAATATGGAAGGGGGATTCAACTTGGTCGATTTGTCCCTAGAGGTAAAAATGAGAAGCAGTAAGTGGAAGTTGTAAAGTGGCAAATTTATGCTTAATGTCAGGAAAAATTCCTTAAAAGTGAAGACTATCATAAATGGAATAGGCTACATAGGAATGGTACACACAGTGCCTGGCCCACAGTAAGTACTTATTACTACATACACATTGACTGAGTACTAGGAAGCAAGTGGGTTCCCCCTAATTGGAGGCTTTGAGCTAAATATGTTGTAGTGAGTGTCCTAAGAATATGGTTTGAGGGGGTGGACCCTGAAAGCCCTTCCAGTTCTTTTTTTTTTTAACTTTATTTTTATTTGTTTTCTTGTTTACATTATTTATTTTCATTACATTTTTGAATTACAAATTTTCTCCCCATCTTGCCCCTGCCCCACCCCTAAAACAGCAATCCCACTGTAAAGCCCCTTC